>JAJHZJ010000226.1:6378968-7126960 GCA_023548195.1 Bettongia penicillata ogilbyi
TTATAAAGCATTACAAAAACTTCCTGGCCTATACCTCTTTGTCTGAATATTTTCTTTGTTTTTACCTCTCTTTTCATCTCTTTTTAAAATAATTTTTATTATAAACTTAAGCAGTATTCAATGCATTTTAAAATGCAAAGAACAAGAAAGAGGAATGCATAGGTAACTGTGAAACTCTGTAATGTACAGTTTTTAAGGATTTGTCAGATTTCACGTGACAATAACCAAAACTGATTCATTTTCGTCCTTTTCTGCACTTAGTTTTTTTTCTTTAATAAAAATTTATTTATTTAACTTTTTACATTCATTTTCACAAAATTTTGGGTTCCAAATTTTCTCCCCTTTTATCCCCTCCCCCCACCCCAATACACCAAGCATCTAATTTTCCCTATCTCCAGTCTGCCCTCTCTTCTATCATCCCTCCCCTTCTCTTGTCCCCATCTTCTTTTGTCCTGTAGGGCGAGATGACTCTCTATTCCCCATTAACTGTATTTCTTATTTCCTAGTAGCAACAACAATACTCAACAGTTGTTCCTAAAACTTTGAGTTCCAAATTCTCCCCCATCCCTCCCTCCCCACCCGTACCCTTTGGGAAGGAAGGCAATTCAATATAGGCCCTATCTGTGTAGTTTTGCAAATGACTTCCATAATAGTCATGTTGTGTAAGACTAACTGAATTACCCTCCATCCTATCCTGCCCCCCATTGTTTCTCTTCTGTCTTTTGATCCTGTCCCTCCCCGAGTGTTGACTTCAAATTGCTCCCTCCTCCCATTGCCCTCCCTTCCATCATCCCCCCCCCTTGCTTATCTCCTTCTCCCCCACTTTCCTGTACTATAAGATAGGTTTTCATACCAAAATGAGTGTGTATTTTACTCCTTCCTTTAGTCGAATGTGATGAGGGTAAACTTCATGTTTTTTTTCTCAGCTCTCCTCTTTTTCCCTCCACTAAAAAGTCCTCCTGCTTGCCTCTTAAATGACATGTAATTTACCCCCATTCCATTTTCACCCTCTTTCCTCCCCCCTACCTTTCTCTCTCATCATTTACCTTAATTTCTTTTAAGATATGGTCCCATCCTATTCAATTCACTCTGTGCTCTCTGTCTCTGTATATGCATGCATGCGTGCACATGTGTGTGTGTGTATGTGTGTGTGATCCCACCAACTACCCCAGATACTGAAGAGTTTTAAGAGTTACAAATATTGTCTTTCCATGTAGGAATGTAAACAGTTCACTTTTGGTAAGTCCCTAATGACTTCTCTTTGCTGTTTACTTTTTCATGCTTCTTCTCATTCCTGTGTTTGAAAGTCAAATTTTCTTTTCAGCTCTGGTCTTTTCATCAAGAATGCTTGAAAGTCCTCTGTTTCATTGAAAGATCATATTTTCCCCTGAAGTATTATACTCAGTTTTGCTGGGTAGGTGATTCTTGGTTTGAGTCCTAGTTCCTTTGACTTCTGGAATATCATCTTCCACGCCCTTCAATCCCTTAATGTAGAAGCTGCTAGATCTTGTGTTATCCTGATTGTATTTCCACAATACTGGAATTGTTTCTTTCTAGCTGCTTGTAATATTTTCTCCTTGAGCTGGGAGTTCTGGAATTTGGCCACAATGTTCCTAGGAGTTTCTCTTTTTGGATCTCTTTCAGGTGGTGATCGATGGATTCCTTCAATACTTTATTTTGCCCCTCTGGTTCTAGAATATCAGAACAGTTTTCCTTGATAATTTCATGTAAGATGATGTCTAGGGCTCTTTTTTTGATCATGGCTTTCAGGTAGTCCCATAATTTTTAAATTGTCTCTCCTGGATCTATTTTCCAGGTCAGTTGTTTTTCCCATGAGATATTTCACATTCTCTTCCATTTTTTCATTCTTTTGGTTTTGTTTTGTGATGTCTTGGTTTCTCAGAAAGTCATTAGACTCCATCTGTTCCATTCTAATTTTGAGAGAACTATTCTCTTCAGTGAGCTTTTGAACCTCTTTTTCCATTTGGCTCATTCTGCTTTTGAAAGCATTCTTCTCCTCATTGGCTTTTTGAACCTCTTTTGCCAATTGAGTGAGCCTATTTTTCAAGGTGTTATTTTCTTCAGCATTTTTTTTGGGTCTCCTTTACCAACGTATTGACCCGTTTTTCATACTTTTCTTGCATCTCTGTCATTTCTCTTCCCAGTTTTTCCTCCACCTATCTAACTTGCTTTTCAAAATCCTTTTTGAGCTCTTCCAAGGCCTGAGCCCACCCAACATCCCCCTGGGATGACTGGGATACAGAGACCTCGCCCTCCACGTCTTTCCCTGATGGTAAGAATATTTCCTCATCATCAGAATTGAAAGGCGGGAACATTTGCACCTGCTCAAAGAAGCTCTCTATAGTCTTATTTTTCTTCCCTTTTCTGGGTATTTTCCCAGCCAGTTACTTGACTTCTGAGATTCCTCTCCACCCCCACCTAGATCCACCCAGCTAGTGCTTGTGGTCTGAGATTCAAATGGGCTTTCCGTGGCAGGCACGGCTGCTGTTCAATGTGAGCTTAAGTTCTGGTGCTGGAGTGGGGGCAGGGCTGCCTCCCAGGCTCAGTTCCCTCAGGGGCTTTATGCAGAGACCTTCAGTAATGGAGTGGGTGGGGCAGGGCCACCTCCCAGGCTCAGCTCCTTTAGGTGGTTTATGCAGAGACCTTCAGTAATGAAGATCCTGCCTGCTCAGGGAGTCCCGGGGGGCCGCCACTGCTGCCGCTGCCCCTGCTCTGCCTCCGCGGCTTCTTCCCGAGGGGGCCCATGTCACGGAGACACCCCGCTCCCCTCTCGGCCAGCCCAGACGTCTCTCTCACTGACCTACAGCATCTGTGGGTGGAGGGACTTTCCCGGCTGCTAGAGGTTCCATCCCCAAAGCCTGCTCGTATCTGCTCCTCTGGGGCCGCGGCCAGGGCAGTACAGGGGTGGACTCCACTTTCTGGTGCACGACGGACCCTGGGGATGGCTCTCCAGGGCTCTCTGGAACGGAAATCTCTTCCACTGTGTTTCTGCACACCCTGCAGTGATCCAGAACTTGTGGGGAGCTCTTCTTACATTAAATCCATGGGTTGTGGGTTTGGAGCTAGCATACGTGAGTCTTTCTACTCCGCCATCTTGACTCCACCTGCACTCTTAGTTTTGATCTGCCTTGTAGCATGATTATTTCTGTATTTGTCTGTTTCTTCATTAGGCTGTCAACTTCTTAAGAGCAGAATCTACATCCTATCATCATTATTGTGTCCTTAACATGTGGCATAGGACATTGCTTAGAGAAAAACATTAAATAATTCTTTGCTACATTAGCAAACTCATTCTCTCTCTTTTTCTTAAAAATCATAACACTTTAAAGTCCACCAGGTCCATTTCCTATATTTTGTTCACAATAATCCTGAAAAATTCATAATATCAGTATAGTTATTCCCATTTTAAAGATGTAGAAACCGAGCACAGAAAGGTTAGGTAATGATTATGGTTGCAGAATTAGTATTAGGGTTAAGACTCAAATCAATATCTAGTGCTTTTTCCCTTACACTCCATTCATTACCTCTGTCTCTTCATGCTGCCATGACATCAACCTGCATCAGTCTTCCAGGAAAGTATCATGTTCTCTTTCTTCTAGGTGGAGGGGAAGGAGAGGTTTAAGGACCAAGTAACAAAGAGCCTTGCCTGGTATGTCTCAGGTCCTCATGTGACTCTGGAAGGAGATGCTACTTCCCCTAACAATAATCTCGGACTCTGTGATCAGCATCTGGAGACCTGGAACCTTGTGGAACTGGCTGTCTTCATGGATTCTTAAAAGGGAGTCAGGGACCTAGATAGAACAGGGTTTCTTTCTATCAAACTGATCTTAAAGTAAAAGTCTGATCATGCTGCTAACTACTGTATTTAACAAATGCCAGTGGCTCACTGTTGCCTTCAGGATTAGATGTAAAATTCTCTTACTTTTAAAGCCCTTCACAAGCTAGCCTTTTCCTGCTTTCCCAGATTTCTTATCCTTTACCCCCCTCGACATACTCTTCAATGCAGTGATACTGGCCTCTTTACCATTCTCCACTCAAGAAACTCATCCCAGACTCTGCATTTTCACTGATTGTCCCTCATGCCTAGAGTTCTCTCTCCACATCTATGGTTTTACTGGCTTCCTTCAAATATCAGCTAAAATTCCAGCTTCTGTAACAAACCTTTTCCAGTTCACCTTAATGTTCATTCCAACTCATGTTGGTGCCTTCTCTCTGAAATAATCTCCAATTTGTCTTCTATTGCTTGTTGGCATATAGTTTTTTGCTTACTGTCTCCTCTTGGCACCTTGTGATCTCCCTGAGGAAAGTTTGTTTATCCCTAGTGCTTAGCACATTGCCTCCTACATAATACTCATAAATGCCTGTCAACTACTATATCTACCCCTGCAGGTACGGGGAAGAGAGCACCAAGAAAGATGCTTCACTGCAGGGATACCCTAAATTTATTCCAGTCTCTTTTATTTTAAGCAACTGAAAATGTATCACATCTCTCTTATCTTTGGAATTCTCCCTTTTTGCTGGGATTTTTCTGTTTCCTCCTCCTTCTACTCACAACTTTGGCATTGCATGCTACTGTCATCCCTGGAATGGTCTCTTCTCTTTGCTTGCCAGGTGAATATGATCTCTTCCTTCCAATCCCAGTTTCTTCCAAAGAGCCTTCTAGTAACTGCACCCTTGCCCGTGTTCTCCTGCCCCCACAACAAGATAAGTGTCCTTCCTTCCTTCCTTCCTTCCTTCCTTCCTTCCTTCCTTCCTTCCTTCCTTCCTTCCTTCCTTCCTTCCTTCCTTCCTTCCTTCCTTCCCTTTCCCTTTCTCTTACTTTTTTCCCTCTTTTTTTTTTTAAAATAAGGACACATGAAATTTCACTTTAAGTCAAGATTTTCACCATCCCCTCCTCTGTATGTGTTTTATGTCTGAGCTCTGCCATCTGGAGTATTAAGATAGGAAGTCCTGGAGGGCAGTGGCCTTGTCTTTCATGCTTTGTGCAAAGTCAAATGCACTTGTCTGTGAGCAATAAATAACAACCCAAATAAGTTTATGTTTGTGCTCTATAAAAGGTTTCATCACCCCAAATCACAAAGCTGAATGGGCCACAAACCTTTTCATTTTGCTAGGGAAAGATGACATCTGGCAGTAGGATGTCAGGGGCAACTACCTTCTCTCCCCATTGGGAAACGCTCATCCTGCCCTAATGGATACATCTCATTGTGGCCCCAAAGATTCAACTAAGCACTTGTTGGGAATCTCCCATTTTTTTCTCTAAAGTTTCTTTTGGTTGTCAAGAAGAAAAAGGGAAGGTGAAGAGAGGACTACATTATTACGTATTTACACCTCTGACAATGCCTAGTTTCCTTCAAAGCTCAGCTTGTAATGAGGCCTTTCTTGATTCCCCCAGGCATTATCTTATATTAATTTTGTATGTATCATGTATGTATGTACTTTTAGGAGAATGGGTTACCTCTTCTGATATACTGGAAGATACTTGAAAGACAGGGACCATTTATCACTCCTCTTTTTTTAAATTTTTATTTATTTTCAGTGTCTACAATCACTACCATATAACTTAGATTTTTTTTTCCTCCCTCTCCCTCACTCCCCCCTCCCTCCCCAAGATGGAATGTAATTTTATATGGGCTCTACACATATATCCTTATTAAATACATTTTCACTATAATCATACTGTGTAGAAGAATTAAAATGAATGGGAGAAATCATATAACAAACCAAAATGTAATACAAAAGAAAATGATCTGCTACCTTCTGCGACTGAATTTCATAGTTCTTTCTCTGGATGTGGAAGGCATTTTGCCTTAAAAGACCATTGGGAATTTTTTAAGTTCTTGCGTTGTTACGAAGTTCCAAGTTTACCAGAAAAAAACTCTCACACACTGTGGTCGTTGCTGTGCACAAAGTTCTCCTGGTTCTGCTCCTTTCGCTCAGCATCAGATCATATAAGTCCTTCCAGGCCTCTCTGAAGTCTTCTTGTTCATCATTTCTTATGGTGCAATTGTATTCCATTACATTCATATACCATAATTTATTCAGCCATTCCCCAATTGATGGGCATCCCCTTGATTTCTAGCTTTTGGCCACCACAAAGAGAGCTGCTATAAATATTTCTGTACATACATCACTCCTCTTTGGCTCTCCAGTATCTAACAGTGTCAGGTACCTAAATGCTTTAAAACTGATCATTGATTGATGCTTGTGGCTCTTGAATTTTCATGGAGATAAAATTCACTGTAATACCAATACAGAGATTAGTGAGGGGGCACAGTGGCTAAAGCACTGGGCCTGGAGTCTGAAAGATTCATCTTCCTGAGTTCAAATCTGGCCTCACACACTTACTAGCTGTGTGACCTTGGTCAAGTCACCTAACCTTGTTTGTCTCAGTTTCGTCCCCTATAAAATGAACTGGAGAAGGAAAAGTAAATCACACTAGTATTTTTGCCAAAAAAACCCCGAAAGAGTTGGACATGACTGAAAGCAACTGTGCAACAATACCCAAGGGTTTTTCCACAGTGAGCTGACATCTAGAGGGGTATGAGTCTTCTCCGTGGCAATTTCCATCCCCTCTACCTGACACGGAGGAGGTTCCTCATGGTACAGTCACCCCTGGGCAGATATACATTGCCATCTATTACAGTGGTACCACCTCCTGTACCCCAAGACCAATCAGGGGAGGGTCAGACCTAGTGGAAGGACTAGGTGTCTCCTCTGCCAATGTGACCACACCTACAGGCAGGCTTTTTTGGCCAATCCTCCCATGCTACATCAACCTGTCCTTGTTGCTACCCTCCTTTCTCCCAACTACTTTTGTCCTAGGTGAAAGAATTCCTAGATACAGGCTGAACTTCCAAGTCCCTCTGGTCTTCAACAAACTCATAGGGAATAACAAATTAAACATGTATGAAGGATGGACATTCTGTCTGGTCTTATTCAGAAGGGAGACAGAGGAAAGATTCAGTCAATACCTTCCTTTGAGGTGGTGTACAAGTAATTATGGGCTAAACTCGTAACATAAGAGCCAAAAGAATTGCTGAGCAATCTCAGCTTGAATTCCCTGGCAACTACTTGGTAAGGTGAGGGTGCACATGAACCCTAGACCTAGGAGGGAACTCAAAAGCCAACTAATTCAACCTTCTCATTTTATAGAGAGAAACTGAGACTCAGAGATTAAGAGATTTGGTCACAGGTGATGTCAGAGTCAGGATTTGAACTGACATCTTCTGACTGCTGAACCAGTGTACCATGTGACTTCCAGCAAAGTTGCACAGTGGCTAATGTTGGATAGAATCTGAGTTCAAATCCAGCCTCAGATATGTACTACTTATGTAGTCCTGGGAAAATCACTTAATCTCTGTCTGCCTTGGTTTGTCAACTGTAAAATGGGGATAATGATGGCACTTACCTCCCAGGGATTGCTTTGAGGACTGAATGAGAGAGTATGTGTAAAGTGTTCAGTACAATGCTTGCCACATACTAGGCACTAAATAAATGCTTCCTCTCCTCTCCTCCCCTTTTTCTTTCCTCTCCACTCTTTCCTTCTTTTCTCCCTCCAAAGATGAGCATAGAGATTTATAGGAATCTCAAGAAAGAAGAGGTGGGCAGATGCTATCATAAAGTCAAGAAGCATGATGTCTGTGTAGGAGAGGGTTCATTAGATCTGACCCTAAGGAGGTCTCTTGTGCATTGTGTTACCACAATCACAGATAGGTGTAACAGACAGAGAAACTACAGACCTAGAAGGCAGCAGCTGCTCTGAGGCAGCTATAGATAAAAGAAGAGACACCAGCTACTAGGACAGTGTCTAGACAACCCGTGATAATGTGTTGGTGGAGCTCTGTGTGTGTGGCAGAAATGTGAGGGAACTTTTTTTGTGGCCAAGTAATGTGTTGTTTCTTTGTGGCTTTCCTATGCTGCTCCACTACCCACCCCCGCACCACAGCAAAAAGACAGCAACAATATCTGTACAACCACAATTTCAATGGAAGGCTTAACATCCAATTTCAAGGGGACTGAGACCATGTGATCACGGCTCCTGCAGCTTCCCTCACCATTCCCTAAATCTTTGCAGCAGCACCCCCCAGCTTTTCTTTTTTCCCCATTGGTTGAAGAAGAACTTGCTCCCATGGCCCTGGGTCCCATTTTTTTGTGTTTCTTCTTGACTTGTGCTCCGAGTAATTATCTCCCCTCCTGCTCCTGTTCATTCTTTCTCTGTTCACTTACTCCTGAATGAATGGTTTCATTTTCTTCGAAAAAGTTAGAAATGAAATGCTTTCCCTCAACCCCTTTAACCAACTGTTCTCTTAAAGTTTGGCAAGAGTCCCTTCACCGTCCAATCCAATGGTCTCTTTTTCAGTTCTCCTCCTTCAAACAAATAAGATGATATTTGTTAAACACTTAGCACATTGCTTGCCACACAATAGGTGCCTAATAAATGCTTCCTCCCTCCCCTCCCATCTTGATCTTTCTGTTTAATTTGATACTATTCATTACATCTCTTTAATGATATCTAACACAAATGCTTTGTGGTTTACAAAGTACTATGTATAATATACATATATATCATGTGAATATATTGTATATTATACAATATATGTATATTATGCGACAAAATATAAGATATACAATAATATTCATATTGTATAATATACATATATCATGTGAATATATTGTATAATGTAATATACATATATATCATGTGACTATATTGTATATTATACAATATATTATTTGACAGAATATAAGATATACAATAATATTTATATTGTATCATATAACATACATATATAGCATGTGTATATTATATAATATACATATAGAATATATACAATATTCATTTTATATCTATATATAATTTCATTTGATCCTTATCACAATATTAGGAAGTAGGTGTTATTATTATTCCTATTTTAGAAATGAGGAAACTGAGGCACAGGAAGATTGTGACATGCCCAGTGTCTTACTGCTATTAAGTGTCTGTGGCAGTATTTGAACTCAGACCTTGCTGATTCCAATTCTAGCATTTAAGCCACCAAACATGATCCTCATACTAGGTGGTCTTTCTTCCTATGACTTCAGCACTGCGCTCTCCTAATTCTTCTCCCATTTTTGCTTGTTTCTGACTCTGTAATGCAGCAGCTCCCTATGGAACTGTCACTCCCTTATCTCTATACACTCTCTTCCTTGGCAATCTCATTTATCCTTGTGGGTAAAACTATATGTTCTATACAGATTTTCTATCTATCTATCTATCTGACTTTCTCTTTCCTCTTGAGGCCTGGACCCATATCTCTAACTGCCTCTAGACAGTTCTCCTTGAATGTTCCCACATGAGCTGCTTGTCTAATTTTGATGATGGGTTTGCCATTTATCTCATCTTACTGATTGAAACCTTCTCACTCATGGTAAGATGCATGGTTTGAAATGGAGATTTTTTGGGGGCAGGAAATTTCTGATGGAAAAACTATACTATTGCTCTGCAACTTACTCATCTTAGAGAACTTCCTGGGGCATTGAGGATAACTGAACTGCCTAGAATCCCACAGCCAGGACTTGTCCAAGGTAGAACTGGAACCCAGGTCTTCCTGACTGAGGCTTCACTTTGTGTTCCCTCTATAATGATCTCTCATATAATAAGCTGCCAAGTTCTTTTGATCCCACTTCCATGACCTCTTACCCTTGCCTTTCTCAGTTCTCACTGTGGCACCTTAGTGCAGGCTTTCATTACCACCCACCTGGACTATTCCAGCCTCCTAATAAGTCTCTCCACCCCCATACTCCTCACCAGTTTACCCGTCAAACTCCTGCCAAATTATCCTTTATGCCAAGAACTGGTCATATCAGACTTCAGTAAAAAAGAAAATGAAACCAAAACCCCAACTGAATAAATGTGACAATCTTTTGTCTGTGGCTCTCCTCTTGCCTCAGAATCTTTTTTCACACTATGCCTTATGCTCATCAGTTGCCTTCTTCCTCTTCTCTTGTTGAATTTCTTAGTCATTCTTTAAAACCCTACTCAAATGATGCCTCCTCCATTAGACCTCCCCGGTCTCCCTTGTTGGCCATACTCTTTCTTTAATAGTATACTTAACTGATACAGTTTTTTTTATTTGTGTCTCTTCTCCTTATTCCTCTGAAAACTCCATGTTAACCAGGACCATGTTGGATGTAAAAGATCTATCTCACCATAATTTGCTCTTGACATATTGGTTGCTTTAAAAATGTTTTTGAATTGGTTGTGCATGTCTCTGGGGAAGTTTTGAGCATTGGGTTATGTGCAGGATGTTGGTTTGGGATGTGATACAATGAGTGTGATGTAAAGGAAAATAAAATGGACCTAGAGGCAAAGATCTAGCTTTGCATACCACCTCACATACTTATTAGCTGGGTGACCATGAACCAACTATTTAGCAACCTTGAGTCTCAGTTTTCTCATCTGTAAAACCGGCACACTAATTCCTCCAGTATTACCTCCTCTTGAAGGTTTGATGTGAAGATCAAGTGAGGTAATGTGAAGCCCTCTGCAAACCTTGCAACACTATATAAATGTCAGCTGTGATGATGATGATGACTGTCTCCAAAGGTCAACAACAGCTGTGTCTGTGGTGACCACACCTCCTCTAGCCCTTCCTATTCTCTTGGGTTTGTCTGTGTTAGAGTTGGTGGGAACTGGAGACTTTTGAGAGAACAACTTTAGTGGAGTGGAGCGGATGGAAGGGGTGCCAAGAGTGCCTGGGTGGGGAGGTAAGTGGAGACAGCGACTATAAATTAACTTGTTGAGAAATATGAAGTAAAAGACAGGGAGGGGCTACAGAAGCGTATATCTATATCTACACTCACACACACATATACATGTGAAGATTCGTGAAAAATAGAATATATTTATAGAAGGAAGGTAATAATAGAGAAGGAAAGAAAGAATACTAGAGGAAGAATGGACTATGTAAACTTCTGGAAAGTGGGGATTATTTTCATTTTTTTCTTTGGATCTCCAGTGCCTGGCAGAGTAGATACTTAATAAATGCTTCTTGAATTGAGCTGAACAAGGTCCTTGGGGAAGGCAGAGAGATATATAGATCCAAAAGAGATGGGAGTTAATCAAGGGGGATCTTTATGTGTATCTCATGAGTGACCATTTCCACTGGAATTCAGTTCGATATTGACAGAGTCCTCTTGGAGTTGGTTTCTTTGAAGAGTTTTTTTTCAGATTTTTATATACTAAGTCCTGTGGTGACTAGGTGTGTGTATATGCATATGTGTCTACACAAATAGTTCCTGTCAAATTTCTATATGCTAAATCCTATGTGTGTATAAACATATACACACATATATATATACAAACACATTTTCTATCAAATTTCTATATTTTAAGTCCTGTATGTGTAAATATATATACATGTACACATATTTCCTGTCAAATTTCTATATGCTAAGTCCTGTGTGTAAATATATGTACACATGCACACACATTCATATATATGCATATATATATTACGCATTCATTCACATATTTCCTATCAAATTTCTATATGCTAAGACCCTGTCTTTATAAGCATAGAGGTCATAGCAGAGGCTACTGGGATTTGTTTATTCATACCTGATTTTATGAAGGGACTCTTATTCCAAGAAGCCCATAGTACTTTGCACACTTCAAAGTTAACTATTAAATGCCTTCATGGTCCTTGGGGTAGTTAGGAGATAGGCTATTCTATAGCTCTGACCTTCTTGGATCTGTGGGCCTTAGAAAGGAACCATAGGTCACCAATTATTAGAGCTGAAAAAGAGTGTTGAGGTCATCTAGTCCAAACTCCTCATTTTCCAGATAAGGAAGCTGAGGTTCAGAGTGGGAGAACAGCTTTCTAAAGGTTACGCAGTGAATTAATGCCAGTCAGGACTAGACCCAGACTCAGACAAGTGTGCTCCCATTATACCACACTGTTAGACAACAGGAATTTCTAAGGGCACTTGAGGGGAAGGCTGTTTGCCAGCATGAAAGGGGCACGCGACCACATACTACTCCCTGTGTGCCAGCATCCTACAGCCTCAAATGGGGGCAGGTGAGGGCAAAGCTGCTGAAGGAAACCAAAAAGGGAGACTTCTCCAGCTAAGTCATTCCCTTGGCTGTTGGGAAAGGGAGGAGGGAGAGGGGAAGTTATGGCCTACTTGGAAGGGCAGCCCCAGCTTCTTGGCTGCCCAGATATTTTGCCCTCCATCTAGGTGGAGTCTTGGCTAGGAGGAAAAAAACAAACATGAGGGTGATGACTCAGACTTTGAAAGGACTTGTTTTAGGGACAACTTTACTTCCTGTCTCTGCTATTACTTTTGGCACTTAACCTCAGGTTTCCTGATTTTTCTTTTTGAAAGTTCTTTCTTTCTACCTATTGTCTCTCTTCTTTTATATTTTACCCTCCTTTTCACTGTTTCCTCCTCCAGGATCATACACAATTATCAAGTCTTTAATAAATGCTTAATGAATTACCGTGAATTTGGTTGCAAGGCTACTGTGCTCTGCAGGTAGCAAATTGTCGACCTGAGTTGATGGAGATTGAAAATAAAGGAAGGTTTATCTGATGCCTCTACTTGTTAATAATTTCTCCCTCCCAGAATTATTTTGTGTTTACTTATCTGTGTGACTGTTGCATTATCCTAAGTACAATGCAGATTTCTTGAGGCAGACTTTGTTTTTCATTTTGTCTATATCCCTATCACTTACCCCAAATTAAGATGGAGGATACTCAATGAATGTGTGTTGAATTGAATATAGATTTGTCATTTTTTTTCCTGAACATACAGAATAAGTCATTTTTACGGGACAATTAAAGAATAATTACTAAATATGGGGTACACCCCAAAAGTCAGACATCATAGAAACCAGCCTTTTCCATTATATGCCAGGATTAACTCCTTGAGATATTTGTGGGTCTGAAAAGGAAACTTGAAACAAGGATAGTCAATGGACAAGGAAAGCTCAGGGATGGTGACTGCTTCTCCTTTAGTCTTACTTCCACATGCTCTCTTACCTCCTCTCCTCTCCACCCTCATTGCCTTTATAGGCACTTATCCTTATCATCTCTCACATGGAGTGTCATGGTAACCTCTTGCCTGATTCTGCTGCCCTAGCCTCTCCCTTCTCCAATTCATCCTTTTTACAATTGCCAAAATTGCTTGATTGATTGGATGCTTAGGTCTGACCATGACACTTCCTTGTTCAAAAATCTTCACATTACCTAAAGTAGATTGTTAACCTGGCATCTGGGGATCCATGAATAGATTTTAAGGACTCCAAGGATGGGCAAAATACTATGCCTTTATTTCTACTAACCTCTAACTGAAATTTAGCATTTTCTTAATTTTATTTTATACTTTAAGATACATTATTCTCAGAAGGGATCTATAGTTTTCACTGGACTGCCAAATAGGTCTATAACACAAAAAAGGTAAAGAACTCCTTTTATCCCAGTCATTAAACATTTATTAACTGCCCACCACATGTAGCTCCCCATTTATTACTCAGGGACTTGGTGAAATTAACTAAGCTGTGTGAAGAGAGGAAAGGCTGCTGGATCTCCTAGGTATAAAGCTGAAAGGGACCTTAGAGCTCATCTAATCCAAAAGTCTTGTTTAAGAGATGAGGTGAGGGTCTTGTCCAAGGTCACAAGATTATGATAAAATTCAGGCTTCTTATCCTGGCTTTCAAAGACAGCCACAATGTGACTGCCCTGACTCCACCTCTGATTCCAGTCGTCTTTAGTGTTACTCTCCTTTGAGTACTCTATGTTCCAATTAAATTATATTACTCACTTGTTCCACAAGCCTCTCATTCTACTATGACCTTTCAAGGTTACTTATGGGAAATCTAGATTTATATGAGTATTTTATTGAGCCTACATAATTTTCTGTCCAAAAGCTATGGGAAATGGGCATGTGCTGAATGCAGTATTTGATTTACCTTTAGCATTGGAGCACAGGATAGTATGTTCATTAATGATGCTGTAGTTACTTCTTTTCTACTTTTCCTCAAGTGTCTCTCAAGCATCAGTCTTAGATAGCTTACCTTAGTAGTTATTTTCCCATATATCATCACAACTCCCCTCCCTCTTTCTGGACCATAGTCAGATAGGCACTGTTCAGCCTTAGGAGTATATGTAGAACCTATAGCCCTAATAACTATAATTTTTCCTCACTGGGGTTTCCTTTCTTCTCCCCTCTACAATCTCTCTTCTCTCATAGCTAATCAATTATCAGTCCTTAGGATATAGGAGTAACATTTCCTACCAACCAAAAGTTAGGCAGAATTTGGAGAACAGCTTTCCACAAGCTTCTAGATATGTTCTTAGATTTTGCGTTCTTTCACTTGACCTGATTCTTGCGCAGATCGACTCATTGTTGAATCCCTCAACTACTAATAACATCATTGCTTGCCAGTCTCACCCTGTCCTCACCTACATCCATGCATTCACATGATTCTCATGCCTGGGATGTATTAACTCCACATCTCTTCCCATGGAAATTCTTCTATCTCTGCAACACAGATTATCCTATCCCACAATCTCCACAAAACCTCTGATTCTTTTGATTAGCCATGATCCCTCTCCCTCCAGTTTGACATTCCATTCTATAGTAACTATTTCTCTTGTGCCCAGGAATCCTGAGGGTCTTCCCCTGCAAGTTTTTTTTTTTTTTAATTAAAGGGGCCATACCTTGAATAACTACTTAAAGAGACCTATTCACTGAATGGGAGTATCTCACTCAAAGTGAGAATCTGAAAAGATGTGGGCCATCTTCAATCATCCTGATGAATATCTAGCCACTGGACCCAGATGACTCAGGAAGAGAAAGTGAGGCTGGTGCCCTTGCACAGCCCTCCCTCACTTAAATCAAAGTCAACTGAAAGTCATGTCAAAACCATGATGTTGTGGTCCTCTTCAAGAACAAAGGACACATACAACCTCTCCTATATACTTATCATAAACTGACGTGTATTAGAGTTATTCACATTTAAGTCTAGTCATTCTGCTAGGCTGTAAGCACTTAAAAATGATAATACAATTCCATAGAGGACTGGATATAAAATCTGAGGACTTGAGTTTAAGTTCTGGTACTGCAATTACTAGCTGGGTGACTTTAGACAATGTATTCCATCTCTCTGAGAATCTCAAGATTCTTGTAGTTTAGTAAAATGAGGAGATAATAATTGCCCTGGTTCTTACTTTGTAGGGTTCTTGTGAAGATATCACCTGACTAACCTTTAAATACTGTGGAAATGTTTGTTTTTCTTATTTAGGGTAGGGATTGTTTCTATCTCTAGCACGTAGCAGGGTGCTTTACCCATAGTAAAGGTTTAATGAGTAAGTGTTGTTGAATTTTAAACAGGGAGGAAATTCTGCAGATTCATTCAGGTATTTATGGAACACCTCCTTTTTACCAGGTTCGGTGTAGGTGGTAGGGGTACAGAGACAAAAATGGAACATTGTGAGGCTTTCTATCCTTTCTTACTTGTGCTTAATCCATTACCTTTGTCTCCTACATATGGCTGCCAATCTTGAAAGATGAGGATCAGTTCTAATACCCTTGAGGAACCTCACCCAGATAGGAGCACATCACAGAGAAACTGTCACATAAAGAAAGCAACATTCTTCATTTAGAATAGGATTTCAGCATCTAGAAGTTAAGTGATTGATTCTTCTGTTTTTTTAATTAATAAATTTATTTATTTAACTTTTTACATTCATTTTCACAAAATTTTGGGTTCCAAATTTTCTCCCCATTTGTCCCCTCCCCCCCACCCCAATACACCAAGCATTCTAATTTCCCCTATCACCAATCTGCCCTCTCTTCTACCATCCCTCCCTTCCCTTGTCCCCATTTTCTCTTTTGTCCTGATAACTTTCTATACCCCATTACCTGTATTTCTTATTTCCTAGTAGCAAGAACAATACTCAACAGTTATTCCTAAAACTTTGAGTTCCAAATTCTCCCCATCCCTCCCTCCCTACCCATTTCCTTTGGGAAGGCAAGCAATTCAATATAGGCCATATCTGTGTAGTTTTGCAAATGACTTCCATAATAGTTGTGTTGTGTAAGACTAACTATATTTCCCTTCATCCTATCCTGCCCCCCATTGCTTCTATTCCCTCTTTTGATCCTGTCCCTCCCCAAGAGTGTTGACTTCAAATTTCTCCCTCCTCCCATTGCCCTCCCTTCCATCATCCCCTCCCACCCTGCTTATCCCCTTCTCCCCCACTTTCCTGTACTGTAAGATAGGTTTTCATACCAAAATGAGTGTGCATTTTATTCCTTCCTTTAGTCAAATGTGATGCGAGTAAACTTCATGTTTTTCTCTCAGCTCCCCCTCTTTTTCCCTCCACTAAAACATCTCCTGCCTGCCTCTTCTATAAGAGATAATTTGCCCCATTACATTTCTCCCTCTCTCCTCCCAATACATTTCTCTCTCACCATTTACTTTCATTTTTTTAAGATATGATCCCATCCTATTCAATTCACTCTGTGCTCTCTGTGTGTGTGTGTGCGTATGTATATGTGCGTGTGTGTGTGTGTGCGTGTGTGTGTGTAATCCCACCAACTACCCAGATACTGAAAAGTTTCAAGAGTTACAAATATTGTCTTTCCATGTGGGAATGGAAACAGTTCAATTTTAGTAAGTCCCTTATGACTTCTCTTTGCTATTTACTTTTTCATGCTTCTTCTCATTCCTGTGTTTGAAAGTCAAATTTTCTTTTCAGCTCTGTTCTTTTCATCAGGAATGCTTGAAAGTCCTCTGTTTCATTGAAAGACCATATTTTCCCCTGAAGTATTATACTCAGTTTTGCTGGGTAGGTGATTCTTGGTTTTAGTCCTAGTTCCTTTGACTTCTGGAATATCATATTCCATTCCCTTAATGTGGAAGCTGCTAGATCTTGTGTTATCCTGATTGTATTTCCACAATACTTGAATTGTTTCTTTCTAGCTACTTGCAATATTTTCTTCTTGACCAGGGAACTCTGGAATTTGGCCACAATGTTCCTAGGAGTTTCTCTTTTTGGCTCTCTTTCAGGAGGTGATCGATAGATTCTTTCAATATTTATTTTGCCCTCTGGTTCTAGAATATTAAAACAGTTTTTCCTTGATAATTTCATGAAAGATGATGTCTAGACTCTTTTTTTGATCATGGCTTTCAGGTAGTCCCTACTGTTTTTTTTCAGTTGTCTCTTCTGAATCAATTTTCCAGGTCAGTTGTTTTTCCAATGAGATATTTCACATTCTCCTCCATTTTTTCATTCTTTTGGTTTTGTTTTGTGATGTCTTGGTTTCTCAGAAAGTCATTAGCCTCCATCTGTTCCATTCTAATTTTGAGAGAACTATTTTCTTCAGTGAGCTTTTGAATCTCTTTTTCCATTTGGCTAATTCTGCTTTTGAAAGCATTATTCTCCTCATTGGCTTTTTGAGCCTCTTTTACCAGTTGAGTGAGCCTATTTTTCAAGGTGTTATTTTCTTCAGCATTTTTTTGGATCTCCTTTAGCAAGGTGTTGGCCTGTCTTTTCATGCTTTTTCTTGCATCTCTCTCATTTCTCTTCCCAATTTTTCCTCCACTTGTCTAACTTGATTTTCAAAATCCTTTTTGAGCTATTCCATGGCCTGAGCCCATTGAGTATCTATTTTGGATGTTTGGGATACAGAAGCCTTGACTTCTATGTCTTTCCCTGATGGTAAGCATTGTTCTTCCTCATCCAAAAGGAAGGGAGGAAATATATGTTCATCAAGAAAGTAACCTTCTATGGTCTTATTTTTTTTTCCCTTTTCTGGCCATTTCCCCAGCCAGTTACTTGGCTTCTGAGATTCTTTTCCACACCCACCTCGCCTCCAGTTACACCCAGCTAGTGCTTGGGGTCTGAGATTCAAATGCTGCTTTGCAGCCTCAGGGCTTTCAGTGGGGGTGGGGCTGCTATTCAGTGTGAGATTAAATTCAGCTGCTCAGTTGGGGGCAGGGCTACCACACAGGGCTCAGTTCCCTGAGGGGGTTTATGCAGAGACCTTCGATAATGGATCCAAGCTCCTGTCTGCTTTGGGGGCTCCTGTCCGCTGCTGCCTCTGATGCTGCCTCCCGAGGGGGCCTCAGTTATGGAGACACCCCGCTCCCCTCTCAGCCAGCCAGACAGCCTCTCTCCCTGACTTTTGCGCCTGTGGGTGGAAGGACCTTCGCAGTTGCTGGAGATTCTGTCCCTGAAGCCTGCTTGGATCTGCTCCTCTCCATGCTGCAAGGCCAAGGCAGGGCTGGGGTCTGCTCCAGGTCCGGTGTGTGACGGACTTTTGGTGTCGGTTTTTCTGGTCTCTCTGGAACAGAAATCTCCTCCACTCTGTTGTTCTGTGGCTTCCGCTGCTCCAGAATTTGTTGAGAGTTCTTCTTTACAGATATTTTATAGACTGTGGGTTCAGAGCTAGCGTATGTGTCTTTCTACTCTGCCCTCTTAGCTCCTCCCCCCGATTCTTCTGTTTTAAGACTCAGTATTTTCTGAGGATAGCCTAGATTTTTTTTCAGAACTATTCAGCTCAGAATTACTGGTTTCTGGGACAGAAGTCTGAGACTTTGGGGTTTTGATTCAAATGCATATTTCTACTTCATTTCAGGATACTGATTTGGGTAGAACACACATTCTATTTAGTCTCATGACATAGAATGCCTTATAAATGTTGAATGAACCATTCAACAACTGTTTATCAACCAAACACTATTCAGAGAGGAAATTCTGCAGATTTCATTCAAGCATTTATATAGCCCCTACTATATACTCAACCTCTGGCTAGGTGCTGGGATTACAAAAACAGCAGTGATAATCCCTGGCTCAAAGAACTGACATTATATTGTGGATAAACAACAGCACATATGTATGTCTATATGTGTGCACATCTGTATATGCACAGCTATGTGCATGTATGCATACTTGCATACATGTGTGTTTGTAAGATAATAATGAAGGGCTATGGAGCACTAGTAATGATGGATGATTAGCACAGATCTTGTGTAGGGGACTTGAAAAGAGCTTTGATGGGATCTAGGAATTCTAAAAGGTAGAAATGAGAAGAGAGAACATTCTAAAGTTATAGCACTGGACTTAGGGGAAATCTCAGGGATGTGTGTTCCCTACATATCTTATCTTGCCTGTTAGCTCCATGAGGCAAAAGACTTTAGACTATACCATTACACTTCCATAGCTCCTTGCCCATGATGCCTTCAGGATTGCTGTAAGAACACTAAATACATTTGTGTTTAAAGCACTAAATACCTATGATATCTGTTATTATAATATTTGCTCAACAAAGATTCGTTAAGTGAATGAACTCCTCTGGGCTCCGGGGTATGCAAGTCAAGATAGATCTGCTTATAGCTTATAGCTGCAGAGACTTCTGATATCTATGTAGATATAAAAGGGTAAATGAACAATTCTACAGATTTCAAAATATTGCAATGCATCCTTGAAGTAAATATTCTTACTCCCCCTCTCTCTGAAGTTTTGATACCTAATTCCTTTCAGCAAAGATTTACTAAGTAGCTACTATTTGTAAATCACTGGAGATATAAAGATGTTTAAAACACCATTCCTGCTCTGTTGGCACTTTTAGTCTAAGTAGAAGCAGTAAGACACATACAAAAATAACCATACTATACACTAGAAAGTGGCAAGCATATGCAATAAACATGAATATGATTCTGTGAGAGTTTAGTGGAGGAAGACATTTTCATTGAGAATAGTTGGAGAGGAGGTAACTGAATTCATAAGAAGAAGTAGAAATCCAACAGATAGAGATGAAGAGGGAAAAGACAGGCTATATTATTATTGCATTCCACAATATCCCATACCCTTTATTCTAACAAAGCTATTTGACATATTTATATTAATGAAAACTAACACTTCTGTACATTTACAAAGCACTTTCCATATTTTGCCTCTCAGTAAGCCCATGAAGTTCAGTGCTCTGGGCAGTCATCTTATTTTACAGGTAAGGAAACTGAGGGTCAGAGCCATTAACCAGACTTGCCCAGATTCATTCAAGGATTAGAATTTGAAGGTCAACTCTCCTTTGACTCCAAAGGAGACCCACTTTTCACTATGCCACACTGCCTTTTTAAAGGAATTACAAACAGTTTTGTTTTGAAAATTAGAACTTTTTTCTGAATTCCTTAAGATACCTGGCAATATACCAAAAGTTGCGAAATCAGGGTGGGGAGTTTCTGGTCTCCAGCATGAGGAACAGTACAGCGCTGCCTTCCAACACAAATGTATAAAGCAAACAGTGTGACCACTCAAGGGTGAAAACACAACGTGAAATGAAGTATTTACATGTTACATAAGTTGTAATGTGGCTTCCTCGAGGAGAACATCTTTATCTCTTTGCTTCTTGGTTACCTTCCAGAAGTCTCAGGGAAAAGCCCTGCCCAAGTATGGAATTCATGGAAAGAGCAAGTTCCTATTGAGTTCAGTCATGTGGCTTTTACCTGTGACTAGGTTTTTCTTATCTGCCATATTTATTTTCCAAATATGAAATCTAAAAATAAGCCCAGGGAAGAGATAAGACTTGCAAAGTATGATAGGTTTCAAGGAGAAAGGGAAAGAGAATAGGATAAAGTTTTAAGTTCAGAAAAACATGACTTACCAGAGACAGCTTTCTAAATTTTGAGATCCAGAATCTAGATGAAGTTGGACTGAACAGCGGTGGGCATTCCAAAATCCGACTAAACAATAAATGACATGAGCACACATTGGTATGGTTTCCAGTTTGTACGAACAGGAGCAGGACCAGTGAATGTGAAATATACAATGTTTGATAATTTGAGTGGAGATGGACTACCCTGAATCTTTGCGATTCAAGTGTACTTTCCTAGTCAAAGTCCTCCACTTTCAGATTGTGACCTGAATTCTCCTTGGCTAGGTGCCTGCCTCATCTCCTTCTAATTAATAAAACTTCTCATCCTGTCACAGAAAAATGAGAGTTATAAGTCTATTTTTCTAAGCTACAAGTTAAATGTAAGGCAATAGTGGCACTCAAAAATACTACGCCCCCCCCCCCCCCCCAAATTAATGCTCTCTTAGCATGTGTCTAGGAGTGTACGGTCAGAAAAAGGAAAGCGATTGATGTACTAGTTTCCCTGTACTCTGTTCTGATAGGATTATAACATATTTAATTTTGGATATAATCTTTTAGAAAGGACACTGATAAGAAAGCAAGGAGGGAAACATGCATTTATTAAGCATTTACTGGCACAGCCGCAGACACTTAAAAACGTTTATTATTGAGTTGAATTGAAAGCACATACTTTGTGCCATGCGTTGTGATAAGCATTTTCTGAATAGCATCTCATTTGATCCTCATAGCAACCTCAGGAGGTGAGGTACTATTATAATCCCCAATTTATATCTGAAGAAACTAAGGCTGACAGGAGATCAATGACTTGTCCAAGGTCACACAGCTAGTAAATGTTCAAATTGGAACTCAGGTCTTTCTGGTTTCACTATGCTACATAGCAGCTGCCTCATGCGGCAGCATGTCCATGAGGACACCAGAATAATGTGGAGACTGAGACTCATGCCATACGATGATTGATTGAAAGAAATTAGCATATTTAGTTAGAGAGGATAAGGGGGACAAAGAAGAAACCATTCATAGTTAGGGAATTAGGAGGGAGCACAGAGGCTGGCTATTCCAACTGCCTAATTTTATAGTGGAGGAAAACAAAGACCAGGCAAGTTAAGTGACTTGTCTAAAGTTGTACATAGTTTGTAAGAATCAGAAGGATTTGATCCCAGGTCCTCCCATTGCAAAGTCACTGCCGCTCTTTCTACATCCTAAGAATCCGAAAGGCTGCCATTTGGAGGAGAATTTAGACTCATTCCAGCTGACCTCAAAGAAAAGAACATTATTTGAGAGTTGTAGAGTCATATTTAAGCTCAATGAAAAGGGAAAAAAAAAACAAACAACTTCCTAACTATTGGAAAGATATAAAATTGAAATGGACTGCCTCACTAGGAAAGTGGTCTGCAATCTGATACATTCTCAAGCCATTTAATGGAGGTATTGCAGAGAGGAATCGTGCTTTGGGTAGAGGTTAATCTCTAAGGTCCCTCTCAACTATAGCATTCTGTGACTGTTCAGTTACTCTTCATCAAAATCATATTTCCCATGATCCTTTGTAGGCTTCTTGGGTATGCATACACAGGCAACTACTGCAAGGAACCCATGTGAGATCTGTGAAAATTTTACTGCTCTTTATGTATTCCAGTCATTGTCTGATCTTGTAGCTGCTCCAAGGATAGACTAATCGGCACGTAAGGGACTCCAAGGTCACAAGACTGTTTTCCAAAAGACTTCTTGTTCTTCTTGGATTATTATTAACCTATGATTGCACACTGATAAGATCTCTACCAGCCAAAGGAAGTAGGGATTTGAAATAATTAAGATCTAGATAGATTTTCTTGAGTATATAACAACATTACTCTGCTGCAAGGCAGAGAAGCTCTCCTAGTTTAAAACAAATAAACATAGCAATGCTTCCTGATTATGAAATCCAAATCCCTGACTTAAGAGAGCCTTTTACCTGTCCAACCTTAGTTACAACCTCTCCCCAACATCTACCAGCGATAGAACTAGGCAAAACTCTTCAATTTCCCCAGTCAACTGTCATATTCATTCATGAGCAGATAATTCAGTCTCAACTTCTGTCCTCTGGGACATGGATTATGGAGGATAAACAAAATGAGCTAGAGATCTTAACCCAAGGTGATGAATATGGCCATAAAGGTATCACTGAGACTTGGAATATTTTCATACAACTCATGAAGATTATTGTGGAGGTGAGCTACCACTGTATGGTGAAAAATAATGAAGATGGGAAATTCATGAATCTGAAAGGAGGAGTAAGAAGCAGAACATTGAGACTGAGAGAAAAAATAAAAGTAGAAATGGTGGGGGGTAGGTGACTCTAATCATAACTCTAATTTCTAACCCTAGCCCTCAAATAATTCAATGAGTGAGACATGAAATTTTGTATATCATACTTTTGATAATACATACAGAAATACAGAGAGACACATACACACATGTATTTGTGTATATATATGTGTATGTATATGTATTTTTATCGCTATGTATCCTTGTATCTGTGTGTTTATGTATATATATGCATATACATGTACATATATACATGTGTATATAAATACATAAATTCTTTATAGCTATATTCATCTATGTACAGTTCTGATGCCAGACCTTGGGAAAGTTATTTAAATAACTTGCCTGCCTGGATTTCCATTATAAAATCAAAGGACCTGGGATCCAGTTCTTCTCCTGATCCTTTACAAACTGTGTATGACTTTGGACAGGTCACTTAACTTGCCTGGTCTTTGTTTTCCTCCACTATAAAATAGGCAGTTGGAATAGCTAGCCTCTGAGGTCCCTCCTAATGTCTGAGGTCCCTCATTATGAATGTCTCCTTCTTATATATGTGACACACACATGCATACATATGAAATCTGGTTATGAGGTGAAAATGAAGGATAACATATGGATATTCCCAACCAAAGCAGTTGTTTTGGTTCTGCCTCATTTGACTGTTGAGAAAACTTATACCTGTTCTTGTTCCTCTCCTTGTAAGCTTTGGAATTCCCATTGGTGACCTTTCCCATGCTTCTCCCCATTCAAGTTTGTTTGTTCAAAGAACAGTCTGCCCTAACTTCTGTCTTCCAAAGTATGCCTTAAATTATTTGTACAATCAACAGCTCTGTCTACTGAGTAACTACTTGCTTGTAACTATTTTTTAATGCCTAGTCTCTTTCCCTTTCTTTTTCACAAGTGACCCATCATCTTTGACTATTCTCTTGTGCCTAGCCTTCAAAACAACTTCCAGACTTAGAGAGTACATTTTCAAGTACAGACCTTCGACCAGCCTTAAACAAATAAGAATGGGACATAGCATCTTAGATTGGAGTCAGAGAGCCTAGGTCCACATGACCTCTGCCATTACTTGTGTGACTGGGGGTGAGTCACTGTACCTTTCTCAGACTCTTATGCTACCAGGCTTCAGGTTTTTGGTGAAAAGTTATTTCCTAAACCTTAGAGCTGTAAGTCAATGTGAATTCGTATCCCCACTCCCTCATCTTATATCTTCTCCCAAGTTGAGAACTTCTAATACTCCGTTTTTCACTGGACTTTGTTTTCCAATCTTTTTCCTTAAAATGCAATATTTGCTTTTATCAAGGGGAAAAATAAAAGATATTTTACTTTTGGAGACCAGTGTTCTCTGAACATTTAGTTACATAATGTTCCCATTTGTCTTTCAATTGGATTTCAAATATGCTATCAGGCCAGCTGCCAGTTTGAACAGTCAAAAACATAGCTGCATACCAGTCAAATGAAGACATTAAAGACAGCTATACAAGAAAGCTGATGGCCAAAAGGAGTAGAGCTGTCCCAGGGCTACCATCCCTTGGAAGCCCCTTCTGATGCCGTCGTTTGGCTGTGAACACACCCTGCCTACTGGGGGAGATAATAGCAATCTCTGGAAAAATAAATCAAGCGTCATCTCTCTCCTCCCCTGCTTGAAGGCATTGGTTCAACTTCTCGTTCCACCCTCACTTTGGCTGTTGGGGTCTATTGGCGTTCAGTAGGGGAGAACAGCAGAGAGAAACTATGCAGCTTCAATCTTGAGAGAAGATAAGAATGTCCAGAAGGGTTGGGTTACTTAGTCAGTTTGGTAGTAGAAAGTAAACTGGAGTCTAGTCAGGAGGATTATAGGACTTGGTGTCAGAAGTTATGAGTTCAAATCCAAGCAGCATTATTCTACCCTACAACCACAGCAGCATGATATAGTGCTAAACCTGGAGTCAGGAGAACCTGAGTCCAGTCTTGCCTCAGATACTAGCTATGTAACCCTGGCAAGTCACTTATCCTCTCTCTGTCAGTTTCCACATGTGTAAAGTTCAGATAAATAGAACCTACCTCACAGAGTGATATTACTGCAACCACACTGGTATACCCAGGATGGTTGCTAGTGCAGGTTCTTAGATCTGCTTTACTAGGAAAGATAGTGATTTAAGGGGTCAACAATCCTTTTTAATTACATTAAAAGAAGTGAGTATAGAAAATACAAGCAGAGCAATAAAGAAACTGGAAAGTCAGACCACAGTTGAGACAAGTTGTTGAATGACCAATTGAATGGATATGTGACCTTCTCTTGAGGAAGTATGTCACCATGGGGACCATATTCAGTTAGGTATCTTGAGTAAGTCAAGGGCAGAACAGGGAGGTCAATCAATTGGCACATATTTATTAAGTACCTACTATGGGCCAGACTGAGAGGCAGCCTGGCAGAATAAGGGTAATGTAGGCTCAGATCTTGCCTGTGACATATGCTTGGCAAATCACTTAATCTCTGTGTTCCGGGGTATTTTGGAACATTAGAAGTTCTCAAAAATGACTAACATGCAATGGTGGAGGTAGTTTCCTAAGACCAATGTAATGACAGTTCCAATATCTATCCCCATCCCCTCTCTACTGGATACTACTCAAGGCACTGAGCTTACAAATGCAAAAAATATAATACACTTTTAACAGGAAACGCAGAGCCTAAACATCAAGCCATAAGAGTGTCACAACTTTTTAAAAAATAAATTTGTATAAATACTCTAATCTGTGATGTAATTGATCTGGGCATTCCCTCCAACAATGCAAACTGAATCCCATCTGTCCCTACCTATCCCGGGTAACTCTTCTCTAGGCCCTCCCATAAGTTGACCACAGAGTAGCAGGTTCACCCAATTTTCTAGGGCTTTCTCCCCTTTCTTTCAAGAATCAGAGGAAGTCAATGGAGTACACAATTCATCTAGTTGTTATCTCTTGCTTTCATCATGTAAACAAGTCTATTTTCTTTCTTTTTTGCACATTACTTTGAAATCTTTCCCCCTTTTTCACTTTGTAACTTTTTTTTTTTTTTGGCAATGTGGGATAATTAACTAATCAATGAACATTTATTAAGTGCCAGGCATGGTGCTAAATTCTGGGGATGCGAGAAGAAGCAAAAGATACTTCCTGCCTTCCAGGAGCTTATCATCTAATAGGAGAAACAACATGCAAACAAATCTACACAAAACAAGCTATAAAGAAGGATAAACAGAAAATAATCAACAGAGGGAAGATACTGAATTAATAGGAGGTAAAGACAGCTACCTGTAGGAGGTGTAGAAGTATACTTACTTCCAACATTTTCCTATTCATTAAGTTTTTGGCTGATTTTTCAGCTTCAATTCAAATAATAAGAGAATTGAAAGAAAGCTTAGCAGTCATAGTCCAAATCATTCCCAGAAGAATCCCTACTGTAACAGCCCAACAATTGGTCATCCAATTTCCACTTGAAGATCTCCAAGAACTGGGAATGCTTGAGCTTCAGACTTAGTCTATTTCACTGTGTGATGGCTGTAATTGTTAGGAAATTTATGCTTTTTACGTCCTTGAAGTCAAGACTATATTTACCTTCTTTGTAAAGTCTTCAAAAGATTGTTACTTGATTTACCTTCTGGAGTCAAACAGAAGAAGTCTAAGCCCTCTTTGACGTGACAGTCCTTCAGATACTTGAAAAGAGCTACCATGCACTACTGATTTTTTTCTTCAATTCCTTAAGCCAATCCTTCCATGGCATGGACTTCAATCCCTTCAACATTTCGACTTGCTTTCTCTGGGTACTCTCAGATTTATCCATGTTTTTCTTAAATTGTGGTGCCCAGAACAACACAACTTCTAGTTGAAGTTTGATGAGATCATAGCATGTACAGAAAGACTCTCATCTCCCTATTCTTTTTTTTTTTAAATATAAATTTATTTATTTAACTTTTTACATTTATTTTCACAAAATTTTGGGTTCCAAATTTTCTCCACATTTATCCCCTCCCCCCACCCCAATACACCGAGCATTCTAATTTCCCCTATCACCAATCTGCCCTCTCTTCTGTCATCCCTTCCTTC
Organism: Bettongia penicillata ogilbyi; assembly: GCA_023548195.1. Classification (NCBI taxonomy): domain Eukaryota; kingdom Metazoa; phylum Chordata; class Mammalia; order Diprotodontia; family Potoroidae; genus Bettongia; species Bettongia penicillata. Next base: position 6,406,002 of record JAJHZJ010000226.1, read on the forward strand.
TCTTGTCCCCATCTTCTCTTTTGTCCTGTAGGGTCAGATGACTTTCTATTCCCCATTAACTGTATTTCTTATTTCCTAGTAGCAAGAACAATACTCAACAGTTGTTCCTAAAACTTTGAGTTCCAAATTCTCCCCATCCCTCCCTCCCCACCCATTCCCTTCCGGAAGGCAGGCAATTCAATATAGGCCATATCTGTGTAGTTTTGCAAATGACTTCCATAATTGTCGTGTTGTGTAAGACTAACTGTATTTCCCTCCATCTTGTCCTGCCCCCCATTGTTTCTGTTCTGTCTTTTGATCCTGTCCCTCCCCAAGAGTGTTGACTTCAAATTGCTCCCTCCTCCCATTGCCCTCCCTTCCATCATCCCCTCCACCCTGCTTATCTCCTTCTCCCCCACTGTCCTGTACTGTAAGATAGGTTTTCATACCAAAATAAGTGTGCACTTTATTCCTTCCTTTAGTTGAATGTGATGAGAGTAAACTTGATGTTTTTTTCTCAGCTCTCTTCTTTTTCCCTCCACTAAAAAGTCTCTTGCTTGCCTCAAGAATGAGAGATAATTTACCCCATTCCATTTCACCCTCTCTCCTCCCACTACATTTCTCTCTCACAGTTTACCTTAATTTATTTTAAGATATGGTCCTATCCTATTCAATTCACTCTGTGCTCTCTGTCTCTGTATGTGCATGCATGTGTGTATGTGTGCACGTGCATGTGTGTGTATGTGTGTGTGTGTTCCCACCAACTACCCCGATACTGAAACATTTTAAGAGTTACAAATATTGTCTTTCCATGTAGGAATGTAAACAGTTCACCTTTGGTAAGTCCCTTATGACTTCTCTTTGCTATTTACTTTTTCATGCTTCTTCTCATTCTTGTGTTTGAAAGTCAAATTTTCTTTTCAGCTCTGGTCTTTTCATCAAGAATGCTTGAAAGTCCTCTGTTTCATTGAAAGACCATATTTTCCCCTGAAGTATTATACTCAGTTTTGCTGGGTAGGTGATTCTTGGTTTGAGTCCTAGTTCCTTTGACTTCTGGAATATCATCTTCCATGCCCTTCGATCCCTTAATGTAGAAGCTGCTAGCTCTTGTGTTATCCTGATTGTATTTCCACAATACTTGAATTGTTTCTTTCTAGCTACTTGCAATATTTTCTTCTTGACCTGGGAACTCTGGAATTTGGCCACAATGTTCCTAGGAGTTTCTCTTTTTGGCTCTCTTTCAGGAGGTGATCGATAGATTCTTTCAATATTTATTTTGCCCTCTGGTTCTAGAATCTCAGGGCAGTTTTCCTTGATAATTTCATGAAAGATGATGTCTAGGCTCTTGTTTTGATCATGGCTTTCAGGTAGTCCCATAATTTTTCAGTTGTCTCTCCTGGATCTATTTTCCAGGTCAGTTGTTTTTCCCATGAGATATTTCACATTCTCTTCCATTTTTTCATTCTTTTGGTTTTGTTTTGTGATGTCTTGGTTTCTCAGAAAGTCATTAGTCTCCATCTGTTCCATTCTAATTTTGAGAGAACTATTTTCTTCAGTGAGCTTTTGAATCTCTTTTTCCATTTGGCTAATTCTGCTTTTGAAAGCATTCTTCTCCTCATTTGTTTTTTGAACCTCTTTTGCCAATTGAGTGAGCCTATTTTTCAAGGTGTTATTTTCTTCAGCATTTTTTGGGGGTCTCCTTTAGCAAGGTATTGACCTGTTTTTCATGCTTTTCTTGCATCTCTCTCATTTCTCTTCCCAGTTTTTCCTCCACCTGTCTAACTTGATTTTCAAAATCCTTTTTGAGCTCTTCCATGGCCTGAGCCCACCGGACATCCACCTCAGATATCTGGGATACAGAGGCCCCGACCTCCACGTCTTTCCCTGATGGTAAGAATTGTTCCTCATCATCAGAAATGAAAGGCAGTAACATCTGTCCCCCAAGAAAGTAGCTCTCTATGGTCTTATTTTGCTTCCTTTTTCTGAGCATTTTCCCAGCCAGTTACTTGACTTCTGAGATTCCTCTCCACCCCCTCCTAGATCCACCCAGCTAGTGCTTGGGGTCTGAGATTCAAATGCTGCTTCCCAGCCTCAGGGCTTTCTGCAGCAGGAGCGGCTGCTATTCAATGTGAGCTTAAGTCTGGTGCTGGGGTGGGGGCAGGTGCCTCCCAGGCTCAGTTCCCTCAGGGGCTTCATGCAGAGACCTTCAACAATGGAGCTTCTGCCTACTCCGAGAGTGCCTGGCTGCCTGCTCCCTCTGCGGCTCCCTCTGCCACTGCCTCCCAAGGGGGCTTGAGTCACGGAGACACCCTGCTCCCGTCTTGGCCAGCCCAGAAGTCTCTCTCACTGACCTGTAGCGCCTGTGGGTGGAGGGACCTTTGTGGCTGCCGGAGGTTCTCATCCCTGAAGCCTGCTTGGATCTGCTCCTCTGCCCCCCCCTCCCCCCACCCCGGCTAGGGAAGCACAGGAGTGGGCTCCGCTGTCTGGAGTGTGATGGACCCTTGGGGACGGCTTTCCAGGGCTCTCTGGAACAGAAATCTCTTCCACTGTGTTTCTGCGTGGCTTGCACTGATCCAGAATTTGTGGGAAATTCTTTTTACAGAAAATTTATGGACTATGGGTTCGGAGCTAGCATATGTGAGTTTTTCTACTCCGCTATCTTGGCTCCTCCCCACCCCTCACCTCCCTATTCTTATATATTATGTCTCTCAATATAGTCCAAGGTGATATTAGATTTTTTGACTGATCTATGCACCACTGAAATCCCCAGATGTTTTTCAGAAAAACTGCTATTTAACCATGCTCCCCCATATTTCACTTGTGAAATTGATGCTTTGTACTCAAGTGTAAGACTGCATTTATCCCCATTGGACTTCAGCTTATTACATTTAGTTCAATATTCTAGCCTGTCAAGGTCCTAGCATTTTAGGTCCTGACTCTGTCATTCAGGGTGGTAGATATTCTCCTCAGCTTTTAATTATATGAAAATTTATTGAGCATGGCATCTAAGCTTTCATCCCAATTTATCCAACAGATATTTTTCATATTTGCAGTAGTACAATATCAAGACTAACATTAAAGCAGTCATTCAAAAAAATAATATCAATACCATGTTGCAGAGGTAGAATGGGAGGTTGCCTAAGGAATAAGAATTAACAGAATGTTAAAGGTCCACAAAGGTGGTGAATCACCTCCCAAATGACATTTCCCTCTAAAAAAGCATTCTTCTCAAAACATAGAAAATGACTCAAAAGAATTCTGAACTCAAGAAATTAATAAGATCTCACAAATTCACCTTCTAGAACACCCAAAAAATATGTGTGTGGGGGGGCATCTAAAGACACCATCTTTTCCCTTGTACAATTGCTAGTAGTAAGAGGACCGAGGTCTCCCTGTTGAACTTTGTCAGGCTCACCAAACATCAGTGGTTCTCTGGAATGAATTTGTGACTCAACTTATGATTTTTCTGCCATATCAATTTCTTCATTTATTATTGAAGACTTAACTTTCATTCCCACATTCTTTCAAGTTACTTGAATGTTCTAGGGTCCTTCTCGGTCATTAAGTTGTATGCATTATGTGGTGTTGGTGGAATTGGTTCTAAAAGGAATTTCTCATGATTACAGTCAGAAAGTCACCTAGTTGAAACCCTTTGCTTTATAGAGGAGGAAATTGAAACTCATTGAAGTGAAGTATCCAAAGTGTGATAGATGGCAAGTAGCAGGGCCAAAATTTGAACAGGATTCTATTTTCTCCAAATCATTCTGGCCTTCCTTCCACCACATCGTACTGTGTATTTGTTTGAAATGTGAATGCCATGCTTCTTACAGCCAAGGCTTTGGAGAGCTATGCTCGAATTTGGCAAAATGGATAGAAGGTTGGGTCTGAAGTCAGGGAGATTCATCTTCCTGAGTTCAAATCTGGCTTTTGACACTTAATACCTGGCTGACTCTGGACAAGTGTCTTAATCCCGATTCCTTTAGTTCCTCATCTGTAAAATGAATTGGAGAAGGAAATGGCAAACAACTTGAGGATCTCTGCCAAGAAAACCCCAAATGGAATCATGAAAAGTAAGATATGACTGAATAACACCAAGCTGTAAGCTAAATCAATGTAGCCTCACTCCCTTCCCAATCTAGCTGATCACAACTTTCTCCAGCTTAATGACAAGTAGGAGTCCCAGGCAGAAGCAGCTAGATAACCCAGCCTATAGAGTTCTGGATCTGGAGTCAGGAAGACCTGAGTTCAAATCTAGTCTCAGACACTTACTAGCTGCGTCACCCTGAACAAGTCACTAAATGTCTGCTTGTTTTAATCCACTGAAGAAGTAAATATCAACCCAATCCAGTATCTTTGCCAAGAAAACCACATGGAGAGTGTATACAAATAAATAAAAAGGAGTCCCAGGTAAGATAGGACATTTCTCTCTGAGCCTCTGCAAACTGACTACTTAATCAGAAAAAGCTGTATTTAAATATTCAGTAGATTAAAGTATAAAATTATGAATCATGATTGGTTTATAGGGCGTTATTCTTTAACATACTATCATGGTACTATACATGAGTAAAAACCTTGTACTGTTTCTGTTTTCTTTAAGGCTAGTGTGAAAGGGTGTTTATCTGGGGGCAAATGACATTGTACTCCCTCCCCACTCAACAGTACAGGTGAGTTGCTAGTTCATTAGCTGAGTAAGTAGCATGAGAGAATAATCATTTTGTAGGACTTGAAAATAACTTTGGGAGGACTGTGCTAAGAGCTTGAGGCTTTAGAATGGTTCCTTCCATCTGCTACAGTGACACTGAAAGGGTCAGGATCAATGAGGTCCTTTGTTTCACTGACCAAAAATTCTTTACTAGGATTGAATTTTCCTGATGAAAAGCTGAATTACATTTGGAAGCATTGTTCCCCTCTCTCAAGCCCCAGTGCAGGAAAGACTGGAGTCTCTTTATCACTCCTCTCCTATCTTTTTAATAATTGACATTGTTCAAATTGATCTCGTGGATTGCATACACTTTGACTTACTGTGTTCATAATTTATTCCAGGGAAAGATGAGTCATTCTTCACCACTATGTATACAGCAAAACTTTTTTTAACCCTAAGTGTCTTATTTCAATTCTGTTTAAGAAGCTCTATGTCCTAGAACAACATGGATTAGCTATAAAATTTGGAGTGGGGCTCTTGTAGGTGAAAATTTCACTTATTTAATCAGGGTTTAATAAATGCCTCCTGAATACAGAGTTCTGTGCTTGCTATTGGAGTCTTATCCCAGTTAAAATGGTTCATAGATAAAAGATCTTGAGAAGCTATCTTCATTTCATATATGATCTGTTCCAAAAGCCTCCGAGTTGTAGAGGAAAGTTCAAATATACTAAAAAGAAATACAACAAAATCAATCGTAGATAATGTCTGTGGCTTAAATATTCAGGATAAAGGACCATGGCCCAAGAACCATGTCACCTTCTCCTATTACATAGGCACAAATGTGAAGTCAATCTCATCTTACATTTTCTGTTTCATTCAGTCACTGCCCCTCCAACTTGAGGGACAAATCTTTTAAAGTTTGGTTTTGGGTTGTGTCTAGGATCTCCTTAAAAGGGATTAGCAGGGCTTCTTCCACCAAGCTATGAAATGTACATAGTAGATTAGGTATAAGAAAGTTATTTATTCTACCACAAAAAGAAGTGCTTAAAAGCACAAGAGATAAATCAATATATGTTGCTGATACTTAAATGTGAAATGGTAACTGATCTCTCCTATTGCACTCTCCTTGGAGGTGGATTCTTAAAACATATAAAATCTTTTGTGAGACTAAGTTCACTTTTATCTTGGATCTTCATTGTCCAAACAACTGAGTCAAAGTCCATAACTTTTGGTAAGCCAAGGCAACACTTGAGCTCATCCTCATGCCCATGATCAAATTCACTGAGAAGTTGCAATTCAGCATATTGTATAAAGAAAGACTTTTCCTTTGGAGTCAGACCTTGGACATGTCGCTAAAATGAAGCATTTAGATTAAAGAGCCTGCCAGGTCCCCTTCAACTCTAAGTCTACGATATGTGACTCCTACTGGGCAAATAGCACTTTAACTCAGGAACTCCTGGCTTCTGGAACTTAAGAGGTTTCTGCTAAGACTATAAACATCCTATCTTGGGATCAGAGTTTGTTCCTTCTCTGGACTCAGAAAAGGAAAGTCTCTAAGGCCTTAAGATCCACCCTTAGGCTCACCCAAACAGCATGGGTTCTCACTGCCATATGTGACTAGCTGCCTTAGCCACTGTTGGGGCACAGGGGTGGGCACAGGGAGTGGGATGAGATCCTCATTCCCCTGTCAATGACATTCTGAAGGAGATCTCAAAGTCCCAACGTGCTCTACAAATGGAGAGAGGGAGAAGGCAGTTACTCCTTTTTAAAGTCCACCGAGTGGTCTAATCTTTCTGGCTCAAGAGCCAATGTTCTTTGATGCATCCTCCAACAGAAAGAGACCAAGGAAAGTATTGCTTTCATCATCTCCAAGTACAAGCCTAAAAGAACTGATAAGAGCTTGTTGGCCATCCCAGACCCCAAGGCTGTAAATCAATAATCAGTAAGAGAGGGCACATCTCTGTGGAGATGCCCAGGGTGCAGAAGATCTTGACCTCTCAGATTTAGACAGTGTTTTTAGGCACTCTTCCCCTTGATACTCTCTTTTCCCTTGGAGTCTGGCACACTGCTTTCTCTCTGTTCCCCTAAGAGTCCAACCACTCCTCCTCAGTCTGTTTGGTTGGAACATTTTGGTTCACCTGCTTATTTTCTCTCTCTTCTTTTCTTTTAATACTTTCATCAGTCCCCATAGGTTCAATGAGCATCTCTATAAGAGGGCTCCCAAGCTGACATATATTCATCCCTAATCTCTCTCCTGAAACTTAGTCTTATATTACCAACCACCTATATGTCCTCTAAGGAATGAGAAAGGAACAAACCTTTACTAAGTAACTACTATGTGCCAGGCAGAGGCAACCAGGTGGCTCAGTGAATAGAACACTGAACCTGGAGTCAGGAAGACTGAGTTCAAATCCAGCCACATCTACTAGTTCTATGACCTTGGGCAAATCACTTAACCTCTGTTTGCCTAATTCACTCAAGAAGGAAATGGCAAAGTACTCCAGTATCTTGGCCAAGAAAATTCTATGTGGATCCACAAAGAGTTGGATGTGACTAAACAACAATGACGAATGTGCCAGATATTGTGCTAATGGCTCTACAAAGATTACCTCATTTGATAATCACAATAACTCTTGGGGGTAGATGCTTTTTTATTCCCATTTTGCTCATCATTTCCCATTTGAGAAAACTGAGTCACACAGGGGTTAAATGACTTGCCCAAGGTCACAAAGTTAGTAAGTTTCTGAGTCTAGATTTGAACTCAGGTCGTCTCGGTTGCAGGCTAGAGCGTTATCCACCCCACCAGTTAGCTGCATCCTAAACTCTGGCATCCTAAAAACTCAACATATCCAAAATGCAGCACTTATTTCCCTCCAAACTCATTTCCCTTCCTAACTTCCCTGTTTCTTTTGATGACACTACTGTTCTTGAGTCACCCAGGCTCAAGATCTTAAGAATGTCCTTGACTTCCTTCTCCTTCAACACCCACGTCCAGTCCATTACCAAGTCTTCTCAATCCTATGTCCAAACCTCTCTCAAATGCTCTCCACTCACATGATTTCTAATTGAGCCTAGTTTAGACTCTCATACTCTTTGACTTGACTATTATAATTTGTCTTGATGAGACTTAGTTCACTTTTATCTTCAATCTTCATTTTCCAAGCAACTAAGTCAAGGTCCATATGTTTTGGCAAGCCAAGGCAATGCTTGAGCATCCTAGTCTCTCCACTTTCTAATCCATCCTTCACAGTACTATCAAATTTCTATTCTCAAATCATATTCTCCTACCCAACTTTGGCTCCTTTTTGCCTCTGGGATGAAATACAAAATCTTTAGCCTTGCATTCAAATATCTACAAAATTAGACTCCTATTTCATGTTATTCCCCTTCAGTTACTCTCCATTCTTATCCAATAGACTTGATTTCTAGCTAGCCACTGTATATACCCCTGCTGACTAGAACTCCTTGCTTTGGACTCCATGCCTAGGATGCTTCGTTCTACATCTTTGCCTTGTAGAAGCCCCAGAGTCAAAGCACAGCTTAGCTACCAAATATTCCAGGATGCCTTTCTTGGTCTCTTACAGTTATTAGCGTTCTCACTCTCTTAAAATTTTGCATTTGCATATAAGCTCCATAAAGTCAGGGACTGTTTTTGTCTTTCTATTTTCCCCCCAAGCCTAACTCAACATCTTGCACAAATTGAATGTTTAATACATATTGATTGAATTATTTAATTGAAGGCTATTAGCCCCAACCTCTTTGAGAGAGTCTGTGTGATAGAGAAGAAAGAACACTGAATCTGGAGTTCGAAGATCTGGATTTAAATCTTGGCTTGGATATTTACTAGTGATTATATAGGATCCTGAGAATGTCATTTGTTTAACCGGGGTTTCAGTTTTGTCACCTGATATGAGAGGGTTGGACCAAAAGGCCTTTGAAGTCCCTCTTAGCACTAGACTCTGACCCTACTTAATTACTATGTTCATTGAGGCCAGGCCCTTCTGCTCTCTGGGCTTCTCTTTCTTTACCTGTAAAATGAAGGAGTTGAATGAGATCCATAAATTCCCTTCCAGTTATAAATTCTATGACAATTATTTTTCTATAAGAGTCAAAGGAAGCTCCCTTATCTGGTGTACACAAAAGGAATCTGAAAGCAGGGTAAGGAATGGAAGGAAGGTACCTGGAGGCATGATAGAGAACTTCAAAGGAGTGCTATTAGTGGGAAAGGAAGAGAAGGCTAGCCTGTTTGTTCTCCTTAAAAACAGATTCTAGGAGGAGTTCTCCCCTGTGTCTTCCGATCAGAGGGCCCCCAGAGCGGAGGGCACTGATGAGTGTAAGGTCTGTGGCCAATGGGATCTAGCAGGATAAAGAAGGTCTTGGTTCGTGATAGAAAAGTGTGGTTGGTGGTCGTTGATCCTTCATTCTTAAAGATGACCAATCACCTCAGGAGGGTGATGTCTAGACTTGCAGGTGAATTGGATCTAAGTGAGGCAGGACTGTGCAAAGTCATCAGCTTCACCCTCTCCTCCAGAGTTATTTGAGCTCAGTGGTAAGACAGAGGTCCAGATAACTGGTGACAGCCCCTGATGCAGTGGGAGACTTTGGTCTCTTTAAGCTAATGTCTTTCCCAGATCTTAGTTTGCCTAGAAGAGTGCAGCCAAGGTGGGAAAGGAAGAGAACCTTGACAATTGCTGATGGATAGGGACTATTGATATGCTTCACCCTTAGTAGAATTATTCAGCACACATTTATTGAGAATTTGCTTTGCGCCTAGACCTGTGCCAGGTGCTAGGGAAGAATGCAAACTTTATGAAACAGTCGTTTGATGATAGGACTATTGTGCTCTTACACATAGATTCTATTTCCTTGTGGGTACTCATTAACTGTTAATGGATGTGATTGAATATTTTCTGTTCTGTCATTCCTGGGTGAGGTCTGCAGGGCATTATGGTCTTCATTTGCTTGTCTGGTAGACTGAAACTGGATCCAAGCCTAAAGAAGGGATGCCTCGGTGTGAACGGGAACCCTCCTGCCTCCTTTCTGAAGGTGAGTCACAACTACTTCCGGGAAGCTGTGTTCCCTGGGAGCCTGGCATGGCTGCCACTACCACCTACTACTAACCTCAGGAATGTTATAATAACAAGAACATATTTAAGAACATATTTATAGAGTGCCTTTCATCGCCAAGGATCCCCAAGTGCTTTACAAACTTAATTAACGGTTTATCTGGGGATCACTTCACCCACCACAGGGACCCAGTGAAAACACAACAGCTGTTCTCTAGAGTCCCACAGGGCTGGGGAGGAGCGGAAGTAGGACAGACTCCCAGATCCAGCTCAAATCACAGGGGGAGTTTCCAGGAGATCAAATTTACAGCTCTTACTCAGCAGGGTCTGGATGCTGGCCAGGACACCCCTGCTCCTGAAAACTTCCTCTGGGATCTTCAATGGAAGCAAGCCTTGGCACTGAACATAGTGCCTTTCATTAAGAGCCCATGCCAGCCATTCACCCTTTTCTACCCTCAACCAGCAAGGGAGAGAGGTGAGAATTGGTCTTCCCATAGAATTGCAAGCATAAGGCTGGATGGGGAAAAGTGGGGAGCCCAGCAGTAAATGAGCCCAGGCCTCATTTCATTGAGTTTTATGATCAGTAATCTTAGCCATTCAACAAGGTAGGTGCAATGGAGTCAGGAAAACCTCAGTAAGACAGAATATTTGCTGGTTTGTAAAGGGGGAAGGAAGGAAAAACAAAAGAAGAAAGAAGGAAAGAAAGGAGAGAGAGAAGGAAGGAAGGAAAGAAAGAAGGAAAGAAAGAATGAAAGAGAAATAAAGAAGGAAGGAAGGAAAGGAAGGTAGGAAGAAAAAAAGGAAGGAAGGAAAGAAAGAAGGAAAGAAAGAAAGAAGCATAGAGAATGCCCAAAAAAGAGAAAGTGTTGGACAGAACACAGGGTGAACAAGACTGAAAGAAATGGTTTCACTGCTTGAGTAGAACAAACAACATTCAGACCCTTCAGAAGCAAGCACACACACACACACACACACACATCTATACATGTGATGAACTAAATAGAGAACACGAAAACAGTTCTCCTTAAGAATTGAACCAGATAAACTTGACTGGGTTATTTTAAGCTTCATGGTACAGTGGGAAAAGTGGTGGATTTGGAATCAGTGGACCTGGATTCAAATCCCTCCTCTGCTTACTTAGGCTAGTCATGTATCCTCTCTGGAACTGTTTCTTCACTTGGAAAAGGAATATTTCTGATATTACTTCTAGTTTTTAATCCATTGATCCTTGGGGATTCATAGACTTCTGGATCTTGTAGTAATAACTGATTCTTACGTGATTAATCAAAGTTTTTTAAAGATGTGTCTCATTAGAGCATCACAACATACTTGTAGAGTGGTTACTGGGGTATAATTGCTTCTGTTTCACAGCCGAGAAAACTGAGGCATGAAATGATGACATGGCTTGTCCATGACATGTAAGTAAACGTTAGAGGTGAAAAGCAAACAGGTCTTCCTGATTACAGATCTACCACTCCATCCTTAAGTAGTATGTTTGACTCATATCAATAACTCATATTTTCATATTTTTCTAACATGTTAAGATTCTGAAATTATTTCACAACAGAGTATTGCATAATAACTCTGTAGAGTTGGAAGTACATATAACATTATACCTATTTCATAAATGAAAAACCAAGGTTTTTGGCCCTACTATAGTCATATAGGTAAGAAGTAATTAATGAAGTTTCAAACTCAGGTCTCTTACCTCCCAAACTGGTGCTCTCTCAGCTATAATATACTGCCTCTGAAAACAATAAAATAAAACATTTCTTTAAGAGTAGTCTAGGAGTCTGTACTTATGCCATTACGCTAACTTGTAACTCCTGACCTCGAAATTAGTCCAAAGGAGCAAGATTCCTCAGTCTGTATTCTAAGAATTCTAAGTAGCATTCTAAGAAGTAACAGCCTGTTTGGCTGCCTTCTGTCCACTGGCACATGGCTTGTCTAATCTCCTGAGCAATCACCTCCCATGAACCAGAAATCAGTCAGATTTATTATTATTTGGTGCTTCTTATTCATGTATTCACCAGACCTAACCCTGTCTGACTTGTGCAATCTGATGGGATCCTAGCCCATAAGGGGGTGACTACAGATGTGAAAATGCCAGTGTCAGAAGCAGAAGTAACATCCAAATTCAGCTGGGGAAACCCAGGGAAAGGTGAGCTACCCCATGCTTTCCTTCCTGTCTATGTTCTTTATACCCCTGTCTCTTCCATCTTCTTTTTTTCTACTGACTGCCTATTGCTTGCCTCCCAACTTCCTGCCATCTGACTTTAGTATCCTGCTTTCTGCCTCTGTCTTCCTCTTGAGTCTTTGACTGCTGTAATTTGCTCTTGAATTGGACAAACATTAAACTAACACAGCTTTAAAAATAATTATAATTAGGATGCCCAGGGGTTGAAGAGTTCAAGTTGCACAAGGATTGGAGGGTTCCTCTAGTCAGCTAATTCCAAGAGTGAAGGGCTCCTGTACAGTCCTGTACCCTAGGAATGAAAGTAAAAGTCTAGACTATGGATGGCTTGGCTTATGACAAGGTAAACAAAGAGACCTCTGAATTCTAAGCAGTATAGCTAGAAGTGAAATTGATGTCAGACCTACAAGCTTTTCATTCTCTTGCCTGTCTTTTGGCTCTCCCAGTACTTGTGGGTAAAGATTTCCAGAGTAGCAATAGGGAAGGAGGTTCACTGATAAGGCAAGGTGGGTGATTCATTCACTTTTATGTGATTTTTTCCCCAAGGATGAATCATCTATATGGACAAGCTTTTACAAACAAATCCTAACTTTATCAGCCCTTTGACATAAATCACCCACAGATCCACCTTATTTAATATAGTCTTGGTCTTATAATCAGAGAAATGTAGAAATTTCTCACTAGCAATGTTCATTTCAACCAATATTGGAAAAGGAGAACTTCCCCACAATATTTGTGTCTATGTACTTAAAAGATTTCCCATGAGTTTCCTCTCTTTCTCATCCCTCTTTTGCTTCCTTCTTTCCTTCCATTTTTCTTCAATTACATGCCACCAAAGCCATAAGTAGGATTGGTCAAATTTTCAAGTGGAAGGGGTATCTGAAAGGAAAAATCTTTATTTCTAGGAACTGAATGCAATGTTGTTTTACAGTTAGTGATGGAGTTGGGGGTAGGGAGAGGGCTTTTTTAGGGCAAAAATTAGAAACAGAATATAATTTGGGAAGATCATGAAAAGTCATCTTGTTTAATTTCAATTCCATGCATGAATCCTCTATATGATATTCCAATTAAGTAACCTATATGTATATCTTTAGCAATGGGAAAATCCACTACTACCTCTCGAGAGCATCTATTGTATTTTTGGATAGGGATTGTTAGAAAGTTGTTTCATAGAGATAGATACAATATATATCTATACATTAGTCTCAATTTTACCCTCTTTAATTTCTCTTCTATAATTATCATCCCTAATAATTTAAAACAGTTTCTTAATGTGTGTATATATGTGTGTGTGTGTGTGTGTGAGAGAGAGAGAGAAAGAGAGAGAGAGAGAGAGAGAGAGAGAGAGAGAGAGAGAGAGAGAGAGAGAGAGAGAGAGAGAGAGAGAGAGCCACTCAGGATTTTTTTTAATTCATAATTTTTAAAAAACTTAAGAAAATAATAAATTAAATTAAAAAAAATAAAAGTAAAATAAATAAATAATAAATAATAAGCGGATAATAAATAAATAAATAAAAATAAGATAAATAAAAATTTTTTTCCTGACTCGAATTCATGGATCCTTTGAAATCTATCAGGCCTTGGAGTTCCATAAACTACAAGCTCAGAATCTCTGGTGTAGAACAAGGGAATATTGACTTCATCATGCACATATTGTAAAATCAGAATATTGTAATAGATATATTATTCCTTTGCTAGATGGCATGTGATGAGTTTCTAGGGGAGTTCTTTTGATTCAAGTCTACTCTTCTCTTTCAGAATTTCTACTGGAGTAACTATCGCTCACTTTTTTTCCCTCTCTAATTATATTTTAATTCAATAGTTTCTTTGAAGGAATTTGAATTTCTCTACTTGCCAAGTCCCCTGTTTATAATTTTTCCCCTCCCAATTCATAAACTGTTATACTTGCATTTTAAATCTTTCTGCACTTTGGATTTGCGAGATGGTTGAATAAAATTACCCCATCAAAGAGAAAGTAATCTACAGAGTAACCAATTTCCAAAAAAGAAAGAAATCTATCTAGAAGAAAGAACATTGAATTTAAAATGAAAAAAAACACGAGTTCTAGGGCCAACTCTGTAATTTAGTAGTTGTCTGATATTGGGCAAGTCTTGTACATTTCTATACTTCAGTTTCCTTATCTTTTAAAACAAGGGAGTTAGGCCATATGATCACTAAGTTCCTTCTCAGCCCTAGTAGTCTACCATTCTTGGAAATCTTCACAGACACATATTCCCCTGGCTCTCCACCCCTAATACAAATGCATAGGTAGAGTATCAACTTGTCAAAAGATTGAAAGTTGAGTAAATATATTATGCACTGACATAAAAAATTCGGCGGACAAAATCCATGTGCTATAAATCAAATGCTTTGTAATGGCTTAGCAGGTTAATGATTTGGGAATCTGGAGAGCATCATGTCTTACTTGTAGTAATAATAGTTTATATTTCTGGAGCATTTTATGGTTACAAAATGTTTTACATACTGTTATGTCATTTGATCTTTACAACAAGCCTGTGAGATTGTGCAAGTATTTTTCTCATTATACTGATGGAGAAACTGAAACTCAGAACTGAAGTGATTTTCCCAAGTTTGCACAAGTGATGCTTCTGGTACTCAGACCCAGATCTGCTGCCTCTGAGTTCTGTGTTCTTCCAAATATATAAAACTGATTTTTTGAATAGTCGGCAGTTTAATCCCAAATGGACAATGGTTTAACCAAAGGCTCCAGGTACACAATAATGTTGAACTTTGCCACAAATGAGTAATGTGTTGAATGATATCCATTGTCCTCTCAAGAAAATCTCAAATCTGAAGCCTCATTTTAGTGTGGAGGTGAACCTGGACTCTTGAAGGCTATGCCAACTGTGTACAAGTTCAGATTATACTGGAAATACTTCAGATAATAGGTCTGGTAATAGGCTGTCTACTATTTGATTAATTAGGACATTAGGTGAAGAATAACTATGGCAGCATATGGGGGGAAAGGGAAGACACAAAATGATGCTTAATCCTGTGTGATCCTCCCATTTAGGCAGTGACTATGATGGAGTGGCATAAATAAGACAGAGAATGTTACTTGTCATTCAATTTTTAAAAGTCATGCATATAGAAATATAAATTTATCTTATATTATTCTAAATATTTTGGACCAATGATCGATGAGAAGTCATACTCTTAAAGAATTTGAACCACATCAATATTGACATTTTCACAGCAAATAAAGCCGAAAGATTTAGGAAAGTTTAAACCAAGTTGAAGTATGTTTCTTTTTTCCTTTTTTTTTAAAATTTATTTATTTAACTTTTTACATTCATTTTCACAAAATTTTGGGTTCCAAATTTTCTCCCCATTTGTCCCCTCCCCCACCCTAATACACCGAGCATTCTAATTTCCCCTATCACCAATCTGCCCTCTCTTCTATCATCCCTCCCTTCTCTTGTCCCCATCTTCTCTTTTGTCCTGTAGGGCCAGATGACTTTCTATTCCCCATTGACTGTATTTCTTATTTCCTAGTAGCAACAACAATATTTGAAGTATGTTTCAAAGGAATTCACACCATTGTTTTCATTTTGTGCACAAAGGCAATAAGGAATATCATTTCAAGAGCTTTTTGGACTCATCTCTATTTAAAATGTTTACATCAAGACTAAGCATACCTCCTTGAATATAGCTGAAGCTTATGTCACAGCTCTTGCTACACAGGATAAAGTACAGAAATTCTGTGAAGACCTTAAGAAGGACCTCCAAACCAAGTCAACATATATATTGACAAAACCTTTTTTTCCTTTACAAAAGCAGACATGGGGGAGGATTACAAAAAATGCAGAGAATTAATAGTTCAGGATTAAGAAGCAAAACAAATCAGTCTTCTTGCCTACTAAGAATCTTAAAATATGTATATTATGAATACTTTTTAAGAAAATCGCCAGAAAATGCTGAATATAGAAAATGCCAAAAATTCCTATTAAAAATGGATATATCTTAACAGAAAGAAACGTGGTTAAAAATGTGGCAATCATTTCTGAATCATCTATGAGCAATTAAACCAGCAGATATTTAGAGCAAAGGTCAAAATCAACTTCAAATTAGAAGAAATAAAAAGGAGAAGAGCGATTACAATCACAGTAACTCCAGTCTGACTTATTCAAATAAGGTACTTATGTAGAATAGAGAAAGAGAAGAAAAACAACATTGTGAGTCAGCATTATACTGCATAAAACTAAACTTATGTAAAACACTTGTCACCATTAGGAAGGCAAAAAAACAAAAAAAAACCAAAACAGAACAAAAGAACAACCCATAAGTAGCCTTAACCCGAAAACACTTAGTCTTTGTCAAAGGTGAGTAATATGGTAGTCCAAGGCAACAATATTTTATAATATAAATGTACATGCACAAAATTTCCAAGGAGAAAAATGGAAGATCATGAGCAGAATTTCCTCAAAGAGGGATTATTTGTGGAAGAGAAGATAAACCTGATCTGAGACCCAACAAAATTAGATAATTCCAAGATAATTCAAAGATAAGTCTGGGAAAATAACAAATAGACAAGACATGGAACAGGTCTCTCACTAAGTTTTATAAAAGATCATTTTCATTATCAATTACCATATATAACTATGGTAACTTTTAAGAATTAAATACCATCTATGTTGTGAAAACATAAAGAAATAACACTAAAGGGGAAGAAGATAGAGAAACAGCTGAGTGAGAGTGAGTACCTGCAGATAAAATCTCTATTGGAAGTTACATATCAAAAAAAAAAAAACTGAGGAATTTTCTTTTCAACATATCTGAAAGAGAAAAAGATATTTAATGACTGGATAACATCAGCCAAAATTGGTATCAAAAATGAAGATTAAGAGAAAATAAGAACTAGACCCACATGCTTGACTTATCTCTGTAAATTCTTTATGAACATTACTATGTATGTATTGATTATATCCTGGATGAAAATAAAAGTAACAGGGAGGTTTTTGTGAATGATTCTACAGTAGACATCTTCTTTAATTATAGAACCAATTGAAAGGTATTGAGAATATCAGCTTATAACGTTTGTTGATTTTCTCCAAAGGCATTTTTGTCTTGGTGGAGCAAAATATCTTAAAGGAGACTCCTCCAGCGAAGTGTTTCCCACATGTGCATCAAAATCATACAAGATTACTTAGCAGAGTAGTAGATTAGAAATAATGCTGGGCTTGGAATTAATGAGACCTTGGTTTGAATACCATTTATGTTGATAACTGTGTGACTTACATTAAGTGATTAACTTCTAAGTGGCTACTTGCTCACCTGTAAAAAGAGAAAATACCCTCACAGGGTTGTTGTGAGGAGCAAAAGAAAAGGTTTAAAGCAATTTGCATAGCTTGAATCCCCATATGAGTGAGTTATTATTAACGAAACTATAGATAACTTTGTTCAGTGCTCTTTTAATTTTCATTATTAAGTAAAAAAATAGAATAAGGGAGATGTTTGCTCTCCAAAGGTATTTGTAACCATCATGGAAAGTGTCTTGCATGAAAGTCAAATGTGAGAATTCCCTGTCAATGTCAGCCAGTCATTTCATTCAGCAAACATTTATTAAATGCTTATTATGTACCAGTCATTGTGCTAAGTGTTGTGAATACAAATAAAAACAGAAAAGAAAGACAGTTCTTGCCCTCAAGGAGCTTATTGTCTAGTGAGAAAAGACAAAATATAAAAGAAAGCTAAAACAGACAGAGATAAAGGTATCCAAAGTGGCGGCATAGTAGAGATAATCCTCAGTATAGCCTAGAAAAGAAAGAGACTTGACTGTTCTGGGCAGTCTTTGAGTGGAGATTCTAGAAGGAGCCATCCAATCAGAGGGAGAGTCTACAAAAAGGAAAGTACTTTCCACGTGTGAATTCCAGGATATGAGTGAGCTTCAGGATTAAGAGGTTTCTAGGGTCTATGGACAGTCTGTGGAGGAATGATGAGATTTTCTAGTCTTTCTTTTGGGGATTGTGATGATTTCATCTCAGTGGGAATTGGGACATTGTGATGACTTCACCAAACCCCAGAATATTACAGAACTTACTTAGAAGACTTACACTCTATTGAAGGATACTATCTTAACAGCTAAAAGAGGAAAAGCAAATGTAAGAGTGCCTCTTGTCCATAGAAGAAGTGTGATGACATATGTTTGGAGGGGCAATTGAATTAGTCATTCCCTACATATATCTTGATCAGATGCTGTGGATGGGACATTGAGCTTGGGATTCACTGAGAGGAAGAATAGGCTCAATTATTTATTTACTTATTCATTCATTCATTTGTTTGCTCATTTATTTGCTTATTTACTCATTTGTTCATCTATTTATTTTTTCATTCATTTATTTTTTATTCTATTTTATTTATTATTTTTACCTCTGTATTATAAATATTATTTATATTGTAATGCACAAATACAATCTATTGTATATAAGTATAAATAATAGATGCATATTATTTATATATTCATTATTATTTCCATTTATTTATTACTTATGCATATGGGTAAAGTGTGGAACATTTTAAATGACCCCAAGCTCTTCCCTGACACAACAACCTAATCTTTTAACACCAATATTTTTCTGGTAATGCTGAATGCCTATGATCATTCATTGTACACAGTGAGCTTCAAAAAATCAAAATTGTGGTTAACACAAATGGAAATAAGGAGATGAATCATGAACATACATGGTTTCAGCATATTCCCAATGATGAGGAGAAAATTGTTGTGATAAAGCACATAGGACATTGGCCTTTCCTAGCTGTATCACTTAAAACTCATCTAAATTCTCTAGGTTTCAGGGTTTTTTTAATTTGATAAATGAAGAGTCGGGATTCAATGGCCTTTAAGATCCTTTCCAACTCACAATGTATCATCTGTGATTTTTACTTTTTGACATTAAAATTTCAAAAAGGAAACATCTGATTGGAAAAGATAGTAGAATGATTAGGTAAGGAAAGAGAAAGGTTAAGACTGCATCCAAATGTGCCACCTAATGGTGCATTGATCCCTATCAATTAAACCCTCTGGGGTTCAGTTTCTTCATCTACAATAGAAAGTATCTGGAATCTCTGATCTCTAAAGTGTCTTCTAGCTTCAAATCCATAATTTTAAGATCCATGACTTAGAGGAACAACTCCAGAACATTAGATATGTATGCTCTTTAGAGCATTTATGGAAAGACTACAACATCATACCAGATGAGAGGGATCACAGTTTACTTCATACAAAAAGAAGGGGCACAAATTCTTGAGATCATGAATCCACTGAAGCATTGAATTATGTTGTACTGTCCAATTCTGGTGACATGGAAAACTTAAAAGGAAAGATGGGAATGTTAGACATCTTGCTGCCAACCTTGAAAGCCTGAGCAAAGCCTGTTTGGAAGAGGACAGGACTGGCTTGGGGTGATTGAGTTTTCTTTTCTTAGAAAAGATAAATTTTGGAAACGCTTATTGGAAGCATTGATTTGGAGAATGTTTGAAATACCTAGGCCCTCAGGCAGGTAATTCTTCTGAGTTCTGCCTTTGACAACTGAGAAAAATGAGGCTCTGGTAAGGAAAGTGACTTCCACAAAGGCACACTGCAATTATGCAATGAAGACTTGAGCACAGGTTCCCCAACTCCTAAGTGTATATTTTTTCCAGTAATGGTACCCTCATTTTCTTTATTCTTTTGTTTTTTGGTTGGTTTTCATTCTTATTATGTTAATTTTTTCAAGGTATGTTGTGTGACAAAGGAGGGTGACACTGAGTAAATTTAGTGAACAGATGGTTTCTCCCAAACTAAGGTTCTCAGAAATACTGAAAGGAATTAGAATGAGGTAGCTGGGTGAGAAAGAAAGAAAATAGATTTCTCTTAATTAAAAAAAAAAAAACAGTTGGAGTTTCCACAGATGTGAAGTGTTGCATGTACTTTCAGACGAGGTTCCTGTATTATTAGCTTTACTTAAATTAGATGAACTTTGTTACAAGAGACCTCTCACGAAGCAACAATGATCTGTAAATATTTGTAATATAAAAATAAACACATCAAAAAGACAAAAAGTAGGTAAAAAGAATTAGAATAGCTAGAAAGACATTGTGGGTACTGATTTATATGGATGGGGACGATGCAGATATTGTGAGCCAAACGGACATTTTGTGGTGAAAGTACTTGGGAAATTATTTACAAGCTAGTTCCTGACTTCTCATGCAAGAAAGTGATTATGCAGCCGGCAGAGACAGTGCCTCAGAAACATTGTTTCATTCCCATGCTATCTTAATAGTTGAGCCCTAACAATGCTCAGTCCCTGCAACTCCACACCCCCTTCTGTCCAAGCTGAGTGTGCTGAGTGTACGTGTCCAGAGCTAGTGACAACAAACAGAGCAAATTCCCAAGTAAATACATTGATGTCAACCCACACCTCCAAAGTCTGTTATTTTCCTGTTGGTTATATTTTCGACAGAAGGAATGCACTCTGTGGCTGGGGATATATGTCAGTTAGCAGGACTCAAAGTCAAGGTGTAAATCACTTGCCATGTGTTTGAAATGAACCCAAACCAAATCTTTGGAATTTCATTCAAGGATTATTTATTCTATTGAAAATAAAAATTTTAGGCCTTTAATCCTTCAGATAAGATAGGTTGTTACCCAGAGATGGGAGTCACCCAAACAACACAGAAAAAAAAAAAAAAGACAAGTAGAAGACAGAAGACTGAGGCTGCGTCTTTATGGAGCTATCAGACTGACTATTTTCATAGAACTGAACAGTCCGGTGAATTAAAGCACCAAGTTGATTCATTTCCTTTGCCCACTCACTCTCATCCCAAGGAACTTAGAATGGTTGGCATCCAGTTTTCATCAGTTTAGTCAAAAGTTCAGGGTGGAGTGGAAGGGGAGGTGGTACAGCAGTTAGTGAATGTAAATCAGCTTTCCTGCTAGAAAGGAGGGTGAATTTGCATCATTGAAAAGTGTTCTCATTGGCTCACTGGTTACTCGTAAAAGGTCCAAAGGACCTATTGCTTCCCCTCCACAAAGGGAATAGTTTTGCACAAAATCATCTTGAAAATGTAGGATCAGAAGGAGAGAATAATTTTGGGAGAAAGGGTGAACAGGGTAGGACAGTCCATAAGTAGGAAAGTAAAAAATAACTAGAATATCCATTTCCTTCCCAGTGTCTCTTCTACAATGAGAATGTCAAATTAAGCAACGTACTTCAAGGAACTGAGAAAAGTTGTGTGGTTGGGTGAAGAGGAAACCCCCTTCCCCCCACCTTTAACCTTATCTCCATAACAGTTCTAAGAAGAACCCGGTAGAGCTGGGGAAAGTAGTAACAGCCTGTAGTGTAGTGGATAGCCTGCTACCTGAATGGCTAGTATAAAGAGTAAAATGAATTATGAAGCAAGGTTGTGTCTCTACCTGCCTGGTACCATAGCTGCTTTCTCTATTTTTCATTTCTGCAACCCCCACTCCAATTCAGGTTGGATCAAGAAGAAAATAATTCCCTATAGAACTACACAAAACTTTTTGTTCTCCCAAGGTTCTAAAGGGAACATAAATATGACCTAAGATGTAAGAAAGAAGTAAAAACAAAACCCTCTAAGCACGCAGCTTCACAGAATATAGTGTCTCCAATTTAAGCAGGACAAGGGCCTGTTTTAAAATAAACCCAAACTTCAAACACACCACTCAGTAAAGTTGTTCTTCCTTTTTTTTTTTGTTTAGCTTTCCCTTCTAGTGTAGAAGTAAGGAACTTCTTTTTATAAAATTGCCTTTTTTCCCTTTTGTTCTCGATATGCAAAGTTGACCCAAGCAAATTTTTCACATTGTCCTAGTCCTGGTCTGGTTTTAGGGTTTGGCAGCAATTATACTCCCCATCACTGCCTGCCTTGGAAGCCAAGGCAGCCTCAAGCCTTACTGTAGCTGGATGACTATCTCTCTAATACTAGAAAAGCCCAATTGGAGCCTTAATATCCCTCCAAGAGGCTGTTGTGAAGGTTTAGATAAAAGGCCTTGGAGGGACAGAATGCCAAGTAAGTGTGGTAAGTGAGATCTCTAAAAACAATTCCCTTCCTAAAAAAAAAAAAAAAATCAGAGTGGTTGCTGATTGGGAGAATTAGTCTTGTCATTGCAAGCCTTTTAAATTACCACTGGAATCATGGGACAACATGCAATGGAAGGCGGGGGGAGCATTCACCTACTTGGCATAATTTCCAAAATGGAATAGTTCCTTCTGCCCAGTTACTAGAAGTTTTCAAATAGGGATTAATGACCACCAATCAAATGTCTGCACTGAGAAAGGTTTTAGACCAGGTGACCTCTACTTTTGATTCATTTTGATGAATTTTTATAATGCACCTACTACTTGTTCTTGAGGCTACAAAGACAAAAACCAATCTTCTTCCTTGAGGTGCTTTCATTCTGCTAGAGGAAAACAATACATCTACTGGTACACACATACAAAATAATTTTGACTACAAGTAAAGGGGAAGAAAGGATGTACTGGTAAATGTTCAACAATGGTTCTTCCAAAAATGCATGGCACATGTTTAAGTTTAATTTGCACATTAATATTTCCTCCATCACTTTCTGAAATTTAAACAATCAACAAAACAATAAATCAACCTTTGATCTGTAGCATTTGCTGAATACTATGGTGTAAGTGATTACACTAAAAATTGAACAATTTGTTCTCTCTGGTGGGTTGGAGCACACCCCCGAGGAAAGTGTGAAATATTTCATTGAGTTTGGGGGTATGGATAAGTAAAGATACCTTGTACGAGGAGGCAACTGAGCTAAGCTATGAAGAAAGCTAGAGAGTCCAAGAGGCAGAAGTAAGGAGGGAGAGACCTCCAGGGCTAGGGCATAGCCAGAGCAAAGGCACCGGGTTGGGAGATGAGATACTCTATGTTGTGAACAGAAAGTAGGCATGTTTGGCTAGAATGATGTGCATGTGTGTGTGAGCGTGTGTGTATGTGTGTGGTGGGGCAGTAATGAATAATCAGTTTCAAAAGATAGGTTGAACCATTCTGGAGAACAATTTGAAACTTTGCCCAAAGGTCTATAAAACTGTGCATGTGCTTTGACCCAGCAATATCACTATTAGATCTGTAAACCAAAGAGATAAAAAACAAAAAGGAAAAGGACCTAAATGTACAAAAATATTCATAGCAAGCTCTTTTTGTGGTGGCAAAGATGATGTATTTTTTACAATTTCCAAAGAATTGGAGATGTGAGGGGATAACCATCAAGTTGGGAATGGTGAAACAAGTTGTGGTATGTGATTGTGTTGGAATATTATTGTGTTAAATGATAAGCAGGGTGACTTCATAAAAACTTGGGAAAATATGTGAATCGATCCAAGGTGAAATAAGCAAAACCAGAAGAACATTGTACTTAGAAACAGCAACATTGTGACAATAATCAACTGTAAAAGACTTAACCTTGATCCAATATAATTCCAAAGGACTCATTATGAAAAATGCACTCCATATCAAGAGAGAGGACTGATGGAGTATAAGTGAAGATGGAAGCATGATTTTTCCACTTTATTTTTTCTTGCCTTTTTTTGTAACATGGCTAATATGGAAAAGTTTTGCATGATTTCCCATGTATAATTAATGTCACATTGCTTTATTTCTCAATGGCTGAAGGAGGGACAGGAAGGAAGGAGAGAATTAGGAACTCAGTTTTTTTTTTAAATGAATATTGAAAATAAGCAACAATAAATTGATTTTAAAAAATGTAGATTAGAGACAGATTATGAAGATGCCTTCTAACCCTAAAGTTCTATGAGATAACACTGAACATTGCACTATGTGAAGACTGTTGTGCTTGAGAGAAGTTCTGTTATTTCCCCACCCCTGCAGGCATTTTAGGGGACCAGGAACTATATATGTGGTCTTACTGAGGAACTGAAAAGCACAGTATCACGTTAAACTTCAATACAAGCAAAGGGCCAGGTAATCCAAGAGTGCTAACAAATCTTCTGATTTAGGGTATTTGGGGTTCGGAAAAGCAAAACAATTCTTGCAGTGAAAGAATAATTTCTGTGGTGCTGGAATTCAAAAGGGGGGACCTTTATTGAGATCATTTGAAAACTGTTGAAAGGCATTAATTCAATTTTAAAATATTAATCAAACATCTTTGTACAGAGGACTCATGCTGGGAAATGAAGGAGATTGAAATTTAGGTAAAAAGCATCTCTGCCCTCTGGCAATAGGGGAAAAATATAGTTAGTTAGCCAGCAAGTAAAAAACCTCTTTCTATGGTGTATACTTTGAGAGGCAGCTCATCTAGTGTGGGGCTTCCCACGTAGTGGGACTGTGATACAAAGGGTTTATACTAAAAAATGTATGATAACACCTTAAGCAGTAAATAATTACATAATATTATGAACAGTATATATTAAGTTATCCTGGGGGTTCACAACAATTTTTTTTTTGTTGGTATTGTTTACAAGGGTTTTGTAAGGCCAAGCAAAGTAGGATCTTTGCTGTTTTTGTTTTACTGAGAGTGCCTTTGATTGAATAATGTGATTGAAGAAGATCTTCCCCACACATGGGTGGGCCTGCTGATTGAACTTGATTAGGGGAGTTGTTTTGTAGGAAGATCCCAAGTACCTTCTGATTTTTCTGTTGAGGCACTGGGTCAGAGGATCATGCCCTCTGACTCTGAAAAGTGTTTAAGACAGACTGTTAAGACAGTTAAGACAGACTGGGCCCATTAGAGCATGCCCCTGGGAGTGCTGGGTGGGGAGGACACACCACCAAGAGGACTTTGCCTGGACATTTCTGTTTGAGATTGAAGGAGGAGCTGGTTGCTCTTTCCTCAGAACATGATGTTATGTTATACGTATACCTTTGTATTTGTTTAAAGCCATTTGGCCATCGTGTTAATAAGTTGCTATGCTATATATTCTGAAAATGTGAATTATGTTGAATTTACTTAAGAAATGTTAATGTCTATTTGTTCCAAGATCCATGGCCATTTGGATTGTAAGGTCAAGTATCCCGGAAGGGTAGAATGTAAGGCCAAGCAAAGTAGAATCTTTTGCTGTTTTTGTTTTACTAAAAGTGCCTCTTATTGGGTAATGTGATTAAAGAAGATGTTCCCCACACATTGATGGGCCTGGCCATTGAAGGAAGCCTGATTAGGGGAGTTTTTTTGTAGGAGGGTCCCAAGTACCTTTTGTTTTTTTTCTGTTGAGGCACTGGGTCAGAGGATCAAGCCCTCTGGCTCTGAAAAAGTGTTTAAATACTCTGAGGGTGAGGTTCTACTTTGGGGCTTAGTTTTTGGAAGTGTGTGTTTGGCCAGACAAGACTCTGGGAAGCTGCTAAGGAGCCAAGTCTCACTCCCACTTTGAAAACCTAACTGTTCCCTCTCTGGTAAAGATGCATGTATGTTATTGGTCAGACATATTGGAAGCATGTCTGTCGCCTTTTGATTTCTTGGTATTTTCTCTGAAGTTCAGGGTGCTGACTTTTCCCCCTGAACTAACTGAATGATACATGCGCTTGATTAAAGTGATTGCCAACCCCTCAAAAGTTACTTTTCCTTTTAAAGAAGAAGATCAAAGAACCTGTGGTAGCAGGCCTCCCTGTGTATATTGGGGTGCTTACTAATACATTGTGGTGATATATATGTATATGTATGGATCCCTAATGACAGCTTATTGGCTTAGAAAATCACATATTAATATTTTCTGTGCTTTATTGCATTTTTACTTCTTTTGTTAAATATTTCCCAATTATATTTTAGTCTGGTTTGGGCTACACATGGGAGTTTAGTGGGCAGCATTAGGCCTACTAGCTTTGTGTTTGACACCTTTGAGATAGTGGATAGAGAGCCCATAGTGGGGTGGAGAAGATAGTGGTTTAAGTCCTTCCTCTAACTCATACTGGTTCACTTTATCCTCTCAGCATCCTTAGCAAATTCTCAAATTATAAGTATTAATAGGTGTTTCCTCACACAAAATTCTCTACAACAATGAAATCATAGTTTTAGTTCAAAACCACCTTGATATTTGCATAGTTCTTTCCAGGTATATCTGATATATATATAATTTGTCATGTTGTAAAGAAGAATTAGAACCAAAGGGAGGAATCATGAGAAAGAAGCAAAACAAAACAAAAGAAAAAACAAAATGAAAGCAAATAGTATGATTTGATCTGCATTCAGACTCTTATTTCTTTCTCTAGATGTGGATGGCATTTTCCATCATGAGTCTTTGGGAGTCCTAGATTCTTGTGTTACTGAGAATTAGTCTATCAAAGTTACTGTAAGTTACACTGTTTAATTAGTTTCAAATTGCTCTCCAGAATGGTGACTACCAGCAATGCATTAATGTTCCAATTTTCCCACATCTTCTCCAGCATTTATAATTCACCTGTTTTATCATGTTAGCCAGTCTGATAGGTATGATGTACCTCAGAGTTGTTTTGATTTGCATTCTTCTAATCAATAGTAATTTAGAGCATTTTTCATGATTATAGATAGCTTCAATTTCTTTCCCTGAAAACTACCTGTTCATATCCTTTGACCACTTATCAATTGGGGAATGATTTACTATTAATTTGACTCACTTCCCTTTATATTTTAGAAATGAGGTCTTTATCAGAGACCCTGGTTATAAAAATTCTCAATTTTGTTTCCTTCCTAATCTTGGTTGCTTTATCTTTGTGAAAAACTTTTCAATTTAATGTAAACAAAATTGTCCATTTTGCATGTCATAGTGTTCTCTATCTCTTCTTTGGTTATAAGTTCTTCTGTTCTCCATAAATCTGACAGGTTAACTATTCCTTGCTCTTTCCGTTTGCTTATAATATCAGAATTTGCATCTAAATTGTGTACACATTTTTACTTTATTTTTTGTATATGGTGTAAGATGTTGGTCTGTGTCCAGTTTCTGCCATACTTTTTTCTAGTTTTCTCAGCAGTTTTTGTCAAATAGAGAGTTCTTATCCCCAAAACTGGGGTCTTTGGGTTTACCAAACAGTAGATTACTGTCATCTTTCACTAGTGTCTGGTGCACCTAACCTATTCCACTGATCTACTGTTCCACCAATCTATTTCTTAGCTAGTACCAAGTGGTATGATGATTGTGCAGCCTATATTTCTAATTGAAGTAAACAATGAATTCCAGTTAGAGATTAATGAAAGTATTGATATAATTTTTCCCAACCAAAGTTCCTGGTCTCTTTGAAATGAACAATTCCTACTCCAGTTTTTTTATTTTTTTATTTTATGGAAACCAAAACAACTTTTAGATTTACTACATTCCTGGTCTGACTAGCTTTTTATTCTATGATAATCTGGCTTATGGTGCTTCTTGAGGAAAGTATTTTTGGAGACTTAAATTATTTCAATTATTCTTGATTTCCCTTTTCACAACAAGAGGATACCATTTAATTACCAGCACAGTACACAGATTTTTCCCAATGATAGGATCATTCAAAAATAGTTTCAATCTAAATGTAAAGAATCGTTTGTTCTAGCAATTCCCACAGTTTAACTTGTTAGTGTTTCTCCAATATTTATTAAAAGTATCAATGTATACATTGAATTCAGTAATTCTAGAATAATTACAAGGAAATAATTCTTTATATAGTAGGTCAGAAACTACTGTCTACCTCCAGATATGATAAAGACTGAAAAGTAAATAATATTCAAGAAGAATTGTAGTACCAGTCCCAGTTCCAATTGATAGAGGAAGATATTTTGATATAACTCCATCTATCTATCTATCTAGCTATCTTTTTTTTTTTTTTTTTTAAAGAAGAGGGTCCCAATTGCAAAAAAAATTTGATGAAACTACTTTCCTAGGTAGAAATTCTAGGTGGCACTCTGGATAGATCACTGGATTTATGGTCAGGAAGACCTGACTTTAAATCCTACCTCTGGCACTTACTAGTTGTGTAACCATGAGAATATCATTTAGCAGCCCTCTCCCTTGGCTTCCTCATCTGTGCAATTGGGTTTATAATTCACATGCTTCACAGAGTTGTTTTGAAGACTACATGAGATTTTATATCTAACTAAACCTTAAAGCCCTATTATATTAGCTCTTATTATTAGCTATTACTATTGTAATTAGAATAGCCTAGGTCTAAGGACATGCCTCTCTTTTGTGAATGTGGAGAGAAAATCAAAGGGAAGTCTCAAGGTCAGATGTCTCATGATGTTGACTGGTCAATGAAAGTTAGGTTTTATACCTGGAGTTAAAAGTTAAGTGAAAAGGAAAGTGAATTCCAAAACCTGAAATAAACAAATAAAAAAAAAACCCAAACGGGATATCTCCACCCTCCCTATAACCACACCCCCATACCTCCCAACTCCCTGCCCCCCCACGCCTGACAAAAAAAAATTCCATGGTTTCAGGTATATACCTGAAAACTCTTCTATATCCTAACTCTGGGAATACTTCTAGAGTCCATTGCCACTCAGAAGTGTTTGGAAGCTGTCCACAGCTGAAGCTTCTTCTAAAAAAAAAAAGTCAGGGTGGGGTTGCAATTCTACAATAGGGGTTAGAAGAATGCCTGTAAGTTCCCCATTTTAAGCATGGTAAACTGCTTATCACATGAGAAATCTGAAACTAACTCTGAGAGAAACTTACTTTACTCAGTTAAAATTTGGTTCCCAATTAACGTCTATCATTCTCCTTCATGAACTCTTTTACACTCAAACTAGACTACTAGCTGTTACCTGAACCTGACATTCTTCCATCCATGACAAGCCATTCCTTGTGCCTGGAAGCTGCACTCTGTTTCATCATATCTCAGAATACTTATTTTCCTTCAAGACTTAAGTTTCATGTGTTCTCTTCTGTGGGGATCTCTCTGATCCCCTTCCCCATCCAAGTTGCTAATGTTCCCACTTCAAATTATCTCCTCTTGGTTTATTTGTGTGCATGGTTTCCCTCCAATAGAACTTAAGCTCTCTGAAGGTAAGGACTTTCTTGGTTTTACCATTTTGTCCCTACTTCATCTCATATAATAAGTGCTTAATAAATATTTGACTTGATATAAATCACTGGTACTCTTTGCTCAAGGTCTAACCTGAATGGATGCCTACTTCTGTTTGATTTTACCCTGACTTTCAGATTTATTTCTTGTTGGCTCTTTGAATCTCATTATCACTGCACTCATTATCTCATTATCAATCAATTTTTCTGGTCCTTAGATATTCCTGTCTGCTTTCAACCCTCATTGGCTTGTTATGTGTAGCCTGCTAACTAGTCTTTTAATATGTCCTGTATGAACCTCTTCTTATTGTTTGTCCTTTAAAATGAGGATGCCAATTGATGCCAATTACCCTGCTCTAACTATGTCAGTCATCTGGAACTAGAACGAGCACCACTGAGGTCTTTCATGGCTCCTCCTTCGGAAGAGTCCAGGAGTAATAGTAAAATATAAATTATAATAAGGTGATGGTAAATTTGCATATCTAGTATCCTCTCCCCATTTCACAGATGCTTTATAGTTGAAAGAGATCTTAGAAATAGCGTTCAACATCCTCATTTTGTATATGAGAGAGACTGAGGCTAAAAGTGTGGAAGTGACTTGCTCCCAAAACTAAAGAAGTTATGTTCCTGGTCAAATGTTTGAACTTAGGTCTTCTGTCTCAAGTACTCTGTTTACCTAGAGGGGTGACTGATATGAATGGCATGATGTGACTTTCTCTCCCCCTTAATGGATAATGTGCTCTACATTTTCATGTTGCATTTGTAACTTGTGTGTGTGTGTGTGTATGTGTGTGTGTGTGTGTGTTTTAGAGAGGGGCAAGCAGGGAAATTGGGGTTAAGTGACTTGCCCAATGTCACACAGCTAGTAAGTAATTTGTAACTCTTTTTAAGCACCAAGAAAAATGGTATGCTGTACTTGGAAGATAGGCGAAAAACTTTTGAAGTCTGTGATTGCATGAAATGTCTTCTATTTCCTCTTCCATTTTTGTTGCCTTGCTCTGGAATTTTTGTTATATTCCTCTTGGGATTCAGACCTAGATAGG
Organism: Bettongia penicillata ogilbyi; assembly: GCA_023548195.1. Lineage (NCBI taxonomy): Eukaryota > Metazoa > Chordata > Mammalia > Diprotodontia > Potoroidae > Bettongia > Bettongia penicillata. The sequence continues at coordinate 6,435,884 of JAJHZJ010000226.1, forward strand.
ATATTCCAGTTCTGTATGTGAATGAATGCCCTAGCTTGTCAACAAAGGAAGGATAATGTAGGTTTTGTTTCCAGCTTCTAACTGATGTTTAGGATTTTGTTGATGCTTTTTGACTGAAGCATTTGGCAAATGTCTTCAGAGAACTATCAATAGGCATCAGCTTTCCAGATCTTTCCTTTGTGCTTTCTCTGATAATTCACAGTCTACCATTTTACTCAAGATTGTAAATTCATTTGAATCAAAATGTTCAACTAATATATTAAGCATCAACTGCCTACAGAGCATTTAGTCAGACTTGACATTAATAATATTTAGAAGAATTATATCATTTTCTCTCATGGAATTTCCAGTTTAGCATGGCATTCTAAAACAAACTTGGATGTGTCCAATATTATATTATGAAACAATATTTTATATATACAACTCTATAGGTGTATACAATGTTACGTAAGTGTACCAGAGATATATAACATACTGTATAAGAAATGTTTGGTACTATATGGTGAGGCAAGGATCAAGAAAAGCTTTCTGGAGGAGGTGAATTTAAATTTGGACTTGAATGCCCGGTAGAAATCAACAAACAAAAATGTATTTGGGGGTGAGTGGAGGAAAATTCCATCCTGAGCAGAGGAAATCATAAAAGAAAAAACATAGTGGGAAGAAGTTAAGGTTGTATCTGGAGGAAAGAGTATATGGGGGTGGGATATGGGTGGCTGGATGTATAGTCCAGTTTGTTTAGTGTCAATAGATGAAGGGAAGTAATATGAGTGAATGCTAGAAGCATGAAGGCTTTGAATTGCTAAATAAAGAAGTTTGAACTTGGTAACCAATGAGGAGTCATAAAAATTTTCTGACATGAATGACGCGACCAAAAGGAAGGTTATTCATCTTGTGTTGTGCAAGATGGATTAGAAGGAAGAGAATGAAGCAAAGTAAGGAACTGCAGTGATAAAAATGGGTGGTAATATGGATAGTGATAAAATCTGCAGAGAAAATGAAGAGCTGGGGACAAAGTAGAAGAGATGTTACTGATTTCATATGAGTTGATGGCTGCATGTGAGTAAAAAGCAAGAGTCAAAGATTATAAACTCCTTGTTATCTCATTCTTTTAATCTTCTGTGATATCTTCGACAATAAATGTTGAATATATATTGAATAAATTTATTAATTATATAATTAATATATAATATAATATATTAATACATAGCATATAATGATATAAATATAATTATTGAGGATATATTAATTATATAATTATCAATTAATTATATAATTACTATATAATATGTATAATATAATATATAATTTTATGAATATAATTACTGAGGAACTGTCAGAAAGTAGCACCAAATGAGTAATTTAAGGGGAAAAATGTATCTAGGCTCCTCAGCCTGCATCTTTCTAAGTCCAGATCAGGAGTGAGTCTTGGGGTGGCTCCCTCTCTGACCTTGTTATCACAGGAACTGAGTCCTCTCTCCTGTAATTCACAGTAACTGATTCCCTTCTTGCTATCCTTGGTTCCTTCTGATAATTAGATTTCCTGCCTGTTACACTAATATACGTAATAGCTCAGTTTCTTGTCTCTAAGCCCTAGTCTTCCCACAGTAGGTTCCCAATATCTCTTGTCCTCTGGGACATCTCTCTCTTAAATTTTTAAATTAAATTAAATTTATTTATTATTGTATTTAAAATTTTGAACTGTCTGCCTTCCTCCCCATCCTGCACTTGTTCTCTCTCTCTCTCTCTCTCTCTCTCTCTCTCTCTCTCTCTCTCTCTCTCTTTCTCTCTCTCTCTCTCTCCCCCCATCTCTCTTTCCTCTCTCTCTCCCTCTCTCCTCTCTCTCTGTCTCTCTCTCTCATACACATACACACATATTTTAACATATGTGTGTATATATATACATGTATATAGAGATTATATATGTATATAGATATGTATTCATATAGATATGTAAAACTGTATTATACATACTCCTTTCTGTCAGTCCTTTTCTGAAGGTGGATAGCATCTTCATAGGTTCTTTGGAGTTGATTTGAGTATTTATAATGCTCATAATAACTTAATTGTTCACAGTTATTCTTTAAACAGTATTGCTAAACACTGTACAGTACAACATTGTACACAATAGTCTCTTGGTCCTGCTTATTTCAATCTTCGTTATTTCATGCAAGTCTTTCCATTTTTTTCTGAAATCAATCTTCTCATTGTTTCTTACAGTCCAGTAGTTTTCCATCACAATCATATATCACAACTTGTTTAGCCATTCTCCAATTGATGAAGATCCCTTCCATTTTCAATTCTTGCCATCAAGAATTGCTATAAATGTTTTAAGTTCTTTTTCTTTTTCTCTGATAACCTTGGGAAACAGACTTAATAGTGGTATTGCAGAGTCAAAAAGTATAGACAATTTATAACTCTTTGGACATAATTCCATGTTGATGGAATTCCAAAATGATGGAATCAGTTCTTGACAGACAGATTTAAGATACAACTGCCTGCCCCACAACTCCTTGATCATATATTTGGATTTGATTTGAACTTCTACTTAATGGCATTCTTATTTTGTCTCTTTCTCCTTGGCGCTCCAGATTCCTTCCTGTCATGCTGGGAACTTCTCTGGTTCTGTGCTCTAACTCCCTGCTCTGGTTGTTCTCTCCTGTTTAGTAGGAATTCATTATACTTAATGAGTTCCAGACTCACAATGTGGCACTTTGATGGACTCCTTTCATTCTACCCTGGGCACCCACGATGAAATGACTTGTGTAGAAGTAAGAGCCAAATTCAGGTCTCTTCTGACTCCAGGTCCAATGTACTTTCCATTATACTTCATTGGTCATAATTTATCAGACATAAAATAGAGGTGTTAAATATGGAGGGCTCATGGTACTGCATGTAGCCCACAATACTTCTGAGTATGGTCCATACAAGAATAAAAGGTAATTAGGAAGTATTTAAGAAAATAAACAAAAATACAATAAAGTATAGATAACATTACATTTTAAAACCAAGTCACTAAATGGTCTACAATGAAACTTACAAACAGAATAGTGACCCCCAATTCTATTTGAGTTTATCATCAATGCTGTAAAGAACCTAAAAATTGAATCAAATTGAAATTTTTAGTTGTAATAGTTCACATTTTTATAACATTATGATTAAAAAGTATATGGGGTTTCAGGTATATTCAGGGAGGACTAATACCTTTGATGTGAAGGTTACTGAGCCTTTTTCAGGGCTACTTTCCACCTTTGTTGTCTCCCTGGTCCATCTAACTCTGACCTGTGTCATCAGGAAGCTGAGAATGCATAGTGGCTGTACCACAGTGAAGTGTTTAGACAAATGGACTAAACCAGATTGAGAGTAACTGAGGGGTGTCAAACCCATTGATGAGTTGACGGGCTTGTCTACCCCAAGCATATGAAGGTTTCCCCTGGTGAAATGAGCAGATGAAAGCAATTTGTTCCACTGGCCCTCAAGGCAGTTGAAGCAGGCACTATGGAACGGTTAGAATTTGGTTAGACATTGAAGATGCCAAGGTGATACACTGTATCTCAAGCCATCACCATTTGTCTTGACTCTGTCCTAACACTAGACTGTGACTGATGCCTCTGGAAGAGCTAGTGAGGCCAATGACTTTATCCAACTCTGCCTCACTTAAATACAATTTATGCAAGAATCAAAAGATATCACCTGTACCATTTTACCATTTTTACCTATCTCAAAGTCCTGTGGCAACAGGCAAGTGATGAAGCAGCTGATGAGGATACACTGGGAGCTGTAGTTACAACCATGCACATAGACAGCCCAGGTCATAGGGTTGTGTTCTCACTTGAAGCAGCAATGGGATTTGGCAGTCCTCTGGATATCTGAGCAGTCTTTTAAGGACTGTACTCCTCACCTCCTGGAGTGAGGAAAGGGCTAGAAAAGATGCTCCAAAATTATCTGCTTACCCAACCCTGATCTAATTACTGTAGCAGGAGGGCATTCCACCATGAAGTCAAAATATACATACACATACACACACACACACACAAATGTACAAAAAATTCTGCAAAGATGACTCCACTCCCCATCAGTACATTGAATTACACACACTTAGAGACAACACAAAATCCTGTGGACCCGAAAGATGAAAATTTCTTGTTCTAAGAGAACTCAGCAGGTATCACATCCAAATAGCAACTCTGAGTGAAATAAGGCTGTCAAATGAAAGTCAGCTTATTGAAATTGGAACTATATACACATTTTTCTGGAGTAGCCACAGTGAAGAGGAGCATCATGAAACTGGTGTAGATTTTGTGATCAAAATAATCTAGTCAACAAGATTATATGCTTACCAAAAGGAATAAATGACAGACTCATGACAATGTGATTGCCACTTGCAGGAAAATGTCACACCATCATCATCAATACCTATGCTTCCACTGTGAGTGACAAACATTAATGAGGTCAAAGAAAAAATTTATGAAGACCTGGAGACCCTTATTATCAATGTATCAAAAGAGGACAAGTTTATGATTCTGGGTGACTTTAATGCTAGTCTAATGACTTAGAATGTCAAACATGTCAGGGAATTCTTGGGAGGATTGGAGTTGAAAATAGCAACAGCAATGGTCACTTACTACTAAAGACTTGTGTATCTCATGACCCCATCACCAACAATACCTAAATGCAATAAAACTTTGTGGATACACCCTCACAGTAAACATTCAAATAGAGTATATGATTGTAAAGAGAAGAGATAAACAGAATATGAGAGTGACGAAGGCAATATATGGTGGATACAGACTGCTGGACTAATCATAGACTTATCCTCTCCATGCTAAATATTCCTTTTCAACAAAAGGCAAAATGACTACTTGAAGACTTAATGTCAACAGACTAGAGAATTTATCTGAGCTGAAGGGTTTGTTGCTAATTTGGAGGGAAAATTGAGCCAACACACAGTTGGCAACAGTGGAGCAGAAAAGAAGTGCGCAGCAGTCAGAGGTTTGGTGTACAGTACCGCATTTGCTCATCTAGATCACAACACTCACAAACATCAGGACTTATTTGATTAAAAATGATGGATGAATGTTGAATGAAAAATGAGAACTCCACAGGGTTTACCAGCAGGATAGTTCATTCATCTTTAATAAGAGAGCATTTAACTACATCAAAAAGAATGTGCAGGCAAAACTTGGAGAGATGCAGAATTCTTGGCTCAATTTGATGAAATTAAGCTTCATGCTGATAGTAACAATCCAAAGCGTTTTTATGATGCCCTGAAGACTATTTAGGGGCCAGAGACATATGGTGTATCTCAACTACTCAGTGCTGATGAAGCCACATTGATTAGTGATGAGGACATGATTCTGGAAAGATGAGCTGGACATTTCCTTGGTGTTCTTAATAGGCCATCATCAATCAGTACTGAAGTCAGATAATGGACAATGTTCTTGTACTTTCCCGGTCACCAATGGAGTGTAACAAGGCTGTGTACTTATTCCCATGCTTTTTGCTGTGATGTTTTCAACCATCTTGTCAAACACCTTTAATGAGGATGAACATGGCATCAAGATCAGGTACTACACTGATGGTAAATTCTTCAACTTGAAAAGGCTACAAGCCAAGAGTAAAGTGGAGGGAGTGTTGATGTATGACGTTTTTTGTTTGCAGATGATTGTGCACTCGATGCAGCCTCTGAAACTGAGAAACAATAAAGCAAGGATTGATTCTTAGCTGTTTGTGCTAATGTTAGCCTAATAATTAACACCAAAAAAGCACAGGTGCTTCATCAGCCAATGCCACACAATCCATACATGGAACCATTGGTTATATAAATGGAGAAGTTTTGAATACTATGGGTAAGTTCACTTTCCTTGGCAGTATACTTTTCAAGGATGTGAACATTGATAATGAGGTTGATGCAGACTTTGCTGGAGCTAGCTCAGTGTTTAGGAGACTCCAAAGGAAAGTGTGGTTAGACTTAACTACAAAACAAAGGTCTACAGAGCCATTGTGCTGACCTCATTGTTTTATATCCATGAAACCTGGACAGTATACAAGCACCATGCCAGGAAACTGAATCACTTTGTTTCAATTGTCTTGGGAAGATTCTGAAGATCACCAGGCAGGATAAAGAACCAGGAACTGAGGTCCTTTATCAAACTGAACTGCCAAGCATTCTACCTCTACTGCAGAGAGTGCAATTCTGATGGACTAGTCATGTTGTTCTAATGCCAAACACATGCTTGCCTAAAAGACTATTTTATGAATAACACAGGGCAAGAACTTTCATGGGGGTCAGAAAAAGTGATACAAGGATACTCTCAAAGTCTCTCTGAAGAACTTTGGAATTGATTGCATGACATGGAAGACAGTGGCATAGGACCACCCAGCATGGCATACCATCATCAGATAAGGCACTGTTCTCTGTGAGTAAAACAAAATTGAGGTAACTCAAAAGAAATGTGAGATGTGCACATTTAGATAATCCAGCCCACATGTTCACATGGACCATTTGTGCCCAACCTGTGGAAGAGACTTCTGATCTTGTATTGGTCTGATCAGTCACAACCAGAGAAACTATAACTTGACTGTAACACAGTGAAGTGATTTTGGTGCTCTTCAAGAAGGAAGTACAACTAATCAACCTTATACATAGTAAGTAAAGTATGTCATTTAATCTTAAACAGCCCTTTAAGGTACATCGTGCAAAAATTATTATCTCTATATTGCAGTTGAGAAAATTAAGGCACTTAAGTCCCCTAACTCTTTTTAAGTCTCACCTTTTTTGCATTCTGTCATACAACCTCCCTGTCTCTGTCTCTGTCTCTCTCTATTTGTGTCTTTGTCTCTCTATTTCTACCTCTATCTCTATCTCTCTCTCCCTCCTCTCTTTCCCTCTCTCTCTTTATGGCTTATATATACACACATGTGACAATACATACATATCTATGTATACATGCATACAAACATCTTGGTCTCTCAAACTTTTTTTTTTGATGTTTTTTGATCCATGCATAAATTGGATTTAAGTGAGGCAGAGCTGCATGAAGTCAACAGACTCACTTTCTCCTCAAGAGTCATCTTAGTCCAGTGGCAGGACAGAGCCAAGAAGGCTGGTGATGGCTCAGGATGCAGTGGATGACGTTGGCATCTTCGGTATCTAATCAAGCTCTGAGTGCTCCATATAGCCTGCTTCATCTGCCTTCATGGCTGTTGGAATAAATTGTTCTCATCCACCCATTCCACCAGAGGCAGTCTTTACATGCTTGGGGTAGATACCCCGCCCCCCAACTCACCAATGGGTTAACCTCTTGGTTACTTTCAACCCGGTTTGGCCCATCTGCCAAAATGGTTTACCAAGATGTGGTTACTGTGCATGTTGCAGCTTCTTGGAGTCACAGATGAGTTAGGTGGAACAGGTGGACACCAGAGGTGGAAAGAGCCCTGAAAAGGGCTCGGCAGCCATCACACCAAAGATACTGGTTCTCCCTGAACACACCCCATACCCCTCTTCCAAAACTTCCAAACTAGGTTAATCTAAAAGACAGAGCTGTTTCATAAACTTCTTTGCCTTCCCACAGAGGGCCTACAACAAGTACCTTGAATGTAGTAGGTAGGCAATAAATGTTTCATTGATTGCTTTTTCATTCTTGTCTCCATGTTTTCCATTACATTATTCCCCTTATCTGGAAACATTTCTGCTCTTTTACAGTTTTTTAAAACTATCAATTTTTCAGTTCAAATCCCACCTTCTCTTCCTTGGCTATGCCAACCCCTGATGATCTCTTAATCTCTTCCTTTTTTTTCATCTCCAGAAAAATTTTTTGCTTCATATTTCTATGTAACACTTGGTTTTGTAATGTCTTCTACTATCTATTAATTATTTCAAGGTTGTTTGCCTTGTTTCCACATCTGGGTAGTAAATTCCTTGAAGGACTATGGCTCATTACTTCTGGGTTAAGAATGCTGAACTCACAACCTACAATGACGAAATGAATGGAAAGTAAAAAAGTTGGACTAAAGGGATGGATTTCATGGAACTTGATCCACCTCATTTCTCCCATGGCGAAGGAAAAAACCCTCCTCTCCATGTTATTATTTGCTGATAGGCGTTGTTTGTCATACTTGCTTGGCATGAATTGTGTAACCATGGGCAAGTCTTTCTCTGAGCCTCAGTTTCCTTATTCATAAAATGGGAATCATTTTACAAGCCTCACAGGGATTTTGTGAGGAAAACATTTTGTAAGACTCAAAGTCCTATAGATGTGGGAATTATTATTTTTTTATGTTTACTTACAAAAAAAAAATAGTGTGAGTTGGCAAGCTTGCTCTTCCCGGTCTGTTTTATGGCTGCATCTGATGGGCCAAAAACTTTGTGCGGTCATAGCTTCTGGAGCTGTTTGGATGTTTGAATGTTACATTTGCTGGTTATTGTGAAACTCCTTTTGAAAAGAGCCCTTATTAAGCCTTTGCTTCAGAGTCACATTGAAGCTGCATTATTAATCCTTGCCTGGCCAAATGTCTCATGTTCTCCAGGCAGTTTGCTAAGTGGGTCCCTCAGGATTTTCTTCCTAGTTCAAGTTCTTTTCCTGTTAGATGCAAGTTATTTTATTTTATCCTAAACAGGTACAAAGTTGTTTATTTTTTTAAGAACATTTTTGTTGGGAAAAGGTAATAGAATTATTCATTGAAATAGGCATGTAAATCAATTATCCTGTTGTCATATCCACTTAAGGATGCCTTCCCTTAAAAATGTAGTTATTTCAAAATATTGAAACAAATCTAAGGTTACAAGACAAGGAACTATGAGGACTCCGAATTATACTGAAGTCTACATAGGATTCCTGAGGAAGTTACATGGTAGCCAGGGACATCCCATAAAGTATGCTTAGAATTGCCATTCCTGGTTCTGGGAAACCAAGTGAAAGCTTGGGAAGGCTTACCTCCAACCATGTGGGGCTTCCACTCTAAGATAAGGAGGAGTTCCTTTATTGTCTGTGAAGCAGGAAGAGCTGAGGGCTCATGGATGCACAAAAGGCAGTGACTCAGCCCTCACTTCTCTTTCTTTCTAGGTGAAAATCATGTCTCTAACTGCTTCTCAAGAGTCAAGTGGGAGAGGAGTGGGTAATCTCATTCTTCAAGATTGTAGCTGACCTTGCGAATTTAAGAGGTCTGTGGATCCTAGATTTTATTGGTTCAGAGCTAAATGAAGGTAGGGGAAAATCTATAGCAACTACTCCAACACTCTTATAGAATATGTTTTTGTTGTCCATTCTTCATTTTTGAAGAGGACCAGTGACATCATGGGTGATACCTTGACTTGCACATGAATTAGATTTAAGTGAGGCAGAACTACACAGTCATCAGCCTCATTCTCTCTTCCAGAGTCATCCGAGTCCAGTGACAGGACAAAAGTCAAGACAACCATTGATAGTCTGAGATCCAGTATATGAGCATCTTTTATGCCTGATTAAGTTCTAAGAACTCTATGACACCTTTTTCAGCAATCTATATAGAACAAATTGTTCTCATCTGCCCATCTCTCCAGGAAAAGTCTTCACATTCTTGGGGTAGCTATCCCCCTTATTTACTGACAAGTTTGAAGTTTGTTGGTTACCCTCAACCTGGTTTAGCTGTCTGCTGAGACAGTTTACCAGGGTGCACCTGCTGTGGGTGATATAGGTTCTTGGAGCCTTAGGTGAGAGTTGAGCCAAGGTAAACACCAAGGTAATGAGCATCCTTGAAAAGGTCTTGGAAAGTCCTCTCACCAGAGGTGCTATTCCTCCCCTGAACATTCCACACACCCCTATAAGCTCTTTTGTTCTCTTTATTATGGCAATTAATTTATATCAGTTAAACTTCTGAATGAAAATGTCATGATTAGTGTCAATATCTGTTCCCCTATTCATTTATAATCCATTTACATTGGTCAAGGTAGCTGTATTTTCATTGAACACTATATTTTGTTCTAGTTTTGTTCAAGTTTTGACTGTTTTGTTCTAAGGAGTTGGTGGTCTGAGTATAGATATGAAAGATGCAATTCCATAGTTCTGAAGAAATTAAGTTGATGATCATCTAAAGGCTTATGTCAGGAAAGATCAGATTGGAACATGTGACAACAGCAAGGGATAATTCCCAAAAGTAATCTATGAGATATATTTTAATGCATGACATACACGGAATATTGGTCAGTCATACGAGAGAAATGAGAGATAACCAATGAATGCCCAACATATAGCATCGATACCCTTACAGTGTCAAGAAAATGGGAGAAAACCCCTCAGCATGTTGGGCATATTCTGTAGAAAATTTACAGGATTATGTGGACCTCTGAGCAATCAGTCAAAAGACATTTATTAAGGCGTTACTGTGTTCTAGGCATATGTAAGGTGTGAACCAAAACAGTAGATGGTATATCAACATTGAAGAGATCACAGATCCATTTGGAGTGTTCTTCCTTTAAGCAGCAAAAGGTACAACTAGCTCCCTATAATTTAAAAGACTCTGATAAATTGTTGCTGTGCTCCCAAAATATCATTAACCTGTGATTAACGTGGTGATGAGTTTTTCTACACTCACATGGACCGGTCTCTAAGTGATACCATTGGACCCAAATTTTAGGCTGGTGCGCATGTGTGTATGTGGGTGTATTTTGTACTCCACTGGCATAACCTTTGAGAAACAAAGATCTCATTCACACTATGCTGAGGGATGAGAGGAAGATGTTAGTGGGGATATCACTAACTAAAGTTGAAAATTCATGTAATTTGAATAAGAAGTTATGAGGTAGATCATGTTCACTCCAGCATCCACCTTGACAGATGGGAGCGGAGTTTGGGGCTATTGAAGGCAAAGGCAAAAAAGGACAAATACACTTCTATTAACCTTAATGTTTCTCCACCTTTTGATGAAGAGTACTAATCTTTCCTGGTCTCCCATCCTTGTAGGGACAGAGGGGAGAACTGGATTACTGTTTTATTTTAATCAATATTTGGCCCCAAATCCCAGCTAAGGGAACAATTTAATGAAATGTAGCAGGAAAAGACATTGGATTTCATGGATAATCATTCTCATTAAATAATATCTGGGTTTTCACAGCCAGCTGCCTGATAAAAATAACTTGACAGCCAATCCACCCCTGCAGAGGGCAGTTATAAGTGACACTTTTAGCTGAGATCATTCCTGGCATACAATGAAAATGATCATAAACCAGAAGGCTAACCTCAAGATGGACTGGATTTTCTAGAGGTGGAAAGAACTTTCTAAGCCAGAAGGTTTTGTTTCACTTTTTTGCATTCTATCTCTGTGACATTTCAAGTAGTATGAAAATTAATATGTTTGGAGAAAATGATTCAGTTAGTTTAGTATCCTTGATTAGTCCTTGGTAATGCTTAGTAAAGACACTTGGACATCCTTGTTAATTACTAACTATTCATCATCAATGAGGGGAACTGGAAAACACTGTAGTGCATCCACATTTCTGGGAAGAGACAATCTGATGAGGTGAATGGTATTTTGCATCATGGTGGAGGTGGTAAGGAAATGAATGCTGAAGAAAAAGTAGGTTTGTCATATAGTCAAGTCTGGCATTTCAGTGAAGGAGAAGTGTTTCCGATGGCAAAAGAAAGGAGCTCTCCATGCACGAATATACTGATAAACATTTCCCCCAGCTCTCTAGGGGAAAAAAAGCATGCATGACACACAAAAGTGTCTATATTAACATTTTTCTCCATCACTTTCTCAAGTCTACGCAATCCCCCCAAACAATTCAGGCTCTGAATTGTAGTGTTTGCTGATTTCTGAAGGATAAATGTTTACGGTGAAAATTTAACAATTGGAAGTATCATGGTATGAGTTGACTGTAGCTCGCTTTTATCCATGCCCTAGTGGAGAGAATCTGAGGGAGGCAGAGTAAGTCTATGTCCTAGTGGACTTGGGAAATAGAATCACAACAGCATAACAGATGTTTATCAATTTGATTGATTTACACAACTTATCAACTACGAAAGAGTTCTAACTGTTTAGATGACTCCAGTTAACTCTGTAGCAGGGAAAGCCCTTCAAAGGTGAGGTGGGGCAGGGACGTGTGAGGTAGATCACATATGAAAAAGATACCAAGTTTTCTACCTGCCATAGGGATCCCCCTCTAAACAGAGCAGACAGTTCCCTATCCTGTGAGGAGTCAACAGTCAATTTTGGGAAGGCAGAGGGCTGGCTCAGCCGGCCTTTTGTTTGACCTTCTAGCTTTAGGATTCAGTGACTCTAAAATTCCATTCCAATGTTTATGATCTGAAAACAAAACACTCGGCATAGTTATGCTTTTAGTAAAGGTATTAAGAAAGCATGCATCCACTTTGTTATCTGAACTGGTTCTCCCACATCTTGTACATGTGTTTTTCATATGTCTTTTATGAACACGCAAATTCTGTTGCAGCTTGTTCTGATGTTGCAGTGTTTAACTGCCATAACACACTGGTATCAACAGATAAATCAACCAGATATGCTAAAACATTATGGGCAGGAATCCTGTTCTCCTTCTCACCCCAACCTTAATTCTTCCATGTGAAAATCTGCCTAGGGAGTTCCAAGGCAGAACTATGTGGAATACAGACCAGAGAAAGAATCTAGTCCAATGAGCCTTTTATCCTTAAATCTCTTGGCTGTTTTTACTTAAACTAATGGTAATTGTCTCTAGGCTTGCCAGTTCTCGGAACCCCGTGTATCATTTTGCAATATTAGTGAGTCTCCTTTTCAGATTTTGATGTCTATTTTTTCAGTGATTTCACTCACTTAATATCAATATCTTTTGTGGAACATTTCAGTTTAGTGAGCTGTGCAGGTTGCCTAGGAATAATATTTTTGTATCACTAAGGATGTCATTATCCAGACTCATATTTATTCTGGTATTACTTCCCCGAAAGAGTATCTATGAACCATTGCCACACACCACAAATTTCTTCATTCTCCTACTCCAGAATTTATTATTTTATTTTTGCATTGCTTGCCTCATCTTAGTGTCCAACATGATAAAGTACATGAACTTATATTTTTATGAATGATATTTTAGATGGAACTAGGATTTTTATGGTGTGAGAAACAATTGGTAATGATCAATATGGAAATATTTTTATATGATTGCACATGTATAACCTATATCAAATTACTTGCCATTTCAGTGGGGAGGGTGACAGGGTTGTGGAGGGAGGAAGGGAAAGAATTTGGAATTCAAAATAAAAAAAAATGTTAATTTCTTTTCACATGTAATTGGGGGGAATATAAAATACTGTTTAAAATAATTGGTGATGATCATAACCCCTCTATGGTCTTTTATCCTAAATGATTTTTTAAAAAAATCCCTGTTTTCCATGGATCCCAAATGTAGGATTCACCCAATGGATACTTTGCTTCTTTTAATATTTTAGTATGCCAGTATAACACTTAGATTTTCCATCTGTTTTTTCTCTAATTTCTTAAAATCCCTAATTTGCCTCCTTTTTTTGCTCATATAGGCATGATAATCTCTTTTAAAACATCTCTCATGCACAAATCAGCATTGATAATGTGTTATAGCTTCCTTATGCCTACCAGATGTCTTTCTGCTACTTTTTGGTTGCTCCTAATTTTGATTTTTCTGGGATCATAGCGTTCCTATGATTTCATGAGTACATTCCTTCCCCAAACTACTTTTTATTCATTTTGTATACATAATGTAAATATTTATATCTATGTGGTGTCCCCCTTTAGACTATAACCTTCTTGAGGGCAAGGCCTGTTTGACTTTCGTTTTTGCATCTCTACCACTTAGCATAGTTCTTGCAACATAGTAGGTGCTTTCTAGGTGTTTGTTGAGTTGACTGATTGACCATCACATGGGGAATAGTGATATCATAAAGACCAGCTTCAGTAGCTATGAGTAGTTTGCCCTCACTGAAGATATTGAGTATTTCCTCAAATGTGATCCAGCATATTCTTCTTTTCTGCCTCAGGTTTGTGCCAAGTTCAACATCCATCAGTTTTACTGTCTTAAACATACATACAAATAAATAGAAATGTGTGGCTGTGGAGTATGATGATTATTGCATATCCTGTAGTCATATAGCATCACTCAAAGAATCTTAATTGCCTCAAGCTTTGGACTATTACTGACCTTTGAAAAATAAATTATACACACACACACACATATACATATTCTTCATTTTCCTATTCCAACATTCAGGAACATATATTTTTATAAATGATATTTGATGGAACTGGAATTTTTTTGGTGCGGGAAACAGCAAATATATATAATACATATAAGCATAATTATGTATAATATATACTATATTAATAATATATAGACATAATAATAATGCACCATTATATGTGATATAATAAAAAAAGATAGTAATTAAAAGTAATAAAATATATCAATAACTACTCCATCACTGACTATCCTTACAAAAAAAACAAAGATGGTGAAGACTACTTATTTGCCAGAAATAAATGCATATCTATATACAAATTAATATCATATATTTTCTCTCATATGATGTTCTACTTATATTATTTCATTCTTATTTTGAGTTATATTATATAAAATCTTATGTTACATTCTTTGTAATATAATATAAATGTAACAGATAAGATGATATATAACATAATGCATTGTAACATAACATAGCATAGCATAACATAGCATAGTATAATGTAACATAAAACATAACATATGATTAAAATGACATAATATGATATAATATAATAAATATAATATATTTGTGTATAGATATGTATATTTTTATGCAGTCACTGACTGCATTGCTGCTTCTCACATGTGACATTCTTTCTCCTGACTTGATGAGCTTTCATTGCCTGTCCCTCGTGCCTGGAATGCTTTCTTTCTTGTCTATGCCTCCTCACTTCCCTGGCTTCCTTTAAGTCTCAAGAAAAATATTACTTTCTGCAAGGTATGTCTCCCTTAATTCTCCCTTAGTGCTTCCCCTCCATGATTTGTTTCCAATTTACCTTGTTGGTACACATGTCTGTTTGCACAATCTCTCCCTTATTCCAGTATAAGTTCTGTGAGGACAAGGATTGTTTTTGCCTCATGTTTTTGTATGCCCAGTGTTTAACCCAGTGCCTGACCCATAGTAAGTGCTTAAAAAATGTTTTTAGAGTAACTTAGCATATGCATATATGCTTAATTTAGTCTGGAAAATAGGCAGTTTTTATCTTTTCAGTTTTTCTGGTATGGATAGTCAGGCCCAAATTCTTTTGAGTACTGAGTGATCATTTTTAGGAATCCCAGTAATAACCCAAGCCTTGATGTAATCAATTCTCTTCAGGTGATACTCTAGGGTTACAAATCAGGCAATATCCCAGTCTCTAAAGAAGTAAACTTTTATATTTCCCAAAAGGTTTTAGAGAGATGTGTCATGTGCTAAGTTAGTTACAACATATTACTAGTGAAGATTTGCTCAGGAGAAGTGATGGGAAGATATCAGCAAACATATGTATGAATGAAAAAGGAGGCAGTTTATTCATCTAGGAGAAATGGAGACTAAGTAATAGATTAGCCCAGGGACTCCATGGGCTACACAGTGTCAAAAGATTGAGAGGAAGACCCCTGGCACATTGAGTAGATTCTCTGTCTAGGATTTATGTGATGGTGCAAGCAAGAGAGGTACACAGTTAGTAGACATTAATGAAGGCAGCACTTACGGCAATAAGATCACAGATCCCCATACATGTTATATATGCATCCACATGCATGTATCAGTCTGTACTCTGAATCTGTCGTCTCTCTATCAGGAGGTAGGCATCATGTTCTTTTTGAGTCCCCTGGAATTGTTGCTGGACATTGTGTTGATCAGAGTTCTTAAGACTTTCAGAGTTGTTTGTCTTGACAATATTGGTATCATTATATAGAATACTCTCCAGGTTCTAGTTACTTGACTTTGCATCAATTCATATGAGAAAGGATTCTTACTCAAGTAGAGATGAGATAAGATCGCCTTGGTTGTACCCTCCAACTCTGAGCTTCTGTGATTATACAATGTCTTTAAAGTTATTCAAAATATTTAATGCTAAATAATAATCTATATAAACCTGAATTCAATTATGAACAATTAATAATATTTCACCTATACATCAGTGGTATATACTAGAATTTTCTTAAAGATGGCCTTCAGTCATATAATATATTAAGAAGACTGTGACTTCATAGACAGTGTTCAACTGGTAGGGACTTGGAGATCATGGAGATTAAAAAAGGAGGAGGAGGGGGAGAAGGATGAGAAGAAGAAGAAATAGTAGGTAGTAGTCTAGTAAACAGATCCCTTCTCTAGTAGATCCTCAGTTCCACTAGCAGATCTCTCTTCATTAGCTCTGTGACACTGGGCAAATTACTTAACTTGTCTAGGCTTCAGTTCCTTAATGGCAGTGAGGCTGAACTAGAGTCACTTCCAAGATCCCTTACAGCTTAAAAATTTCGTGAATCTATAAAACTTGGGCCCAGAGAAATTAACTGACTTGCCAACAGTCACAAAACCTGTTAGGCTTGGAACTGGAACCTTGTTCTCTTTACTTCTAGCCCAGATCATTTATCACCAACATATGTGCATGATCTCTCTCATTTTTCAAATATTTTTTGCCAAACTTTTCCAAAACAAGGGAATCCCCTTTGTGTAAATCTTTTATCTGCTAACTACCCTACCCACCCCTAACCTCCTTATTACTGTTAAAGGCAACACCATCCTTCCAAACCCTCAGGATCCTAAATTAGATGTCATCCTCAATTCTGACTATCACTCCCCTAATCCCATATCCAATCTATTGCCAAGGCCTTTCTATGTCACCTTTGCAACATCTCAACATCTCTCAGATACGCTTATGGGCCATCGTTACCTCCCACTTGGACTACTGCAAAAGCCTGTTGATGGATTTGCCTGCCTCAAGTCTCTCCTCACTCCAGTTAAGTCATCAAAATGATTTTTCTAAATTGTAGGTGCTACCATCTCCCCTCCCCACACTCAATAAATACCAGTGGCTGCCTATTGTGTCCAGAATCAAATACAAAGATCTTCATATCCTAGACCTTCCTACCTTTCCAGTCTTCTTACACCTTATGTCCAGCCATGTATTCTTTGATTCAGTGACACTGACCTCCTTTCTTTTACAAGAACAAAACCTTCTATCTCTCAGCTCTGGGCGTTTTCTCTGACTACTTTCCCTGCCTGCCTGGAGTGCTCTCTCCTCATTTTTGCCTGTTGACCTCCATGGCTTCAAGTTCCAACTACAATTCTATCTCCTACGGAAAGGAGATAGAATTTCCTTTCCCAACTTCTCTTAATTCTAGCCTCTTCCATCTTTTAATTATTTCCTATTTTTCAAAATCACTTATTTTTATACATTTGTTTGCCAGTTGTTTCACTCAATTAGACTGTCAGCATCCTGGATGCAGAGACTGCCTTTTGCCTCTTTTTGAATCTCCACTGTTTATCATAGTAATTGACACATTGTAGGCACTTAAAACATTTAAAAAAAATGTAACTTCCTTCTTTGTGCCTAGATCAGTATTTTCCTATATTTTTAATGTACTTTAATGGTTATTTACCTGAGAGCCTGAAAAGTCTGAGGTTAGTATGGTGTTGGCTGCTTGACAGTCATCTCCCTTTTGTGGAGAAGTTGTGAGGGCTTATGGAAAATTATGGCAAAATTTGCTTGCCCAGAGAAGTTCATCAGTATTGTATGGGAGTTTCATGATGGCATTCTTGAATGGGTTCTGGATAATGGGCAGATTCTCCTGCTTTCCCAGTCACCAGAGGAGCGAAGCAAGGCTGTGTGCTTACTTCCATGCTTTTTAGCATGACTTTCAGTGATGTTAGATATCTTCAATCAGGACAAAATGACATCAAGGTCAACTACCACAATGATAGTAAATTATTTAACTTGAAAAGGCTGCAAGCCAAAACTAAAGTGGAGTGAGAGTTGATGTGCAACTTTTTGTTTAAAGATGATTGTGCATTCAATGCAGTCTCAGAGGTTGAGAAGCAACAAAGGATGGATTGATTTCCTGCTGTTTATGCTAACTTTGGCCCAAAAATTATCACCATGAAAACAGAGGTTCTCCACTATTCAGCACCACACCATCCATACACAGAACCATTGATTATAGCAAATGGAAAAACTTAGAATGCTATGGATAAATTCACTTACCTTGGCACTTTCCAAGGATGATGAGGTTAGCTCATGCATTGCCACAGCTAGCTGAGTGTTTGGGAGATTTCAAAGGAAAGTAGGGGAGAGAAGAAACTGCCTACCAAACTGAAGGTCTACAGAGTCATTGTGCCAACCTCGTTGTTAAATACCTGTGAAACCTGAACAATATACCAGTATCATGGAATTGCTCCCATTTGAAGTATCTTAGCAAGATTCAGAAGATCACCTGACAAAATAAGTTAAAAGAAACTCAGGTCTTTTCTCAAGCTGAACTGTTAAGCATTCCAACTCCACTGTAAAGACTACAACTCCAATAGTATGGCCACTTTGTTCAAATGCCAAAAGTATATTTGCCTAAAAGACTATCACTTCAACATCATGAAAATGCTTTATAAATGCCAGCTATTATTATTACCTAGAAAATCTGGGTTGAAAGGGACCTTAGCAGTCTATATCTAAACCTGTATGGAAATCATTTTCAGTTCCTTTCTATTTCCTCCTTCAGTTATACATCTATTAGGTCCCTGGTGATGGAGAATTCATTACCTCTCAAGGAAGTCCCTTCTCCTTTTGGAAAAGCTCTAAATATCAAGAAGTTTTTCCTTATGTTGAGCCTAAATCTGTCTTTGATCTCTTCCCACCCATTGCTTCTTGTTTCTTCCTCTTTGGCCAAGAAGAATGAATCAAATCTCTTTTCCACATGATAATCATTAAGTATAATATTCTCTACTACACCAACCCCTCTACCAAATCTATTTGAGAGTTCCCATATTTTTTGCTGTAAAGTCATTTCAGTCATGTTTGAGTCTTCATGACCACATTTGAGATCTACTTGACAAAGATTCTGGAGCATCTGCATTTCCTTCTCCAGCTCATTTTACAGATGTGAAACTGAGGCAAACAGGGTTAAGTGACTGGTCAAAGGTTCCACAGCTAATCTGAGGCCAGATTTGAGCTGAGAAAAATGAATCTTCCTGACTTCAGACCTCAAACTTTATCTACTGTACCACCTAGCTATCATCTCCCTCTCCCCCATATTTGATTAGAGGGGTTTAACTGCTTATAAAAACATGAATTGAAAGTGGGAGCAAAAATACAATGCTTTATCCCTTTGAAATAGCTTCTAGGGTTGTAAGAGGGTAACATATAGCTGTCTCCAACAAATGGGAATTTGGTAAACCAACTGGACTCTGAATCAGCCTAGATATCTGTCTTGGCAATTATACCTAATATGTGTGTAATAAGTCATCATATTACTTCTCTATCCCTCAGTTATCTCATATTTAAAATGGTTCCTTCTCCACAAAAGTGAGATGACTTTTCAACCATACAAATGACTGCCAAATTCTGCATAACACTCTTCTCTAAAATCAGTTTATTATATTTTATTCTCTCTTTCAATGTCACTTATAAATTCAATGCTTCCTTTCCAGAGGCATGATCCTTACTATTTTTTTCTTCTTTAACCTACAGAAATTGACATGGACCTCCACTCTCAATCAGTGATCCCATCTCCAATCTAAGTCAATCATAACAGGAATTTGAGATAAAGGCTATCTGCAGATTTGCCCGTTAGAATACTTCATGGACTGGAAAGCTATGGGTCCAATAGGCAGACATTTGTGTTGGCTCACTATGGCCATACCATATTTTTTTTTAATCCTTTCTACAAGAACCACCTGACTAAACCAATATTTTATTTCCTTCACTGAAAAATATCAGGGGTGGGGGAGTGAGAATTTAGAGATATAATTAGCACCACTGTTGCTTCTAGTGGTTTAAAGTTGCAAGCAGACAATCATATGACGAGTATAAACCCTAAAGATTGAGCATACATGCTTAGGATTAGTATCATTAGCTGCTGTTGAGTCATTTCAGTCATGTCTGACTCTCTATGCTCTCATCTGAGTTTTTCTTGGCAAAGATACCGATTTGCCACTTCCTTCTCCAGTTCATTTTATTGATGAGGAAACTGAGGTGAAGCGACTTCTCCAGGGTCATATAGAATTAGAATTATTGCTGTAGTCAAATAAAACTTGTGACAAACTTAATCTGATACACACTGATATCCATAATTATTTTGGTGCAGGCTTATTAGGCATCAATGATAAGCTTACATGAATAACTGTCAGTTTTAAGAATCAAATCTTCAGTTTTTCTATTTCTCACTTTGTCAATTCTATCCTATCAGTAATGGCACTAATAGTAACCATTTCTCTTCATAGATTTCAAGATGTAATAATCATTATTCCACTCTCCTATACAGACATATGTTGGGGAAGGTAAAGATCCTGGACCTTACTTCCTGATAACTAGGTTTGCCTTCCATGATTTGCCCTGCTTTGTGCCTCAGATCTGAGGCTGGCTATTAGTCCTCTCCCTATGGCTCCCATTTTCTGGATCTTTGAGAAGGCTTGGAACCCTCTTAAACTGAGAGTTAAGAAGATACAAATTATCTGCCCTGGGGTGCCAGCATAATCATCAAGCAGCAAAATGAGGACAGACTCAACCTAAGAAGTAGAATGGTAAAAATGAATGATGGACCCTCAGCATCTAGGAATTCTGAACAAAAGAACAGGAGAGAAAAGCTAACAGGAAGAGAGTGAAGATCATGGCATTATGGAAAGAGTGCCAGATTTGGAGTTATAGCACCTAGGTTCAAATGGTCTGCCATTTATAATAGCTATGGGACCAAGTCTCTATAAGTCTCAGTTTCCCTGTCTGTAGAATGACAGGGTTGGATTAGACACCCAATAGTTCCCTTCTATCTATACATCTATGATACCTGAACTGTAGCTATGTGAAGAAGGCCTAATTCAATATGGGATAGAGGTTGTCATAAAAGGTGATTTCATTTGTATAAAACTAAGAAGATGTTACCCCAACAAGATCCACGTAGCTAGAATTATTAGAGATATGTTCAGTTGGGAAGCAGCGTTCTCAGAAAATATCTCAGGCTACAGAGGGATTTAATACAAATATATAAATATAAGCATCATTTATGCAAGAAATAATTTGTTGAACAGTATCAACAGGAAGTTATGACAAGAAGAAATGAAAGCTATCAAGCATGTGTGATCCAATTCATAATAAAGAAAAATGTAAATCTGAACAGCTTTTAAATTTTACTTTTGCATTTCAACCATCAGATTGACTGTAAAAATAGCTAATATTAACACAACATTTAAAAGCTTTTGAAGGGCTTATTGTTCAATTTTATCCTCTCTATGATACTGTGAAGTAAGTGATTATTATCCCCAGTTTATAGACGAGAAAACTAAAGTTAAAAGAAGTTTCAGTTACTTGATGATAGACACATGGCTAGTGTCTGAGGCAAGATTTGAATTTAGATCTTTCTGACACACACATAGCTCTTTACTCATTAGTGGAAAAGACAAGAAAAGAAGAAAACATCAGTATTGGAGTGGTCCTGAGCAAACTAATGCCTGTCCTGGTTAAGCTATGAATCGATCCAATCATTCTGGAAAACAATTTGGAATTATACTTTAAAAGTCATAAACTTTATCCCAGCTTTAGCACATTAGGCAGGTACCCATAGATTACTATATACAAAAAAAAAATCATAGCAGCACTATTTATAACTGCAGCACTAGAAGGAAATTAGGTGACTATTGATTAAGAAATAGAGAGACAAATTACGATACTTGAACATTATTTCTGTGCCAAAGAAAATTATGTGTATGAAAAATTCAGAGAAACTTAGGGAGACTTGTGTTGAATTGATATAGACTTAAGTATGCAGAACCAGGAGAATAATTTATATGATGATCCCAAAATGAAGAGGAAAACCACTCTGAGAGACTTTAGAATTCTGATCGATGAAATTACCAACCATGACTTCAAAGACCAAAGCATGACCATTCCCTTCTGGCAGAGAAGATGTTATCTATAGGAATGGAATGGAATATTCTTTTTTAGATATAGCCAGTTTGTAATTTGCTTTCCTTGCCTATATTGCTTTGTTAAGAGAGAAGCTTCTATGGGGTGGTGAGGAGGTGAGAAGAAAATCATTGGCAAGTAACAGAAATTGTAATTAAAATAAAAAGTAGTAATAAAACACAAGAAGAAAGAGAGAAGACCAAGTTGTGTACACTAATATTCCTCTGAACTAATAACCTCCTGCCACACTAGAATTAAGGTTCGCTTGTGCCCGTACTAGATAGGTAAGAGAGAAGCAGTTATTAGATAGAAGCAAAATATTAGTAACTGTCATTATTCATTTCCATGGTTTAGAAGGTTACATTGCTTTAATAAATTTCAAAAATATAATGATGCAATAAGTTTTGTGAGTAGGTGGGGCATGTTGGGTAATGGATAATTGATTGTGCCTGGTCAGAACTCAATTTGTTAATAGTAGTAGTTCATATTTATATAACACTTTACAAAGTTATTTCAACAACAAACCCTGTAGGGTAGGTAATGCAAGTATTATTATCCCCATTTTATAGATGAGAAAATTAAGGTTTAGATACGTTATATGCTTTGCTCAAGGTCATGCAGTTATGTCCTGATGGAAGTTAGACTTAATCCTAGATCTATTGACTCCAAGTGTTATGTGAGGCTGTGTCTCATCACTTTATTTTTTCAGACAGAGAATATGAAATTAAGAATTCTCTGTTCTCATTTGGCTATAACCCTGGGCAAGATAGAATGGAATCCCAAAGGGCAATAAGTCAGAATTATATAGAACTCTTGGGAAAGGGGGTTACTATATTTTATAGGCTACAACCTCACACAGGCAAGAAAAGAGGCTGAGTAAGGAGAAATGGAACATCAGCCACTGTTCTCTATCCTTCCCTGCTCAGAGGGCCATGCACCTCGGTTTTAGAATTTCTTGGCTCCACTTCTCTGAGGCCTCTCCCAAATGCCATCATTCCAAGGACTCAGATGATGAAAGATCGAAGAGGCTAAGGACCAGAGTCAACATGAGTCAGTCTGCAAAAGGTCAAACTCATTAACAAAGCCCTGTTTTCAGTTAGCACAACACATTACAGCATCTCCTCCGTCTCACTCAGAGCTCCACTGACAATTTCTGTCCAGAATGAATGTCTTTTTTTTTTTCGGAAGAACACGATGTAAGCTGGTGCTTTCTGGGGACAACAGCAAGACTGATATAAAAAAGAGAATTCTTCCCCAAACAACTTCCTTTGTTTTTTCTTCTTTATAAAGTCTGCTCTGCAGTAACAGTGGAGACGTTTGTTTATTATTTTATCATTTCTCTTTTTTTGTGTCTACTGAAAACAGTCAGGCTGAAAAGAGACCTCTTCCTCCATTTTACAGATGGAATCTATGGAAGGAATCACAATGAAAACTCCCTGAGTAATCTTGTCAAAGAAATGGATGTAATGAGCCCAAATCAAAGGCCATTAAAGGAAGGGCATTCTTGTTATTAAAGGAAAAGTATGTGTTGTTATTGAAAGGAGAACTCTCTAGTGACTTCTTTCCAAAGGTTTCTAATTAGCTATAATCCTGTTTTTATTTTGCCTGTATCATCTTAAGACCAGACAAGCAACATTTTTTCCCATGAAAGGTCCATTCTGTGTTCTTTGGGCACGGTTTTCTTTCCCCAGGTTGGAAGTAGAGAGAGCATATTGGTTTCTCTCCCTCTATTGTGATTACTGCATGTTATTGTATATCATGGGATGGAGGAGGAGTTATTGACAAATGTGCTCTTAAAGTGAGTTGGGAAAGTAAATATAGTAGAACTTGGGCAAAAGTACAGAGATAAAGCATTAGGGTAGACTGGGGAGGTAAGAAGAAAAGAGAGAGGTTCTCCTGTAGGCTCTGAGGGCTTTTTCTTGCATAGGACCTTGTAGGATCATAGCATATCAGAGACAGAGCACACCCAGGAGGTTAAAATTAGATTAATTGATGTTTATATAGTACTTTATGAAGTGTTTTACACATGATATCTCACTTGACCTTCATAACACTACTAGACAGGTAGTACAGGTATTATTATCCTATTTTACAAATGAGGAAACTGAGGTAAGAGAGGCTGAATGATCTGTCCAAGATTATACAGCTAGTAGGGTAACAGAACCAGGATTTTTATGGAGGTATTCATATAGGATTGAGAGCTAGAAGGAACCTTAGAAAACATTCAGTCCAGTGGTGTCAAATTCAAATAGAAAGGGATCCCTTGTAGGCAGCATATTAATTTAGAAAAATCTCAATTTAACATTATCTATGTTTTATTCATGTTTACTTATTTTGTTTAAAATATCCTATTACATTTTAACTGGAATTTGCAGAAATTGGAGCCTAAACTTTTAGCATTTTATAAAGCACCTTTATCAAACTGTCTTATTCCCAAAGGCACTGGAAACCACCAGATAAGTATGCCAACTCTTGATCATCTAAAATGCCTGAGAATGGTTGATTACACACTGAGAGTTCCATGTGTATCATAGATAATTCACCAAGTTTAGAAGAGTTAAAACTACAATTAGTATTAAAGAGACAGCTCATAGAATGGAAAGAGCTTTGAAGGCTGAGCTAAATGTGAATCCCAGCTTTGCTACTTTTTCTGTTTGAGCTTTGCCAAGTCACATTTTTCTGTTTTCACATATTTAAAATGAGAGGGTTGGTTTCCTTTCAGTTCCTTTCAGTTCGAGATTAATCCTATTAAGGCTATTCTGAATAGAATTACATTTTTCATTGATTTGGAAGATAATTTAGGATCTCTCAATGCTTCAAGGTCATCATTATGAATATCAATTATCATTATTTCAAAATTATGAAAAAAATTCAGTTCTTTGAGTTTTCTGTTTTAAAGGCTTTCATGTTCTTTGAGTACCAATAATACCTTTAGCATTGTAAAAGGCATTAAAATCGTAATTGGAGTCCCAATATAATTTCAAGTCAAGGCTCAGTATAGGGGTATTTGAAATAATTATTATTATGCAAATAGCTTTCAAGCACCCATCTAGTGCACTCTGGATAGGCAGAAAACTAGAATTTATAGCAAAGCATTTAATTAGGAGAGAATAAGAAAGGAATTAACAAGAGAAAAGTCAATTATTACAGTTATTCTCCAACTTTTCCCTCCTCCTTGTCTCATATGATGAAGTAAATCTCCCGAATACTTCTGTTTCAGTTGATAGGTAAACTCTTCTGCCAATTCATTCTCTGATGTAAGAAATAGTTGGGTCATGGCTGAAATGTTCTTTTTAGCTGTGTTTCCCTGGGGTTGAACCATCCTTCCTCTCATTTATATTTCTTGCATTTCCCTTGCCATATCTATGATCTCTCCTGACCACTGCAACTCCATTTTGCCCCAATAGTTTCTTGTAATGGTTTCTTTTTTCCCAAGTTCCTGCTGCCATGTGCTAGGGGTTAACATTTACTATTTCTGATTCTTTTTCCTCATGGGGCTAGGAATGTGAGGGAAGGTGAATGTTATTGATCTTGTAAGACTGCCTAGACCAATATAATTCAGTGAATTATATTGAAGGTAAGTTGAATCTTACTAAATGTAACTGACACGAGTGCCTCAGACAACTGTCAAGACCATTTTTTTTCTTTCTTGACAACCCCCAAAATGGAAAGTCCCCAGCCCTTATTCCTAGCTGGATTAGGCTAAATGTATTCTTTTTAATTCCATAATCCTGCCCTAACAGTTAGCCCCTAGACCAAGACGACTGTCTTGAAGGAGACACTCAGTAAATTTGTAGGTAGAGCAACAGATCTTTGTTCTGTATTTCTGTAGTTTCATCAAAGTTCCTAATATCTTTTACAGAATGATTAATAATGGTCATTCAGCTTTATTCTACTTTCTCTTTACCAGGAGCTAACAAATAAGACCGGAACTATCCTTTCATAGTAGGAGAGAAATCACCTCCATCACTTCCTTATAGTGTAAAGGCCTACAGAATAGCCATACACAACTCGAGCTCTTTGTAATCCTTTAAGCATTACAGCACTGAGAACTAGAGTTAATCTCTTCTCCAATCTATGATATATATGGCCATCTGAATAATCTTCCTAATGAATTATCATTATCAAGCCACTCCTCTACTCAAAAAGTCTTCAATGTGTCTGCTGTAAACTGAAGAATATGAATGCCTGATTCTGGTTTCTACAGCTCTCTACAACCTGGCTCTGACCCAGCTAGTTGGCTTTATCTCCTACTCTTTAGCTTCACATAGCCTTCATTCTGGTAAAATTGAACCGTTTCCCACCTCCTTATTGTTCGCTGCCATCATCCATCTCCCTCCTGCCTGCCATGCTCAGAATAGACTCCTCCCAACAAATACATCTATTGAAATCCAACTTTTTATTTAACTCAACCATCTTGTCCCTGTTTTACAAAACCTTCCTTGACATTCTCTACCTCTGCCTCCAGGTGAAATTGACTTCCATTTCCACAAATTTACTTCTAGCACTTTTCATGTTCTTTATTCCTTCATATTCTACTTACTATTATATTTATTTGTGTACACATCACTGGGGACAAGGAGGGGCAACTAGACCTATGACTTCATTGTGATAGGGCACTTCATTGAGGAACCTACCTTTGCTAATGTCAATAAGCACTTGCTTGGCAATTTAGAGTCTTAAAGGTACTTAGGGTCACTGCAAAATTTAATTACTTGTCTAAAGTCACACAGTCAGTATGTGTCAAAGGCAGGACTTAAGTCCAGGTCTTCCTGACTGTACTCTACATCCACTCTACCATGATACCTCTCAGTATACCATATCTTCTTCCATAGCACCTCACTTCCCCCCAGACCCATACATATGCCAGATACAATAAAATCTTTGAATCTGTAATTTTCCTTAGCTTTATCCAGTACTGTTATTTTTCATTTTTGTATTCCCAGTTTATAGCATAGGATCTTTAAAGAATGCTTATTTAATTAAATTAATGACTTTTATATTTCTTGGGTAGGGAGGAAGAGCTTAGTTATTTTGCTTGTCTCTAATTAGTCATATTTCAAATATATCTAGAAAAGCACATTCCTGACATCAGAGAGCTTTTATTCTAAAGGAAATGAGACAGAGAGAATCAAATGATTCACCACTAAGATATTTCTATTAACTAAGTTCTTCTTAAACTAAACTTAGTTTAGTTTTCTGCGACAATAGTTGCAGAAATGTAAGGGCTGTAGGAGACAAAACTTTCACTTTCCCCCCTATTTCTTTTTCTTAGGTTTGCCCAAAAGGGAGGGTAATACACTTTCAATATAACCACTCACACCCAATGCTTTTAAATGTCAACCTCTCTTCTGCTCTTGCAATGCCATTTGGGTTTCTCCATAGTCTTAGGTAGAAATCTTAGAATTCTTTTCTACCTATATCAAATAGACCTCTGAATGAGGGTGGAAAAGAGAGAACAAAAGGAGTGTTGTCACAAACCAGGGAATAGCTAGCCAAATGGGGTGCATGAATATAATGGAAGACTACTCTACCATGTGCCAGATATGAAGAATTCAGAGGAACATGAGAAGACATATAAAATGATGCAAAGTGAAGCGAGCAGAACCAGGAAAACAATATATGCAATGACTATAACAATATGTTAGTGATAAGATGAAATTAAACACATTATGTAATTATAATGATCAAGCTTGGCCCTGGAGAAAAATTTAGAAAGTTCACCTCCCTCCCTTCATTGCAGAGATGGGTAGCTATGGGTATGAAATGTTACATAAGCAGTTGATTTGTTGATTTCACTGACTCGTTCTCGTTTCTTTTTTTTTCTTTTTAAATCTTTATTACAGTGAATTGCTTGCTGGATAGGGGAAGGAAAGGGATGAATGAAGAAATGAATGTGATGACAAACATAAGACATCAATAAACCAAGAAAAATGAATTGAAATATTTTTGGGGAAAAAATAAAGATGTGAGTATAGGTTGGAGATTTTAGAGTGGCGAAGTATCTGAAAGACCAGATATTCTCACTCTTCTTTGCTTTTCCTTCCTTCTCCTTTCCCCACTTGACAATCCATTCCAACCCAACAACCATTTCTTAAGCTCCTACCATGTCAAAGGTACTGTATTAGGTAAGGGGGATACAAAGGAAAGAAAACTTAAATGCCCTCTGTCCTCAAGAAGATTAATTTTTGTTAAAGGGAATGTGACATGTAAACAGAAAAGTCATTTCACAGATAATTTGAGAAGGCAGAGAGTCCTTACGACTAGGGAGATTAGAAAATGCTGATAACAAGAAGCCTTGAATAATTGTAATTAATTATTTACAGGTATGTGTTTATTACTTACTGTGTACCAAGCACTGAGGACACAAAGACCAAAGTGAAACAGTCCTTGCCCTCAAGGAGCTAACCTTCTAACTGGGGAGACACGTACATATCTAGGTATGCATCCAATACAAACAAGGTAATTATAGAGCAGGTGGAGGTCTCAGAAAAGGCTTCATGTAGAAGGTGGAGCAGGAGCAAAGTTGAGAAAGGAACCATAGATTTTAAAAGGTAATAGGTTAATAGCGTTCATTCCTGGCATGAGATACAGAAGTAAGCATGAATCCATGGTGATAAGAAAAGGAAGACGTTGTATAAGGAAAGGTAGAAGTTCAGTTTGATTGGATGATAAATAAAATTGATGAAAGGGAGAAATGTGTAACAAGATTGGAAAGTTCATTTGGAGTCAGATTGGCTTTAGATGACAAATTTAGGAGTTTACATTTGCTCCCAGAGATAATAGGGAATCCCTAAATGTTGTTGAGTAGAGGAGTGACATGGTCAGACCTGTGAGGAAACTTAAGCTCCAAGAAATGAAACCACTTAATGCAGGATAACACAGGTAGTCAACAGCAGAGCTTTGGAAGTTTTAAAACTCCAAATAATGGTCTTCATACCATTTTGAATACTACAAAAGCAAGAAAATAAAATCATCTGAGGACTTTTGGGAGGAGGATGGGCTGTGGAGGAAATGTATATGGTAAATTTCTTCAGGTCTGCACCCATTTCTTATGCTTCCAATTATTCCTTGTAGTACCAAGGGCATAGGAAGCACTCAATAAATACCTGTATATTTGATTTCATGGTATTATTTAACATACACCTCAAATATTGCAAACATTTTTGTTGTCCAGCTATTTTTTAGTCGTCTGACTCGTTGTGACCCCATTTGGGGCAAAGATACTAGGATGATTTGCCATATCCTTCTCTAGCTCATATTACTGATAAGGAAACTGAAGGCAAACAGGGATAAGTGACTTACCCAGGGTCATACAGCTAGCAAATATCTGAGACTGGATTTGAACTCAGGAACATGTCTTCCTAATTCCTAGGCCAATGCTTTAAACACTGCACTACTAGCTGCCCCTAAATATTTTTACACTTAACTTTAGAAAAAAACATTATTTGAGATCCTACAAACTATATGACCAGAGGTTCTCCAAAGATACTTGTCCTTCTGATTCAAAACTTTTTGATCAATTGTGATCAATTCCTGGATACACTGAATAAGGGACTCAATATGTCAGAGTTCAAGTGATCAATTCCTGGATACACTGAATAAGGGACTCAATATGTCAGAGTTCAAGACAAGATGCTAAAAAAACAAAAAGGCAAAAAACAAAAAAAAACAAAACAAACCTGAGTTGAGTCTCATTTCTGCTATCGCTAGTTTTGTGATCATGGATAAATTCCTTCATTTGTCTCACCTTCAGTAAAATGTGGGTAATTTTACCTATAAAGATGATTTTGTATGGTTGTTTTGAGACATAAATGAGATAATACTTATAAAACACTTTGCAAAATTTATAGGGCCATATAAATGTCAGTTATTACTAAGGTGCAGGAGAGAGGTGGCATGGACTTTGGACTTAAGCAGTTTCCAGTGAACACACTTGTTCCTTCCACCCAACTGTCCATGGGCATATATAATCATTTGTTTTTAAGGGAGGAAAGGGGTGGAGGCAATCATAGGATTATAAATCTAGAGTTAAAAGGAGCTTGGGGTCATTTTGTAGATGGAAACAGAGCCCTAGGCAATTTCTGACTTTCCTAAAAAAGGTCACAAGTAATATGTATCAAAGGTAGGATTTGAACTCAGGTCCTCTGACTCCAGAGAACCAAACTACCTCTTCTTTTGTCATATATTAATATAGAAATGACCAACCTAGGACCTCCTCTACTTGTGACAATGACTTTAAAGAGTTAGAAAGGATCTCAGAAGCCATCTAGGCCAATCTATAAGAATCTATTTTACACCATTGACAAAAAGTGGTCCAACACCAACACCTTTTTCTTAATGACCAATGGAAAGAAAAACTATACTAACTTTTATGTATAAGAAAACTTTGAAAAAACACTAAAACTCTAATTAATGCAATGATAAACCACAAGTTTAAACCACAATGATAAACCACAACTGAAGTTGAAGTATGCCACTCACCTCCTAAGAGGTGAGGAACTTAAAAAGCAAAGAAAGACCTATGTTCTCGGGAATGGCCAATGTGAGAACTTGTTTTGGTAAATTATGAATGTTTATGATTTTTTTTATTATTCATTTTACTTTTGCTTGTTTTTGTTCAGTGGGACAGTGGAAGTAGAATTGATTATAAATGCATAAATCATTTATTTTTTTTTAACAAATAAGAGCTTTTTCAAATAATTGAAGATTATCCTGTGCCCCCTACCATCACCATCAGTAGTAAGTCTTCTCTTCTTCAGACCTAATATTCCTATGTCCTTTAATCCTCGTACAAACACTTTGCAGTTGTTTCCCACCTCATTGACCTTCTTGTAGATGTTCTTCTGGATGTTCCAGTTTGTCTTATCAATTGGGAAAGAAATTCTCTTCACTCATCGAAGGGCAAGCTAGTCGTGAGCTACTCGCTCAAAAAACAAAAAAGTCATGACAAAAAAGAGAATCATGAAAAGTTAAATGGTCAATGTGTCCAAGGGAACCAGAGCATGAAGTCCTTTCAAGGAATTACATATTAAAACTCAGTCTCTAGTTCTGAGCACACCTAGTTGTGGATATATGAATATGAAGAACAATCAAGAAATGATTAAACTCTTAAAATTAGAATAAGTGGGATATGACTTAATGCTTCCATTCAATACTCACCTCTGGCAGATAAAAAATTCCAACCAAAATGGCATCTTGATAGCCCAGTTTGCTAGAAACTTAGCTTTATTATAACTAAGGAACTTTGTCACTAGTGAGTTATTTTCTTCAAGCAGTGAAGCACGCTTTCATGAAGCATGCTTTTTAGAGCATGAATCCATGTTCTTTTTTTATGCCCTTTTAGGGTAGTAGTAGTAGGATGAAGCTTTTGGTTCCCTTTTCCAAATAATATTTTTAAATGCAGAAGATTAAAATAATATGACGAGAAGGAAACTATACATGAATTGAAGATGTATGCGTTTCCATATGTACGTTCACTAATCCTCTTGAATTTATCCATATGCCAGTTTGGACCCCCAAGTTAACTCCTGTTCAAGGAAATCTTGTTAAGATATTTATACATACATACATACATGCATACACATACACACACACACACACACACACACACACACACATATATATATATATATTTAAATTATTTAAATATTTGAAGAAGAAAAAAGCCTGAATTAACTAAACCACAGAGTTATCAGTCACAATTAGAGACATGGTTACAAAAGTCTACCACCCAAATGGTACCATCAGAGAAAAGAACGACAAAGGATTTCAGTCTCCGTAGGGAGAATTTGGGGAAGATGAATATGACATAGACAAGATTCTATCCTTGTTCATGGTGGATTCTGTTGGTATATAAAGTGGGAAAAATGTCTACAAACAATAAAGTTTGCACTGTTCTTAAGGGGATGAATAAATAAATCCACTATTGAGGGAAAAAAAGGAAGAATATTTCAATTTAGTGTCAGAAGAGCAGTGCTGAGAACGCTGGGTATGGGGCTCAGCATGTCAGATAGATGGAGGGCGCTATCACAGGAGACGGTACTGGACTTGGAATCAGGAAGACTTGAGCTCAAATATTGTTTCTGATACTAGCTATGAGATCATGGGAAAGGACCTTAAACTTTCTGAGACTCTACTTCCTCAATGGTAAAATGAAAACAATACCTCTTTGAGTTTACTTTGCAAGTCCTTTAGGAAGTCCAAGTGAGATAATATTTTAATTTTCATTTCTCTGGTCTCACAGCCTGGATTCTGGCATAGTTATGCTTCTCAGGGAATCTTTGGAGCAGTATTGATACAGCCATTTGTATTTAAATGTTTTTGGTTGGAATAATGGAGGTAGAGGGCCATAGTAGCTGGCTATTCACTATACCTTTAGGTAAGTGGCTAGGTGGTACAATGAATAGAGCACCAGTGCAGGAGTCAGGAGGACCTGAGTTCAAATCTCACCTCAGATACCTGACACTCACTAGCTGTGTGACCTTGGGCAAGTCCCTTAACCCCAATTGCTTCATCCTGGGTCACCTCCAGTCATCCTGATGAATATGTGGTTACCGGATACAGATGGCTCTGGAGAAGTGAGACTGGTGACCTGCACAGCCCTCTCTCACTCAAAACAAAGTCAAGTGCAAGTCATGTCATCATTTCTCTGATGGCATGGTCTTCTTTGGCAATGAAGGATGAACACACACAGGTAAGTGGAAAGGTTAAATTTCCCGTTGAAAAGAATCAGCTGGATTGACCCAATGAGGGCGATTAGGATGAGAAGGAGCTTCAAGAGGTCAAATTCTTGAAAGGTAATCCACTTGAAAGAACTAGGAGCATTTAGCCTCGTAAACAGAAAGTATAAAGGTGTACACAGAACTGCCTGAGTATTAGAAGGCCTTTCATGGGGAAGATAGATTTATCAGCCTTGCCCTGCTTGGCTCCAGAGGGTGGAACAAGGAATCAGGGTGGAGATCCCCGGGGCAAGGGGGAAGGGAGGGAAACCAGATGTAGGTCTTGATGTCTTGTGTTAATTAAGAATTATCTATACGTGGAACTGGGTGACTGGGAGGTAGTAGATTCCTTCTAGGGGAAGTGAAGTGGAATGACCATTCTTGGGGAAAGTTGTAGAAAAGATTCTTGGACAGACAGACTCTGTAGTCCTTGAGGCATCATCTAGTTCTGAGATCTAGTGATCTGGTTATACTCACTGGATGAATAATGAAGTGGGGTGGGGAGGGGAAGCAGGGAAACATGAGTGTTCATCTTTTTCTAGTCTCTAGCAAATTGATATGCTTTCTTACTCAGAGCCTGTTGAAAACATTTTGCAGGAAAGAAGGTGATTTATAGTCCTTGACTGACTCTCATCCAAAAAGATTATAAAAATACATACTATGCCTAAGAAATATCCTTGAGGTACACTTATGCAAGGACCCCTGATATAAAGCATAAGGCTCCAGCTTTGGTTTTGCTTTGGGTTAAATCTCATCCCCTGTGTATGCAGAGATATGTGTGTACATCTCTGTCACTGAGGCATCCAAAGTCTATAAATGGTTTATTTTCTTTTTCTCTTGAAACTAGGATCATAGTGGGTTTCTTCTATATGTTTAAATACGTAGAAATACTCTATAAATATACATATATACACATAGACTCTGTCACGTTTCTCTTTGCTTCTCTTTAGGGCTCTCTCATTCTCTCTCTCTCTCATACATACACATACATACACAGGTGTGTGTGTACAGACTCAGCAAAATAGACAAATGATTCAATCTTCTCTATAAGCAGCCTTCTGCTCTAAGCATTCCGCTTTATTCTGGGTGACCTCCTTTCCCCACTATATCTGTTATTATATATCTGGGAACTTTTGACCTCTGCCCTTACCCTCATAGCCTCTAAACTAAATAAACAAACCTAGAAACTGCATATTAACTCTTTTGCCTTTGGGGATAGTAAAGCATGGATATGAACTGGAACCCACCAACAAGACCTGGTTTCTAAAAATCAGATTGGAAAGCTTGGCCCGTTCAAAACTACTTAATGCTCTTTTTGAGGGTATTAGGCACTTAGTTTCTCCCTGGGGAATGAACTGCTCTCCTCCATTTCCCATGTGCCAAGTGGCACCAATGCTTTGCTGTAAGCTCCTGGCAGGAGGGAGCCTGAGCATGCCACAGCTGCTCCAGCACTACTGGGGCTTGCTATCTGTGGCCTCATCAGTCTGGCAAGCCCTGTGGTTTTGCTGACTAACCCCAGTTCCATCCTGGAAGGGTGGCACGTGTGTGCTGTTCCTCAGATGAATATGCCTACAGCATGTCCCCGGGATTCTGAAGTCAGCAAAACCTCGGAGTCTGCCAGCCCAAGGTGTCTTAAGCAGAGATTCCCTCCCTGCTGACGCTGCTTTTTAAATATTCATCCTGCAGTTTGGATAACTGGGGCCTTGTCACGGTTCCAGAACCTGCCGGGATAGCCCTGCTTATTGCTCACAATGGGGGCAAAGCTAGGCTGGCTCTGTCTAGGCAAAAGGGAGTCCAGGACTGAGATAACTATTTAGTGGTCTCTAGGAAACTTGGAGGGCAGGGACAGTGCCTCAGTTAAACTTTGTATATTCTTCAGTGCTTGACAGGGAGCTTTCCAAACTTTTGGATTTCAATAAATATTGGATATATGAATGGATGCACTTATCAGGTATAGTTCTATATTGCTGTTACGTGTTTGTCTGCACTCTGGCACCCTGGTGCACTGAGGAAAACATTGGATTTGGAATCAGAAGACTCAGGTTCAAATTCGAGTTCTTCCCCTTAATGACACCTGTGGGGCTAGTCACTTTGCATCTCTGAGCCTCAGTTTCCTTTTCTGTAAACTCAGGGAAGTGCAGCAGGGGCCCTCTGAGGTCTTTTCTAGCTCTAAAGTTATGAACCTATATAGGATCTTAAGGGATCTCTAAAACCCCTTTCAGCTCTGATCCCATGATTCATGATTCTTTCCTCCCTACGAGGTCACAATAGCCACAGGGGAGGGTCTATGTTTTATCCAAATAGTATGTCCCTTCCAGCTTAGCAAGGTGATCTGCACAGGGCAGGCCCTTAATAACTCTTCACTTAATTCAAACTCAATGGAATCCAAATGATTTAAGAGGAGAGAAAACACTGTTGCATCACTTGATATTTTGGGTGGATTTTTTTCACTTGAATTATCCAGCATATTGCTTTGGTGATCTGCTTTATTCAGCAGATATAGACACAGCTACAATGGATTTTAAATCATTTAAAAGAATTATGCCGTGAAAATAGTGTCCAGAACTTAGTTTTTACTCCCAATATGTCTTCTGTTCAGCCATTTTATCATTTTCAGGAAAGAGCTTTAACTTACTTGAGATCTTAAGTTGACTTAAGCCAGAACCAGCCTCCTACTCCTTGGCACACTGTCCACTTAGTTAAATACTTAGCCCTTTTCCATAAAGGAGAGTAAGTGTGGGTATGTAATACCTGTAAAAATTATAGGCCAGGGACCCACCTTTATTTACTAGCTACAAAAGAGAGTTATCTACTAGGCGTCTTAACAATATTTCATTGTGATTTTTGTGCCTCTAAAGAGTAAGAGGGAAAAAAGTCAACCCCATAGAATTCTGGCTTGGAAGTCCTTTCTATTTGAGTTCTGATAAAGTTTAATATTTGTCCAACTATCTTCCCAAATCAGGACTTCCACTTTCATTCAGGTAGACAGTGAGCAAGTCTCAGT
Source organism: Bettongia penicillata ogilbyi (assembly GCA_023548195.1). Classification (NCBI taxonomy): domain Eukaryota; kingdom Metazoa; phylum Chordata; class Mammalia; order Diprotodontia; family Potoroidae; genus Bettongia; species Bettongia penicillata. The sequence continues at coordinate 6,471,698 of JAJHZJ010000226.1, forward strand.
TATCTCTGAGCCAAGCTAATGCTGCCTGAGAACTCAAGAGGGTATGAAATACCAATGCATCACCCCTTCTGTTCTGAGCAGGTGAAAACACCATAATGCTAGAGGATCATGGGAATTAGAGGTGAGAGGGACCTTAGAAATCATGTCAGTTAACTCTAGCCTTACTTTATAAATGATGTCTAGAGGGAGAAGGGACTTGCTCAAGGTCATGTAGGTTAGTATTTAATAAATAAACAGCTCTTTGAATTCTAAAGAGGGACAAGGGAAGACAAGCCTAGCATTCTGTTCAACACAAATTTATCAAGGATTTACTATATGCAAGGCACTGTGCTTGGCACTATCAATACAAAGATGAAATCCAAAATATCCCTGACTTCAAAGACCTTATATTCTATAAATGTGAGTCAATATGTTTACAGTTAAGGGTATGCATCTATCCATCTACCTATCTGAGTGGAATGAAGTTAGTGAAGACTTCTCAGTCAAAGGCTTTTAGTAGATGGTTAGACCTAAGTTTTGATTTCCCAGAAATCATGTGACTTTTGGGAATATAAAACTTAACCCCCCACCTTGGGTTACCATATCAGCATAACACAGCCCCCTTTTCCCCCTTGGGTTGCCATATCAGCATAACACAATCCCCCCTTGGGTTGCCACATCAACATCTACATCAACATAATGCTTGTTGGTTATTCCATTGCCACCTTGTCCCCTATTTACAGGATAAACTGTCAAGTTTAGATTGTGAGCCTGCTTCCCAGCCAATGGGAGTAAAAGGCCAGTGGGGGGTGGGGGTGGGATCTGCATTGGGACTACATAATATTTATATTTGCCTTCTGTAATTGCCTCACTCTCCTGATTACTTATCAGAGAGGAGATGCCCTTTCTTGCGAGATTGTCATAAAATCTTGCTGCTTTGCTTCTACCTTGAGCAGTCTCTGATTTTTATTTCAGTTGGCGGTCTCTGACCCACACATATCTATCTATCTATCTAAACACATGCACATATATACATTCACTTGAACATACATATACACACACATATATAGGTACTTACATATACACACAAATATATATATATATATATATACACATATGCTATGCATGTATATAGGTATAGTAGAATATGAGATCTAGAGTCAGTAAGACCTGAGTTCAAATCCAGCCTTAGACAATTATTAATTGTGTGACCTTGGGCAAGTGGTTTAACCTACATTTGCCTCAGTTTCCTCAATAATAAAATGAGGAAAATAATAGTATTTACCTCCCAGGATTTTTGTGAGAATTGAATGAGATTAATTATAAAATGCTTGGGACATATAATGCCAGACATGTAGTATGCACCATATAAATGTTAATTATTAATAATGTAATACTAGTTATTGTTATTATTACATAATTCTAAGGGATTCCAAGGAACAAGCTCATGTTCTATTTGCTTTTCCGTTTGGTCCCATAGTCTAAAGATAACAAGATTATAATGATAAGAGCCTTCACAGGTAGAAACATTTCTTCCCTCTGGAACTCAGGGAGAGCAATAGGTAGCAATAGACATCCATATGTGGATGTGTGTGTGCGTGTGTATGTGTGTGTGTGTGTGTGTGTGTGTGAGTGCTGCTAGGAGATATGCAGGGGAGACAGTTTTGTTTTTCTCCTATATAGGCTCAAGCCTGTCTGTAAACTGGTAAACATGTCATCAAAAGAGTCAGTGGGAGTTTTACTTCTGTAAAGATCAGAGGATCAAGCCCTACGCATTTCTAGGTCTGGCTTCTCCACTTTTGTTTTTGTTTTGTGGAGAGAACGAGTGATTAAATCCTGGATAAAACCAACTATTACAGGTCCAAGATAAGAAGGTACTAGTATGTTGCCATTCATATGTGCCTGGGGCACCCAGAGGGATGTGGGTTTAGAGATCTGGAATACAGATGGATTATACAGAAAATTGTATAAAAACTAAAAAGAAAAAAAATATAAAAAAGAGTACTAGATGAGGCAATAGAGGACCTCCCTGGGCAACTTTGGAGCAATCATTTACTTTCTCTAATTCTCACTTTTCTCATATGCAAAGCAGAAAATAATATTTCCCCTCCTGATCTTATAGGGTTGTGGGCAAGATCAAATGAGATACTGACTATGAAAGCTCTTTGAAAACTCTACATGCCATACAAATATAAAGGACTTTTATTATTTAATTATGGTGAGAAGCCAGTCCCTCTTGTGGCCAGTTTGCAATATGGCTGGGCAACTTCAGGGCTTCAGTCTGGGGTCATGGAATAGACAACTCTCTAAGTGTTACTGTTTGTCTATTTTCAAGGAGCATCAGTGATGGCATGGGGTAAAGTCTTGACTTGTGAGTGACTTGAATTTAAGTGAGGCAGAGTTGCCCAAAATCATCAGCCTCACTTTCTCTTCCAAAGTCGTTGAAGTCCAGTGGCAGACTTTTAGCCAGTGGCAGGCTAAAAGTCGTGATGACTGGTGATGGCCCAGGATGCAGTGGATGACCTTGGCACCTTCAATGTCTCCTCAATCTCTAAGTGATCCAAAGTGCCTACTTCAACCACCTTCATGACTGTTGGAACAAATTGTTCTCATCTGCCCATTCTGCCAGGGGGGAGTCTTTGCATGCTTCCTCAACTCACCAAGGAATTTGAAGTCTCTTGGGTCCCCTCAACCTGGCTTAGCCATCTTTCAAGACTATCTAACCAAGTAAGCATGTTTAGAACCATTGGGCCTTATGGTTCATCTGCTGTGAAAGCTTGAAAGGTCACATTTTGTACGCTGCATGTGGAACAGAATCTCATCACTCTATCTTCCCACAGGTCGCCTCAATTTACCAATGACCTACAAGACGTGAAATAAGCTGGGTGGAGCCCCAAATACAAATGACATTCATACCTTTGTGGAATGGATTGATTGCAGCAATAAGAACTTTTGAAATCCTGGGGGTGAAACATCCGGTGTCTATAGCAGGGATAATTACTAATCCTTCTAATTGAAGGCATTCATATATACACTCCAAAGATCCTAGTTCCTGGTGCTCCTAGATTCTCAGGAAGTGGTTGTGGTTAGGAGTACCATTCCCCATTTGCATTTTGTATGTCACTTTTATGTAGCAATGAAATTAGACGTATGTGTGCCTTCTTCCCCAGGAAAGACTTTTTTAAAGATACAATGTCTTGATTCTTTCCATCCTTCCGAGTTGCAGAGTGCCAAAGAATGCTTTGAAGACCATGAAAATCTCCTCCAAGAGGTAGTTTACGATTATACGTAGATTTAGGGGAGCAATAATTATGTAGCCTATGTAAAGTATAAGTCACTTTTTCTATGCCATCTCATTTGACTTACTCATTGACCCTCTGAAGTATGCATTACAAATGCTATCATACCTGTTTTTATGGATGAGGACACTGGTGCCAAGAGTGGCTAAATGACTTGCCCATGGTTACATGGCTAATAAGTGTCATGGGAAGGGAAGTATTTGAACCTGGGTGATTTTTGACTCCTGACCTGTCCTGCACTTTTCCCACTAAGTTATATTATCTTCAGATGGATAACAATATTCCCTGGATATAAAAATTACTTATATGAATGACCCAAAGGGATAATTTTTTTAAAAAAGGAAAAATCAAGTGTCCTCTATATGACTTTGATCCTAATTATACAAGGATTGGTTTTAGTGTCTGGTAATACAAGGTGAAAAGGTCCAATAAAAGTTTTAAGAGTTTGGGGAAAACATAAAAGGGTCCTGAGATGGATTATGGGAAACAGAGGAACTTTTCTCTCTTTTCTGAAAGATTTACCGAAGTCTTAGCTAACTTTAGGGCATGCAAGGTCATCTTTTATTGCCTTTCAGATTTAGGGTAAAGTCTAGATCCTCAAAAGAATTCAATATGTTCCTATGTCACCATCATGGAGATTTCACTAGCAATTACCTTCAATAGTTCTCCTCCCCATCAAAAACAAAAAGATGAATCCATAATTCAATAATGAGAGAAAGGAATAGACTAGGACAGCTGTCTTATTTTCCAAATTACTTATATTTGGCAAGAATAAATGTTAAAAGTTCCTGCTACATGTAAGGTACTATCCTAGGGTACAGGAAAAACACAGTTTAAAAACCACAAAGTGATTTCTGTCTTCAGATTGCTGACAATTATATTATTAAATTCATAAATATTCAGTCAACTGAATCATTTGGTTTTTCATTTAAATATCTCACATTGGAATCTCTTTAATTCAAGGAATATTTAGTTTCTACAGAGCAGTTTGGGTTCAACTTAATTGCCATATAAGTGATGCCATAATAAGACTTGCCCTTACAAAGTGTGTTGCATTTCCAATTTCCTCCGATCCTCTCAACAATCCTTTAAGGTAGGTGCTTGTTTTATAAATGAGGAAACTGAGAATTAGGTTGTTTAAATGACTTGCCTATCATTAAACAGCTGGTAAACGTAAGAGGCAGGATGTAGACATGGGTCTTCCTGGCTCTGAGCCTAGCACTTGAACCATTAAGACTTGCAGCCCATGGGATGGATTAGAAGTCTTGAGCCATAACCTGTGACATGGAACCATGTGCCATTTGGTGACAGAAGCAGTACAGAAGGAGACTAAGGTTAAGGCAGAGAGACAGGTCTCTAGAAAACATAAGGATGCCACTTTTTAAGCTCAACCTATCAAGAAACCAACTCTTTCCTCCAACTCTGGAAAAAGGAAAAAAAAACCAAACAAACCATGAAACCAGCAGCCTGAGCATCTTGTGCATTGTAATGGCAACATGCTGGTAAGAGTGTACCCTTTCGTGCACTGGTCTGTTTATAGGACAATGCTATGCATATTTTTTCTTCCTCTAAGTACCACAACAAAGGATTGAGTGTGGGGGGTGATGGAAATAAAGTAGATGGAATCCTTAAGGTATGTGCCATCAAATAAGATAGTCATAAAGATAGTTCTATAAGCTTGATGGCATGTCTCCTTTAAACATGACTCTGGGTGCTGTTTTTTTTTCTTTAATGTTTTAAACATAATAAGAAATGTGGTAAAAATAAAACTAAATCACTAATAAAATTGATTGGAGCCAGTATTTCAGGAAGTATGTGTGTGTTGCTGGGGTAGGGGGTTTGGGGAGAAATGAATTTAATTCCTGCAGATTTGGAACTACAGTACTTTGCCTCTTATTTCCCCTTGCCTTACAAAAGAGGGAGTAAACCAGTGCCACTCACCAATGATGTGATTCAGAATCTGGTCTGGTATCAATAGATATTAATAGTTCTGTGTTGAACCAGGCCTCGTCTTCTTTTCTCACATCCCTTTGAAAGTGGGTTAAAAGTCTCTGAAAAATGAGAAGGCATGTTTTCATGAAAAGACAGCTGGTTGTGGACTATGACAGAAGGAAGAAAATATATTCCCTGAGGAGTGGGGGAGGTATGGAATGGGTGTGAGCCCTTTGACATATACTTCCCTATTTGGATTGTGAAAGGAAAGAGGAACACACATGCACACACGTGCATACACACATGCACATATTAATATTAATATCTTTTTTCACCATATATAGATATATAATGTGTATATACAACACATATATACATTATACATACATATATGCAAACATATATGTGTGTGTATAAGTATGTGTGGGTATATGTGTGTATGTGTGTATGTGTGACAAGGGAGCAGAAGAGGAGCATCATTTTGACCTCCACTCATATAGTATTTTATACTGCTCAGGATGCCAGAAGATACAATAGAATTTTTCCTTCTACTCTATGATCTAGTATTATAACAAATTTAGTCTCTCTTATCTTCATTTTTCTCATCTGCAAAATGGAGATCAGGCGTATGCTCCCTACCTTACAGGCTGAAATACAATAAAACATGCTGTAAACGTCAAAAATGCAAATGTAAAGGGTCATTATCATTATTTAACTCTTTCGTGACTGTTTGTATCTCTTGTCTCCCCAAATAGATTATAAGGCATCTTGAGGTCAGGACATGTTTTCTAAACTTAATATACAATAGGAGCTTAATAAGTATTTGCTGAAAATATAAGGAAAAGATCAAATGGAAAAGAAGCAAAGAAATAAGGGACAGGGAAGGGGGAGTCAAGTAGTCTCTGGGGAAGAAATTCAAAAACCCCAAATTCAGAAACATTCCTTTTCCATGCTCACATTTTATGCTTAGTGTGAAGAATATTTTAAGACAGTTCTTTAGCTGTTTAGCAAAAGGGGATCATGGCACAGTTCAGCAAGATTGTGATTAATCAATAAGCATTTATTAAACATGAGTTATGCAGTAGATTCTATACTAGGTACAAAAATGAAATATCCCTGCCTTCAAGAGCTTATATTCTATCAGGGGAAACAACATATACTAAGAAAGGTGCTCCCTCTTTTGATAACGATGGGGAATGATTGAAGGTGAAAGGAGAAGGGGATGGAATAGATAAATAGTACCATGGGAAAAAGCAAATGTCAACTTGGACAGAGTAGGAGGGATAGTAGAGGAGAGAAAGGCCTGGTGTGCTGTGGTCCATGGGGTCATGAACAGTTGGACAGAACTGAATATTTGTACAATGACTACAATAAAACAGCTTCTGAAGATGAACGCTCATCCTACAAAGCCTATTGTGATAAAAGTTCTTGAGAGTTCATCTCTTACATACTAACTGTAGGGCTTATCTACAGTATCATGGAATGCCATTCTTACAGAGGGTATGGTAATTACACCTAGTGGGTTCAGAAGTAATTACAGTGTGACTGGCTTTGCATTTCACATGCCGGAAATCACCATGTTCTCTCTATAATTACTTGGGGCCAAACACCTTTGGCAGTGGGGACTGTGCAATTGCTAGACTGACAGAGGAACCTGCCTTAGTTGGGGGTCCAAGATCTACTTGAATGTCCCTTATCAGCAGGTTCTATGAAGTCAGGGGTCTAAGACTGAGGTGGATAAAGCCAGGATGGGATACCCATAGGCAACATGGATACAGTAGAAAAAGAACCAGACACTGGAGCCAAGTGATCTTTGTGACTTTGGCAGGTCACCTCATATCTGTGAGTTGTTTTATCGGGTGAAAAATGAGGAGCTTGAAGTAAATGTTTCCAAGTACAGTGTGCTACAGGGGAAAAATGCAAACCGACCAACAAACAGAAAATCCCCCCACATTTGGAATTCAAAAACGTAGATTCAAGTACTACCTCTACCATTTATTTCCCATGTGACCTTCAGCAAATCATGGGCCTCAGGACCCTCATCTGTAAAATAAAGAGGCTGAGCTAGAGAGCATCTCAAGTTTTACTTTTCCCCAGCTCTAGAAATTATCTATGAAATCTCTGTGTATGATTGTTCTTTGAGCATAGACATACTTTCCTGGAAGCATGGAGAATTTTTACTCAAAATGTTCGGGTGAAAGATAAATTAATTATCTTGATCACATTAAAAAATAGAAGGTACGTTTATTTGTCTAAGCAGATGAACACCAACAACATAATTATCTAAGAGGGGAGTAGATAATGAAAGGATTCCATCCAGCTTTGACTTCATGTAAGTTTCTAGTAATCAGAACTATCCAGCAAAGGAAAGGACTACCAGGTGAAGTAGTAAGTTTTATCACCAGAAGTGTTCAAGCTGAATTTTTAGGTCACCTCTCAGGAAAGTGTCCATGTGGTAGGAGGCTGGTTGCCTCTACATTGCTTCTATGATAGACATTGATTGGCTATTAAAGCAGTTCACTGCCACCATTCTTTTTTGGAATACTAAAACTCTGAATCAATTCAGAAAAAATGCAGAACAAACTAAGAGGAGCTCCCAGAACAGCAATCAGATGTGGTCATTTTGAGACTTTCGGTCTTTTCCCAAACTTGGATGTTGGCATGAATCTATGGCATGAATAGGTAGCACTAAAACTGTGGGGAAAATAGGCCTTACCAGCAATGTCTGGGTAACTCTACAAACATTTGTATGTAGATTAGTTGTTTGGACTTCTAGCTACTATTTCCTAATAGACCTAATGTTATCATATATATCAAATTCATTACTAACAACACGAGTTTAAGTACCATTTGTGACCTTGTTTTCGTAAGAAAATTCATTCTGTGTTCCAACTTTATTGTCTTGTCTCTGTTGCGAAGTCATATAGCAGTGGCATCATGGAAGGAGTTTGTGGGGATGAGGGAATCCGGTATACCCTCTATTGCTGACTCTACAACCACAAAAGGCCCTTCTTTCAATCGAATTTATCTCAGATTCCTTTCTATAGGAATCTTTCCTAAGCCTCCCTGGTTGGTGAATGTCCTCTTGCTCCTGAAATTAGCCTGTATTTACTTATCTATGTGGGAACCCCAATTGGAGAATCAGAGAACTTGAATTCAAATCTGGCCTCTGATGTTTGCTGCTTCAGTTTCAGTCACTTTACTCTGAGGGTGTAGGTTTCTTCATCTTTAAAATAAATGTCATTGAAAAGGTAGTCTGCAAAACCCTATTTCAGATCTTGAATGAAGGGTCTGTATTTTGTTTTGTTTTTGTATCTCAAATCCCTTGTGTAGTTCCTTGTGTTTAATATGGTTCCTAGTTGGTACCATAACTACAGCCCTGGACCTAAAGTCAGGAAGACCTGAGTTCAAATATGACCTCAGACTCTTACTAAGCTGTGTGACATTGGGCAATTCACTTAACTTCTATCTCCCTCAATTTTCTCATTTCTAAAATGGGAGTAATACTAGCACCTATCTCTCAGGGTTCTTGTGAAAATCAAATACAGTAATATTTGTAAAGCACTTTACAAACCTTAAAACACTACAAGAACTATTATTATGATTAAATGATTATCTAATTGAATTAAACCAATTTATACTTTCCAGGTGTTTTGAACTGGGGGAAAAAATACAGTGATCCCCATGAAGTATGACAGAAGGAGCTCAAGATTTCAGCATCATCACCAGTATCCAACAGATCGTTTGCAAGGCAGGTATTTATAAGCAAATGATTGTCTTCTTAGGATGGGCAAATCTCCAAAAGTGCCAGTGAGTCGATCAGAACATGGATTTCACTGATTTCAGGAGTTCTGACCCATTTTCTGCCTCATTTGAAAGCAGGAAGACCCATTATATGTGATGTTGGCACAGAATGAGCTTGTTATCAAAGGAACAAAGACATTCAACTGCCCATTCCTAGGGAAACACATCTTTGGCATAATTTGCATTAAGTAAACATGAACCTTCCTCTCTCTGAGGTGATACTCTCTTTTCACATCTCTTAATTCTATTACTTGGCAGCTACTACATAGAAAGTCTTTCAAGTGAGATCCTCAAAGTATGTTATGAGCGTTGTTTAATTAGATCCTAAAACCCACCTATGAGGTAGGATGGAATCATTACCTTTTACTACCCCCCCCTTTCTTTTAAAAACAGAGATCCCACAAGGCTTAGTGAAACTGTGTGGTAGCTGAGGCCTCCAATTATGGAGGGGTCCCCAACTTCTTTACAACAATTTAAGTTAGTAATGGTTAAAAATGACCTAAGTATCTGAGGACATTCTGGATGTCCCAGGAACAATTATCTGTCTTCTGCCATCACTTTCCAAAGCTACCTTAGAAACAGGATGTTTGTTGTAGGATTAGAACTTGGGGAAATGAGGATGGAGGTCAGAATATGGAGGGTGGTAGAGATTGAGTTGCATTGGGGAAAAAGAAGGAATCTAGTGTGCAGCAAGAATGAATGTATTCTCTTCTTGTACTAGGTAAAAATAATAATAGCTGCTGTGTCTATAGCAATATCCCACTGTGGATAGAGAGCCAGTCTTTGAGTCAAGATGATGTAGGTTCGGATCCTGTCTCTGATACATATTTTCTGTGTGATTGAGGTCAGGTCACTTTACTTCTCAATTCCCCAGGGAACTTGAGTATGAGTTACAGAGGAGTTGCTATCTGAGTAAGTGCAGGAAACTTTCATGCCAGGAATTCTCCATAAGGAAGAAATCACAAATCCACATTATCATTCACCATATCCTGTCCCCAATCCCCCACCCCTCAAAAAACTATACACTTGGCACTTAAAAGTTTGCAAAACACTGTCTATCACTTAATTTGACTCTTAATAGTCCTGAAGGATGGATATTACAGGTTATTGTTCAGTTGTGTTTCACTCTTTCTGACCTCACTTGGGGTCCTCCTGACAAACTTACTGGAGTGGTTTGTCATTTACTTCCTGAGCTCATTTTATAAATGAAGAAACTGAGGCAAACAGCATTAAAGGACTTGTCCAACTAGTAAGTGTCTGAGGTGAGATTTGAACTCAGGAAGATGAGTCTTCCTGATTTAAGCCCAGTGCTCTGTCCACTGCACCACGTAGCTGCAGTTATCACAGGTACCCAATGTGATAATATATACAAACTTAAAGTGCTGTACAAATGCCATCTATCATTCTAATTTTCCCCATTTTATAGATATAGAAACTGAAGCTTAGGGGGTTTAAGTGACAAGACCATAGTTAACAAGTGTTAAAGGTGGAATTTGAACTCAAGTCTCTACTAAATTCAGTTCCAGTATACTTTCTACTAAGTCATTCTGTCTTTTCAAAGCTAAAAAAAAAAAAAAAAAAAAGAAAGTTCAATTCCTTTGGAATTTTTCAAGTCATGGGCTCAATGTCACCCACCACTTCACTTTTCGCTCCACGTATGCCTGGCCACTAGTCTCCTAACCTGTCCCTGGCGACACAGCTCATCTATTCCTTCCTCTTCTGGCTTGGAAATTGCTTTAGCCAGCAGCTAATTATTTTCAACATCATCACAGCCTTCCTGATGTTTTCTAATTTTTATGTCATCCTAGGATCAGAGATAGAGAGGTGGAAGGGATTTCAAAGGTCATCTTCTCCCTCTTTTTACAGATGGGGATGCTGAGGACCAGAGAGGCCACATGACTTGCCCAAGGTAATACAATTAGTACAGAACTGAGTTTGAATCCAGGTTCCCTGTCTCCAAGTCCAGCCCCCTTCACACTGTACTGTGCTAACTCCCACTTCTATCTCCCATAAGTTTTTCAGTGTTTTTGTAATGCCCTCACCTATTTCCTGTACCATTTCTGATATTTCTTTATATAAAATTTCCCTACTTTTCCTTTTCATTCCCTTGCCTTTGATCTTCAGCTACCATCATCTCTCCTTATTCTTCTTCATAGGTTTCCTCTTTCTTTTTGTTCAACTTGTCTCTTTAGCACACTATTACCTTCTCACCATTTTTTTGTCTTTTTAAAAATAAGGACCGGAAATAAATTTGCTATTTCTTCCATACCTTCTACATCAACTCCTCTCCTCCATCTCACAAATAACCCTCTGATATAATGTAAGCTTTTTGAAGGGAGTGATTCTCCAAAGGTGGGCTGATCAGTGTTTAACAATCTGTTTCCCTGGGAAACATATACCTGACTATACATACATATGTATATGCATATATATATGTATATATATATATATACACCAAAGATATACATTCATATGCATATACATATATATACATACATATGCATATACATATATATATATATATATATACATACATATGTATAAACATACCTATTATCCCAGGAGATGGGGATTCTCAGGAGCAAAAGTGATGAGAGAATATTCCAGGCATGGGGTACCGCTGCAGATTGGAGATGAAATTTGAACATTAGGAGATAAACTAGTTTGACTGGGTATTAGAGTGGATAAGGAGGGAGTAATATGTAATCAGCTAGGAAGAAATCAGAATGAGATTATGAAATGCTTTAAGGTCCTAACACAAGACTTTGTATTTTTTTTTCTAGGGGCAATAGGGAACCACCATAGCTTCTTGAGTAGGAGAGTCATACAACCAAAAATGTGTTTTAGTTTGACAGCTATATGGATGATGGATTGAATGAAGGAAATGATGAGACAAGACTATTTAGAAGGCTATTGCAGTAGCTCAGTAAGAGGTGATAAAGGCACAAATTAGGATGATAAGCATGTGAGTCAAGCCAGGAACTTTTTAAAATCTGGAACAGATAATCCAGCCAGTATTCTAGGGCCCTTTCTTATATTTCTCAATGTGGCATATATTAATTATCTTCTTTCAGGTCTAACAACATCAGACCCCAATTCAATAAATTCCGGTCACTCCCTGTCACCTCCAGGATCAACTGTAAAGTCCTCTGGCATTCAAAGACCCTCATGCCCTGCTCCCCAGTCTTCTTACATCTTAATCACTCCCAAGTGCTCTGCAATACAGGGACACCGGTCTTTCTGCTCTTCTCCACGTGTAATACTCCATCCAATTCCCTACTCTGCATTTTCACTGACTGCTTCTCATGCCCATAATTTTCTCCTTCCCTCCATTTCTTGCCCTCCCTGACTTCCTTCAAGTCTCAGCTAAAATTCCATCTTTTACAGAAGACCTTCCCAATCTCCCTTAGTTCTAGTGCCTTCCCTCGGTTCACTATTTCTATCCTATATATGGCTTATATGTACAAGGTTGTCTCCCTTATTAGGCTGTGAACTCCTTGAGGGGAGGGACTGTCTTTTGCTTTATTTGTATCACCAGCAGTTAGCACAATGCCAGGTATATTGTATGTGTTTAAGAAATGATTGTGACTGAGTATTCTCTCTGGCTATTAGTGTGGCCCATCCTTTTTGCCCCCGTTCCTACATTTCTCTGATGACATCCTTTTTCAACAAACACACAAGTAAGAAATTAAGCCTTTACTACGTGCACACTACCATACTAATTACCACAGATATTGTAAAGTTGCCTAAGACACTGTCTCTGCCTTAAGGAAGCTTACTGGCAAGTCAAGAAGGTAAGTATTCAGGTAACAAGATATTATTTGAGAAATAAGGAAAGGAACAAGCAAAGGGTGAGGGAGGTTCAAAGGAGAGAGAGATCACATCCAGTGGGGCAATCAGGAGATTTATGGAGGACTTGGTATATGAGCTGGTAGGTCTTGGAGTATGTGTAAGATTTTGACAGGTTGTAATAGTAGGGTGAGGACTTTTCAGGTGGAGAGAACATGAGTAAAAGAATGGAAGGATAAAAGGGTAGAATATGTTTAAAGAAGAGTAAGGATTTAGTTCTTCTGGAGCATAGAACACATACATAGGAGAGTTTGAGGAGGTAAGACTGGAAAGCCAGAGTGAGCTGGTGCATGGAAGTTCCTGAATTCTAAGACAGGAAATACAACCTGGAACCCATGATTTCCTGACATTACAGAGTAATTTTATGGGTGCGATTGATTTAAAGGGACTATATTTCTAACCTACCTGGCTGTTAGGTGTAGCCTAACAATTCAAGGTCTTTTCCCAGCAGTTGGGTTTGGATTTGGGATAAAAAGGGATGCCTAGACTTAAGTTAGGGAGATTCATACAATATATTTCTAAGCCTTCTCTCCATATCAACTCTTGCATCCATCCATACAGCTACTTTACCCTACTTTAGGTTCTCATTGTCTCTCACTTGGATTCTTCCAAGTCTCCCGTCGATCCCCCTGCTTCTATTTCTTCTCCTCTCCATGTCATGCTCCTCTAAGGTCCCCAAATCATCTTCCTATGGTATAGATTTCACCAAGTCAGTGTCCTTCTTAAATACCAATAGTAGTTCTCTATTTCTTAAGGAATAAAATACAAATTCCTTCATCTGCCATTTAAAGTCCCCTAAATTCTAACTCCAACTTATCTCTTCGGATTTATATAGTCTTATTCTTCTTCACACGGTTCCTCAATTTCAACATGCTGCCACCCGTCTCTGCATCTCCAGACTGCCTCTTCCCTATGCCAGGAATACACTCCCTCTTGCTGAATCTTGGAATTCTTAGCCATTTTTTTCAAGACTCAGTCAATTCGGGTGAATTTCCTCTTACTGGAAACCTCCTCTGAGCTTTCCTCTTGTAAATATCCTCTTTCTCATCAAATTACCTTTTCTTCACTTTCATGAGTAAAATGAAGCTCATTGAGGCCAAGAATCTTTTGTTTTAAGTTTTTACACCCCTAATGCTTTAGCAAATCATATCCACCTTAATAAATGAGTCAAAAGGTAGTGTATCTATGAAAATCCCTAAACCATTGACTTCTTTTCCTTTGTGAAATGTGCATATGCTGTACAATAAATCAATTTTACTGCATGTCAACAATTCTCTGTAAAAATCATTTTAAGATTCCCCACAACTTTCCAACTCCTAGGATTCCAGTAAGTGCTAATATTATAATGATCAGGGGATTAAAAATGGTATATAGAGCTCTATGAATGACAAGTTGCCTTACTTACGGTGTTCCTATAAAATAAAGCAAGTATTAGTATTCCTAGTTACAGAGAAGGAAACTGAGGTTCAGAAAGGTTAAATAAAGATTATATTCAATTCTAGGCTCCACACTTCATGGTGAACACTGAAAAGCCGCCTGTGACAAGCCAAATATATTCCAGAGTGGAATGAAAAGACGAATGGGGCCAAAAACTATTAAATTGAAGAACAATTCCCATTTATTAAAAGATTGCGATGGCCAAGTAACAGTGGTAGGTGTCAGGGATACAAAGTCAAAGACAAAACTGACTGCTTTTGATGAAATTATAACCTGATAGAGGAAGGGAATTGGACTCACTCTAAACCTTTCAGTGGCTCCCCATTCACCAGAAGATAATAAAAACTCCTTAGCCTCATGGGAAACCGCCTATTATTCTCTTCTAACATATATAATGACCAGCCCATTTTAAATTCCCCCCTGTTCCCACAGGACTGGTCTAGTCCTTGTCCTTAAACAGTCTTTGTATATTACTGTCTTTGAATCTACTCTCCCTGTTCTCTCAGTTTAGTTAAACGTTGCCCATCTGGGATTCTATCTCCTCTATAAAGCTGTCCTGTTGGGCTAAGTTCCCAGTGAGTTCATTCTTTTGAATCCTCAAAATACTGTCTCTACAACTTTATGTTATACACATATGCTGACTTGTATCATAAATTTGTCTTTCTAAATATCTTTATCTCTGTATATCTGTCTCTCTGTCTCTGTCTCTCTGTCTCTGTCTGTCTCTCTCCATTTCATTTTTTTCTCTGTCATTTTCTTTCTCTTGTCTTTGTCCCTTGCAGACAGCCCATTGCCATATTCCAGTATCACCCCATCACCCAGTCTCTGTGTTTCTCTCTTGAACCTTTGTCTCTGAGCACAAAGGACTAAACTTCATGGCTCTTTATGTATCTCATAGCATCTAGAGCAATGCCCTACAAAAGAACATATGGTTTAGTGCCTATAACCTTGCCTACAGATTAATGAATTCAGCTCCCTCAAAGTATAGGTAACAACTTAAACTAGTGACTGTTCTCATGTAAAACAGGTTGGAAGTAGTAGAACTGGAGATTTGGCTCTCTGGGCGCTGACTTCAAACCCAGTGTTCTTTCCACGACTATGGGTGGCCTCTAGTCACATGCTGATGTATGTTGGGTCTTGGTTTATTGCAGCAGGGTCTAATGACCAGGATTTAGGAGACCTGGGTCCTAGTGTCAACCACCCCTCTCATACTCTAAACATATTTTTTTAATCCTAGTGAAAGTTTTTGTTAATTTTCAATATTGTTGTATAAAACAGTTCAAAATAGAGTTGCCTAAGTATTCAGATAACATGGGGACTTAGCCTTAAGCAAGGAGTTTAGACTGGACATCTCAAAGGTCCCTTCAAAGACCTCAAATTTCTATTATGTTTGGAAAAACACACACTAGTTAAGTAGTTAAGTTCTGGGAATTGTATCTAAAACCCTTTCTATGTTAGCCAGCAATAATGGATTCAAATCCTTGACTTCAGCGATTCCCACCTCTCCTTCCAAATAACTTCTCGACAACTTTCTGCCCTATATCATCTGGGCTGGGGTTTCCTTTCATCATACACTAACATCATCCATTCCTTCCTCAGAGAAATGAACAGAAGTCTTTTGAGGGGGGAATCATCAAGCTAGGTTCCATAGTAGATGCTGCTACTGGCTGTCAGGCCACACAGAGAGTACAACACAGTCACTTTTCATTAGCTGTTCCTCCACAAAGCTTTGTGGGGCAGTGGGCTGGCTGAGTGGAAGGAGGGCTGGGAAATAACTTGTGACCACAATGGGAATGCCATGTCTAGGTGCAAATTCAGTCCCCTGAGCAACAGTACCAAGCCTTTTCTAACACCTACTTCTCTTAACTCTCAAATGGGGTTAATAACATTCACTACCAACCCACTTCACAGGGGTTTTGTGAGGATTAATGAGATAATGTTTGCAAAGCACTTAGAGCTTCTAGAAGGAAAGGCGCCATGTAACTACAAAGTGTCATTAAAACAGTAAACTTTAAATCCCCTTAACAAGTTCCCTCCCTTCTGAACTAATCTTGTCTGGATTCTCCTATTCCCTCCCTTCTAATGCCCTGGGATTACTTGTGGCCCCTGCTATCTATAGAATGACAATCATCTTTCTTGCCCTGGTTTCTTCTTGCAGGATACTTTCTCTTCTTTTAAATCTGGGCTCTATCCTTTCAGTTACCCAATACTTTCATTACCCCACTGGAATTTTTACAGCACTCTATCTCCAAAATGTTTCACCCAGTTATTCTCCTTAGGGAGAGATGCCTCAGTAGTCAGTTAATCAGAAAGCATTTATTAAGTACTTACTATATGCCAGGCAAAGCATTATGGTAAGAATTGCACGCACCCCACCTCCCCCAGGAAAAAAAAAGCAAGAGTATCGTCCCTTGCTCTCAACAAGCTCATATTTTAAAAACCTTTCAAAGGTAAAGTAGGGATATCTTCTTGAATGGTATACACACACACACATACGCACATACACACACACACACACACACACACACACACACACACACACACATACACCTCCCAAACTCAAGAGACTGCCAGGTTAAAACATCTACAGCCTCAATATCTACTGTTCCACTTTCCCTCTGTTACTCCTTCTTCCCTTTCTTCAGATCTCCTCTTATTAGGTTATACTCCCATAAGAGTTCCTGCTTCCAGCTCAGTTTAGTGACCTTTCTTCTGCTTAATTTATCAGAAGGGGTTAGGGAGAAGAGGTAGGACTGGCTGTTAGGGTCTAAACTCAATCCCACATCAATGGGAGTTTCAAATGGGCCCCAATGGACTACATCACAGTAAAGCAATTAACCAGTGGAGTTTGGTGTCTGGCTCCCTCAGAAGCAGCCTTCTGACACAGTGTCAAGGGAATTGGGAACAGATGGCCATACCCTTCCTGTTGGTTTCCATTTGGAGTGGTGGGAGGGAAAGTGTTTCCAAAATGGCCCCCATCCTCAGCATCTCAGTGGTTCTCATCAGATTTTAGAACAGGCGAGATCTCCCTTCTCTCTTGACAGGGTAGGCTCCAACTGTGGGCCTAAGGCCTTGAAGGTTCTATTAGCAGTTTGGTTTGGCTCATCCTACTTCATTTCTGGCTGTCTCATTGTTTTCATTCAGTTTAATGGTCTTTCCCTAAAAGAAAATGCTCATATTTGCATTAGGACAACAGAATGACAGGCCCTATTTTTGCAAAAATTTGATAAATAAAGAAATATTAGAACAGCAGTTATCTTAAATGTGTTGGGAATAGGCCAACTACAATGGAATTTGTAGTTTTTGAGTTAAACTTTGCAAACTTCAGCTGATGAGTCCAAAATAGCTTGCTTTACCTTCCCCTGCACTCACCCCTCAATGAGGAACTGTCCCTTCCATTCCTCACTCAGCATGATTATCCGATAGGTACTCCATAATAACCTGTGGGACTGGCTCAAGTTTCCCTAATAGTTCAGGGTCATAGGCTTTCTCACCTGGACCCTCATGAGTCTATGTGGAAGTCATAAGGCAATCAGGTAAGATGAACACAGTTTCCTCCCCTGCCCTGACTTCTTACTCTTCCCTCTTTCAGTGACCAAACAAACTGCCCTTGGTGGGCCCCAGGCCAGATTGCTGGCCCGAAGCTAACATTCCCCAGAAGCATCTGCTAGCAATCTGGAAAGGATGGGGACTTGACTCGTGCGTTGTTAATTTTTAAATGAATTTTCAGACTGGATAACTGAAATAAGAGCAAGAGGGGAAATTGGGAAAAGTCTGGGGAGTAAAGACCACAAATTGTGGGGTAAGGGTAGAAGATGATCATATTTCCATAATAATAGACAGAATAGGGGGGTGGGTCATGTAAACAATCTTGGGTTTTTTTTTTTAAAGCTCATTCTTTCATTCTCTCTTTTAAGTGCTATTTTAAAATGTTCCTGTTAAGCATTAGAAAGGTATCTGATCTCTGAAGTATAAGCCCTGTGCCCATCATTAGTTGGGAGGCTACAGGACAGAAGGGCTCCATCTCTAGTCCCCCAAATCTCCTGACTCATTAGATCTATCTTTTTCATGTGAGTTAGCATAGGGGTGTGCTGATAAAAATTTAACAACCAGCTCTTCAGAGAAAAAAAAAGTGTACACGAAACACATTTTCAAGTTTAATCTGCCAGATTAATTTTCTCTATCACTTTCTTAAGCCTGGACCATGAATAAACTGATAAATCAAACCCTAATTTGTAGTATTGGTTGAATTTCTAAGTGAAAATGTTTAACATTGAAATTTGAACAATAGGCTTTCCCATGTCAGTTAGCAATAGCTTCAGCACACCCTTGGTTGGGACAGAAGCTACACTCCTGGTAAGAATTTTTTTTTCTTTTAGAATGGGTGGTTTCCAATATGGAAAGTCATAATCCACATAAGGCTTTGCCCCTGTCTAACGAGGAAGGAGCATGGACTGTCCTCGGACTTTTGCCCATATCATATGATAATTACTTCCACCTCCTCTTTATATTTTCATCTCTCCTGTCTATACCAAGCCAGAAAAGGGTGCAGTTTATGGCTGCTATTCATTTACCTTCTGGTACATCAAGAACTGGAATCTGGCTTCAGTAGTAATTATGTTGATTACAGTTCCCAGCCCAATCTGCAGTCTAACAAGTAGAGTGAGATCTAAAAACAATTCCTCAAGCTTGTCAAACCACCGTGCTTATTTGCTTATGAAAGACCGTTCTAATCAAAAGAGGGGGTAATTACAATATTAAGCAGCAGAGATGGTTCGCAAACTCTTGAGTCATAATAAGATATTAGGCTTTATTTAACTTCATTGAATGAGGCATGCCACATCACGCAAACTACTCTCTGCTGAAAAAGTTTCCAAGTGAAAAAACAACCTCTACATGAAGAAAGTGGATATATTACATGATCTATTAGCACACAAAACAATACCCACTAACCTGCTGTCTCTGCAGCTCTTACTATTTAGAAACCACTGGGCAAAATTTCCCATCTTCCTGATCATACAGGCAGTCAAGAGAAGAGAAAACCTGCCTCAAGTCCTCAAATGACCATTTACCAGTTGTGTGAACTTGGCCAGCTCACATTTAGTGTGTCTGGGGAGCCCCAACCTCCTCATCTATAAAATGGAAATTATAATACACACTTAGCTACCTTGCGGGGGTTTTGTGAGGCTCAAAGGACATAATGAATGTAAAGTTCTTGCTAACTGAAAATCACTAGGTAAATATTACTTGTTCTCTCTAAGGCTTTGGAGCATATAGTTATGGTAACCAAATCTGGAATCCTTGTCGAATGCTTCTTGTCGATAAGTCTTAGGACTGTTCCTTTCTTTCTAATTTCTACTCAATCTTCCTCACCTGAAGCCCTTAGGGACTCAGAAAGGTCTATACAACAAGTAGACACTCAAAACAGACACATGAGTACACAGAGATATGCAGGTAGAGAAGCAGAAATAGAGATCCTGTCTCAAGGCACACCAGGCACTTCCTCAGCTCATTTGCCAAAATGGACACGCACCCTTTTGTACATATAAAAAATAACCTCTTTGCCCTAGGCAGACACACCCTGGCCATATAACGCATATATTATCAGGGATTTGTTAGCAACAATGCAAATTTCTCATAAAATTTCTGAGCTGAGTGATCAATCATATTGACTAATAAATTGCCAAGCCCAAGAATGCATCATCTACACCAGCCCTCATTAACTCTATTACAATGTCCCCAGAGCCTTCTAAGGTAGTAAAAATAAAAATATGTGGTTCTTCTGGTAGCATGTGTGTTTCTGATCTCATTCACTCCTGGATCTTCATATCTTTCATTTTTTAAAATGTGATTAAATATTCATAGAGAAAGGAATTTATTAGATGCGTGTGTGTGGGAATTCCCAAAGAATAAGTTATAGAAGGTAGCTTTTCAACCAAATAAATACTTTATCATAGAATTGAAATGTGGCTGTGACTTTAAAAATCATCTAGTCAAGGTTCTCTTAACCTGAGATCAGTGAACTTCTTGTGGGTTTTTTCTTTAAACATTTCAATGACTTTATTTCGATATAATTTGTTTCCTTTGTCATTCTATGTATTAATTTTATATATTTGAAAGCATTATGATCTCAGAGAGTTCCTAGGCTTCACCAGATTGACAAAAGGGTCCATCAAACAAAAAGAATTAAGAACCCCTGGGCTCATCTAGTCCTATGCCCTCATTTTACAGATAAGGAAACTGAGACTCACAGAGGATATGTCTTAGAACTTATTCACTAAAAAGAAAAGAGAGGTTTTGTCTTATTTTTTTTTTTACATTCTTGCCTGCTAAAAGAATTTTGGGGGCAAACCTCTTATTTGGAAGCTCCCCCATCAATATATAAGGCAAACTTTTGAAATTAGGCATAGTTTGATTTTGCCTAGTCGGGGGGGAGGTTAGTGCAATAGGTTGAAGCACTGTATTAATAAGGTGGAGTTTATGGGTCTGAAACATAGTTAGTTCAGCCATTTATTCCACAGACTGACATTTATCTCAGCCAGCTGTCTTGCAAGGATATACTGGTCACAAAAAAGAGAATAGGTAGGACTGAGGATGACTTGGTACAAGGATATCTCCCTTCCTGGAAAAACATCTCAAGGCACATGTTCCTGTTGATTATGGATTGGCAGTGCCATCTAAATATAAAATGAACAGTAGGCTTTAACCAGTCCTCAATGCTAGGGTGATGGTACCTTCAGACTTCTACCTCAAGCATCCAATTATCTGTGGATTTTTCCTCTTCCCCCTCCCCTCTTTCCCACCCCAATCAAGGCTGAGTTTTCCCTTTTCTTGGGATGAGTTCACCTTCAATCAGACCTTCCTCTGTGCTACCCCCAAAGCTTTCACACCACATGTTTTCCTTTGGTGAAACAAAAAAAAACCACGACAAAAAAAAAAAAGAAAAAAAAAGAAACCTAGTACTGGTCACTTTGGGCTCTTCATAGTTGCAGAACTAGAGAGTCATAGAATCTCAGACTGGAAGGACATCAGAGAACATTTATTCCCACATGCAGCCAAATAGGAATCCTTTCTACCACATCCTCCAGTGATGGGGAACCCAGTGCCTACTAAGAGAATTCATTTAATTATTTCTCGCTTTTAGGCCATTCCCTCAAGTCAAACTTAATTCTGATTCTTTGGGATATTCACTTACTGTAACCGATTCTGTCCTCTCCATATAACCACTCTTCCAAAATTTGAGATCAGTTATCATGTGAATTTCATTCAGTAAGCATTTATGAAGACAATATTATGTTCGAGGCACTAAGCAAGGCCCAAAGATACAAAAAACTGTCCTTGCTTTCAACAAATTTCCATTCTTACTGAAGGAGGAAGTATTCATACTAAGTCCATTCCATCTTTCAGTATTTCTAAGGACCTCTGACCAAGATGGCTTCATGATGGGAAAGTGACTACCTAGCTGCTCTTGTGTACCTACTCCAATAAAATTCTAAAGTTTGTACCAAATCAAATGATAATTGGCCTAAGAAGTCCACTAGAATTTGAAATATTTTCTTTTTGTGGTGTCCATGGTCAATGATGAGATAATCATTTTGTAGATAGAATGAAAAATATTTTCACTGTTTAAATTCTTCACATCAACACAATGCTCATTTATTTTTGAATGTGTGGAATGACCATCCATGTTTTTCTTCTTCAACCTAAGTTGTTTGTTTTACAGAGGCAAGGATGGAATATGGTGTTTTAAATTCTATAAATAAGGCCTGTTATTAATTATTATCTTCACTATCTTCAAGAAACTTGTGAGCCTTTTGATGTTTGCATAGCTCTAATGATTAAGATGAGTATCTGGGAGTGATGGCTATCATGGCTGCATTATAATCCACACACCATTAATCTTTGACTGTAAATGACCTAATGGTAATCTCAAAGGGACAGATGTTATCCTTGATCACCATCCATTTACCTAAGACCCACTGGCTCCCAAAGAAGGTAGAGAGGGTTTCCTAGAGGCAGAATATAACTTAAAGGGAGTCCCCTTTCCATTTCATAGTCATTAGAAACAACTTCCAAGTACTTCACTTGAAATAGAATGTTCTAATGACCATGGTCTTTTGCCAGATAAGATACTTTCTAAGAGTAACATGTTGACAATCACAACTAGGAACACACACACACACATACAACACACAATTACAATCACGAACCTATCAAAGACTCAAACAATATGAAAAATGGAGCTGCCTTGACTGATCAGGTGTCTCAAGTGGTTGTTACAGCAGTTATATTTGTAAGAATAAAGGCACTAAGATGAATTCCAGAGACAGAAAGAGCCCTTCATTCCATTACTTTCTTCTGGTCTACAGAGAATGTCCAGGCAAAGTACTTAAACATAATTCCCTCCTCGTCTTTCTTTAGCTCAGGTCATCTATCCCCATTCACCTTGGGCTAAGATAATGCCAGGGACCAACAAGCAATTCAAGCTGAAAGTATAGGAAAGGATGAAAAAGAGGTCAAAAGCTGAGAGGTGGTGTAGATATTGGATAGAATTAGTCCCAAGAAGAGAAGATGAAATTATTTTTATTAGCAAGACAATGTCAGATGTGAAAATTAAATATTTGACCTACACAAAGGTAAGTTATTTAGATCCATGGAGCATGCTTTTGATGATTTATTTTTTCCATCAGGTTACTGTTTAATTTATAGGTATACATAACTATGCCTAGTGGAATATTTGTGTCTTAGTAAATGTTTTTGATCACCGTTGGTGATTCAGACTCTTCTTGAAGTTGTGATCTCTCCATTTCTGTTATAGGGAATCTTGACCATTATACCGATGAAAGTGGAGAAGTAAGAAAAGAAATGGACAAATTTAAAAAACAACAGCCCAATAATGTGGAAATTAAAATAGCAAAAAAGCACATTGTGTTGGGAAATTGTGTGAAAGAAGTCCATACTTATGCTAAGAAGTCCTGTCTCCTCCCTGAATTTTGGTAGCATGGAATTCTCTAAATATTGCATTTTTTCACATCCCACCTTGTGTTGTAGATATCTGTGTAAATGTCTTATTTCTTCAAGGAGATTTTGAGCCCCATGAGACCATGTACTATGTTGCCTTCTTTGTATTGCCTCATGGTATCATTCATAGTAGCTTTTCAAAGAACACTTGTTGAATGATGATTTGCAAATTAAATGCAATTTTAATGCATTTGGGTTTGCAGTCATCTGTATATTATTACCAAGAGTAACAAGAATTGATAGAAAAGCTATCAACCAGCAAACACATGATGAAAACGAAAGGTGGGTCAGGAAACAGTAAGAGCAGTACATAGAAAATTGACAGTCTGAGCATAGCACTGGGATTCATAAAATGTTAAAAAAAATCTACATGAAAACCTCTAGAACAGGGTAGATTTTCTCTGGGAGTTACTTAGATGAGACTGCAATAGGCCAAGATCGAGACCCTTTTGAGTGAATTCCATTTCAGTGACATGTCTAAGCCACTGAAAATATTAAATGTAACTGTGCTACTCCCCTTTCACTCACCTTAATGTGATCCTCAGGATTACGTATTCATAAATGGATTCATAAAAATCCTCACGCAAGGCATTGTTTTAGGCTGCGGAATTCTTCAGATCTAGTAGAAGGAATGTGTTTAAAGTAATCACAACATACATTTGGGAGTCATTGATATAGAACTGCCCCACATGGCATGTCTGAATCAAAGAAGGTGCTGTTCTCCAAGAGCAACACAGAATTGCAGAAACACAAAGGAACCATGAAATGAACAAATCTAGAAATATCTCTGTCCCAAATTTTGAAATGGACTATCTGTGCCTGACTTGTGGCAAAGCCTTCCAAGCTCATATTGGACTGATTATCCATAGCTGGACACACTGTACCTTGACCCCAACATCATGGTGTCATTGATCCTTCTCAAGTATGAAGATGAAAATCAGAAGAAACCTTAGAGATCACTCTTCTTTTTGTTAACAATTTATTGTTAGCAATTAGTATTTGTTTAGTAATTTACTAGGTGTTAGATTTTCTTTGATTCCTCAGTTTTTTTTCCATACTGAAGGCCTACACATGCTCCTTATATTCCAGGGGAAAAAAAAAAAAAACCTCAGTTATTCAGACCATGAAGTTTCTGGGGACAATAAACTATATTATCTTCAGGTTTCAACATTTCATAGGATTGGAATTGCTTCTGTTTAAATAGCTTGTTCTTTCCAGTACTTGACTTTTCAGGGTGTATGTATGCCCATGTTTCTGTATGTGTATGCCCCTGTGTTTTATTATATATAATTCTTTTGCAATAAAGGAAGGGCTCTGGATATTTCTATGAGGTGGGGCAAACCTGTTCTATCTCGGCAAACCAGTTGAGTGAGTATACACCCCAGTAGCTAGTAACCCGCATTTGATTGTGCCGTCTCTATGGTGTTTTATGAAACTAGCGTGTGTTCTTAATGATTATTCTGTGCATTCCTTCTTACACGTCATGAACTTCTTTATTCAACACAATAGAAAACCCCAAATGATGCAATGATGCTCTGGGCCATCTAAAGGGATAGGCAGCATTGCAAGGTAAGGCTCACTGTTACAGCAAGAATGGGGAGCAACAAACGCTTTCTTATTCAAAGAAATGGAATCATTAAATTTGGAGCTGGGAGGGGCCTTAGAGACAGTTTAAGCTCCTCATTTTATAGAGGGGGAAACTGGGGCCTGGAGAAATTGAATCATATCTGAAAGGGAACACAATGGTCATCTGACCCAACCCCTTCATTTTATAGATGAAGAAACTGAAATCCTGGAGAGGTTCTGACTTACCCAAGGTCACAATAGGTGATAAACTTCAAAACTGAGATTTGAACCCAGCTAGGTTCTCTAACTCTAGAACTAGCTACAGTTCAACTGTTCTTTTCACTGTCACAGACTCATCAGAGTCACAAAGTTAGTTCTTGATTGAGCTGCGGCTAAAACTCACATCTTTAATTGTAAGTCTACTACACTTCAGGACCCATAATATTTATTGTAAGTTTCTGTATTTAGAAAAATGAGTCTTAGGTTTGTTTTCAATTCAACTCAACAAACATTGACTGGGGATACAGAGAAAACCCACTCAAGTCCCTACCCTGAAGGAGATTACATTGCACTGAGGTATTGGGAGATGGGAGGGATACACCATATACACAAAGTCATTTGTTCACCTGTAAAATGAAAGCGTTTGACTTGACCCTCTCTCTAAAATCCTTCTTGATTGTGTTCATGTTTCATTTTCAAAGGGGACCATGACATCAGAGAGATGATGACATGACTTGCACTTAACTCTGTTTTGAGTGAGGGAGGGCTGTGCAAGGTAACCAGCATCACTTTCTTCTCCTGAGCCATCTGGGTCCAGTGACCAGATATTCATCAGGATGATTGGAGAGGTCCAGGCTGCAATGGGAGACCTCTGTTGATGCAGCTTACAATAGTAACACCAATAATTATGATTATTGTACTTATTTTTAATGTCCATTTCTATTTGAGGTTAAATTTCAGTTGAAGGGTAAGAGGTAGTTTCATATAATAGAAAGCCAGGAGACCTGGTTCTAGCCTTGTTCAGTCACAAAGTAACAATGTACAAGTCACTACTCATGTCACTTCCCTCTCCAAGTCTCAGTTTTCTTTTCTGAAAAGTTGGGAGGTTGGATTAGATTCTTGCCAAGGTCTCTTCCAACTCTAAAATCTTGTTTCTCAGTCAAACCAGATATCTGACTGTTTTATTGGCTAACTAAGACTATTAGTTCGTAGAAGTCAATATAAAGCAAAAAGAAGTCCTATCAAAAGGGAAAGAACTTTCAAGATGAAGGGATCAGGTAGGGCTTGTTGGAGGTGGCACCTGAACATTCTCTAATGAAAGCTAGAAAGGAGTGTACATTCCAGCCATGGTTTTCTATTCATAAAAAGGTAAAGCAGTGGAGGATAGAACATCATGTTTAGATAACAACCAACAGGCCAGTTTAACCAGAACGGAGAAAGAGTGAGCTGGGGAGGGAGCGGAGTCAATGGAGAGATTGTAAAAGATGACTGGAAAGGTAGGTGGGAGACAGATTATAGAGAGAGTTAAGTGTAAAACAAGATTTATATTTTGTACTCGAAGCAAAAGAAGTAACTTTGAGGAATTTTGTGTGGGGGAGACTTATGGTCAGACTAGTGGTTTTTTTTTTAGAAATATCAGTTTGGAAATTATAAGGATAATACATTACAAAAGGGAAACACCAGCAGCAAGGAAGCTATTAAGAAATCATTGAAAGAATCTAGGAGAGTAGTGCAGAAGGCCTGAATTTGTGCATATTTTTAGTAGAGAAATGAGACAGAAATCTTGTGGAGGTAATTGATATGACATATCAACTACTAAGGAAAATTAGGGCAAATAGAGGGGAAAACAGAGTCCAGAGTTAACTTGGGTTAAACTGAAAGGATGGTAGTAGCCTCAATGGAAATAGAATTGAATTCTATTGATATCATCAATGAGAAATGAATTCCTTTGAAATGCACACCCTGGAACCTCAAGGTGTTTCTCTGCTTAAGATGGAATTATTCTTGGCATTTGTCCCTATCTCCTCAGTAACACTTACAATAGTACAAAACTTTGGTCACATTTTTGTGCTATTTTAATTCACTTTATTGAAGCAGTCCAGTATAACAGTAGCATGGCTGTTCTCACATAGAATCATGAGGTCATAGATTTAGAACTAGAAGGAGCCTTAGCATCTCATCTGACACAACCTTATTTTACCGCTGGAGGAATTGAGGCTCAGAGTGCTTAGGTGATTTGTCCAAAGTCGCATAGTTAGAAAGCAGCAGAGTCAAGAATTGACTCTAGAGTCTCTTGATTCCAAATCTAAGACTCTTTCTCTGAGGAATTCATGAGACTTCTAAATTCTTTGAGATCTCCTTTAATTTCTACCAACCAATAGTTTCCCATTTCCCCTTGACCTAATGATGCTGAATGTAGCCCTTCTTTTCCCCCAACCTCCAAACTCCTTTTATATTCCCTCAAATCTCTGGTATTTCCCAATACTCCACTTGATATTTACCCTCTTCCAGAATGTAGAATAGTTTCTGACCCTGTGAAAAAGACGTGGGCTATATTCTTTTGCCCCACCAAATATCTTACTTCCTGAGATACCTCAACATTGTCCCATGTATATTCACTTTGAATAGAAAAATGTCCAGTCTCTTGACAGAGGTCCCCTAGAAACTGGGAAAGGGACAGGGAAGACTGGAGATCTGTTAG
Source organism: Bettongia penicillata ogilbyi (assembly GCA_023548195.1). Classification (NCBI taxonomy): domain Eukaryota; kingdom Metazoa; phylum Chordata; class Mammalia; order Diprotodontia; family Potoroidae; genus Bettongia; species Bettongia penicillata. The sequence goes on from JAJHZJ010000226.1 coordinate 6,499,286, forward strand.
ACAGTCTAATCCTTGAAGAGGCAGATCTCCAAGAAAATCCAATGGTGTGCTGAAGCCAGCTATACTGGTTATTGGAGCCAACTGTTAGATTTGTAGTGTGAACCTTAGAAATAGGCAAACTCTACAAATAAGGGCTTGATTTATTGTTTTCTTGATGTCTAGATGTAAAAATGCAATGAAATAAATGTTAATAATGCAGTTAAATTTAAAAGTGTATTATGCATATGCGTGTGTGTGTGTGTGTGTGTGTGTGTGTTTTCCTTTTCTGGAGAGCCAGTTTCTAAACATTATAAACATTGGTCAGCATACTCCTGTCCCTATCTGTTGTCAAACTACCATGTATACGGAAGGCAATCTATTTGGAACTGGACCTCAGTTCTTCCTGCTGCACTATTCGCCCAGTACACCTAATTCTTGGGACCACTCACCATCAGTCGATCTGTCTTCTCTGATATTCCTTCTCAATCCCTTCACTACAATGTTTCACAAAATTTAGCAATTTCCAAATACTCTTTTTAAGTATAGAGAGGCCCCACCATATTAGTTAACTAATAATCCACTCAGCAAACATGTTAAGACTCTCCATTGTCAGGAAGGCTCCATATAAGTCTCTAAAGGGAGATATAAAGACACTACCATTAGGAGATTTTCCAGTCTCTCACATTCATAATCTTGACATATTTCATGCTCGTACCCCTATTTTATGTATCTCCATCGCCAAATCTTGTCATTTCTCCCCTCATGATATCAGTTCCGTGTCTCCTTCCCACTTACTGAGGTACCACCCTATTTCAGGACTTCCTTACCACTTGCTCCTGAAATAATCTTCCAATTGGTGTCCCTTGTTCAAGTCCCTCCCCACTCCTATCAGTGCTTCACACAACTGTCAAAAAGATTTTCCAAAATCGTGAATCTGACTTGACAAACTCTCATAGCTCCCTTTTACCAATCCAATGTCCTCTGGCATCCAAGCTGCTTCATACCTGGCCCCTTCTGACATTGCCTGTCTTCTTCCACTTGACTTCTCTCCATTCATTCTCTGATTACATGATTTGGCTTACTTGACATTCCTCAAACATGACCTACCTTATTCTGTTTCTCTGCCTTTCCACTGACTGTCTCACATTTCTGGAATTCTCTTTTTCAAAACCTCTGTCTCTTGACACCCCTGACTTCTTTAAGACTTAACTAACTCATCTATAGGAGGCCTTTTCAGCTCCTTCCCACTGCCAGCCCCCTGAGCCCTTTCCTCTAAGGTCATCTTCTTTCTACTCTGTATCTATCATGTATTTACCTATTTTGTTTTTAGCATATGATCTCCATTTTAGTATGTAAGTATCTTGAGGGCAGGGACTGAATTTGTGTTTTTGCCTTTCTTTGTATCTATAGCATTTAGAAGAATCCCTGGCACATAGTAAGTGTTTAGTAAATGCTTTTTGGTGGAATGAAATGATTCTAGCCCTTAAGTAGCTTATAATCAAAGTAGGCATGTAAATGGGTTAAAATAATAAAGTCAGATAATTATTCAGATAAGACTGATACAGAGTGTTAAATGGTATCTAGGAGGTAGTTAGATGGTACTGGGCTTGAAATCAGGGAGACATCTTCATGAGTTCAAATCTGGCCTCAGACACTTACTAGCTATACAGCCCTATGCAATCACTTAACCCTATTTGCCTCAGTTTCTGATCTTAAAAAAAATGAGCTGGAGAAGGAAATGGCAAACCACTCTAGTATCTTTGCCAAGGAAATCCCAAATGGGGTCACAAGGAGTTGGACATAACTATGATACAGCTGAAGAGAGGAAAGAGAGCTCACATGACTTCACATGCTGTAGTGGAACATTCACTGACTTGTGAAACAGAAGACCTGATTCAAGTCTCAGTACAACCACTTCCAGTCAAATTACCTTGAGTAAGTCATATGTACTCTCCAGGTCTCACTTTATAGATCACCCATCAAATGAATGAGCTGAACTAGATGAAATTTTAGGGCATTTTAGCCCTGAAATTTTCTATACTTTCAAGTGAAATGAAAAAAAAAACCCAACTCCTAAGCACCTATGTTATATTAAGTGTAATGTATTAGATATTAGTAGCATACATTTGCAATGTTGTACGATAACACAATTAAGACGTGTCTCCAACTTTCATTCATAACTTACTGGAAACCACTGCCCAAGAAATGATTTTTATTTACACTTGTCATAGTGCCAGGGAAGTTGTGCCTTATGGTTCATTTGGAAGTATGAGTATTTTTCCTTCAGAGAATAACCCTAAAAAGAAAAAGAAAAACCACTAAAGACTGACTCAGTGTGGTCAAAAAGTAGAAGAATTGATGAGAAAGCTCCAAGGAAGTATTCATCAGACTATTATGTGAACTACCTAATACATGACTAAACATATCTGAGGACTCATTTTTCTCTGTCCCAACATCTAATCTATGTCCTTGTTCTTTAGTTTGGTTATGATTTATTTCTTTACAACTCTTCCCATTTTATTTTTCCTTGATCATTTTCGTCTACAACTTGAATTTCTGGTTCTACATTTTGATTGCTCAGTTTTCACTTCCCTTTTCCTTCATGCTCCTCCATTTACCATATCTGTATCTCTTTTGTACCTATTTGCCTCCTGCCTATGCATTCCATACTCCCATCTTTCTCCCCTGCTAAATGCCACCTCCTTTTTATCTTACTTTTGACCCTTCCATTCTGAATAATGATAGCTAACACTCACCAATGGTAACTTTTTGACTATATTTAAAACATGCTTTACAAAATCTGAGAATTTCCTATTTGGAAAAGACTCCAAGGACCATCTAGTCTAATCCATACCAAAAGGAATACCTACTAGACCATATTCAATAAGGACTCATTTTTTTCTCTGTGTGAAAACCTCCAAAAATGACAACCTACCACTTTTAGAGGCAACCCATTCCACTTTTTAACAGCTCTAATTATAAAAAAAATTTTCATAAAAATTATTTAAATTTCCCTTATCATATATCAAACACTTTGGGTTGTAAAAATTATAAGAAGGAGAGCCTTAGAGATCATTTGATTCAGTTCTCTCATTTAAAAAGTAGACTGAAACCAAGAGAGGTGAGGGGATTAAGCGCAGTTCAATTGGAATCCAGGTTCTTGGTGGCAGAGTTGAGGGAGACACTTGCCAGTGCTCTCCCCCCAAGCCCAGCCAAATACTAGTAAAAAATAACTAAACAAATTCTGAAGCAGCAGAACCGACATAGTGATGGAGTGAAGCAAATCTCCAGTCCAAGATAGCGTGGAAGGCCTACAGGAAGCATTTATTGTGCCATGCTGGAGCAGAATGTAGTCCAGCATGAGGGGAGCAGGCACAGATAGGACCTGAGCAGGTGAGAGGCAGGGGGATTGCATTTCTGGCACCTGTGATGGTTTCCAGACTTCATAGTCCCAAAATGTAGAGGATAAATTGGAAGGTCAGTCATACCAGTGTGAGAGAGTAGAATGGTCAGTTCTGGCCCTCAGCCTGCTGAGGTGGAGGGGTTGGAGGGGCCCGCACCAGCCACATCAGGGACAGAGGCAGCAACTGTTTCTGGAGCTCTAGGCCCAAAGAAAAATATGAACTGGTCTCAGGCCATGGGAGAGCTCAAAAAAGATTTTGAAAGTCAAGCAAGAAAAATAGAGCAAAAACTGGGAAAAGAAATGAGAGAGATGCAAGAAACTCATGAAAAATGAGTCAATTTCTTGCTAAAGGAGACCCAAAAATGCTGAAGAAAATAATGACTTAAAAATAGACTAACCCAAATGGCAAAAGAGATTCAAAATAATGAGGAGAAGAATGCCCTAAAGATATCTTTATCAATCCCTAGCCTTACACCAGGAGACTTCAACATACATAGTGATATTCCCCCAAGTTCTCCAACCTTCCAGTTCCTCAACTTTTCATTTCCAGTGACATACTTCTCTATTCCCCAGGTCCCCCATAAAACTCAGTGGTGGCTATACCCTTGTTCTTGCCATCACCCACAAATGCACCAGAATTTGTGAACTCTGAAATTCCCATATTTAATCACAGTCTACCACCATTCCAGCTCTTTTTCTGCCTCCCAATACTCTTCATCTGCACTATGACCTCCAATTCCTCAAACTCTCAGTTCTGTCCCATCACCCTTAAAATAGCTACATGCTTCTCCCTTCCCTATTTTGAGTTCTTGGTAAGCTGAGGCAGCTAGGTGGTACAGTGGATAGAGCACCAGTGCAGGAGTCAGGAGGACCTGATTTCAAATGTCACCTCAGACACTTGGCACTCACTAGCTGTGTGATCTTGGGCAAGTTGTTTAACCCTAATTGCCTCATCCTGGGTCATCTCCAGTCATCCTGATGAATATGTGGTCACTGGATTTAGATGACTCTGGGGGAGAAGTGAGGCTGGTGACCTGCACAGCCCTCCCTCACTCAAAACAAAGTCAAGTGCAAGTCATGTCATCATTTCTCTGATAGCATGGTCTTCTTCGGCAACAAAGGAGGAACACACACACACACACACACACACACCTTGGTAAGCTAGTTCAGCTATATGCTGTGTTCTTCACTTGAGTCTCTTGCCTTCTTATCATATTTCCATTTGTGCCTTGCCAAAGACTCATCCTTGGATCACTATCACCATCTGATCCCTTTAATCTCTTGCATGTGCTAGTGAATGAAATTGGAGAAATTCATGCAACTGTGTTCACTGGATCTAGTACAAATTTATTTTACATACATCAACTGGGCCCTCACTGCAACTAGGCAATCTTTTTATACTTCCTTAATTTACGCACTATCCCATTCACCAAAGCAACTCTTCCAAGCCTTTCTTCTAATGCTTCCTAATAATCTCCTTTGAGTCTTCAACCAATGAGAGCCAGAGTGATTTGAGTTTAAGGCATAGTCCTTAAAAAATCTTTTAGAGAATGAAGGACAGACGAAGACAATGACTGTTCAAACTTTGACTCCGTAATCTTTTTTTCCCCCTCCCAGTTAAATGTAAACTTGCTTTAAAAAATATTTTGCCCACTGTATTTCAGCTTGTCTTCTTTTAAAATACTATGTATTTTTACTTAACACATAAACATTTTTTTTCGAGAAGGAATCCTCAGACTGTCAATGAAGTCCATAACACAAAAGCAGCTAAGAATGCTTAGCTTACATAGTTCTATGGAGTCTTAGAGCTAAAAGGAATATTAGAAATCATCTTGTACAATCTTATCATATTTCTGAAAAAAAAAGAGGTTGTAAGCCCCCAAAAGAGAACTTTTCTCTACTTTCAATTTAATAACATTTAATAACTTACTAATTTAGGCTATAAACAGAGCAGCCTGCCAGGCTGTTGAGGATATGCCAAGTGTAGATAAGATGCAGTCTCTATCCTTATGGTTTATTAGAGAAATAAAAAGAAATACTGTTAACAATAAGAATCAGTATTACAGAACAAACATATTAGAAGATTACAAAACAACGTTCGATGGGAAATTGTGGCCAACAGGGCAAATCAAGGAAAACTGCATGGAAGAGGTAACATTTCAGTGAGTTTGAAAAGCAGAAGATGAAAGCAGAAGAGTGCTGGGCTCTTAGAGAGGAGGGAGGAAGGACTTGCCACCTCCAATACTCAAAAGCTATGTGACCATGGCCAAATTCTATAACCTGTCTGAGTCTTTTACCTCCTCCATATAATGAAAACATCTGCCTCTATAGGGATGTTATGAGCATGAAATGAGATAATGTATATAAATGGATTGACAGTTCTTAAAGTGACAGGTACTTTATCTGTGATTTCATTGATTATAGGTGAGGAAGCTCATGCTATATAGATGCCCCTCTGTAAGTTGGTATCTTATTTGCACCTTATATATAGCCTTAGAGAACTGCCTAGAGAGAGTACTGAGATGTTAAAAGACTGGCCTAGGGTCACAGGGCCAGAATGAGTTAAAGGAAGGACTTGAACTCAGATCTTCCTGGCTTTGAAGTCAGCTCTATGGACACTGCCTTAAAACACCATAGAAACATCAGCTATTACGTAAAGAATGGGCAAGGGTTTGACAGGGGGATGGGGAAGGGAGAGGATTCCGGGCATGGTGAACAGAGATGAGACAATGCAGGGTATGTATGATTCAAGTTCACAGGTTCATGTATTGAGAGCTAGATGGAACCTTATAAATCATCTAGTCTAACACCATCACTTTGCAGATGAAAAAACTGAGGGTCAAGGAGGTTGAAAAACTTAGTCAAGTTCATACAGGTAAATAAGTAGCAGATCTGAGATTCACACTCAGGCCTAGTAATGCCAAGCACAACAACCTTTTCACTGTGACTCTTGTTACTCATGGTCACATAGCCAGGGACCTTCCCAACTCCAAGGCAGCCTCTATCTGTTCTACCATGTTGCTTTTTTTGCTTTGCATATAGTAGGCATTCAATCAATGTTTGTTGGATTGAATTTAACTGGGTGGTTTATGAGCATTAGTAACTAAAGCACAATTTCTTTAAGGACAGGAATCAAGTGTTTTTCTTCATAATTTCTTCTACTGACCCATCATTTACTCAATAAATGTTTGCTGAATAAATAAATGAAATAGAATGGGTGGGGAATTTAAACAGATCAGAGCATATAATACCATTAGGGTGTACGGAATGCATTGAATATTAAATTTTCACTTGTCATTTGTCTTCAATAATCCCATGTTGTTTTTCACTTTTTACTGTGCATACTATAGTTGAAGGACACTCAGTTTTTCCTGAAATATAGTTTGTCTTTCTCTATATTAGCCTTGGAACCCAAAACTCTGCAGGTGAGACAGCCCTAATGTTGCACCACACTCCTAAACTAGGAGAGGAGGAAGAGAAAGAGAAACTTTTCACAAAAAGCTGAGAGTGTTTACTTGAGTAACCACTGTGACCTGTCAGCCAAAGCCAGGGTGGTCAACACAGGCACCCTGATCCCCTATTAAATGTACTTGTGTTCCATGGTTAGCCTGCTGAAACCAGCTTGTGCAAAGGGATCCCAGTATGAGGTAGCCTCTTAGCCCCACTCTCCCTGCCCTGATTGGAACAAGCTGGTGGCCCTTTGGTAATCTTTGGAGCCCTGCCCATCACTGAAGTGATGTCAATACATTTTTTGTGTGTATGTCTATTAGTGCTCTTTCCAAATGGGGTTTTAAAACATACTTACATGAACTTATGAGTTGTTTGGTGAGGTTCCCCCCTCCTCCTTTTTGTTATTGGAGAGGGAAGGAATTCTTTCATTATTGAAACAGGCAAGCCATATAAAACACTGCTCCAGGCCTCTGGTCTCATCCCATTGAGGTCTGCAGCTGCTGAGTTGACTGAATAGAGGAGGAAATATTCATATCAGGAAATTTTCAGGACATACTTTGACCTTGACTTCTGACTTCCCAGAGCTGAAAGATATCTTTGAAATCATTTCATTCAACCCTCTCATTTTACCAGTGAAGAAACTGAGGGAAAGAGGGAGTAGAGGAAGAAAGAAAAGAGGGAAGAAGGAGGGAAAGGAGAGAATAAAGGAAGAAAGGGAAGGAGGAGAGATGGAAGGGAGGAAGAAAGAAAGCAGGGAGAGTAAGGAAGAGGTAGTAGAAAAGAGGGAAAAGGAAGGAATGGAAGAGTAAGGAAAGGAGCGGGGAAAGAAAGGACACAATGTTATGTGGCAGGCACTATGCAAAGCACTTGAGAAATATATTCTCATATTACTCTTGAGAGGTAAGTACTATTGTTATCCCCATTTTACAGATGAGGACACTGAAACAGAGGTTAAATGACTTGCTCAGGGTCACATAGCCAGTAAGTGTCTGAGGTCAGATTTGAACTCACACCTTCTTGAATCCAGACCCAGTGCTCTGTCTACTGTGTCTATTGTGGGCAGGTAGGTGGTGCAGTGGATAGAGAACCAGTGCAGGAGTCAGGAGGACCTGAGTTCAAATCTCACCTCAGACACTTGACACTCAGTAGCTGTGTGACCTTGGGCAAGTCATTTAACCCTAATTGCCTCATCCTGGGTCATTTCCAGTCATCCTGATGAATATCTGGTCACTGGATTCAGATGGCTCTGGAGAAAAGTGAGGCTGGGGACCTGCACAGACATCCCTCACTCAAAACAAAGTCAAGTGCAAGTTATGTCATCATTTCTCTGATGGCATGGTCTCCTTCAGCAATGAAGGATGAACACACGCACCTATTGCATCACCAAAATGACTTATCTAAATACTTACAAACTAAGTTGCAGAACCAAAACTTGAAACCAGATATGACTCTTTCTACTTCACTGGACTGTTTCTTCTATATCATACTAACTCTAGGATACAGCTAACTGGGAAATGGGTGTCAGAATCCCGCAAAGGATATCTAACTCATTCCTTGTTCATTCTATTAGACATAGGTTACCCTTTGACAATACAATTATATGAAGGATGTAATGGGTAGTTCCAAACAAGTTTCCAGAATAACTGACGTCATCACAAAATTCTGAGCATCAAGCAGTTTTCAAGTCAAAAACATATGGCTTGTTGTTAGAAGGCTTTCTTCTTTATCTCATTTCAGTGACTTCTGTAGAAGGCCCAGCCCTATGCAGAAAAGGCGCTTTGATCCAGTCTCTCAGGTAATAGATGTAGACCTGAAAGGACCCTTAAAGATCGTTTAGTCCATATGTCTCATTTTACACAGGAAAATACTGAGGTCAGTAGAGCTTAAATGACTTGCCCAAGATTTCATGGGTAGTAAAGGTAAGAGAAAGGGATTTGAATTGACTTGAATTGATTTTGAATTGACTTTCCACTGTAGCCTAGGCCTCATTCTGTATGACTAAAGTATATGGCTATATTCCTTTTGCATGGCATTTGGGAGGGGAGGTAGAGATGGCAGCTGAATTATAGCTGAGCTCTTCCCACTTTTTTTCTACCATCAGTTAGAAATTGCTATTCAGTTCCCTTCGTCTCACCTGAGAAATCATAGCTACCCCTCCTGGGACCCTATGTAGACTCCTAAGTAATTCCCTATAACAAATTAAAATAGTTAAGAATTTGAGATGAAGAGAGAGATATTGTTACTAATTCACGTGTTTATAGTTCAACTGAATTCATTTCAACATACTTGCTTCACAACAACCAAGTAGTAGTGTACTGATCATTATCCTTGTTTTACAAAGAAACTGCATCCTACGGAGGTGAATAATCATAAATTGATATCAAAGGTAGAAAACTAAATCTGTGTCTCATGAGAAAAAGGGAGGGAATAAATATTTATGTGATGCTTCCTATGTTCCAAGCACTGTGCTAAGAGCTTGACAAATATTATTTCGTTCAGTTCTTGTAAAAACCTTGTAATACAGGTGCTGTTATTATAACCCTCTTTTTCAGTCGAGGAAACTGAGGTAAATAGAAGTTAAGTAACGTGCCCAGGGTGACAAATCTAGTAAACATCTGACTGAGGTCAAATTTGAACTCAGATCTTTCTGTTTCCAAGCCCACTTCTCGAGTCACTATACCACCTTCTTGTCTATAACTAGGTATGATCAGCACTCTTTCTATAACAACTCATGTCTACATCTCTTCTTTCAAAGTCAAAGTCTCACAGTCAAAGTTATCTTCAGTGCTAAGGTTCAAAAAATAAATTTGGCAGTGAAGAAATCCACTCGGGCCTTGGATGGACCTTTTGGGTCTGTGGGAAAGCATAAATAACCATGTAAATATCATATGGAGCTTGCAGTGACCTAGGCTAATAAATACGGATTGACCTTGTAAGAATATGTTTCATTGACATCGTAGTTCTTGCAAGCGTCTCAATGCTACGAAAGCAATCTAAGGACAGACTAAAAGAGAAGCAGAGGGCAATCCACAGGAGATGTTTCTGTTCTCTTTCCTATCTCAGCACCTACGACTGGTGAAGAGTGTTTTAGCAGAAGTGGATCCTCAAGGACATTTCTGAGCAGATAAGGGACTTTGGCATTCCCCTAGACTGAAAAATCAAATATAACCCTCTGAAACAGTAGATTTATATTCAGGTCATTACTAGTTCCTCCTAGAGTCTTGGAAGGGTCTCTTCATTTTAAAATAAATTGCATGTCACACCATCTTGGCTCACTGTTTCAACCCCCACTTAAATTGGCAGGCTATGTCCCCAGAGGGCAACTAACTGCTTCTCCACTCAGGGTTCTAAGAGTTTGGATATTTTGATAGTATAGCCAATGGATTTCCATGTAGTTGTCTCACATCCCCATATCAATTAACTGGTTGCTGTCAATTAGCTTTTGCAAATATTTACTTAGAAAGTAGAGCAAGGACAGAAGTTATTTTTTTTTTAACCCTCCAAAATAAGGGTATTTGTTTCCCTCTACATATACTTAGTTCCTGGGATAATGGACTCAAGCTATTATGGTAGTCTTATGGGGAATATATAAGGGCAAGTACTTTGTGACCCCTGGCCCTGGAAATGCTTTTTTCCCCTCTTAGATTTTTTTATTAGTAGACTTCTTGTATGACATGGCAGGTGAATGAATCATTCTTGGTTACTTGAACTAGTTCCTGGAAGGAAACAGTATGTCAGCTGATGGGTCAATCTACTGTTGGGCTGGGCCTCATTAGATTTAATTGCTGCTGCTGCTGCTGTCAGCTCTGAGGGTCTCTGCTATTGACTTCTATTGCTGAGGGGAAATTTGATGGCTCTTCTCAATCTTTCAAACCTTACAAGGGCATAACCTGGTCAATTTCATCTCCAGATATCCATCCACCTGTGATTAAGAAAGAATAAACACCTAAAGATCCAAACCCTACCCCCCAAAAAAACCATCGGGGTACCATGTGTTCATAGACACATGGTGGCCAGATGGGACATAAGGCAATCTGCCCCTCCTCTATCTGTCAACTCACAGCAATTTTTCTTATTCAAAAGCCACCAGAGAAGAAAGTGTGAGATTGTCTGTTTGATCCTTTTGTACATACCATCAGTTCTGGTTCCTTAGATAATTAGAAGACTGTTTGTCACCATAGTACCAAGCCCTCAGTCACTTTTGATGGGGAGGAGGTCCACCAAGCCTTCACATACTGAATTGAAACCAAGCAGAAAATATTATTCATTTTTTTGTGTAACCCATCTGACCAGTCAAATCTGTATATTTTCTAAATACTGGGCTGTCTGAGGGCCTGGGACTTTTCACTCTTTTTCCTTCTGCTATATTGGCTCCCTGTTTTCACTTGTGTGTTTCTGTCAGGGGACTCCATTTCAGAGATGGTCCCAGGATAGCCATGACTGATTCCTTTGCAGGTGATACTTTTAACTTTCCAGACTTTGCCATCATGCTCTCCACACTAGAACCTCCCTCCTATTCCCTTCAGTTCCCTTTTATATGTTATCTTCCTCCATGAGAATATAAGTCTTTTAGGACTGGAGTTGTCTTTCTTTTTCCTTGTTTTGATCTCCAATGCTTAGCACAGGGGCTCAGACATAGTAAGCACTCAATAAATGCTTATTGTGTGCCTTACCAGCCTGCTTCATTGTCAATAAATTGCTAGATTCCTACAGGTACCCAAAGAATCTGGGTGCAGAGGAAGATAGAAAGGCAATCCTTAGGAAGGGATTTTTTTCCCTCTTTCTTCTAGCACTGTTTCTTGATATGACTTCCTAAGGGAGTTTTAGCCAAACTGGGTCCCCCAAAACATTCCTGAATAGATAAGGAACCTTGTCAGCTCCTTGGACTAGAAACTGAGTTTTTTTACATGGTGACCCTTTGCTAAAATAATCTGAGAGCCCCAGCCATTCCTAGTGCTTCCTGGGGTCTTGGGAAAGTGACTTTAGTGGCATTTTATTTTTGATTGTATAAGAAGCAGTAACCTGGGTGGAGCAAGATGGCAGAGTAGAAAGACAGACCTGTAGAAGCTCCCCACCATAGTCCACAAAATACTTGTTAAAAATGACTCTAAACAAATCCTAGAGCAACACAAATCACAAAATGACAGAGTGAAAGATTTTCAGCCCAAGGCAGTCTGGAAGGCTGATAGGAAAGGTCAATCTCACCAGGCCAGAGCATATTGCACCCCAGCCTTTGCCGTGCAGCAACAGTAGGAACAGGACCAGAGCAGGCCTCGGGGGCAGAATCCCCACCAGCAGCTGTGGTTCCCAGATTGCTCAACCTACAAATGCCAAAGATAGCTTCAAAGGTCAGTGAGAAAGCTCTTTCACCTGGGTGAGAAGGGAACATGGTCTGGTCCCTGCAGTGGCAGGGTTGGTTTTTGTAGCCCTTGGCCTAAAGATCCTGGGGGAATTGACACTCTTGGGGTAAGGAGAAGTGATGGCTGACCTGGTGGAGCTGGTGGAGGCTCTGGAGGGGGAATCCTACTGGCAGATCCTGGGCAGAACAGAGTGCTTGTGGTTGTCTACAGACAAGAGTGGAGGCCAGGAGAGGAGCAAATTCCTCTCTCTTGATTGTGCCACCTTGGAGGAACTGAAAACTTACAGGTCCACAGAGTACACCCTCCTCTTGACATAGGACTCAAAAGTCAATTAACTGGCTGAGAAAATGCCCAAAAAAGGGGAAAAAATAAGACTATAAAAGGCTACTTTCTTGGTGAACAGGTATTTTCTTCCATCCTTTTGAATGAGGAAGAACAATTCATACACTCAGAGGAAGACATAAAAGTCAAGGCTTCTGCATCCAAAACCTCCAAAATAAATATGCAGTGGTCTCAGGCCATGGAAGAGCTTAAAAGGATTTTGAAAATCAAGTAAGAGAGGTGGTGGAAAAATTTGGAAAAAAATGTCAGTGATGCAAGAAAATCATGAAAAATGAGTTAACAGTTTGCTAAAGGAGAACCAAAAAAATGCTGAAGAAAATAACACCTTTAAAAATAGGCTAATTCAGTTGGCAAAAGAGGTCCAAAAAACCAATGAGGAGAAGAATGCTTTAAAAAGCAGAATTAGCTAAATGGAAAAGGAGGTTCAAAAGCTCTTTAAAAATTAGAATGGAGCAGATGTAAGCTAATGACTTTATGAGAAACCAAGAAATTACAAAACAGAACCAAAAGAATGAAAAAATAGAAGATAATGTGAAATATCTCATTGAAAAAACAACTGACCTGCAAAATAGATCTGGGACAGATAATTTAAAAATTATGGGACTACTTCAAAGCCAAGATCAAAATAAGAGCCTAGACATCAACTTTCATGAAATAATCAAGGAAAACTGCCCTGATATTCTGGAACCAGAGGTCAAAATAAATATTGAAAGAATCAACTGATCACCTCCTGAAAGAGATCTGAAAAGAGAAACTCCTAGGAATATTGTAGTCAAATTCCAGAGTTCCCAGGTCAAGGAGAAAATATTGTAAGCAGCCAGAAAGAAACAATTAAAGTATTCTGGAAATACAATCAGGATAACACAAGATCTAGCAGCTTCTACATTAAGGGATTGAAGGGCTCGCTATACGATATTCCAAAAGTCAAAGAAACTAGGATCAAAATGAAGAATCACCTACCCAGCAAAACTGAGTGTAATACTGCAGGGGGAAAAATGGTCATTCAATGAAACAGAGGACTTTCAAGCATTCTTGATGAAAAGACCAGAGATGAATAGAAAATTTGACTTTCAAACACAAAAATCAAGAGAAGTTTGAAAAGGTAAACAGGAAAGAAAAATCATAAAGGATTTAGTAAAGTTGAACTATTTACATTCCTACATGGAAAGATAATATGTGCAACTCTTAAAACTTTTCTAATATTTGAGTAGATGGAAGAATTATACACACACATACATACACACATATATATTATCTCTCTCATTATATATATAGTGAGAGAGAGTGCGAGTGAGAGTGAGAGCGAGAGCAAGAAAGAGAGAGAGAGAGAGAGAGAGAGAGAGAGAGAGAGCGCACAGGGTGAGTTGAATAGGAAGGGATGATATCTAAAAAATAAAATTAAGGGGTGAGAGAGGAATATATTGGGAGGAGAAAGAGAGAAATAGAATGGGGCAAATCATCTCTCAAAAAAGAGGCAAGAAAAACTTTATCAATGGAGGGGAAAAGGGGGGAGGTGAGAGGGAAAAGTGATGCTTACTCTCATCACATTTGGCTTAAGGAGGGAATAACATGAACCCTCAATTTGGTATGAAAATCTATCTCACACTATAGGAAAGTAGGAGAGAAGAGGATAAGTGGGGTAGGGGGAATGAGGGAAAGGAGGTCAAATGGGAGGAGGGAGCAATTAGAAGTAAACACTTTTGGGGAGGGACAAGATCAAAAGAGAATAGAATAAATGAGGGGCAGGATAAGATGGAGGGAAATATAGTTAGTCTTACATAACATGACTATTATGGAAGTCCTTTGCAAAACTACACATATATATATCCTGTATCGAAATGCTTGCCTTATCAGTGGGGATAGGTGAGGAGGGAGGAAAAGAAAGAAGCTGGAACTCAAAGTTTTAAGAATGAATGTTGAGAACTGTTTTTGTATGCAATTGGGAAATAAGAAATACAGGTAATGGGGTATAGAAATTTATCTTGCCCTACAAGACAAGAGAGAAGATGGGAATAAGGAAAGGGAGGGGTATAATAGAAGGGAGGGCAGATTGGTGGAAGGGGTATTCAGAATGCATGATGTTTTGGGGTGGGCTAAGGGGAGAAATGGGAAGAAAATTTAGAACTCAAAATTTTGTGGAAATGAATGTTGAAAACTAAAAATAAATAAATAAACATAAAAAGAGAAAAAAAAGAAACAGTAATCTGACAGGTACCCCCAAAGGCGGGCATGCTCAATACTGATGACAGCTTTCCTTGCCCCACAGCTGCCAGCACTCATCTCTGGATCTCCCCTATTCTTCCTGATTTGCACTGAGATGTTTGTAAGTAAATTAAAATGGTGACACAGACAGAGAAATGTAGATTTCTAATCTGTTCTACATTCATCACAGTGGAGAAGCTGCCAAGTTTTGGCTGGAAGCTTGAGGAGATTTGTATGGTACTGGACAAATCTTGCTCAGAATTGTAGGAAGGTTTGAACTGCAGCTCTCTTTTTATGATCTTTTGTTTTTAATCTTGCTATGTTTCCTTACCTTCTTCAGCCTCATCCATTTCCCCCGCTCTATACCTCAATCTTGCCAAGACTGAAATCTTGTATTGATTGTATAGGTCAGATGTTCAAAAGGCTTGAACTGAACATATTCACTCATTCACTCATTTTTTTTTCTTACAAAACAGATATGACTCAGGACCACATTTTCCACATAGCTTTTTGATGCTACATTCTTTAAAAGTAAATTTAAACAATAATTTTCATACAGTATTATTATTTCAAAACTACATATATATGTAGATACAGAGAGACATACAGAGAGATCTTTGATGTATGGTGATTTGAAATAATAATGCTATATGAATATTATAGATATAGATAATTACCTCTATATCTACATGTGTATGCATGTATATTTCATACCTGAAGGGATGATGTTTAGGTTGGATTCAGGGGCCCATAGCGGAAGAATATTGTAGAATTTCATAGTTGTAAGAGACGTTAGAAGCTATGGAGTCCAAATACCAATTCAAAGTTGTTGCTTCTATATCCTAATAGGCAGGTTATAGCCTTTCCTTGGCATGTCCAGTGAAAGGAATCTCAGTAGCTCATTAGGTCGTCCATGCCATTTTTTTTTTGTTTTATGGTTCTAACTCTCAGAAAGTTCCTCCTTGTGTTGAGCTAATACATGGAGTCATTAGACCTGGGTTTACATCCTAACTCTGGTATTCACTAATTCTGACATTCATCAGCATATGACTATGGGCAAATTGCTTTCATGTCTTTGAGTATCAGTTTCCTTATCTTTAAAATGGAGATAATGATGCTTATATGAGTCAGTCAATAAGAATTTATGAAGTGCCTACTATGTGACAGGAACTGTACTAAGCATTAAGAAAGGCAAAAGACCTGCTCTTTGAGAGTTCCCAGTTTAAGTGGAAAGACAACATACAAGCAAATATATACAAAGATGTTACATACAGGATAAATACAAAAGATCAACAGAGGGAAGGCACTAGAATTAAGAGGGATTGGGGAAGGCTCCCAGTAGAAAGTGGGATTTTAGATAAGACTTTTAGTATCTAATAGAGCTTTTGTGAAAAAAATGCTACATAAACCTCAAAGGGCAATGTGATTCATTATCATTCCATCTCATGGTCCTAGTTCTGCTGTCCTTTGCATAAATGATTTCTAGGTGCTGGATGTAGAATTTCAAATTTATGCTTCTTGAGCTTCATCTTTTTTTAACTGTGGCCTAAGAGGCAGCTTGATACAGTAGTTGGGGGGCTACTCACTGGGTTGGATTGAAGGACAGTGATGAAACTGACTAAACATTTATTGTAAGGAACTGGGGGAAATGTAGAAGTTTAAATAAAATACGTCTTCTGCCTTGATGGAACCTAGAGATACTGAAAACTCCAAAATGCAATACTGTAGTGTTAAAATCATTAAGGAAAATCAAAACAAAGTGCTACATGATGTCAGAAGAAGAAGGTCATTACTGTAGTGGGAGGATGGAAAACTTTCGGGAGAATGCAGTATTTGTGTCAGACTTTAAAAAGTGGGTAGGAATCCAACAAAGGAAGAAATGGAAAGACTATAGTTGGGCCTAAGCAAAGACATGGGCATGAGAACATATAGGAAAGAGTCATCTAATTTGGCAAGCATATAGAGAATGCCAGGAAAGGATAGGAAATAAGGCTATAAACATATGATGGTGCTAGGTGATGTAGGGGTTTGAATGACAAAAAAACTTGAAATACATTCAGTAGGCAATTAGAAGCCACTGAAAATATTTGAGTAGAGGAGTGTCATGACCAGATAGATGCATGATAAAGATTAGGGAGAGAAGAAAGAAAAAAAAAAGAAATTTACATAACTTTATTATATATTTAAAAGGAACAGTAAGTTTTACATAAGAAATATACAATTTCATCCTTTTTTATTCTACTATTATGGAAATGTTTGTTTTATTTCATTAATTAAAAATAAAATAAACAAAACTTAAAAAAATATCAAACAGTTGAATAAAAGAAAGATGTATTGGAGAGGGGAGAGAACAGAGAAAAGAAGACCTGCTAACAAATTACTCCAACATGCCAGGAAGATGGTAATGAGAACCTGTGTAAGACCAGTGGCAGTGAGAATAGGATGGAGGGAAGAGACAGGAAATATGTTATGGAAAGGTAATCGGTAGGACTTGGTAATTGTTAATATTAGTAACAGGGAGATTGGTGAGCATGCAGATTGTACTTGACTGATGTCATTTCCCCTCATGGAAAAAGCAGAGGAGCCTGTTTCTAGAAAGTTCTGAAAATCTGTAATGGAAAGGTCCAATTCCTCCTTCTGTTCCTGGTTCTGGCCTCTTAACCACACAGTGTAGAGATAGACTGTTGATTGGTTGCTGACAAGGAATCGAAATGGGTTCAAACAGTACTATCTGACCAAAGTAAAGTCTTTTCCTTTCTTGTCTAGCTGTTTTCGAGTGGAGAGAAGAAATGGGCGAAGAAGTGATGTAAGCTGCAGGCCAAGTGAGGAGAGTCCTTGAGTTTTTATCACTCTTTGGCCATGGCCATGTAGTCAATGAGCACATGGTCCAGTTGTTAACTTGTGTCTCTATTATTTTATTCTATCTGATTTCAGATGATGGATATTCAGACACTGCTATGACCTTGAGTGCTTCAAAAGGTCAGGAAAGTGAGCAACCTGAAGTCCTGAGATGAGAAAGTATGCTAGGATTTTGTCAGAAGTCAGACAGTGAAGAGTGAAGTCCTATAGAGATCTCTTTGACCTAGCATTGATCAAAGGCAGCCCAGTGGTAACAGATACAGATTTATCAGCAATGCCAAATTTAGAAGTGAACTTGGTGGGGTTGCTAAGGTTGAGCCTAGTCTCCCTAGGAACCAAGGTGGTATAGGAGTGTCTGTGCCTTTGGCTGTTGGAGAGGGAGGATGTTTTGTAACTTCTGTTCTCACTAGAGCTAATAAATATCCCTTTTTAAATTGATGTTAGCAATAGCTAATATTTGTATAGTGCTTAGAATGTACCAGGAACAGTGCAAAACACTTTATAGTTATTACTTCATTGGATACTCACAACAGCACTAGAGGGAGGTGCTTTTATTATCCCCATTTTACAGACGAAGAAGCTAAGGCAAACAGAAATTAAGTGATTTGCCCAGGGTCACACAGCTAATAAATCTGAGACTGGATTTGAACTCAGATCTTCTTGAATCCAAGCCTGGCTCTCTATCCACTTATTGTGAAGTGGTTAAATGAAAATGGGGCACTTTTCTAGTAGTTAACAGTGAGGAGAACCCTCTGGAATGGGAACTTGAGTCCATGAAACTCATTATATTTGTCAGTGATATTGAGCCAGTAACATTGAAATCACAGGTCCAAAACCTCTACCTATCAGATCCGTAAATTTTAGTATTAAAACATCTTTTGTTCCCATTCCTTTCTTTCCATTCCCACTGCAAACATCCTAGGCTTAGTTACATAAATACTGTTTTAATTTGTGATTGAAGAATCAGTTTTTTGTGAACCAACTTCATTAGTAATATTCTATGGTCTATTCATACTTACCGTGTATTTCCCTTTAGGTCTCCTGAAATGTTGATTTCTTTGAAGATTCTGGAGCTCCTTGACTTGCAATAATTTGTTAATCCACTGGAATATAACTATCATAAAAAACCAAACAAAGAAATCACTTTTTAAAAAAAATTTCAGAGCAATTTTTTTAAATGTTGCTTTTGTGTACAACTGTTCTCAACTGTTGCCATCTGGATGGCTAATTCTTAAGCTTTAGGAAATACTTAATTATCTATTAGTGAGTCAAGAACTATGTGGAATTCGTGGTTTTTTTTTTTGGAAAAGGAAGGAGGTGGAGTATCACTATTCATTGAGTTAATTTACGATATTTCACAACATCTTTAGGAGCCTGACAACCCATGAGACTTTTATGCACCCTATAAAATTAGGATCCACTATAATACCCACGTTAGACTTTACTTACATAAAATACATTCCCCAAAGTCTCACAAACCTTAAACATATCATCTCTAATCCTCATAATATCCCTGTCAGATAAGGAGGACCTGTCTTCTATTACTCTAATTTTATAGCTGAT
Source organism: Bettongia penicillata ogilbyi (assembly GCA_023548195.1). Lineage (NCBI taxonomy): Eukaryota > Metazoa > Chordata > Mammalia > Diprotodontia > Potoroidae > Bettongia > Bettongia penicillata. The sequence continues at coordinate 6,518,444 of JAJHZJ010000226.1, forward strand.
GAAATAGAGGTCCATTGAGAATGTCATGGAATGCCAACATAGAAAGAAACTGTGGAGATCAGTCATTGTTACACAAAAGCACTTATTTAGTAGGGAAGCATTTTGATACAGTGGATACAACACTGGTTCTGACAGAGGACTTGTGCTAAAATAATTTCTTTGAAACATATCATTTATGTGACAGAGGGATGTCACCAAACTTTCTTGGGTCTTTATCTATGAAATGGGGCAGGGGGATAAACTAGATCATCTTCAACCCCCTCATTTCACATATGAGGAAAGAGAGACCCAGAGAAGGCTGATTTGCTCAGGGTCACTCAGCTGGTTGAATTACTGGGCCTAGAATGGATGTTTGAATCCTGAACAGGACTCTCTCTCTCCTGCCTCATGGGAGGGATATTGCCACATGCTCTCCTACAGCCAGACCAGCTCACATTTTGTGTGGGTTTTTGTTATTGCTGTAGTTATCATTACGTGCCTCTGGAATAATTAATGAACTTTGGAGACATCTTTGCTGGTGGTGCTGTGGCCCCTCCTTTGTTCTTAAGGAGGACCAGGACTTCAGGAAAGCTCTGCCATGACTTGCAAATGGATTGGATTTAATTGAGGGAGGGCTGTGCAAATTCACCAGTCTTACTCTCTTCTCTGGAGCCATCTGGATCCAGTAGCAAGATATAGATCAGGACAACTGGAGATGGCCCTGAATGAAGTCTCTTGGAACCACTTAGAAGAAAAATAAAAAGACAGCTTGCTTCTATACTTCACCTCAAAGTTCTCTGATGCTTTTTTTTGCTCCTGGTCTGGTTACGGGCTGACAACACAAACGGCAGATAGGAACTCACATACTTTGGGTTCCCCTCCCCCTCATCCCAGACCACTAACAACTGGCATCCTAAACACCATTCTGGAAGTCAGCAGCCAGAAAGTATATTATTACTGTATGATAGAGGAGCCAGAAGAGAACGGCAGAGCAGCTCGCGGGGCATTCCTGCTATTTGGCAAAGGGCTTTCTTCCTCAGAGAGAACCAGATCCTTCTCCTAAGCCTAGGCATTTCTGAGGACCCATTCTGGTTATAATAATTGCACTCATTAGTAAGCTGATCTCCCCTAAGCTTCATGCACCAGAAATCCTACAATGGAATACAGCAATGTGATTTAATATCTTCACTTTTCAACCAGGAATAATCTTAATTATTCCTTTGACAGTAGTACCAGATTAAACACAGCAGATGAATATTTTCATATAACTTTATTTGACTTGTCCCAAACCCTTCAAATAAACATTTTTGTCAGTCAGTTATTAAAATGAAAAAAAAAAGTTCAGTAGATAATTTTACAATTAAATTTTTTTAAAAATTTAACTTAGGAAAGAATAACTAAAGAATATGAAGGAAAAGTATGTTATTTTTATAGTTTCTAATGTTAAAGCCATGACTAGGAATCCTGGTGCCTGGAACAAATTCAGCTGGGTGGGAAAAGTCTATACTGGGTGGATAAAGTCATAATGGGAGTGACAGTAGTCTACCTCTCAGAAAGTCCAGCCTGAGTCCTTTTCATGAAGCTTTCCAATGATCCAAAAGTTCAAAGAAGCACCTCCCACAATTCCTAGGGGGAAATGGTAGTCATGCAGTGGGATAAGTTGGAACCTTCAACTGATGCATGAAACAAGGCAGAAGACCACCACATGGAGGAAACATGTTCTACTAATTTCAGTACCTTGGAAGGAAATCCTCATCACTTTCACATTAGGCTCTGCATAATGGCTTACTATGTAATAATAACATAGTGACAACTGACAAGTTGTACAGTGCTTTAAAGTTTGCATATTGCTTTGTATGCACAATTACATTTAGCCCTCATAACAGCCTTTTAAGGAAAATAATGCTGATGTTATTTGTCTCAGTTTTAAAAATGAAGAAAGTCATCTTTAAAGGTCATAGAGGTAGAGTGATTTGTGCAAGCAGAGAAGCGCAGATGTAGGACTTGCCCTTTGATTCTTGCAATGCTGTGTAAACCATGAAACCAAACTAATTTTAAAGTTGCCACCCTATTGATTCTACCTCCATAACATCTCTGGTATTTATTCCCTTCCCTCAGCTCATATGACTATTGCTTGTATTTATTTGGATGAATCTCACCTGTTCTGTTGCAGCAGTCTTCTCATTTGTCTCTCTGCCTCCAGAGCTACTAAAATGATGTTCTGGGGGGAGGAGCCAAGATGGCGGAGTAGAAAGACTCATGTATGCTAGCTCTGAATCCACAGCCCATAAATTTCCTGTAAAAAGAACTCCCCACAAATTCTGGAGTACAGCAAGCTGCACACCAACGCAGTGGAAGAGATTTCTGTTCCAGAGAGCCCTGGAAAGCTGTCCCCAGGGGTCCATAGAGCTCCGGACTGCGGAGCCCACCCCTGAGCTTCCCTGGCTGTGCAGCCCCAGAGGAGCAGACCCGAACAGGCTTCAGGGACGGAACCTCCGGCGGCTGAGAAGGTCCCTCCGCCCACAGGTGCTACAGGTCAGTGAGAGAGACTTTTGGGCTGGCAGAGAGGGGAGTGGGGTGTCTCTGTGACTTGGGACCCCTCGGGAGGCAGCAGAGGCAGCAGCGGCCCGGGACTCCCCGAGCAGGCAGGAGCTCCATTATCGAAGGTCTCTGCATAAACCCCCTGAAGGAACTGAGCCTGGGAGGTGGCCCTGCCCCCACCCAAGCACCAGAACTTAAGCTCACATTGAATAGCAGCCGCTCCTGATGCAGAAAGCCCTGAGGCTGGGAAGCAGCATTTGAATCTCAGACCCCAAGCACTAGCTGGGCAGATCTAGGTGGGGGTGGACAGGAATCTCAGAATTCAAGTAACTGGCTGGGAAAATGCCCAGAAAAAGGAAGCAAAATAAGACCATAGAGAGCTACTTTCTTGGGGAAGAGATGTTCCTTCCTCCCTTCATTTCTGATGAAGAAGTACAACGCTTGCCATCAGGGAAAGACGTGGAGGTTGGGGCCTCTCTATCCCAGACATCGGAGGTGGATGTCCGGTGGGCTCAGGCCTTGGAAGAGCTCAAAAAGGATTTTGAAAATCAAGTTAGACAGGTGGAGGAAAAACTGGGAAGAGAAATGAGAGAGATGCAAGAAAAGCAAGAAAAATGGGTCAATACCTTGCTAAAGGAGACCCAAAAAAATGCTGAAGAAAATAACACCTTGAAAAATAGGCTCACTCAATTGGCAAAAGAGGTTCAAAAAGCCAATGAGAAGAATGCTTTCAAAAGCACAATTAGCCAAACGGAAAAAGAGGTTCAAAGGCTCACTGAAGAAAATAGTTCTCTCAAGATTAGAATGGAACAGATGGAGTCTAATGACTTTCTGAGAAACCAAGAAATCATAAAACAAAACCAAAAGAATGAAAAAATGGAAGAGAATGTGAAATATCTCATTGGAAAAACAACTGACCTGGAAAATAGATCCAGGACAGACAATTTAAAAGTTGGACTACCTGAAAGCCATGATCAGAAAAAGAGCCTAGACATCATCTTTCACGAAATTATCAAGACAAACTGCCCTGAGATTCTGGAACCAGAGGGCAAAATAAGTATTGAAGGAATCCATCAATCACCGCCTGAAAGAGATCCAAAAAGAGAAACTCCTAGGAACATTGTGGCCAAATTCCAGAATTCCCAGGCCAAGGAGAAAATATTGCAAGCAGCTAGAAAGAAACAATTCCAGTGTTGTGGAAATACAATCAGGATAACACAAAATCTAGCAGCTTCTACATTAAGGGATCGAAGGGCATGGAATAGGATATTCCAGAAGTCAAAGGAGCTAGGACTCAAACCAAGAATCACCTACCCAGCAAAACTGAGTATAATACTTCAGGGGAAAATATGGTCTTTCAATGAAACAGAGGACTTTCAATCATTCTTGATGAAAAGACCAGAGCTGAAAAGAAAATTTGACTTTCAAACACAAGAATGAGAAGAAGCATGAAAAAGTAAACAGCAAAGAGAAGTCATAAGGGACTTACCAAAGGTGAACTGTTTACAATATTTGTAACTCTTAAAACTTTTCAGTATCTGGGTAGTTGGTGGGACCACACACACACATACACACATGCACACATACATGTACACATGTGTACGCACACACACACACATGCATGCACATACAGAGACAGAGAGCACAGAGTGAATTGAATAGGATGGGACCATATCTTAAAAGAAATTAAGGTAAATGGTGAGAGAGAAATGTAGTGGGAGTAGACAGGGTGAAATGGAATGGGGTAAATTATCTCTCATTCAAGAGGCAAGCAGGAGACTTTTTAGTGAAGGGAAAAAGAGGAGAGCTGAGAAAAAAACGTGAAGTTTACCCTCATCACATTTGACTAAAGGAAGGAGTAAAATGCACACTTATTTTAGTATGAAAACCTATCTTACAGTACAGGAAAGTGGGGGAGAAGGAGATAAGCAGGGAGGGAGGGCAATGGGGGAAGGGAGCAATTTGAAGTCAACACTCAGGGAGGGACAGGATCAAAAGACAGAATAGAAACAATGGGGGGGCAGAATAGGATGGAGAGAAATACAGTTAGTCTTACACAACACGACTGTTATCGAAGTCATTTGCAAAACTACACAGATATGGCCTATATTGAATTGCCTGCCTTCCCACAGGGAATGGGTGGGGAGGGAAGGATGGGGAGAATTTGGAACTCAAAGTTTTAGGAACAACTGTTGAGTATTGTTGTTGCTACTAGGAAATAAGAAATACAGGTAATGGGGAATAGAAAGTTTATCTGGCCCTACAGGACAAAATAGAAGATGGGGACAAGAGAAGGGAGGGATGATAGAAGAAAGGGCAGAATGGTGATATGGAAAATTAGAATGTTCGGTGTATTGGGGTTGGGGGAGGGGATAAATGGGGAGAAAATTTGGAACCCAGAATTTTGTGAAAATGAATGTAAAAAGTTAAATAAATAAATTTATATTTAAAAAAATAAAATAAAATAAAATGATGTTCTAAAGTGTAGGTCTAACCACATCACTCCCAAAACTAGTGACTTTGCTTGATATTTAAAGTCCTTCACCATCAGACTACAACTTACCTTTTCAGACTAATTTCACATTCCTCACCCCACACACTCCACATTTCAGCCAAAACAGCTATTTTCTTGTTCCTTGTATATGACATTCCGTGCTTGGTCTCCATATTTTTTCATAGACCATCCAAATGCTATATTACCCTCTCTTCTCACTGGAAAGTGATATAATACTCTCTCTCCTTTCACCCTGTTATTATTCTCTTGCCAAAGCCTTCAAACCTACATGACACCTTACAAATAAGACCTTTCCTAATTTCCTTACTTGTTAATGTTCTCTCCCTTCAATTTTATTTTTTTATTCAATTTGTATCTATTTTTGCTGATATTTCTGTACAGAGGCAGGGTGTTTCAATAATTATCATCTTTGAGAAAGAAAAAGGTTATAGGTGGCAGATATTTCTCTCTTGTCTAGCTTTGACTTTCCTCTTTATTATCTTTTGCCCTTTCCCCGTTGCAGAGCAGCCTCAAATAAAAAAAGTTAACTTTCAACAAGATGACGAGTTGATTTTCAGCAACTGAATAAAATTTCCACCGGCATGTATAGGTGGAAGTTATGTGTAAAGTGAAAAACATATTAGAAAAACTGAAATTATGAGCAGCAAAGCGGAAGTCACTCCAAACTAAATTTTGTTTTGCTCTTTCAGATCTTTCAGTGTTTGAGGTCTAAATATTGCAGGAGCCTCTGGAGAAGAAATGTATTGTATTTTTTTGTTATTATGTTGCCTAAAATTAAAGTGTGGTCCAAATAAGGTTCACAACAGAAAATTTAAACTTTCTATTTAATCACAACAGCCTATGCCATAGACTGAATCCTGAATTAGGCAGGCCATAAGCAAGACTTTGAAATAGGAGTTCTTAGGGTTGCATTATTGAAATCAAATGCTCCACTTTTCTTTGACTAAAGTAATTTTAAAGTGATTTTTTTTTCCCTATATATGAGACCATCTCAACTCCACATAGATCAGTTAACCGATTTATACCTCCATTTTATCATCTAGTATATTAAAAGAGGACTGGCCAAGTCCAAGATCTTGGGTTTGGATACTTTATGACGTGGCTGATCTTGGCCCAACTTATATGATCTCTCTAAGTCGCATTTCCTTGTACATAAAATGTGGAGGTTAGACTAAGGGATTTCGAAGCATATTGCTTTCTCTAAGTCTACAATATAGGAACTCTAAAATTGAGATCACAGTGCTTCCTGTGTTTATCTCTTTGTACTATTGTGTGAACAACTAGATAATGGAATCACTGAAGGTCAGAGTCAGAAAGCAAAGGGGAACATCTGAACAAGAATCCTCTTTACAACACACCTGATTAGTGATAAATGATCCTTCTTTGTTTAGAGACTAATGGAACCTTTGTAATAACCTATTCCACTTTGAGAAAGCTCTAGTTGTTAAGATTTTTCGCTATCTCAAGTCCAATTTTTCCTGGTTGCAATTTCTACCTGTTCTTTCCTGTGGGTATCAAGAAGAATGAGTAAACTCCCTCTTTTATAGCACAGCCTTTCAGACACATGTAGGCAGCTATCCTGTGGCCCCCAAGTCTTTACTCCTCTGGGTTCAAAATCTCCAGTTCCTTCAACCAAACCTAATGAAGGCTGTCAAAATCTTGGTATCCTCTAGACCCCACTACATCATTTAAGTAATTTTTAACCTGAGGAGAACAGTTCCTAGAGAGTGGTGGGGTCAGAAAATAGATCGCAAATGATTCCAAGGTGAGAAGGGTGTGAGGAAGAAGAGGCAGTCCATGTAGAAAAGTGAAGTTATAGGTAGATCACTTGGAGGTGGGTGGGGGGAGACCTGAGCATGTTTGTAGCCAACAGGCAAGGAGACAATGGGGAAAGGCTGAAGATGAAAGAAACTGAATGATTAAGGAGTTTCTCTCTAGGAGAAGATGAATGAATAAATGAATGAAAACCTATTAAGCCCTTAATGAACCAAGCCTCTGATAAAATGTAGGGATACATGGAATAAAGATAGTCTATACCCTCAAGTAACTTATATGTTAATGGAGAAAGTAACACCTATAGGAAAATGGCGGCTGAAGAAGAGTCACTTGGTTTAGAAAGTTATAGGGATAATAATAAAAATAATTAATAGTAACAAATGCTGGTATTCTTCCTCTGTGTGTTCTTCAATATATCAACATCCTTTCTAAAATGTGGAGCCCAAACTGAACCCAGTATTCCAGATGTGCTCCAACAAGAGCAGAACCATCTATCTCCCTAGAACTAGATGCTTTCTTAATGTGACCTAAGATAATTTTTCTCTTTCCTTCTTCCTTCCTTCTTCCTTTCTTTTTTCTTTCTTCCTTTTACTTTCTTTTCTTTCCCTTTTTCTTTTCTTTTCTTTATTTTTTGGCTGCAATATTAAACTATTAACTTATATTGAACTTTTGAGAAGCATGATATAGTGGACAGAGGTCTGACCTTAGAGTCAGGAAGACCTGGGTTCATGTCCTCTCATCTTTGTCACATACTGACTGAAGGACAATCACCAAATCCCTTAAGTTCTCCATGTTGTCACACAGCTCTCTAAGTCCATGAATTATAGATAAATTGTTGATCTGAATTAGTGGAGTGAATTTCCATACCAGCAATTCCCTATTATGTTGAAATCACAGATTAGGACAAAAGAAAGAAAAGATTTTGGAGTTCAATAAAATTCCTAGATCTTTTTTTTCCTAGATGAATTCCCAGATGTCTCATTATAACTTATCTTTTTTAATTTATACCTGTTAAATCTTATTATTTATTAGTTTCCACTCAAAACTAGCCTGTCAAGATTTTTTTAAATCTTAATTTTTCATCCAATATATTGTCTATCCCTTCTGCCTGTATGTTACCTGAAAATCTGATAAGAATGCTATTTCTTCCATAGCCAAGTCATTAATAAAAATGTAAAACTTACAAGACAGGGTACTAATGTTCTATTGGTTTCCTCATTCTAAGTTGATATCTACCCATTGAGTCAGTTCATCAAACAATTTCTATGTCCACTTAATTTTACTATCACCTTGTACACATCTTTCTGCCTTTACTATAATAGTGGCATAAAAGAAATTGTCAAATATTTTGCTAAAATCTATGTAAACTATACTTACAGAACATCTTTGATCTATCAGTTTAGTGATGCTATCTTCAAAAGAAAATGAGGTTAATCTGGTGCGACCTGTTCCTGATGAAACCAGGTCTTTTTTGTAACTATCATTTTCTTTTCTGAATTTTCATTAATCATCCTTTTAGTAATGGATACTAGAACTTGCCAAGAATTGACATTAAGCTCATAGAAACATAGTTTACAAATTCTGTTTGCTTTTTTTCCCCCAAAATTAGGAATATATTTTCTTTCTCAATTATTTTAAAAATCATTCTTCCTTCTTCTTATGATCTTTCCAAGGTCACTGACTCTAATGATATTCACAATTCTTTCTGTACATTAGTAGAGAGGAAGGAAAGAAGAGTTCCCTATATGTCAGTGTACTATATTGTACTAAGTTCTATGGATAAAAATTCAAACAAAAAGACAGATAGTCCTTGCCCTCAACTAGTTTATATTCTAATGAAGAAAAACATACACACTAAAGGGAACTGAAAGGAGTGTGGGAAGAAACTACTCCATATGGGAGAGTTATTTTAAAATCAGAAAAACAAGAACAGGACTAGGAGAGGAATGAAAGCCCTAGGATGAATTCACCAAGGGAGAAAAGGGGCAGCATCTTAACAAAGGGATATTCCAGGTTGAGAAACCCATGGGTTTGGTTGTATATTCCTGGGAGATGAGGTCCCGAAAACTGAGGGAAATATTAGTGTTGAGTACTGAGTTTGTCTAGGTTTGGTGAATTAAACTCATCAAGGACACCTAGACACTCTCTTGCTACCTACCTGTTTATCTCATATTTCATTTTCTTATGAGTCATTTTTTTCTTCTATTCATTCCGGTCCAAAGACTATTTTCCTTGGAAAAGAAAGAGATAATGAGTTAATCATTTCTAACATATTCAGTGATCGGTTATTATCATTGTCACAACCACCCCAAGGAAAAGATCTGTCTTTTTTCACCCTCCACTTTTCCTCAACACAGTCCAAAATACCTGTTTTCATTGGCTCTAGCATTTCCTGACTGTCTCAGTTTACTGTACTCTTCAGAATCCTACCACTTTTACTTTTACATTTGTCCTATGCTATCTCTTCTTGATGCCATTTTATGTGCCAGACTTTTTAATCCAAACTGGGCACAGAATCATAGATTTAGATCTTCTATAGGGACCTGAGAGATCACTTAGGACTAACTCACCACTTTACAGATGAGAAAAATGAGACTCAAAGTGCTAAAAAAGACCTGCCCAGGGGCATGATGGTAGTAGGTGGAGAGCTGAGACTTGGACCCAGATCATCTCTGTCTGTCTGTCCGTCGTTTATCTGTCTGTCTGTCTGTCTCTCTCTTTCTCTCTCTCTCTCTCTCACACACACACATTTTTAGACTGTCCTCCCTTTTCTCCTCATCATATGTTTCTTTCTCTTTAGAATTTTGTTTGAGAGCTTTTTTTCCATGAGTCCAAAGAATCCTCCCACCTAGTCTCTGAATTTCTGATCAATCTTGAAATCTGCTCTTAGAAAATCCAAAGGACATTTCAAAGAATGACTTCCTTTTGCTTTTCTTTCAAAAATTCCACGTCCCCCACCCACCCACCCCAAGTTTCCATTACTTTCTTTTCAGAAGCAAATTCTTCCTTGTTGGCATAAATAAAATGCAGAATAACAGTTACCCTCATTGATCACTCTATCTTTTGAATGATGAGGTAATCATTAGTTGATAATGCCAACCCAAGAAAGCATTATCTGCTCTGTTTTTGGCAGGAAATTATCCAGATAATTGGTCCTGTTCTTGTCTTTCTGACTTTAAAACCATTCTCCCATGTGGAGTAGTTTCTTCCCCCATACCTTTTCAGTTCCATTTTTGTGTATGTATGTTTTTCTTCATTAGAAGATAAGCTAATTGAGGGCAAGGAATAGCTGTCTTTTTGCCTGAATTTTTATCCATAGACTACTATAGTCAACTTCTGTGCCAGACTTATGGTCTGTTTTTCGACTTCCACCTGTTTCTTCTTTTTGACCAGATTGTCTGTAGATTAACTCTGTTGACAATGAGATTTTTGTTTCTGATTCTGTTCGGCACATCCACATTCATAAACACTGAAAGAAAAGTGCTGTAACTGAAAATCAGAGTATGAACAACAGACATTTTTCATCCACTTAGTTTTACTTATGTGGATAGTTAGGCCAGGTTCTTTTGAAGGATCATGAATCTTACTATGCTGTAATCTCTTGGTTGATAAATTACCCAAAAGAAGGATCCAGAAAGGTACTAGGGAATACTGTAAGATAGTCTGTCATAGATTACAGAAGGTTCCTGAGGGCAATAAAATTTGTGAATCTTGGAATTGAAAGGGACATCAAAAGATCATCTAACCTACCACCTTTTCTCCTGTCAAGTCTTAGATCTAACCAGAAAGGAAAAGAGGGTGTTTGCCATGCGTCATCTCTTTCTTTTCCGCATGGTTAAGTTCACTCTAATTTTCTTTGTGCAAAAGTTCTCCTTATACAAATTGGTACATATGGTTGAAATCAAGACATGTTGAGCTGGGTTCTTCTTTCCACATGTGTGGGGGAAGGGAGGACCAGGTGTGGGAAGTTAATTCATGGAGAAGACAGGGAGGGAGTAAATCTACTCCATTCTGGGCCAACACTAAAATATAATATTATTCTGCTAGTTCATCCTCAGGCTGTGAACTGCTTCCTGAGGTCTGGAGGGGAGTCAGAGGCCAAATAGGGCAATGAAGCTTTTCTTTACTGTGAAAAGCTTAGACTGCCTGGAAGGATATCACACTGAAACTCATTAACACAGAACTGGGGAATGCCAAAGGCTAGGGCACTATTGTCCTTTATTGTCATGGGTAGTGGGAAAAATGGCTCTTTCCTTTTTGTGTGCCTCAGGTGCCCTCTGGGCACTTTTAGAGATAACATAAAAGTATGATCTCAATAACATCTTAAATTAAGAAGCAACCTGGTGTCCATTGTTTACCCGTGGATTAGGGTTCTGGATTTGGAGTTAGAGAGTTCTGAGTCTGAATCTTATTTTGTATATTCACAAGTTGCATGATGCTGGTCATGAGCTCTAAAGGACTTTAGAAATCATTTCATTTTATTTGGTTGATTTTTACATATGAAAACTGAGGCCAGAAAGGTTCCACTCCATCTCCAAAGTCACTCATGAAGTCAAACTCAAAGTCTTAGTTTTTAAAACCAGTACTCATTCTACTGAACCAAGATGTCTCTCTTTAACCATTTAGGCTCTATAGAAGTCGGTTTGATGGGGATAATAGCAGCACTTCTCTCATAGGGTTGTTCTGTGGAAGAAATGAGATAAGATATGTAAACTACTTGGTAAACCTTAAAGTCTTCTACATGTCAGCTATTATGTTGATGATGATTCTTGCTACTTGCCATTGACTTTTAAAATGTTTCTAGATTTTGCTTTTGGACTTTAAGCTAAATGTGTCTTTATCATCTTAGCTACTTTCTAGTGACATCATTGACTTCAAAGTATTCATCTCAAAAAGACAGAGAAATTCACTGCTAAGCAAATGATGCTCCCACATTAGCAGCAGTAAATAAGATATTTACATATTATCAAGAAGAGGTCAGCCTACAAGGATAGGTCTCTTTGTTAAATATTTAATCATTGAAAACTGGTTACAAATACAGATAGGCTATCCAAGTTTTACTTGTCCGGAGCCAAGGTTTATTAAATCATGTCAAATAAAACCCCAGAGTTTTGATGGTAAGGACTGATCCAAAGTTTAGCCCTATCTTTCAAGTCTAGAAATCTTAGAAGGACAGGCTCTCCCCAAAGGTTTATTCTGCTTTCTAGTTGTATCTGGGTCTGAACTCTTGCAAAGGCAAGAAGAAACTGAGAAATGAGTTAAAAAAAAAATTAAAAACAAATGGGATTTGATCAAACCCAGGAAAATTGAGGCTTGCTCTTTTTTGGAGGTGACCTGATTTATCTGAGCTCTGACAAATAGATGTAGTGCAATGCAGAGAAGACTGGAAATAAAATATGCAGTTGAGAAACCATCAGTTTGAAACCAGGTTCCAGATTGCACAAATAAGTGTTATGTAACCCATTTGTTGTGCAATGTGCAGAACATCATTCAAACCAGGGCTTTGGATGCTATTTACATCAGAACAGTATTACTCCCTCTGTGTTCCTATTAAAGCCATCTCACCTTCAGAAATATTAATAGAGAGGCTACATGGAGGCTTCTTGAAGTTTTTGTTGCCCAGACTACTGTATGTGTCCATTTGGGGGCTCAACACCTTAGCTGAAGAAACCACATTTGCTTGGCATGGGGTCCATTTCTCCATCCCAGAGATAACCATCAAGACTCAAGAGGAGGCCTCATTATTGATAATGAGAGTAACTGTAATTAGGGGTAGGCATTTTGACAACTTTGGATGAAAGGTACCATAGTAGTTCAAAGTATTCATTACTTTTTGTTATTATTGCTAGTTAAGCAAAGTGGTTTTCCCCCCTTTTTGTTTGTTACGGGTCAAGACTATATATGCTTGGAAAGCTTTCACCTCTAACCCCTCTATCGTCATCTTCCTTCTTCATTAACCCAGATTTTTTCTCCCAAAGAATGGGGATAAAAGAATAGAGCAAGTTAAAATTTAGACCAGATTTACCATTTGAGCAACTCATGCCAAAATCATAAGAAGGGAAGTGACAGGAAGATTCCCCTGACTGGAGATTTTCAAGCACAGTTTGATAAGGCTGGTTATAGATGCCATAATGGATACCCTTTTTTTGTGGGCTGTACTAAATAACCATTGTCTAAGGTCTTTTCCAACTCTAAAGTGATGAGATCTTATCGAATTGCACAAATGATTAAACAGGGGATGAGGTGGGGTGGCCAGTTTGTGCTACAAAAGACTTTAAGTGATGTAAGAGGATTTTCCCCCCCACCCCCTCCTTACAAGAGTTTATGCTTACAGGCATCTGGCATTCACTTTTTACTCCAAGCAAACCTCTGCAGAAACAAAACTTTGCTGAAGCAATCTAATGCAGTAGAAAAATGGAATCTGTAAGCTCTCATAGGGCAAAGAGCCAGAGAAAAATTTATCCTAAGGCAGGGAGTCTTAATCTGCTTTGTGTCATGGATCACTTTGGCAGTCTGGTGAAACCCAGGGATGCCTCAGAAAAAATGTTTTGCTTTTTAAATGCATAAAATGAAATGCATAATATCACAAAAGGAAATCAATCATATTGGAATAAATATGTAATTTTGTGCTCGCATCCAAGTTCACAGATCCTCTGAAATCTAACCATGAGTTTTGACTGAAGTTGTATGAAGCTTGGGAGGCCCTTCGCCATAGCTTATACTCAGCCCAAATGCCAGCTTCAGATCCTTCCTAACTCTTAGTGCATTCTATAACCACCTTAAAAAAAACATTTTTAAAAAGGCTTTGCAGATATTTGGCATTTATTTAACCATATAGAGGTTTTCCCCTAATAGAATGTAATTCCATGACTCTTCCATTTTTGTTTTTGTATCCTCAGAGCTTAGATCAATGTCTGGCAATTAGCATGTGATTTAAAAAAAATTTATTATATTGAATTGAACTGGTGATGGCTAACTACATAGACACCTGAAGTTGCTGAGAAATATCATATTATCAGAAGATGCACCCACTTCCTTCCATATGTGACAGCGTCCAAGTACCGAATTTTCATTCCAATTGAGTTTTCCAGTTGTACTCTTGATAGGGTCTTCACCAAATATAAGGAAGGCAGAACAGGGCTGGTGAAACTGGAATTGCTAAAAGTGCTCCACATTTATATTTTTATTTCTAGATCTGTTTAGAAATACTTCTTATCAGAAGACAATTAACATAGGTTCAGACAATTAACATAGGTCACCCAATTACCTGGGTGAACATGAACTGGTATATTAATACAAACAGAGTCGGTTTGATATGAAGAACCACTCTGATTTACATTCAGTTAGGCGTCCATGTACATAGATTCAGGGGGGACCTGTTTCATCTGAAAATTTGGTAGTATTATTCTGACAGGTTAGACCAATGGGCCAAATCTAATAATGGGAAATGTATGAAATAAATGAAAATTCCTTCACTTGAGTCAAGTAAAAATAAACTACACCAAGTTAGACTGGGGGAATTGTGATGATATCGATCAGAGGTCATATGTAAAAGATCTGGGAATCCTACAGCATCACATAATCTGAGTTGGAAGGATCCTTCAGAATGCATCCAGTCCAGTCTCTACCTCAAGAAGAAACTTATCTACAACCTAAGTGATCAGTAGGCATTTAGTTTTTGATTTTTAAGACCCTCAATAAGGCAGAATTACTCCCTCGCAAGGCAGCCTACTCTACCTACGACTGATAGGAAGATTTTTCTCATATCAAATATATTGCATTTAATGAAGAGGAAGCTGAATATGTCATCAGTGGGACATGCAGCCAAAAAATACTAATGCAATTTTAAACCACACTGAAAGGCATGGTTTCCAAAATGAAAAAAGGTAATACTTCTATTGTGCTCTGCCCAGGTCTGATAAAATCTGAAGTATTCAGTTCTCCTCTGGGATCCACAAGTTAGAAAGAACCTTGGCAATTTAGGGCATGTCCAGAAAAAGATGATCAGGATGGTGAAAAGACTGGAGACCATCCCATGCAAAAACTGGTCGAAGAAACTGGAAATGATTAGCCCAGAGAGAAAAAGATTTAGGCAGAAAATGATAATTACCTTGGAAATATTTGAGAAGTTTTGATGTGGAAGATATTTGTTCCACCTAGACTCAGAGGATATAACTAAGAGCAATGGGTAGAAATTGAGGAGAGACTACCACAGACTTTATTTAAAGAAAAAGAAAAGCTTCGGGACAATTAGTGTTGACTCAGAGTGGAATGGGCTACTTCTGAAGGTAGTCATTTTCTTATCATTGGAGGTCTCTAAATAGAGGCTAGGCAAACATTTGTCACCCAGGAGTATGGTAGGGTAGTACCCCATATGAGTACTAGTTAAGATAGATGATTCCCCAAACCGTTCCAATACAAATATACTCCCCAGAAAATGGGTTAAGAGTAAATGCTATGAGATCCTTCCCACTAATTAAATAATAACCAGGATCATAGATTGAGAAATCAAATGGATCTTAGAGGTCATCTAGACTAGCACTTCTTAAAATGTGCTTTGCAATCCCACATTTTAAGAAGTGCTGAAGGGGTCACAAGTGGAAAAAGCTTAAGAAGCCCTGATTAACTGCTGCCTTTATGAATGAAAACGTAACAGTTAAAGGAATTGTCCATAGTCACTTAGGGTGTAAATTGTGCTTCCAGGATTCCACTTGAGGTCCTCTGACTCCAAATACAGTGTTCTTTCCACTGCACTTTATTAGAGAGGTAGTATCATACAGTGAATAGATTCCTAAACCTGAGATTAGGAAACCTGGGTTCAAATCATGACTCTGCCACTTCTTGACTGCAATAAAGATAAGGTACTCTAAGCTTCAGTTTCCTTATTTGTAAAATAGAAGTGGTGATACTTCATCCTCTCAAAATTTTGTTATGTGGAAAAAGCATCACATAGCGCATGTGTGAAGTATAATTCAACATCTGACTCCAATTTAATTCCTTTAGTTACAAGGAACTCACCTCATTTCCCTAAGCCTTGATTTGTCCACCTCTAGAATGGGGATAAGAGTACTTACCCTACAAACTTGGCAATATTTTTTTGTGTGTGTGAAAAGTGTATTATACACCTTAAAACACCATGGAAATGTTGGTTGTAATTATCTTCATTTTGGGACAGAAGATCTGTTCTCCTTGGCAAGCTCTATAGGCAACTGAGCCAAATGCAAAAAACTCTTTGCTTGGCCTGTGGACTGAATGTGGAGAGTTCCCAGAGTGCCAGGGATATCGAGCCATCTTCTCCTTCTGCCTCCAGTTAGGCTCAACAAAACAGATGGCTAGTGGAGCGACACGCCCTGGCTCTCTGGTGCAATTAGAGCATGTAATTGACAAATCCAATACTGGTTCTATTTGGGAAAAATGATCTTTTCACCAAAAGCAAATGAGTTCTTAGAAACCATCCAGGAATTCATGACTTCAGCTAAGTTTCCTTTGCAATAGAAGCCCATCATTCTGTTGGTTGGTGAGCTTGGTGAAGGAGAGGGAATGCAATGTTTATGTCCACTGATTTCCTTGATATTTTGCTTAATATTCGAACAAAAATATACTCACCTACCAAAAGAGGCTCTGAGTTCACTGGAGTGATTTATTTATTTGATATTCTGAAACATAATCAGAGGCTATTTAGTTACACATAGGAACCTTCCACTTAAGAGTCAGGCCCTCTGGTTGCTATGTGATGGTATGCCCCCATCACTATCCATAGGAACATACTTGTTTAAAAAAAAATGAACTGAAATAAAATTCTGCTTTGCAACTTACACATCATGACTCCATATTTTGTGAAATTATGCTTAAGGGGGAAAACCTTTTAGCAAGCACAGATTTCTCTAAGTTCCAGAAAGCAGCAACACATTCTACTTTATGCTTAACTTATGAATCACTGAAAAGCAATATGACATAGGACTTTTGCATTTTTCTCCAGGAAGTCCTAAAGATATTGCATTGGTGACTTTCCCCTTTTAAACAGTAAAATAAAATATCCCTGAAAAACCACCCCTTATTTTTTGATACCTCTTAATGCTTCTTGTATGGAGCAAGTGGGTGTAACCAAATTCCATTTGGTCTCAATTTCCCTGTCATTCATATCCTCGGGAAAGAAAGTTCACCAAGTTTTACTCTTTCCTCATGGTGCTATTTACCACTCCCATGATGCAAACAGGTATTTCCCAATACATTTTTTCCCTTCTCTCTGAGAGTTTACCTTCTTCAATATGTCTCATCTTAAAAAGACAGATGAAATAGTTCCCAGAAATAAACTTTAAGGGTTAGTTCCAGCTTTCACAATAATGAAAGCATTGTGGCACAGTGGTTATAAGGGCATATTCTATTAAGGCCTAGATTTATAAAGCATAAAGTACTGGACCTGAGTTCAAATTCAGCCTCAGATACTTAGCAGTTCTGTAACCTTGGACAAACTGCTTAACCTCTGTTAGCCTCTGTAAAATGGGGTATAATAATAGCACCTACCTTCTAGAGTTGTTTTGTGAATTGAATGAAAAAATCATTGTAAAACACTTAGCACAGTGCCTAGCACACAGTAAGCCCTATATAAATGTTAGCTCTTATAATTCTTATTGTTCTTACTATACAAAACTTATTAAAGCTTAAAACTGTACTGAGACTTTTGGGAAATGGTATACATACACTCACAAAAGGAATGTTTATATATATACACATATATGTGCATACAAATATGTATTGCATATACTCATATGTACATACAGACATATATACATATGAAAACATATACCGGGGCAGCTAGGTAGTGCAGTAATCAAGTTCTGGACCTGGAGTCAGTAAGATCTAAGTTAAAATCAAGCCTCAGACCCTTTGCTAGCTATGTAACCCTGGGCAAGTCACTTAACCCTGTTTTCCTCAGTTTCCTCATTTGTAAAATGAGCTGGAGAAGAAAATAGCAAATCACATCAGAATTTGTCAAGAGAACCCTAAATGGGATCATGAAGAGTCAGACATAACTGAAAGAACTGAAAAAAACATGTCTGTCTCTAAATATGTATACATGAAATGCTCAAGAAATAATAGTAATAGTGACTTTTTATAATGTTTTATGGTTACACAAAAAGACATTATCTCATGTTATCCTGACAATAACCTTATGAGGTAAATAATGTATTATTGTTCCTACTTACAGATGAGGACTCTGAGGCTCTCATAAGTGACAAGTGACTTGCCTAAGGTTGTGGGCCTGCTAAGGAGAAGAGCTGGCATCAAACCCAGGCCCCCTCCTTCAAATGCAGTGTCTTCTCAATATATCACACTGCTGCACGTTAATTCACTACAGTTTCACGAGTCAGCATTCATGACAATTTAGCATTATGTGTTCTGCCACTGGGTCCCTAGGTAAAGATGTTAGAAAGAACTTCCCTAACCAAGAAACCCATCCATCAGCAATATTTCTGGAGCATGAAGGTCTCGTATTAGATGTCAAGGGGAACACAGAGAAGAGAAAGACATGGTTTTTGCCTGCTTGGAGATTTCAACCTAAGGTGGAAGATAAGGTGGAAACACATAAAGAGATAGCAATACAGGGGAATGTGTGCTGACTATTGGATAATTGTTAGTATTGGTGTTTTAAGAGGTCAAAAAGAGAGGTCAGTCTCTGCTGTTAGCAAGGGGCCTAGCACTTAGCTGGTTTTCATTGACTGGATGAGGGTGGTCATTGAGGATTTTACTCTGAAGATAAAGATTAGACAGGCCACTAGGGGACACGGTGGATAGAACTCCGGGCCTGGAATCAGGAAGATTCGTCTTCCTGAGTTCAAGTCTGGACTCAGATATCTGTTGTGTGATTAGCTGGGTAAGTCACTTCACCCTGTTTGCCTCAGTTTCATTTATAAAATGAGTTGGAAAAGGAAATTGAAAATCATTCCAGTATCTTTGCCAGGAAAACTCCAAATGGCGTTATAAAGCCTCAGACATGAGTGCATAACAAAGACAAGATGTTCACTAACATTTACCTTACAAATTCTAATTAATATATATTTTCTCCCTCCATCAGAATATAAGTTTCTTGAGGGCATGGATTAATTATGGTTTATGGTTTGTTTCCCTAAATCTTAATATAGCATGAACATAATAAATGCTCGCTGGTAAGTTGTTAGATTCAGTTTCTTGTAGCTGTAAAAGTCTCTGTCTCTGACTCTGAGACATTAACTTTAGCATGTTAAATGACTTTTATATATGCAAAGTAAGAATTAAGCTAAGAGGATGTGTGAGAGTTTTCCATTTGTTGCATCTCTGTAGGACAACCGCATCAGTATCTCAATAACAACATGGCAGAAGCTGCTTTCATCATTTAGTTACCTCCTCCCCAATCTGTTAAGAGAAGGCTTCCCACCATTTGCATTTTTGTTGATGGTACCATGTCTTGATCATAGTAGGCACTTAAGAAATTTTTCTTAAATTGAATAGGGAGCAGATCCCCATCAGAGGTAAAGAAACAAACGTGTGTATTATTTTAAAAACTATGAGGACAGTTGGGGTTTAGAGACTTGTTTTGTAACAAAGTAACAGGAAACAAGGGAGATAAAGCCATGATTGCCATATTAAGGTGTTTAAACTTTGTCCTATATAACTAGTGGGGAGATGTTGGTGGTTTGGGGACCTGAGAGTAACATGACCAAAAGTCTGAGTTTAGAGAGATAATCTGGGTTTCAGTGAGTAGATTGATTTGGTTAGGGGTAGAGAGGGAGCAGTCTAGGATACCATTTAGGAAGTTATTATCAAATAAACAGATCTCCAAGACAGAAGATTTCCCCTCTGCCCCCACCCCCTTTTTTTGTGGAACTGCCCTGTAGCTATGAAGAGCTTGTTTGGGCAGTCATTTGCCCTTTTACCTCATTTATACAGAAGGATACTGAATCATCAAAAGGTGAAGTCATGGGATGACTCATGCTTTAAAGTGAGATTAACAGGTTTTAAGTGTATATCACTGAGTCTAGTTAAAAAAGGGGGGTTTTATGAGGCCAAGGTCAAAGTCAAAGGCTTGATTTCTGACAAGGATAAGTTAAAATGCTTTTCTATTCAATGGACATGGTTTGAAGATCTGTCTTTTGCCAAATGTTTTGTAAATGTGTGCTTTTGGTAGGAATAGATGTATCGATTGGTTAGTATAAAGTTATCACAAGGACAAGAAAATTTGCCCAGTTCCATTCCCTACTAAAGGAAGGTCAGTAGCATCACTTTCTTTCAAGACAGTGACTTATTTAATTCAAAGAACATTTCTGAAGGGTCCATTATGTACAGGGCACATTCAACTTCAATGATCTTACTTTCTAATGAGGGGGTACAATATGTACGTAGGTATGTAAGAGGTAATTTTAAAAGGTGTAAATGGAGTGTTCAGAGAGGACTAGCACTTCTAGTGTGAGGGCTTACTGAGCTTTTCAGGACTATCAACTTTGGTGTCCACCTGTTACCCAACTTTCACCTGTGGTCCCAAGGAGCTATAGTATGCACAGAAGCCCAGTAAAACCTTCTTGGCAGACAGGTTAAACCAGGATGAAGGCAACCAAGAGGCCTCAAAACTGTCAGTGAGTTAGAGGGATGTCTACTCCGAGCATGTGAAGACTGCCCATGGTGGGATGAGTAGATGAGAATAATTTATTCCAGTGACCACGAAGGCAGCAGAAGCAGGCACTATGGAGCAGTTAGAGCTTGGTCAGACATCATAGACCCCAAAGTCATCCACTGCATCTGGGACCATCACCAGTCATCTTGTCTTTTGTCTTGTCAGTGTACTTTGATGACTGGAAGAGAGAGTGAGATTGAAGACTTTGTGCTACTCTGCCTCACTTCAATTCAATTCAGGTGCAAGTCAAAACATGACTTGATGTCATTGATCTTATTCAAAACCAAAGGATGAAGAACAATTTGAAAGGGAGAGAATTCTAACAAATGGCCAGGTCAGGAAAGATTTCTTATGGATAGTGATGTCTAAACTTAGCCTTGAAGGAGGGTCTGGATTCTAAGAGGGGAAGTGCATTCCAGGCATGGCAGGAAATGTACAAACACATGGAAATGGAAGCTGGAATCATAATTCTGAGGAATGGTTATTGCAATTCTCTCTGTCATTTGGCTATAAAGATGTATAGAACAGGGTGTCTTGAAATTGTACTATGGAAAGTTCCAAAGGCCAAATCAAGATTGTATTTTATCCCAGAACCAAAACAGAGCCACTAAGCTGGGTTTTTTGACATGATTTGACATTTGGTAATGATGTGATCAATCTTTTGGTAGATTTTGACATGATCTATGCTTTTGGTAGATTATTTTGGTGGCTCTGTGGAGATAGATTGAAAATGAAAGATATGAGAATCAGAAAAATTAACTGGGAAGCTATTACAATAGTTCAGATAGGGAGCAAAGGGGGGGTCTGAAAATTAGGTTGGATACAAGGAAATGAATGACAGGGAAGAATCAGCAATGACTTCCCAATCCCAACTCGGTAATTAGAAGGATGTCCTTAATAGAATAGAAAAATCTGGTCAAAGGGCAGGTTGGGGAAGAAATGTTATCACTTTTTTTATATTGACTTTAAGATGCTGATGAGACATCAAGGTAAATACATCCATCAGACTATTGGTAATGCAAGTTTAGGAGTGAGATTAGTGTTAAAGATAGAGAAAAGAGGTTCAGGACTTGCCTAAGGGGATATCCATGCATAGGGGTTCTAAGATATGTAATGAGATGTTTGAACTGGATTATTCGGGATGGATGAATTTCAACAGCAGAGAGCCTTTTATGCCCAGGGCACAACATAGGCTGACAGAGGTAACAAAATATGGAGGGATAAAGGAGATCATATAAAATATGACTCCAGATTCTGGGAGGCCTTTAACTTCAGGTGAAAGAATTTAACTTTCAGTGGGAACAACTGAACGGAGTTTTTCTTTGTGCCCTGAGCATCTAACTTAGCATTTTGTACATAGAATGGAAAGTGCTTTTTGGGATTTCTTTGTTTTCATCCCTACCTGTGATTTAATTAGTGTGGGGAAAGCCTGGTGGAGAAATTTCCTTCTCTGGTGAAAACTGGTAAAGGGATAGCTTGACAGTACAGTGAATAACTAGAGCCAGGAAAAACTGAGTTCAAATCCAGTCTCAGACACTTAGCAGCTATGTGATCCTTCACCTTCTACCTCAGTTCCTTCATCTATAAGATGAGGACAGTTATCGCTCCTGCCATTCAGGGTTTTTGTGGGGTTAAAATAAGATAAATTTGTAAAACATTCTGCAAACCTTAAAGAATCATATAAATACTCGCTATTATATGCTATGTTGTTGTTAACATCAACAAGTACTTTGCAGTTTACAGCAGTTAGGAGGATTCCTGGGGACACTGACGGAGGAGTGAAATGCATTTGCACAGCGTTGTGTAGCCAGTATGTGTCAAAGTTCAAGTCTTCCTGACTCTGAGGCCACTGTCTGGTGCTGTGCCTCTAAACACACACTTAGTGTTTAACTTGATCTCTAAAAAACCAGGGAAGAAGGAGAAAGCGGATGATGATTCTGACTTTATAGGACAAAAGCTGCAGGAGTTCCCCTATTCTTTTTAGTGCAATAGGAAGATTAATGATCTATTCTAAGCATTTGAGGAGTGTAGACGTAGCAGGAGGAGTGAAGAGAGAGGGAATGTTTAGGGACAGGTAGTATGGGAAACCATAGGGCCATACTGATTTAAATCTGAATCAGCTCTGAATACAGGCCACAACCCTAAAATGGGATTTGTTTGAAAGGAAGACTTTACCTAGGCACACACTAAAAATTAATTACACATAATTACTACATTAAAAAAAAACAAACCCAAAACCATTGACCTATTTAGGAGAAACCAGGCTGTGCTAGATACAAATGTAAGCCATTATCAAAGTAAAGAGAACCCACAAAAGCAGGCTTCCCTTTGCTTTACTAAATCTAGAATATCCAAGAAACATGGGGATTTGAGTTTTCCTTGGCTAAGAAAGGAGGATCGTGGAGATGGGTAACTCTAACTTGCCCTCCCTTCTTCCTTTCCTCATACTCTGGCTCCAGGTCTGTGGAAGCCCTTAACTCATCTGTAAAGTTTGGAAACCCTACTGGATATGTCATGTCTGCTTTCCTTCCTCCTTCCTTTTCTCATCCTAGAGCCACCCACAGAGCCATAAGCACAAGCCTCCAGATAATAGCAATGATGATAATGATTATAATAGCTATCATTTACACAGCACTTTAAATATGCTTTATAAATATTATCTCATTTTATTTTCACAACAACAAATGAGGAAACTGAGGCAGCAGAGTATAAGTGACTTGCTCAAGGTTGCTAGTTGGTAACTAAGGCTGGATGTGAACTCTCATCTTCCTCACCCTATATCCAGAGCTCTATCTATTTCACTACTTAGTTTCATGACTTTTACCTATAAGGAATTCCTCTTTAAGGAAGAAACACAATCTAAGCAATGGGGGGAAACATACAAACATTTTGGAGAGGGGTACTCATGGGGATCCCTTCCTTAAACTCATTCTTGTAGTCGTCTCCATTCTAAAGAATGTGGCATAGATAAGAATAGTTGATGAGCTGACGAACATCAACCTGAACTAAAGAGGAACTCCAAAATAGCAACAAGGGTCTTTAATCTAGTCAAAGGAATTACAGTTCAGGATACTGGAGTGGCCTGGAGGTGCAGAGGTGGTAGTGTTTAAATACACTTCATCAGGGAGGAAGTCTCATGGAAGGCTCAGCCTCTCAAAGCTGCTATAGATAAGTTGTTTTGCAAAACAGATAAAAGTCCATAGAGAAGGCTGTGGAGGCTTAGGGAATGGTGACATCTGGTCAGAACAGTTGGTTCCAGGTGTGGCAATGGGAGAAGTTTCCAGAGAAACCACAAGACCACCTTCAACTGGTTTGAGTTTACTCTGACCAGGAGATCTGGGTCAGGTAGCCCTTTGGGGTTGCATTCAACAGTAGTCTTACTTCCAAAAGGCTCAGGAAATACTAGGAGTAGCTGTTGGTAGCTTGTGTCTGCGAACAATCTGCCTCATTTGTCAACAGTAGAGAATTCTAGAGTATATGTTCTGGTGCCATAATTAGCAATTCTGGAATGTGAGGCAAGGAGTTGATAGAGGTAGGAGTGAGACAAACCTTGGGGAAATACATAAGACTTTGGCACTCAGAGTCTTGAAGGGAAAAGATAGAATAGTGACTCTAGCACACTGCCCTCATGGGCTAGACACCTCCTTCCTACTGGGGAGGCTGTCATCAGGGGGAGGAAGACTGTGAAGAGAAGTTAAAGAGGAGCTCACTTGCAGTATCACATGGTACCAAAAGAGGAGCTAAAGAGGAGCTCACCTGCAGTATCACATGGTATCCAAATTCTTGTTAACTTGGTGCTAAGCTCAGTTGTTTCTATTTGCTGAAGGAATATAGGTTCTGTAGGTACTGTCCGCCCCCTCTAAATTGCAGGACTTTGGGACAGTGCTCTAGTTGTGCTGACATGAATTCAGTTCTAGTCTTTAGAGAGGCTGCTGATCACGATTCTCCAGCTGCTGGGAGAATATCAAGGATTAACTTATATTTAGGGTGCTAGAAACACTATTGTGGGGTGAACTCTGTTTTTTTATAAGCCAGATTTGAAGGAGAAAGGAAGAAACAAAAACACATAGTCATTGTAAAGACCAATTATATTAATTAGTATTATATTAATATGTTCATTGAGAATAAGGATATTTTATTTTCATTTTTTCTTTTTTTCTGTCCTCTCTATGACTCTTTTTTGTCATCTAATTTTATTTAAGAAAATTTCTGGAGATTACATATATTGTATATATTGTACATATATTGTATATGTATGTATATACATATATACACATAAATATTCTATTTTGAATCAGAATTAACATTTTAGAAAATGTGGAATGTTGTAATGCCTTACAACTTTATTTTTTTTCATATAATACTGTAAAGTCCCTCCTACTGGGGGTTTCTTTAATGTTCTCATGTGTCAGGGGAGCTTACCTTGAAGTTTCAGTAGCTGCTATCCCTTGCTGAGAGTTCAAGGCAGAATAACATCCTACAGTGAAGAGCTTGTTAGTCATGTCATCTGGAAATTCAAGGTTTGTGGTACTAAAGGGAGTAGCCATGTTTTTTAGAATTTCTGGACAGACTAAGACAAAATAAACTCCTTGAACTTTCAATGTAGTCACCACAGAGTGCTAATTAACTTAAGCCATGGTAGTAGAAATGGGAAGAAATAAAAAAGATGTTCTCTTATGTGGGAAAGCGGGTTTATTCTTTGATTGATGATTTAAATGCCATTGTCAGATGAACTCTGAAAGTCATACAGAACTTGGAGGAGCCAGTTGTTTTAAGTACTTCACCCACTTAGAGAAAATGTCTCCCCCTTAAACATTTTGAAAGGAACTGAGGATGAAAGGGGGAAATCAACTCAAACTATCCCAATCCAATGAATCACAGACTCACAGAATCTAAGGCTTAATTTTGCCTTTCCCTTTGGTTCCACTCTCTTTGGTTTATTTTTAGCTTTTGCAAATCTCAAACTTTCTGGTTTCCTAAGGGAAATCCCCTTCATGACTAGTACTTAATTTTGAAATTCCGACGACTACACTAAATTCAGAGAGTGAAGGGCTACAACAATGTGTTCCAATCAAGGCACAAGTAACAGAGATTGCAGAATTCCATTCCTAAACTCCCAAATGTTCTCCATATCTCTCAAGGTCAGTTCGTGCATTGGGAAGCTTACCTCCTCACTTGGAGAAACTGTTGTGGAGTTTTGATGAGAGTAGTTACATATGCTGCACAAGGCAGGTGAATTCACTACAACAGAAAGCCTGAAGAAAACTATCACTAAACTGGGCTAAAGTCATCTAGCTTCATGTCAATCCTTTGGGTCTTCTGCACAATTGGGCAATGGGAGTAGATAATCTTCAAGGTCTCTTCTGACACTAATGATCCATGTAATGTTTCTCTCCTGAAGGAATCCCTGAGATGAGATCCCATGTTGTGGATAGAGAAAGATAGGTGAAGAGAGGAAGTGACTCTGCTTTTGGTTATTCAATTGTTTTTTCAGTTGTGATCCCATGTAGGGTCTTCATGGCAAAGTTATTGCAGTGGTTTGCCATTTCCTTCTCCAGCTCCTTTTATAGATGAGGAAACTGAGGCAAACAGGCTGAAGTGACTTGCCCAGATTTTCATTCAGGAAGATGACTCTTGATGAGTCCAAGCACAGTGCTACCCTGGGCTATGATTGAACTCATTAGCATTTCAATTCAAAGAAAGGCCTTCTCAAATATAAAAAGTTCTGCCCGAAGGCAGACAAATAGAAAATGTTTTAGGCCTAAGTAGGATCATCTGCTGAGTCAGCATCAGTTTATTCACTATTTCTGTGATCATTTATTAAGGACCTGGAGTAAATAGAGTGCTCTGCTGAACTCTCATGGAAGTACAATATTTAGATAAGACTTGGTCCCTAGCCTCAGAGAACTTATGTTCTACCTGAGGTGGGATACAATTAGTGCTAACCTCAAGGTACAGTATCACATGATAAGTATAGTAGAGCTCCTAAATTATGTTATGTTAGTTTGGAGAGGGAATGTTTCTCTAGGCTAGAGCAGAGAGAGGAATCAGGGAAGAATGAATGAATGATAAAGCATTTATTAAGTCTGGATTATTGTATCTGCCAGGCACAGGGCTAGGCACTCAAGTTACAAATACAAAGTGAGGCAAGCTCAGGAATCAAGCTTACATTCCCATGGAGGAAAACAAGACACTTGGGAGGATGGTAGTCTGAGAAGGGAGTTTTGGTCTGGGGAGTCACAAAAGTGCCAGGGGTAGGTGGGGCTATAGCATAGTTGTTTATGATCTTTTTTTTTTACAGCAGTCATCCCCGACCTTGAACTGTTCCCACCATTGGTCCCCTCCTCTATTCAGTGCTGCTGAATGGACCTAGAGAAAGTCATACATTCAAACTGAATAAATTCACTACTAATTTGTTAGCTAACCTTAATCTGCTTCTCAGTATAGTAAGGCAATATTTCCACTTCTTTTTACTTAATCTCTATCTCACTGCCCAAAGAGGCTGTTCTAAACCTTCTGTTTTCTGTTCAAACTTCTCCCAGCATGTATGGAGTCCTCAGCTGAGTGTGGGGAAAGAGATCTGATACATACTGACTTCAAATGCAAGTTCAAGATCAGAAGAGATTCTGTTAGGTAGATTAAAAAAAAGCAACACAAAACCAACAAATCAGCCCATCGTTGGTCACATCCAAAGAGATACCCAACTTGACACTGGTTTATATATGATTCTACAAAAACGCATCTAGCTTACCCCTATTCAATGTCTCCATGACTGAATGCTATCCTTAAAATCACCTTTAAGATGCCATGCAACCTAAAATGAGCCTTTTAAGGTTCATTTTAAAAGCCTGGGAAAAACAAAAGCCTTGAGGCCATTCTCAGGGAGTTCTCCCTTCTTTCCTTTGCATCCAAAAATATCATGGATATCCTATTTCCCACTCTCTTCTACTTTGTTCCAGTCTCTGATGCTGAGGTGGCTATTCTTGCTAAGGTCAACACATGAGCTTGATCCCATCTTTCCAGCAGCTTGACCTCCCCAATCTTCCTCTCTCTAGTCTAGATCTCTCCCTATCTCCCTGTCTACTTTTTTACCTGCCTACTTATAAATAGGCCCAGATTGATCACATCCTTAAAACAAACAAGTGAAACAGAAAACCCTTTACTAAACCCTACCAACTCCTTAAGTGATCATCCTGTTATCTCTTCTCCTTTGTTTAGCTAAGATGAGGGGGGAATCTCTCTACAATCCTGGCCTCCATTTCTTCAATTATTCACTTTGTAGTCTAGTTTCTGACCTCATCACTTAGCCAAAACTCATCTCTCCAAAGTTTTACTACCAGTGATTTTTTAAGTTACTAGTCTAATGGTATTTTCTCAAACATCTTCCTCTCGGCAGCATTAGACCTGACTGGTCACTTTCTTCTCCTGGATACTCTCTCCACTGGCTTTTCATGGGACTCTTCTCTCCTGGTTCTCTTCCTTCCTGGGCCCTTTTCTCTTCCCTCTCTATGCTTTATTGACCTCACCCTCTCCCCATGGGTTCAACTGGCATGTCTCAGCAGATGACTCCTAGAACTATATAGCTTGCTTCATGTTCTCTTCAGGAGTTCCATCCCCATATCTTTGAGGTCCTGCTGGCCATTTCCAACTGGGTGTTCCATAGATACCTCAAAATCAACAAGTCCAAAGCAGCCTTTCCCCACAAAGTCTTACCCCTCTTTCAGGCTTTCATATTGCTGCTGAGGGTACACTACTATCCTGTCAATCTGCTAGGTTTTCAACCTTGACGTTATCCTAGACGCCTCACTTTTACTCCCACCACATATCCAATGAGTTACCTTCACTACATTTCTTGTATCTTTCCCCTTCTCACCACTCTGTCCCAACTATTTAACCTAGGGAGGGTGGCAGGAGGATGGAGATGATTGGAGTGTAAGAAGCATGGTTTAGAAATGACTGGGAAATAATTGTTACGTTTTCCTTATATTGAGCCCATATTGATGTCTCTGTGACTTCTACCCATTGCTCCTAGTTCTGACCCCTGGAACCAAGCAAAAGTTTTATACATGTCAGCTGTTCAAGTGATTCAAGATGGCTGTTGTGTCCCATCTCACATCTCCCCCTCCCCCTTGTTCTTTCTTATCTTTTCCATGAAGAACAACAAGCCCAACAAATCCCCATTTGGCGTGCAGTAGAAGGCCTTCAAAGTCCTGATGGCTTTCCTTTGGACAATCTCCAGATTATCAATGTTCTTCCTAAACTGTGGTCTCTAAGACTTCCTACAATACTCAGGCTGTAGTCACAATGAGAGTATAATACAATAGGACTATGACTTTTTGGTTCCAGATTGTATGTCTGAATGCAGCCTAAGATTGGACACTTGTTAAAATTACTCTTTCACAGTGTTGATCTATATTGAACTTATAGTACACTACAACCCTTAGAATTTTTTTCAGATAAACTTCCATCTACTCATTCTTCCTCCATCTTCTATTTATGAAAATGACTTTAAAGCCAACTCTAAGACATTAAGACAGTTTTTTCTCAAATGAACTTCATCTTATCAAACTCAGTCCAAAGCTTTAGCCTAAACTCTTTATGAATTCTTACTGTCATCCAATATGTTAGCTAACTCTCCCAACTTTGTGTCATCTGTACACTTGACAAGCCAACTATGTCTTCATTCAAGTCATTAATAAAAATTTTAAACAGTAAAAGGTCAAACAAGCATGGATATCTGAGCACTCAACTAGAGACCTCCTTTCAAGTTGATATCCACCAATTAATGACTAGTTTTTGGATCCTATTATTTAATCACTTCTAAATCCTCCTAATTCTACTGTACTCATTCATATGTCTACAAATGTTTCATTTCAATAATAATAGCTAGCTTTTATATAGCACTTTTTGTTTTGAAAAGTTTTTTTTTACATAAATTATTTCATTTGGTCCTAGAAATAAGCCTGTGTGACAAGTGCCATTATTTATTTCTATTTTACAGATGATGAAATTCATGCTCTGAGAAAGATTAGGCAAATTTCCAGGGTTAGATAGACAAAAAATCTGAGGCAAGATTTAATTCAGATCTTTTTAATTCCAAGTCCAACACTCTATCCATTGTACCACATAGCTGCCTAGCTGAATTATGTGAGGAACTTTGTCAGATGCTTAAATAACATTTAGATAAATTGTATACACAGGCATCCTCTGATCTGCCAGCTTAGTAGTCCTGCCATCAAAATTCTCTCTCAATTTCTTCTCTCTCTCTCTCTCTCTCTCTCTCTCTCTCTCTCTCTCTCTCTCTCTCTCTCTCTCTCACACACACACACACACACACACACACATACACACACATTCTTAGATGCCTGCTGATTTTTTCTTCTTCTTTACCTATCTTATAAATACATAAGTTATTGGATGAATTACCTTTGCATTTATATTGAAGACAGTTGCCTATTTTTCTCCTCATTAAAATTGCTTCTCCTTGTGTTTTAGATTTTTTTTTTCCTTTTAGAACTTTCTGCTCACCCCACCAGGGTTTACTTTCTGTGGAATGGAGGTTCAACAATGTCTGGCTTTCCTATCTTCTATTGACATTACTAAGCTAGAAAAATGATGTCACTCTAAGGTTTCCTTGATTTCCATCCTGAGTGATCAGTTTCTTCTTCTTGGTAGAACTTGACGAAGAATGAAATTTCACCATATTGAAAGAATGACTTTCATATTAAGACTCTTTCTTATCTTGTTCCCTCCTTCTTCTTAACTTTCATTTTCTGCCCCTCTAAAGCAGAGAGAACAAGACACACAGAGTCTTCAAAGAGAATCTAAGATATTATACTAATCTGTAATAGAATTTGGGTCGGAAAATTCAACTAAAAACAAATAGTATATTAAGCCCCTACCCTCAAACACACAAAACACAATTTTAAAAGATATTTCTTGTCCTCAAAGAGCTTCTGACCTAAGAGAAATGATCTAGTTCATCTCTGTCCTTCTTCAATAGGTGTGATTCCAACTTTTCAGTCAGTCTTACAGATTCACTTATTAGATGTGTGGTTGAGTAAATCATGTTCAAATTCTATATGAAGAATTACTACTTCTAAAAATGATCTCATTTTATGTCTTATTTTAGATTTGTTCCCTTAGTCATGTGAATAGATGAAGCTTTATGTCACCAACAACCTTTCATTACTCAGAATATCTAAAACTGACTATGTCATAATGACTGTACTGTCATCGTTTTTTTCTTAACAGTTTTAGTGAACAATGACAAGAAACACCTGTAGTTTGAAAGTTTTTTAGCAATTAAGAACAGTCATTGTGCCCAAATTTTTTTCCCTTTTTTTAACTCTTCCTTCCCTTTCCATTCCTTTTCCTTTCTTTTTCTTTTTCTTCCCTTCCTTTCCCTTCCCTCCTTTCCCAGAAGAACAGGATAAATTGAATAGGCCAGTCCAACTTCCCTTTGGGAAGATGGGGAAAGGAAAGAGAAATAAATGTGGAGGGGAGTATTCCTTTAAACCCTGAAACCTAGTGGCAGTGGAGGTTAAGGAAAAAAAGTATTAGGAGATATGCCACCAGAGTTCTAGGGGACAGAAGCTACAAATGATACTGGATAAATAAATAGATGAGGCTAAAAATGTTTAATTTAATTTAAGTTTGATTTTCTCATCTATCATTCCATCATTCTCCCTTTCAAAATTGTATTTATCAACTGTATTTTTAAATGACACATACAAACATTTACATATGTGGACAGTCACAAAAGTGATGACAAATTAAAGCAATAAAAACAAATAGCAATTGTAGAACCCCAAAGAATTAAGAAAAAATCAACACAAGAGTTGTTTGGGAATGATTTTTCATGAACCTCTATACTGCTGTTATTTACAGATTAATAAGAGAAAAAAGAGCTCTGTACCTAAACTTTTAAAAGAGTGTATTTACATTTTTAAATTAAAATTTAACTTGACTTTTATTAATTATTTAATATTATTTTCATTTGCATAGTTATAGTCAATGTGAGTAATTTGATTTGGTTATGTTTCCTCCATTTTGGATCATTTCATGTCTTTCCATATTTCTTTGTACGCTTTATTTACATTCATGATTTCTTCCAGTACAATAATATTCCATTCCAATCATTGCTACAAGTTATTCAGTCATTCCAAAATCACTGAACATATAGAATGCTTCCAAATTTTTTGCTATTGCAAATAGTGTTACTATAAATATTTTCTTTATAAAGATGGATTTTTTTCTTCCTTGATCCTCCTTAGGGCATAGATATGATAGTGGAGATCTGTTCTCCTTTCCATGGTTGGGTGAAAATCGTTCTCATTTCCATGGTTGTGAAAGATGTAACTTCTCATTCTTGTCTAATTTTTTTATAATGCAATTTCATTTGTTTTGATCCAGAGGGTGAAGATCACAGTTCATTCACAGTTCCTGTGCTGTCATCTGAAAGATAGAGGAAGGATTTCCTTCAGCAGCTTTTCCTCTCTTTTGCAAAAGGTCTGGGATGTTTCTTTCTGTTCTATTTCATTAACCTTCTCAGTTTTAGGTGACAGTTGTGATCCCCACCAGACCAGGAGTTTGAGACATGGCACAGCACACAAAATGTTGCAGCCAATCAGTCGTCAGTGAATCTCTGAGAAGCCAAGGTACTTGGGACTTGAACCCAATGTAAGTTATAAACTTGAACTATGAACTTGCTCTATAGGAACTAACCTAAGCTATAAATTTAATTCCTCCTCCCCAGAGACCGTGGGATGGATTGTCCCTCCCATGTTTTGGGGGAGTAAGTTTGTATATTTGTGATTATATGTTGTGAAGTAAACATTTCTTTGTAAAAGCTAATCTGTCAGTAGCTAAACAGAATTAGGGTACCAGGATACCCTTCCAATTGGGAGAACAACAGAAAGAAGTAGGAATGATTGGCAGAGAGCTTAGATACCTCCAAATATTTTCATGCCTTTCTTCCTTCACTTAGGCTCCTGGAACATAGTGATGTTTGTCACCTACAAGCAACTGAAATGGGTCCTGATGGCTGCACCCATTTCCGAGGAAGCTCTTTCTGAGCCCTCTCCTATTAACTTGCTGCCTTACTCGCATCCCCTTTGAATCTGGATTCCATCCTACCTACTCTCCCTCCCTCTCTTCCCCTATCCTCTCCTCCCTGCCTCACCATGAAGAACTCCTCATTTCCCTCTTTCAGTTAGCCCCATTTAATCTTTCAGCCCCTTCTTCTGCACCTTCATCCAGTTCTTAAGCTCCTTACTTGTAATAAAGCCAGACCAGAACCATTCCCCCACCAACAAAAGAGCACTCGAGAACCCTGGGGGAGAGGTGAGATGTAACATACTTGGCCTCCTAGACATTAAAGGTCAGAGGAGTCACTGTTAGACATCCGTAGGCACAGAAGAGATAATGGTTCCACTGTCACCAATGACAAGAATAACTTTCAGCAGAAACACTGCCTGACCTGTTCATTTCATTCTTTTGGTTTTCTCCTAGTTTCTATTAATGTGACAGCTAGAATCAGTCATCACTTCTCTGGATGTGGAATGGTAGTAGCTCTGAAAAGTCTTTGGTCTCTTTCTCCTCTCCTCTTACAGGATGAATTCTAAGGTACAAGTGTAAGACCCTGCATACAATTATAAACCCTTGGTCTATTTCATTTCTTAGTCTCAAACTAGATTTTCCAACATAGTTTCCACTGTCCTCCCCTATGCTCACTTTAAATATCAATGTCATTATCAAGGTTAATGTTGACCTAATTTGGAAAATTTAATCAAGAACTTCATAGAATTTGTCTATACTTCATCTTCTGCAGGGAATGTTGCCAATTACAAAAATAATAAAAATTGCTTTTTTGTATGAAATGAAAATAAAATTCACAGACAAGATCATTTTTGCTCTAAGCCAAAATCCTGCCAATAATAGGTAAGAAAAAAAGCAGAAAGGCATGAGGCATGATTGTGTGGCACAGAATCACACCAAGGAACACAAATGTATATGCAGAGAGAGCATGTCTAATCAATCTGATATGAGCTAAATAGGCATTTTCTCTTTGTCCTCTCTCTTTCCAGCACCAGTTAGCATTCGTGTCTTATGAAATACAGTTTGAATCAGGAGGTCCATAAACCAATTAGTTCATTCCTCTGCAGATGAGTCAACACAATTGATACTGCTAGGCTGGCATTTAATCTAAAGGATTGTATCTTTTCCTGAGAAATATTCATCACAGCTAAAGGAAGGGAAGGGAAAGGTGAAGGCAGGCAGAGACTCAAAGTTACAAGGCAACAAAAAAATAGTATAGAGAAAAAAAAACAAAAGAAAGAAACTTTTTATTTATCTATTTTCACTGTTGAAGTCCTGGTTTGGTTGGAACAAGACTGTCTGTTGACCCTTTGACTTTAAGAGAGTGCTTGACTTCCCTTGTTTCCCAAAAGAACAAATTCTGTCTTGGAAATCAAGGGACCTGAGTTCTAGTCCTGTCTCTCTAACAGCATGGACTCATTTTACTGTTTGGGATCAGTAGAATGAGGGGACTGGAAAGGATGATATCTAGGGTCTCCTTGCATGCTAAAAATCTATGATGATGAGAAAGCTATCACATTGGGCCTATCATTTCGAGGTATTTGTATCCCCAGTTTCTAAAGTACAGTAATAGATCCTTAATAAATGCTTGTGGATTAATGTTTACAGCCTTCAGATTAGATAAGAGCTAGCATTAGTATGGGGAACCCAGATGTCCCCATGGATAGCTTGTTGGGACTGGGATCATGAAGCCCTCAGTTCAAATCTGGACTCAGTCACTTGCTAGCTGTGTGATCCTGAGCAAGTCTTTTAATCTTGTCTGCCTCAGTTACTCATCGTAAAATGAACTGGAGAAGGAAACGGGAACTAACTGCAATACTTTTGCCAAGAAAACCCTGAATGGAGCCAGCAAGAGTCAGGCATAACCTAACAGTAACAGCCAAAACATTCCTATATTTCTTTAAGCATTTACAATGTGCTTTACATATTCAGTTCAGTTGATCTTCCCCAGAACCCCCTGTCAAGTAAGTGAGGTTGAGTGCATGACCAGCCCGGGATTATACAGTTAGTGTCTTAAGATTTGAACTCAAGTGTTTGTGATCCCACATCCAACAGTCTCTCCCCTTTACCACCTAGCCCACATCTTGTACCACCTCTCTTAATATTAGAGAAAGTATTCTGGTTTTAGTAACTTCTTCATGCTTTGAAGACCTTACCTTTTGTTGTAGGACTCAAATCTTTGTTTTAAATGTGAATTTAAATAAACAGTCCCCCTGATGATGTAGAACAAGGTCGTGATCATCCCATTTTGCAGATGGTTAAACTGGAATACCCAAAAGAGCTACCCCTTCCCCTTCACTTCTCCAAAGTTAGCCAGTGACCCCCAGGAACAAGATCTTTCATCGATTGCCAAACAGACAGTCAATCAGTGAGTACTGATGGTTATTCCCAGGTACACTTAAAGAAAAGATTCTCAGTAGAACTCACAGTTCCCTTCTCTGGTCTCTCAGGGAATGAAAGATACTGATTTTCCTAACAGTGTTGCCATAGTTTACTTTAAGTTGTCAGCCCTGAAAATGAATCTAGTGTTTATTTGAAAAAATGGTTCCAGGCAACAGCTTGCATGATGGTTGGATTTGCCAGGGATTGTTTTTATTTTGTATGGATGCACTTCAGACTTTGCTCGTATTCAGTCAGTTTGAGAGCTTCTCTGATAGCCATGTCGTGGCTACTCAAGAAAAGCTCTGACCCTCTTGGTGGGGTCATGGTGTTTTAACTGGGCCACAATCATGTCCTAGTCTCCTCAGTTTTTCGGGAATGTGGACACCACTATCCCTGTTTGACATATTTGTAGAATGGGATATTTAGAGTCAGAAAAACTGGGATGAAATTCATGCTTTTCAACTTACTACCTGTGAACCATAGGTGAGTCACTTCCTCTTTATGGCTCTCAGTTTTCCCATCTGTAAAATGAGGGAGCTAAACTACATGATCACTAAGTTACCTTTTATTTTTCTTTTTGGACAGAACACTGGGCCTAGGGTCAGGAACAAATCCAGCCTCAGATACTTACTAGCTGTAAGTCATTTAACCTGTTTGCCTCAGTTTCCTTATCTGTAAAGGGAAGGTAACAATAGTATCTACTTCCCAGGGTTGCTATGAGAATCAGATGAAATAATAATTGTAATTCATATATTGCCTAGCATATAGTAAATGTTATATAAATGTTAGCCAGTAGTAGTAGTAATAGTAGAAGTAGTGGTGGTAGTAGTAGTAGTAGTAGTAGCAGTAGTAGTAGTATCTTGGGTCCTATGGCAGCACAGGGTACCTTTTCCGACTGCTTTTAAATGCATAAAATATACGGGCTTAAAAAGGAAACTAATTATATTGAAATAAAAGATATATTTTATTTCCCACTCAAGTTCACAAATTCCCATATCCCCCCAAATCTTTCCAAAGACCCTGGGTTAAGAAACCCTCTTCTAAACTCTTATCCTTTGATTTCACAGTATCAGTATCTTTGGACTAAAAAGACAAGAAGCTGTCCTTGCAGGCTGTGATTAGATTTGG
Organism: Bettongia penicillata ogilbyi; assembly: GCA_023548195.1. Lineage (NCBI taxonomy): Eukaryota > Metazoa > Chordata > Mammalia > Diprotodontia > Potoroidae > Bettongia > Bettongia penicillata. The sequence continues at coordinate 6,554,512 of JAJHZJ010000226.1, forward strand.
CAAATTCCCTACAGCTTGAAAAGGAATGGCTTGTAAAGGAGGTCTAAGGAGCCATCCATTTGATGGGATTTCAAAAAGGCCCCTCTCCCCCACTCCTTCTGCTTTGTAATTCCTTTGCTGAGACAAGAGATTCCAGAGGTAGAGAGTCATCCATTCTAAGGAAGGAGACTTTACGTACTTTTAACAGATCAATAGCCCTGGAGGAAAAAAAAAAAAGTCTTATCAGTCATTTCTGTGTTAGTGAGAATGAATGCTTCAGCTCTTTCGGGAATGGGGGATTGGAGAGGGGGATGGGAAGAGGAGACCTGAAGGAATTAGAGAAGATAAGAGGCACCCCTGAGAACAGAAAAGGACTGAGAGGTAATAGCAACAAAAACAGTGACAAAAGTAGCACTTATGTGGAACTTCAAGATTTGGAAAGCACTTTACATATGTTAAATCATTTGATTTGGAAGGCTAGGACTGGGGGGCGTTGATGGGGGAATGGGTAATACGCACACACACACACACACATACACACACACATACACACATACACATACACACACATACACACACGTATGCACATGTGCACTCCTTTCAAACAGTTTTGTCCAGGGTCCTGTCAGATTTTTTTTCTTCTCTTTTGGTATCTTGCCACTATAATAGAAAGATCTATTCTTCAAGCAGGGAAACCCTGAGTTCAAACTCTACTTTATATAAGTAACATGTATATGTGATTCTGGGTCACTCAACCTTTCTTAGCTTCTGTTTCCCCAGTACAAAATATGGAATATAATTGCACCCATTTAACAGGAAACTTGGGGGAGAGAGTGCCAGGTCTGAAGTCAGAAAGATCTGAGTTCAAGTTTGACCTCAGACATTTACTAGCTGTGTGATCCTGGGCGAATCCCTTACCTCTGTTTGTCTCATTTTCTTCATCTGTAAAATGAACTGGAGAAGGAAATGGCCAACCCCTCCAGTACTTTGCCAAGAAAACCCCAAAGGAGGGTCACAAAAAATCAGACACAACTGAAACGACTGAACGATAACCGCAACAAAATGAGGTGGGAGTGTTGGGGGTTCAAACGAGAGAGTGTATAAAGTGATTTGCAAACTTCAGGTCACCATCAATGTTAGCCATGATTACTTTCTTGCTAGAGGGCATCTAAAAAAGAAGAGGCTGGCAGCAGAAGAGTGAATCTCCAAATGAAGCCAGTAGAACAGTTAGACAATCCAATTCAAGATGGTCAGGGAGAAGGAATGTGGAAAGGGGAAGGATGTCCTTGACTTCCCGATCTGTGGCTTTCACATCTGTTTCTGAACACTTTTGCCAGGCTACGGAGGTGCTGAATTTCCACTTGCCGGAAGTCAGAGGTGATGGAATGAGGGGGATCAGTGTATAATTGTATCCCCCTGTAGAGCGTTTTACTGCTCACCCTGTTGAGCTCAATGAACACGCTGTCTCATGCTGCTTCAGAGCGGCTGATGCCTAACTGGAATTATACTCGTTCTGTTTGTTAAATAAACAACAGGCCCTGATGACTCACAGTTGCTGGGCACTTAAAAAAAAATACTTTCTTAACCTAGAAGGTTTAAAAAAAAAAGAAGTCAGGGAACTTACAGTATGAAAAACCGGGAAGCTGCCAACTCTCTCAATCAAAGGTCAGGAATTTTTTTCTCTCCCTTTGCTGTGGCTTTGGATTATGGGGATGGTATGGACATGCTGTCAATCCATCAGTGAATGAACAGTTCATGATGGAAGCCTACCACATACTCGCACTTTGGAGGACACACAGAAATTAAAGACCTGACACCTTCCCGCAGAGAAGTGAGGTACAGATTGTAATTGTTGTAGGATTTAGAGAAGGGGGAGACCAACGAAGGCTGGATCAGTCAAGGAGAGCTTCTTGAAGGAGATGAGAAGGTAGGTGGGACTTTTGGAAGGGCCATCAGAATGTAGGCAAGTTGTACAACCAAAGTGAATATGGTAACTATGAGTAATGATGATGATAATTGATGTGAACAATGATGATTAATTGTCTTGATTATGATAATATCATGATTGTGACAATTTATCTTATTTAGAATGGAGAAGAGCTTTACAAAGAATATTTCACTTGATTTTGTTGCCAAGAAGTAAGGCGCCAAGGTAGGCATGAGTAAGAGCTGTTCATGAAATGGACACGTTGAGAGTCAACTTGATATAACAGAAAGGGCTGTGCACCTAGCTCCATACAGGAAAGACCTGTGTCAGGATTCTGCCTCTGACACATCATGATTGTGTGACTGCACACCAGTTGTTTGGTGATTTCCTCATCTCTAAAATGGGGATTATCAAACCTGTTGACCTACTTCATTGAGTTGTTGTGAAGATGAGATGAAATAATATATTTACAGTGCTTTGAAAACCCTAAAGTATTAGGTAAATATGAATGCAAATGATTATCTACAAAATAAGGGGATTGGGCTAAGATAATATTTAAGGTCCTTTTCAGTTCTAAATCCTGTAGATCTCTCTAGTATACTCTTCACCCCTTTGGTTGAGAAATCATCCTAATGCAACACTTTTTTTTTCTTACTTTAATATAGTACTTTATTTTTCTCCCAGTTACATGTAAAAATGATTTTTAAACTTTTTTCTCCCAAGTTTTGAGTTCCATGTTATAGTTCTTCCTCCCTCTCCCTCTTCCTTCCCTAAGATGGCTAGGAATCCAATATAGGTTATACATGTGCAATCATATAAAACATTAATACACCACTTGTATCATGCCATTCTTATAGATCATATATATGTGTGTACAAACACACACACACACACACACACACACATATATATATAGGCAACTTTCAGTCACCTCCTATAAATCTCCAATAAAATATTAACTCCTTAAACTATCATGAAGGCACTCAACAATCTAGCTCCAAAACATCCTTTCTAGCTCCTTTCCACATAATCTTTGTTACCAAAAAAAAAAAAAAAATAGATTATACACCATGAGTAATCGCATCCATGAGTAATATCATTATACCTTTGACACAATTAATTTTCCAGGCCTGGTATAGTTACTTCACAGCTTCAGTTATTTAGATCTCTACCTTTCTTTAAACTGACTTAATTCCACAAAGATTTATCCAATATCTACTAGGTAGAAGGTACACGATGCACTACCATTTTATTAAGCACCCATTATGTTTAAGGGACCTCTGAAGAACTATGGAACAGTGAGAAGTATCCCTGTATGGGAGGGAAAAAAAAAAGCATTGTTTTCTAAATCAAATCAAGCCCTGGGTTCTACTTTCACATTTTAGACCTACCGGCCTTATGACATTTAAGTTTTCTGAACTCTCTTATACAATACCTCCACCTACCTCATGGAATTATTGTTGGGTTTAATGTTTAACTCAGGATCCCAACTCAGGTCAATCCCAGAAAACTTCAGGGGACCCAAAAATTTATGCTTGGAAGTTCCAGTTAATTTCCTGAGAAGTACATCTTAATGAATCTATAATAAACAATTCATCTATGTGCCTTGTTTGGAAACGTATTTTGTATTAACCAACCAAATGACTATTTCTTTGCTCCTTTGTTTGAAATGTATAGAATGTGTAGCTTTTAGAGGTGTGGGGCCATGAGAGGGGCATAGAGGATCTATTTTGATTCTCCCCTCTACTGGATGACTTGATAATCTTCTTCCTAAATTTCTTCAGTTTGGGATTTGCTCTCAGTCAACAACATGTAAAGGGGAGTTAAAAAGGTGAGGGGAAAAAAGAAGGGAGAGTAAGAGATACCAGCTCAGGGAGTAGGGAGGATAGAAGCAAAATTCAGAAAGTTGATTCATTTAATGGGTAACATAAAAATACAGCATCCTAACTGATCACTTTAATATGCGTTCAAGGTTGGACTATTTTCCACAAATTCTTCACTGGGAGTATCTCCTGTTCTCTCACAAGTTGAAATTTGCATCATAACAAAATGAAATACAATCTGAGGTCTGGAGATTTTTTTTCTTAAATTCATTTTAATTTTCTTAAATTCATTTTTCTTAAATTCATTAAAATGTTTGGTTACCTTTGTAATCTAATGTGCTTTATTTTATGTATTTGAACACATTACTTTCCAGTATCCAAAGATTTCACCAGGCTTCTAAAGGTATCCAAGACATACACCATATCACACACACACACATACACACACACACACATACAAAGTAAGAACCTTTATTGTAGAAAGATATAAAAAGGATTGCTCAGGGAAGGGATATCACTGTATTTTCAAATTCCCAAATACTTGGTGGAGGAAATCTGTTTCTAATTTGCACATCTATCTCTCAGAGGCTTGGAGTGGACACACTCACTCTCCGAACTCTTCTGAGTGCCAACTTGGCCTGGGTCAGTGTGATATAAATCAAGAGAGACGACCTAAGGAAAATTAAATGGAAACATGCTTATGTTTTCCTTCCCCCAATCAGATAGCTGCTGTCCCTCTGGATGGCAAGTGATGGACTCAAATGGAATTTGTCAGAATTGGCAACTGAGAGGCATTGCTTTATCCAACAGCCTTGTTTAAACTCCACATGACAACAGTTAGGCTTGTACTAGGGAGCAGTGCTTGGTTTGGAACCCTGGCATCTTTTGAACTTCTCTATTTGAATATGCATCGCTTATTTTATGCCTTCAGCATACTCATGGAAAGTTTTATTCACTCATGTAGTAAGCATTTATTTATTGTAGCACCTACCATGTACAAAGCCCTATACATGTCAATCATAATTTATAAATACACATGGGCAACTCAGTATTTAAAGCAGAAGTTCTTAACCTAGGGTCTGTGAATATTTCAGTTTGTTCACTTTGTAATCTTACATATTTAATTTATGCTTTTAAGATCATTATTCTAAGAAGAGAGCCATAGGTTTCACTGGACTACTAGAATGGTCTATGATACACAAAAGTTTAAGAACATCTGATTGAAAGAGACCTTAGAACAGATTTTCTTGTAAGCCTGGTGAAGCTATATCTTTGCTTTTCTAGTAATCTGTGATCTTCTGATGAAGCTATCCTATTCCAACATGTATTATAATTATTTCTGTTCATCTAATTCCTCTATTTAGATCAGAGGTATCAAATTTGTTGCCCGAAGCAGAACAACAAAACTCCCCAGTGAAACCCAAACCAGATTAAAATGTAATTAGAAAATGTTTAACAAAATAAATAAAATTACCCATCAATTGGGGAATGACTGAACAAGTTGTGGCATATGATTGTGATGGAAAACTACCGTGCTATAAGAAATGATGAGTTCGATAAGCTTAGAAAAAATATAGACTTGCACAAAATAATGAAGAGTTAAATGAGAGAGCCAAGAGAATGTTGTATACAGTAATAACAATATAGTTTTGAGAACAACTTTGAGTGAATAACCAATTTTGATTATTATAAATGCTCAAATAAACTATAAGGGACATGTGAAGGATGATTCTGTTTACACCCAGAGAAAGAACTAATAAAGAAAAGTATACGTAGGATGATTATACATACATACATACATATATATATTTGTGTTTAATGGTAGCCGATTCTAGAGAGGAGGAATGCGGGAAGTGGGGAGAGGGAAGGAAAAAAAATAAGGAAAAGGAAAAAAATGAAATTTACATGATAAAGTTATTATATATTTAAAAGAGTAGTAAGTTGTATACAATAGATTTGCAGTTTTATATGCAATCTTTTATTTTGCTATGTTACGGAAATACTTGTTTTATCCCATAAATTTAAAATAAAATTTAAAAAACAATATAACATAGTTATGGTTTTCCAAATTAATGTGTGACCCATTTCTATTTTAGTCTGATTCCACTGATTCAAACTATAAACTTCTTGAAATAGAAGGTATGTATTATTCATTTTTGCCTCTTTCCTTGGCATAGGACATTGTGTAGTCAATGCTAAGTAATTATGTCTCAAATGTATAGTATAGACTAGGATAATGAATGCTTGTTTAGTGTAAGAGTTGCTCCTTCACTTATCTGTTTTGTTTAGATTTTTGTGCATTGGATTTTCTTAGATTGGTGACTCTTCTGTATTTATTCTTTTCCTCTTTCATAAGAAAAGAAAAATCTTTCAAACTTAGGGTTGACAGGATCCTAAACCTGGGGGGATCATAAGTTCAATTCAATAAACCTTTCTCAAGTTCCTACACTGTGGAAAACACTGGGCTCAGTGCTGGGGATATAAAGGCAAAAAGATAACATTGTCTTTATTCTCAAGAAGTTTCCAATCCAAAAGTGAGGGGTGGTGGTGCCATGTACCCAAATAAGTGTAACACAAAATAGAGCAAGATGGGGGAGATCCAGAGAGATCCAGATGCAATTATCTAGGACAGGGGTGGGGAACTCGCTACCACATGTGACCCTCTAGGTCCTCAAGTGTGTTCCTATGACTGAATCCAAACTTCACAGAACAAATCCCCTTAATGAAAGGATTTGTTCTGTAAAACTTGAACTCAGTCAAAAGGTCACAATTGAGAATCTAGGTCCCTGTACCACATGAGGTTCACATGAGGTCATACCACATTTGGCCTCAAGGTCACAGATTCCCCATCCCTGAAGAGAATGTGATGAGGAGGAGATCAAGTTCAACTGAGAGAATAAATAAAACCATGATGGAAAAAGTGGGACCTAAGAAAATGATTTTAACAGGTGGAAAGGAGGATTGCTTGTGTTCCAGATATAAGAGAAAGCTTGGATAAATGCACGGAGATGGGAGAATGCAGGATGAAAATGGGGAAGAACTAGTAGCCCAATGTGTCTAGAACATCAGATACCTGAAAGGGAGCCATGTAAAATAAGCTTAGAAAAGTTAGTTTGGATTTTGATTGTGGAAGGTCTTGGATATCAGACTAAGGGATTGGTATTTTGTCCTGCATCCAGTGGGGAGCCAATGGAAGTTTCTTAGCATGAAAGTGACATGATGGGAACTATGCATTAGGATGTAAAAGAGGACTCAGAAGAGGAAAGACTTGAATCCCACCTATCAGATATAAAGCTCAATATAAGAAAAAATTTACTAAGAATGAATGCCTCCTAAATGTGGGTAGAGCTTCCAAGGGAGAAAGTTGCTATGTCTTCAAACAGAGGCTGGATGACTGCTTCTCAGGGATGTTGTAGAGGGGAGTCTCACACATTCAGATATAGGTTGAACTGTATCTACTCTCAGGTCCTTTCTGATCTAATATTCTGAGATTCAGTTTTTTAAGCTTTAAGTTTTGTAAACTTTTACAAAAGTCCAGAAAGAGGTGACAAAGTCTTGTAGAACAATCTCCCTGTGCCTCTCTCTCAAAATGCAGCCTCTACTATTGTTAGGAAATCATCCCATTTTATGGTCTCATCAGAGCGCTCTGGTAGCACAGGTGGTCAGGGATGAAGTTTGTCCTGAAGTTTGGTGCCCAAGACATTAGCTATGTTGAAATTCTATTCCACCTAAAGGCTTGAGGAATCAGAAGGGGGTTTGAATGGCTCTATACCACAAAGAGCAAGATGTTTGAATTCACATCTGGAAACTCCCCAGGATGTGTCAAAGATAATGAGGATCTAATGTTGAGGAGGAGGGATTGAAGGAGTCATTGGATTCCAAGGTAAATTAATGTATGTTTATTTTTCTTTTTCTGTTCTCTGTACATCCATGGCATTGTTGTGCTTGCTAGGATCTCCTCTCATTCTGGGACTTTGCCACTGCTTCTGCCTGCACACATAACATTTTCCAAACTATTACAAGACCATGTGGATACTGCGAGAGAATGATCACTTGCAGAGAGCATTGTAGATGCAATTACTCTTTCAGTAGTAGAGTTGGATTAGATGCACTCTCAAGATCCCTTCCAATTCAAAGATCTTGTTATAACTAGGAAACTTTATAGAGCAGAGCTGGATTATCTGCTATGGCAGGGGTGTTTTTCGGAGTTTAGAAAAGGGAGAGGCCAATGGGATTGAAATTGATAGAAGTAGAAGTAAATTGCAACTAGAAGGATGATGGAGATTTGGGGTATTTGGGGAAGGAAAGGGAGAGAAAGAAAAAGAAGGGGAAGGGGAAGAAAGCGGAGGGGAGAAGATTCTAGGCTGAATGACAAGAGTAAAAAGGCACAGGTAGGAATGCATATTTTGGGTGCTTGTTATGGTGAAGCTGTCCTAACTAGAGTAGGACAATTTGATAAATTAGGTTGATAAAGCAAGGTCTTGAATGCCATACTGAGAAATCTGAATGGAATCATCTGACATTAAGGAACTATTTTAAATTCTTAAGTAACACCTCCTACTCTGATTTTTAAATTCGTTATCTCCAAATAATAAATGGCTTCCAAAGAGTAACAATTTCTCCCCTTAGATTTCACATATTCCTTCATTCTGAACCTCCCAAGGGAACTTGTTGAACAGTATTATTTTTCAGTCAATTCAATACTACAAACATATCTATACCTGCTATGTGTTAGGAACTTAATATTTGGGTGAGGATGGGGGGGGTCAACATGTGTACAGACAAGTAAATATATAATAATTTCAGAAAGTGTGGGTGAATGTTAATGAATAGGGAAATAGAGAAAGACCGATCACAGAACTGAACATGGGAGGGTACTAGGGTCCATGAGACTAGAGAGTGTGACTTACCTAAACTCTGGATTTTATCTGTGCCTAGCAGAGTGCTCTGACTGTAGTAGGAAGTTAATGTGTTTGTTTTCATAATCATTTTTGGGTGATACTACGTAGGCTTCTTTAAACTATCAAGGTTCTATAGTGCAATATGTTGCCTGAAATCAATAATTGTCTTAAGAAGCATATTACTAATGAGGTAATTATCCTGGGAGGATTCTTTAGAGAGTAAACAGCAAGGTCTGTAAGCTGGTTATATTGGTTAATGAGCCCTGGGTGACTTTCCACGAACAGTATTCACACTGCTAAGTGATGCTTTGTTTGGGAAAACTCTGTGAGTAAAGGATCAATGCCAATGCTGTGGTAAGGAGAGCTTAGCAGATGCAGTGATGCCAAGGATGTACAGATAAGAGAAATCCAACAAAGAAAAAAAGACACATTAATTTACCTTAGAACAACAATACAACTCCCTCAGTCCCTCTCCTTCAACATTAGTTCCTCATTATCTTTGACATATTCTTGGGAGCTTCCAGATGTAGCTTGTAACGTATTTACTCCTATGTGATACGAAAGGCTAGTGAAGCCCCCTCTGATTATTTAGGCTAATGAGCTGGTCTCACTAATGAGACAACACACAGGAATAATTTATTTACTACCTCACTAATATAAACTGATGACTTATGTTTCACAAGGAAATAGGGGAAAAGAAGCAATGAGCTTTTGTGGATAGAATGTTGGATTTAGAACCAGAAAGACCTTGTGTGACCATGGGTAACTCATTTTTCTCAAACCTGTTTCCTCATCTATAAAATGTGAATAACAAGACTGATAGTACCAACCTTAAAGAATAATTTAAATGACATAATATATGTTTCTATATAAATATCAACTCTATTATTACTGGCTTTCTAGAGACTTAGGGACAACACCCTCAGCAACCCCAAACTTCAGTCAGAGGATATAGATGCACACATAGGCATGAATCCTAGTGGAGCTACAAGACAATTGAACACGTAATGAGACTGTAGCATGTAACTCCTGTCAGAGGAGAGTCAAAGACCCGGAAGAATATCAGTAACATGAACCAAATCAGAAAACTGGGGCATGGGATGTGGGTCCACCTTTTGCAGAGATAGGAACCAGTGAAAAGCAGACTTTTCTCTCATTATTTTTGGGCATCCCTTTTCACCCCTTATCTTATTGGGAAAGCTTCTAGCTTATCTCCATTGATTATGATGCTTGCTGATGGTTTTAGATAGATACTACTTATCTTTTTAAGACATTCTCCCTTTATTCCCAGGCTCTAGTGGTTTTTTAATGGGAATGGGCGCTTCATTTTGTCAAAAACTTTTTCTACATCTACTAAGTAATCATATGATTTCTGTTAGTTTTGTTATTGATATGGTCAATTATACTGATAGTTTTCCTGATTTTGAACCAGCCTTGCATTCTTGGTATAAATCCTACCTGGTCATAATGTATTACCCTGGTGAAAAATTGCTGTAATCTCTTTGCTATTATTCTATTTAAAATGTTTGCATCAATATTCATTAGAGAAATTGGTCTATAATTTTATTTCTCTGCTTTGGCTGTCCCTGGTTTAAATATCAGCACCATATTTGCATCATGAAAGGAATTTAGTAGAACTCTTTCACCCATTTTTACAAATAGTTTATATAATATTGGAATGAATTGCTCATTAAATGTTTGGTAGAATTCACTTGCAAATCCTTGTAGCTCTGGAGATTTTTCTTCTGGAGTTCATGGATGGATTGTTCAATTTCTTTTTTCTGGGCTATGTAAGTATTTTATTTCCTCTTCTATTAATCTGGGCAATTTATTTTTTGTAAATATTCATCTATTACACTTAGATTGCCAGAGTTATTGGTGAACAGCTGGGCAAAATAGCTCCTAATTTTTGCTTTCATTTTCTCTTTATTGGTGATGAAGTCACCCTTTTCATTTTTGATACTGGCAACTTCGTTTTCTTTCTTTTTTTCAATCAAACGAACCAAAAGTTTAATTATTTTATTGGTTTTTCACAAAATTTCTCAACAACGTGAATCATAAAAATTTCTACAGAATAAAAAAAAGAAAAATATCACCCAATTTCTCTCTTTTCCAGGCCCAGAAATTGCTTATATTTCTTTCAGTTAGTTCCCAGAAGAAGTGTGTATGGTCATATGCTGTACTTGGAGGCAGAAAGAGCTGGGTTCTAATTCTGACATTTCCTACTTATCTAATCACAGTAAGTCCACTTAACCTTTCTGAGTTTGAAGTAACTCCCTAGAACTGTAACTTAAAAAGGTGTTGTGATTTGTGTGGGTATAATTCCCTCCTACATGGAATAAATAATAAAATGGCTAACACGTAAGTTCTTTGAGGTTTGCAAAGCAGTTTACTCATCTCCCTTTATCCTCAGTAACAATCCTGGTGAGATCAAAGGTATTATTTTGGCCATTTTACAAATGAGGAAACTGAGGCTAAGAGAGGATAACTACTAAATAATGTCTAAGGCAGTATTTGGATTGGATCTTCATAACTCCAAGTCTACGAGTCTATCCACAGTCCCAAGATGTTTCCCAAGAAATCACAGATCCTTGGCATTGGCGGAGGAAACCTTTGACATATTGTCCTAAAACCTAGGCCAAAGTCCTCTACAAATTTTTTGAGGCCAAATTACTCTGAAGTACTAAACCAGAAATTTAAACAATTCCAAATGCTGACTGGTCACATGGAACATAAAACTGACATGAAGTGTGTGAGCCACTGTCAGCTGAGAAAACTAACTCAAATCATAGGATCTCAGCAGGAAGAGACCTGAGGGACCATCCAATGCAACTTCCTTATTTTGCATGTGAAGCAACTGGAACCTAGACAGGGGGAGGGACTTGCCTAAGGTCACACAGTTGGTCATCAGACGCAAAATAAGAATTTTGGTCTCCCCAGTACTGGTCCATCATCTAGTGGTCTTTCCATCCCTAAAAGCAAACGAAATTGGCCATGCATGACCCAATGTGCTGACTGAGCCAAGATGAATATACTATATATACAAACTAAGGAAAGGCAGATGGGGAAATCAACACATCACTTAATAGCTATGTAAGGCATTTCTGGTCTGGATTCAGGACAGCAGGGACAAAGTGCTCTCCCATATCAAATATCTGGATTCTGTGCTAGTCGGATCCTGTCTTTGTTTTATTTAATTTTGGGGGTTGGTTTTCTTTCCATCTTCATTTATTTCCATCCACTGTCCATATCAGCCCAAATGTTTCATGCAATTCTATTTTGTTCTTGGAATCATTAAATGGGAATCACAAGATTTTAAAATATTTTAAGTACATCCTGCTTTTAATTTAAACAGCGTTTACTATATGCCTACTCCTATGCAATTCTATTATCAGGCACACTTTTGTTCCTGGGTTGATGGATGTTCTATCAGTACACTCATTGATTTTGGTCTTTAATTCCAACTCACTAGTCAAAATTCAAACTTTTGAAGATTTACATTTAATGGAATATGAAAGCAAAATTCTATAATACCTTAGCCAAGGTGTTGGCATTGCTTTCACATGCTTTCCAAAGAACACAGGCAGTCAGGTTTATTCAGTTCATGCATCATTTTTTTTTTCTCTTTCACAAAGAAATGCAGCTAAACCCCAGTTTCATCTGCTCATTCTCAATGAATGAATAAGTTCCAAGGTTATTATTCTGATATTACTATTCATGGATTCTGTTCTGATTCATTTTGGCAAGCCAGGTGCCTTCCATACTCGGAATAAAATCAGGGATAAATGATTGGAGCCAGCATGCAAGGGAGAAACACCAAATCAAGGGAGAAAAAGATTTACACTACATGTTGTCAAGAGAGTTGTTTAGTATTCTAAACAACTGCCTAATCATTATCAAAACTTCTTTGAAAACTCCCCCACAAGTTCCCTTTAGTAAATCCTTATTTAGTGAATTATAGCACACCAAGGAGGAATTATTATCTGACCTGGCATCTATAGGCTTTAAACTGAGCCAGATCTTAGTAAATCTGTAGGAAACTCCTTTTAAAAATTTCTCTTTTGCCTTGCTATAGAATTCTGAGTTCTGGGAGGGGGAAGTGAAGGCTGATATGGATACAGCTATGGATCCCCAGCCAGCAACTCATCTCCATCCCCATACATTGCAAAAAAATAAAATGGAAGGGGAGAAGTGATCACTGAGAAAGAAGTTAGAAGTATCCAATGTCCCTAATTGTCATAGAGAGTGGGGCTGTTTTTACCTTTCTTTGTAGCCTCACCAGTTAGCACAGTGCCCAGCACATAGTAGGTGCTTAATAAATGTTCATTGACTGATTGACTAGGGTAAGATTACAGAAAAGATTCTGATATATTCTAGGGTCATGGAGAAATCCAGGGCAAACGCTCACATGGTGGTCAGGAGAAGCGATACAAGGACACTCTCAAGGTGTCTCTTAAGAACTTTGGAATTGATTGTGTGACATGGGAGACACTTGCACATGGCTGTTCAGCATGATGTGCCCTTATCAGAGAATATACTGTGCTCTGTAAGCAAAGCAGAATGGAAATAGACCATTTATAATAGCCCAACCTATAGTAGGACATTTTGAGCTCATGTTGGCCTGATCAGCCACAGTCAGGCACACTATAACTTGACTCTAGCACAGTGATGTCACTTGGGTCCTCTTCAAGAACAGGAAAACAACTGAGAGCAGATCTAGTCTGTCATAGACATAGGAGGTCCAGTCTGATTTAGTCTATGATAGAGCCAAGGGATTGAACCAGAGCTTGCCTTTACCTCCCAAGCAAAAGTTTTTTTTTTTTTTTCCATAGGCAAATATAGGGTCTATAGAGCTTTCCCCTCATCATATTCAAGGGCTCTTTGTTTTGTAAAGCCTTAGTGATCTACTTGTACATAAACTGCCCTAGGCACTTTAAGGTAGTGACATGGTACTGTAGAAAGAACACAGGATTAAGATAAGAGACTGGTTTCAAATTGTTCCCGTACCACTTATTATCTGTGTGACCTTGAGTAATTCCATTAACCTTTTCAGGCCTCAGTTTCTTCCCCTGTAAAAAGAGGAAACTAAGTTATGCCTTCTCAGAGGTTCCTTTTATTTAAAAATCTATGACCTGAAGATTCTGTAATATCCTGAAATCAGGCAAAGTTATCACTGCGGTAGCTGCTGCTCCCTTTCTCCCTTCTTAGTGAATAAAAAGCATTGTTGACACACAAGCCCCTGAGTAAGGGCTTCATTACCTGCAGTGGTATTTTGGCTATAGGAAAATCACTGACATTTCTCTTTGCCCATCATCCTTCATTCCCATCTAGACAAATCCTGTTTCCTGGCTTTCCAGAATCACCCCCTTGAGAACTCACCCATCATCAAGGGGGATCATAGATCACAGTGAAGTAGTTTCCCCACTATCTGTCTTTCATCACAAATGAGTGCTTTATCCTCTGGTAATCACCTAGGAGTCTGTTCCCATTCCTCTACAATCTGGACAAGATTGAACTCCCATTAATTTGGAAGGTCCATATCTCTGTGCACATGGCTCTTGACTACCAGTAAACATGGATCAGAGAAGACAATTAGCTTCAGTGTCTGCTCCATGGCAGGAAAGGTGCTGATTATTTTAACTGTTTACTGGGCAATAATCCTAGAGGACTCGAAGCATTTCAATTGATGTTAGCAACCTCAGGGACAAAAGGGAGGGCAGCTGACTTCTATCCAAAATCTACTGGAGTTCTCTGTTAAAAACATAGCAGCCTAATAAATGTCAAGTTCTTCCTAAAGACCATTTCATCTGTGAGAAGGCAGAGGAAGGAATTTGCTATAATATACCTGATTCTGATTAACATGTAAAATTATAATATAATACAGCATAACGTAACACAATATAGCACAGCATAACATATGACATAATATCCTATAATATAAGGTAGACCAGTGACCAAAATAGCAATATTACCTTTGAAAGGAAGCACTCATCAATCAATGTAAAAGACAAACTAGGTGTGAATTAGTTCTTAATCGATTTAAGATAATTATAGTGTTTTGACTGTTTAGATTAAAGGCAGATGATATCTGATAAGAAATATCATCCAACTGGATCATCAGAAATACCTCTGGATGTTTCTATGAATAAAAAGCTGTGTCTAGTCAACAAACATTGATCCAGTCTAGTGGTGGAAAAGATAAAATTCTTATTATTCCTTTGAAAATTGGAGCTAACACCCTGAGAAGGAATCACTTTGGGCTATGTATGTGTGGTGAAGAGGTCTCCCTCTCCCTCCTCTCCATCTCCTTCCCCCCCCCTCTTCCCCCTTACAATTTATCTCCCTCTTCTACTTCTCCCCTTTTTCCTCTCTCCATCTTTCTCTCTTTCTCCCTCCTCTCTTTCCTCTCCCTTTCCCTCTCCCCTTTTCTCTCTGCCCCTTTCCCTCTTTCCCTCCTTTCCTCTCTCTTCCTCCCCTTCTCCTTTCCCCTCCCCCTTTCCCCACTATGGAAAAGCATTTTCAGGGAGTCTGTAGTGAGAAGTGCCAACTATGGACTCTACAGAGTGATCTACCCACAGAATCCAGCAGGAAACTGCCCCTGAAAAGAATTCTAGGAGGAGTCCTAGAAGAAAGAAAAGAATTTTCACCTGCCAGCAATTGGCTTTTACCCCTTTGTCACCTGTTGCCACATATGTGCTTTACTTTTTCACCTTTGTCATTTAAATTTGTGCCCACCCTTCCCAGAAGTCTTGTGGGCATTTGTTGGAAAGGGTTTCCCAGTGTTGTTTTTCTTGGGGGGGGGGGGGCAGGTTATAACTGCTTTTGTAACCAATATCCAACTTTGGTGACTGTATTTTTGCTAAAAAGCTAATTAAATTTGGTCTACTAAGGACACCTGTGGGGGCTCATGAATGGCAGAACTAGAAATCTGGCCCCAAAGGGTGATCTATAGGCATTCACCTAGCCAGTGAGAGCTGTAGATGGGGAAGTGATCCAGAGTGGAAATTACATTGTGGTGGCTTTTTGCATGATGCCTCTTGGGTCCTTGACATTTGAAAGGAGCAAATGGAGAGACTCTCCATATTGTACATTTCGTCTTGGATATCCATCTTTGTAGGGAATCCACTAGAGAAAAATTAATATTTTGTTTCTCTTTTGCTTCAGACTGTAACTGGACACTGCTGAAAATACAAAAGAGAGACATCATCCTGTAAGAATATTCAGAAACATTTTGAATGCATTTTAATGAATGTTAAACCAAACAAAAGGTTTTGTTTTTCCTTTCTTATTAATTTTAAACTTAAATACAAAAAGACAAATTTCCATGTATACAACACCACACAAAAAAGAGGATTTAATATAGAGTCATGAATCCCTCTTTCATACCACTTTTTTAAAACTATGTAATAAATACTTGACATTGTTTTCAAAACTACTCTGCTTCTCTGTGCTTCCTTCTTTGTATTATTTTGCCCTCTGCTGATGCATTTTTTATTTTTTTCCCCTCCCTCCTCACCTTGCACTAAAGACCAAAATTTCACTCTTCCCCCACATGTACATATGTATCTATGCATGTATGTGAAATCATACTATACATATTTCTATTTATCAGTTCTTTCTCTGGTGATGGATAGCATCTTTCTTCATAGATCCTTTGTAATTGATTTGAGTACTTATAATACCTATAATACTTGAGTAATACTTGAGTACCTATAATACTTATAGTACTTATAAAATGACTTAGTCATTCCTAATTGTTCTTTAAATAATATTCCTGTTATTGAATAGAGCATCCTTTTGTTTCTCCTTATTTTATTCTTTGTCATTTCATACAAGTCTTTTCATGTTTTCCTAAAATCAACCAGCTCAAATTTTCTGTAGAACAGTAGTATTCCATCACAATCACATACCGCAACTTGTTTAGCCATTCTCCACTTAAAGGGCATCCCCTTCAATTTCTCATTCTTTGCCATCACAAAGAGATTTACTACAAATATTTTAGAACATAAAGGTTCTTTTCCTTTTTCCCTGATCACCTAATAGACTTAATAGTGGTATTGCTGGTTAAAGGGTATACGTAGTTCTATCATTCTTTGTGCTTTGTTTTATTTGAAGTTAGGTTGAAGACAAGTAGAAGGTCAAAGAAGGGATAAGATCCTTGCTCAAGTGAGTGAGGTAGTAATGAATGGAAGATGGAAATTCATTTCAATTTTACCTCTTTACTTACTATGGTAAGCAATCTTGAAATAGCAAAGTGTAAAATGAAAATAATTAAAAGGGAGAAGATACTGATAATCAGATGAAGAGATGGGAAGAGGATAGATAGATTTCCTCAATGAGCTCAAGTCATCAGACCCTGAGGAATTAAAAGTGTGATTGCAATAACTAAAAAAAAAAGCGCAGAATGTGGAGTTGAAATGAATTAGAAATAGTTTTCAAAAGGGCAAAGAAGGTAGGTCATTCAGATGAAAGGATAGTGATAAAGGGATATTTTGTGAATATTTAAAATGG
Organism: Bettongia penicillata ogilbyi; assembly: GCA_023548195.1. Lineage (NCBI taxonomy): Eukaryota > Metazoa > Chordata > Mammalia > Diprotodontia > Potoroidae > Bettongia > Bettongia penicillata. Next base: position 6,571,653 of record JAJHZJ010000226.1, read on the forward strand.
GAAAATGTTGAGCTAACACTGGTTAAGATTTTAAGTCATATCCAATGACTTAAGGAACTTAAGGAATCCAAGACAAGGAACAATTTTCAAAGCAGCTGCCAAATATCAACAACCATGTGAAAACGTATCCAAATCTCTAATAGAACAGAAATGTAAATTTAAACAAAAAAAAAAACCTTTAAGGTTTTACCTCATGGGCAACACATTGACACACATGACCAAAAAAATGGAAATTGCCAATGTTAGAAGGGCTGCAGGAGGACAGGCATACTAAATGCACAGGCAGAACTCTGAATTATTTTAATTGTCCTAGGAAACAATTTGGAATTTTCAGAGAAAAATCAATAAATTTTTAGTGTCCTTGAAAGAAAAGATAGTTATATATCCCAAGGAAGTCAAAGACAGCAATGATAATAACAAAAAACAGCACTAGCTAATATTTGCATTTTAAATAAAACCAAATGCTCTGAAATTGCTCTGTGGGAATTTTATAATTCTAATAATGAAGTGACACATAGCAGGCACTTACTGGATGTTTATTGACTAAAAAAAGTTATAGTTTTCTTTTTGATAGAAATAGGATATTATGGATGACAAAATATTTCATAAATTGTTAAATATTGTCATTACTTCAGTTTGTCTACCTGTTTGTCATAAGAAAAGACTTTCATATAAAATGATAGCATATTCAAAAATGGTAATGTCATAATAATATAGCAATCAATAAAATATATATTTTTTAATGTTATGGACTAGTCTGAGTCTTATTTTGATAGTTATATGATAGGTAATGAAAACGAATTTGGCAAAGTCTCATGAGATCTTTGTTGACAAAATGTGATCCAGATGCCTATTGGATAACAGAATTTTCAGGCCACATCTTCACATTCATGTCATTGACTGAAAGGTACAAAAATAGGAGTGCCCTTTGTATTTATTCTGTTGTGATTATTTCTTGTTTTTTGATATTTATACACATTTGATTTGGTCAAACAAAATTTAACCTTAATGATTTTCCTTCAGCAGAATGTCCATTATGGGTACCTTAAGATCATATAATATTCCTTCCTACCGTAAATGCAAAACCAGAGCTGACTTTGTTCAACAATCCTTTGATTATCAATGTTAGTTAAGACATAAAATGGAGAAATATTTGCTCACCAAATGTGTTCCCTGTCATCAGGGCTATCCTTGACAGAAGAGCTATAAGGCAAGAGTTGTTTTGTGTGGATAGTGAGATCCTACATATGCTCCTCCTTTCATTTGACATTTATTAATTGTTCAAGAATTCTTTCGCAAATCAAGTCGACCATACTACAGATCCATGACCACTCAAAATAGTTGCTTAACACTTCAGATACCCAACACTAAGGGGATCAAAAATATCTCTTATATAAACTATAATGTATGGTTAAATGGACTGTCTAATAAACTGCTCAGTGGAAGGTGGAAAAACAGAAAAGATGGACAATGGATTTGGTCCAGGAGGAAGAGAATAGGGTGTACTGCATCTAGAAAACTGTGCAGTATTTTCAAAAATCCCAAGCTGTCCTCCAGATAAAAACTCATCTTTTTCACACTAATAATCTCACTATGGTGCTATATATCCATGAACTATGAAATATCATAACCTCTGAGGAATCAAAGTCATGGCTGACTCAAAGGGCAGTAGGTATAAATAGACAACCACATATTACTGAAGTCATTTTAGGTGTATGAAGAATGTTAGAAATAGATATGAGTCAGGCATAAGGCAAGAGCAGTAGAGGAAAGGATAATCTACAAACTGCACTAGTACACTCACTATGATAAAAAGCCAAAGAGAAATCCTCTTTAAGTGGATCTACTATGGAGAATTTATGGGAGGCCATGGGCAAAAGACTCATGGGATCAGAGGTTTCAGTGGATCGCTACATGCATCACTGAAAGGAATCCCTATATCATTGCATCACAGATACAATAAAACATTCAAATGTAGATTAGGATTACTTACCAACTCTAGAGGTGGAGAGTAAGTAAGGGAAGATGACGTTGGTTGGTGGGCTGTCTTGGAAGGGAGGAATTATTGGTGGTATAAGGTTTACTGTAGCCACAGGGTATTGGGACAGGTTTTGTTCTCATAACACTCCTATCAAAAAGTATGCCTATGCTGAACCCAGAAGGTGATAAAACTTACTATGATACAAATTTAAGTTTGGTTGTGTTCATTTTCTTGAGGACCAAGTGAACCATGACTATTGATAACAAAGTCTTAGGATAACACTCTCTAGTCCCATCTTTGCATAGTTTGATGGCATGCTAAGCATTGTGGGAGTTATAACACATATAAAAATATATATATATATATACACATATATATATATAAACACACATATGTATATATATATGTATGTGTATATGTATGTATGTATACATACACACATATGTCAGGACCCTAGGAGGGATGTGTCAATCAATTGCCCTGTGATTTTATACATCATCTCTCTGACTTCACTGACCAAAACACACTTCCCTGGACCCTCCTTCCCTAGTTTTTTTGTCTATCTCTATTGTAATGTAATCTCCTATAGGGAAAAGACTGGATTTAAAAAAAAAAATGTATTGCTGACATTTACCACAGTAGCTTAATATTTTCTTTTCCTTCCTTCCTTCCTTCCTTCCTTCCTTCCTTCCTTCCTTCCTTCCTTCCTTCCTTCCTTCCTTCCTTCCTTCCTTCCTTCCTTCCTTCCTTCCTTCTTTCTCTCCTTCTTTGCTTCCATTTTAAGTGAAAAAATAATTTTTCCTTTTCTCACTTTAAAAGTTTTTTTTTTTAAATCTTTTGTTTTTAATCCCTGGGGTCCTGTATTGTTAATACCCCCTCTCCCAAATGACAATGAAATTTCCTAGAGACTTTGAGAGTAATATTCTGTGTTCTCAGTTCTGTCACTCATTGCCTTTTAATCCCTCAAAATCTATTTAGCTTCTTAAACCAAAGCCCATTTCCAAAACAATTTAGAGAAACTCAATTAGTAACCAAAGGAAACTCATGAGTAAGAACCAATCCCTTCCTCCTTTTCTGGACTCATGACTATTTGCTGACACTATGCTCCTCTGACAATTACGATCTATCTCTCCTATGTGATAATAAAACAGGGGATGATTATGTTTCCTAATCCAAGATCTTCAAAGACCTCATCTAAGCAAAATGAACCAGCACTCGGCAGTGACCCAGAGTACCCTTTCTTCTCCCTTAATTGTAGTATGACTATGTTGCAAACAGTGGCTTGTAGAGAGTTGTTGTGACATGTACGTGTCACAGTTGTTTATGAGCCTTTTAGCGTAATTGCCACAGCTCTAGAAGACGTGCTTAGTTCTGCAGGTTTCTTGGTTTGGTGTCTGCTCCATTTTTTCAAACTTTCTTTGACATAGACTCAGTTGTCTGTCTTCCTATTCCCATTCTGTGCTTGGTTCTCAACTTGACCACATTTACCATCTCGGCTATTTTTACTGACATCACTCACCAACTCATATGGTTTCCATTACTACAAAATGTTACCTTAGTTTAAACTATTTTTTTTTTCAAATGAGAATACAGCAGAAAAAGATGTGGTGTCAAATCTCAATGGACACTAGAAGAGCCCAAATAATTTTTGTCAGCAGTGTTGCTAGTCTCAATGAGCATATTTGAAAGGCAAATTGGGTCAGACAAAATTCTGATTAATCTTTGTCCCTCCCCCCTCTCCCTTATTCAATTCATTAGCTTTCAAGAGGACCAGGCAGAAAAAGAATAAATTTCTTTATGGGAAAATTACTTGAATTTTGTTTTTCTTTTCTTGTCCTTGAGTTGTTTTGGCGTTTGGCTGCTTTTAGTACATGTCCTGCTTGGGGGGTAAAAAAGCATTAAACACCTTGATGATGTCTATCGGAGCCATACAGTGATAAGATCACATGACTTGGAATAACCTAGGAAGTGGAACAAGGAGCTCCAGTATTTGTGTAACTAACTGTGCTGTTAGAGAGACAAGCTCCTTTTATTAATTGTACAAAGATCTAAGGCAAAAATTGAGCACTCTGACTTGACAAATTTGAGCTTACATAGGATGACAAGAACTTTATTTCACAATGGAACTGCAAAATATGCTACCCAGTGGAGATAGCAGTGAATGAGACAAATTATGTGCCTAACAAAATTTATTTCCATATAACACTTAATGTTGATTTCATTGACTGAGCACTAAAATGACTTCCTGAAAAATTCAGGAGTTTAATTAAATGATAAACTAGTATCTATAAGTTTCTCTAAGATCCATGGGCGATCACAACTTTCACTTCACGACTTACTGAGGAGGGAAAAAACTCATCACCACCAGAGAAAATCCATTGCAACTTTGAATAGATCTAATGGTTATGAAATTTTTCCTTATATGGTGTCTAAACTTATCTCTGTCACTTTCATCCATGGTTCCTAATTATGTCCACTAGGGAGCCAAAGGGCTGCAAGTCTAATACCTCTTTCATGGGGCAGCCCTTTGGTTACTTGAAGATAAGACTTACTGCCTTCTCTTGTCCAGTTTAAATGTATTCATTTCCTTCAACCTGAATCTGTACCCTGATGCCAATCCTGATTAAAAGTTCTCCTTCACTTTATCATTGTGTTCACTCAGAACTGAATGTAACACTTTGGGCTTGGTCTGGCTTTGGCAAAGCATTCTTGTTGAGTTGAATGTTCTTATTAGATTTACATCACTTTATGTTTTATAACTAAGGTTAGCTTTTACAATTTTGCAGCTAGATGACCCAGTGGATAGAGTGATAGTCCTGGAGTCAGGAAGACTCATTTTGCTCAGTTAGTATCTGACCTTAGATACTTACTAGCTATGTAAGTCTGGGCAAGTCACTTAAATCTGTTAACCTCAGTTTCCTCACCTGTAAAATGAACTAGAGAAGGAAATGGAAAACCACTCCAATATCTTTGCCAAGAAAACCCCAATGGGGTCACACAGAGTTAGACACAGCTGAAAAATGGCTTTATAATTTTATGTAGTTTTTAATAAATTTAAAAAATTAGTTGAAATAAAATAACATTACAATGCTCAGGACAGAATAAATATTCTATAAATGCTCATCAGTTACCAAGAATTTCAGTTCCTTACTATGATGTGACACACCATACCCTGACTCCAAAAGTTTTCCCTCATTCTCTATCTTGTCCTTTCCCTCCTCATCTCCTAGCTTCCCTGTCTTCCTTCAAAGCTCATTTAACATTTCACTCTTCTGTAAGAGTAAGACATGACTAGAGAGATTGAAGAACAATAAATCTGCAAGAAGTCTTTCCTGTTCTTCCTTAAGTTTTGCACTTCTCATCAGAGATCATTCTCAACTTAATATGTATATGTCTTATTTGTACCTAGTTGTTTGCATGTTGTCTCCCTCATTGAGTTGTAAACAAACCCTTAGAGGGAAGGAAATGTTTGTGCCCTTTATTTTTATCTGCAATACTTAGCCAAATGCTCTTGATTGGCTGACAATTTCTCTTTTATTTAACTAATACTGGCATTTGAAGATTTAGCAACAATATACTCAAGCCCACACTGGACTTCCAAGTGATCCTGAGATTCCCCTGACAGATAATGGACAGGACATACTTTAGACATTGGAAATAACTTGGTAACATTACATAAGAATGAACTTTAGAGTGTTTTTAAAAATCCTATGCACCTCTCTGAATTTCTTCCTATAATCTAACACTTATAATATTCAATAATCATCAGTAGTACCAGGTAAGTCACATTACTTTGGTAAAATCAATATTAAGCAGTAACATCTATTTTCTAAGTTTACTCTTGATTCATATGTAATAGGAGGTCATAAAAAGATATCTAATGTAACTCTCAATGTATCGTAATAAAACACAGCATAGATCTAACTCATTGGAAATCATTGCCCAAGACAGCCTCCATTAGAGATGGCAGGACCAAAAAAATTGGTCTCAATATAAGAGACATGCCATTGACCTAATTAATACACTGGCAACACCCATTGTAATGGTAAGTATGAGACAAGTTATGAAAGCCTGCCAATTTCATATCAGCTTCATCAGTCATCTATGACCCCATAGACACATTTTTGTTTTCTGTTCTACAAAGGGTTGAATTGATGTGTAGGGGGGAGGAAGCATGTAGGACAAACTAGAATTATTTCTGAAGTGGTGAATTCCCTAATATATTGATATTCAGGAATATGAGAACTCTAATCTTCCCTTTGTGCAGAATTATACTGTGATACATTAAACATTAAATCCATATGTGGATATTTCTACGTTATAAAAATGATTAATAGACTTCCAATGAATAAAAACAATTTTAATCTAGAGGTATAAAAAACAATAATTTATGTTTTGTGAGAAAGATCTAGGGAAGAGTTATAGAAGGGGGTGCCTTTAGACATAAGAAAAGATCCTCTTCCTTCTCTTAGGACATCTACACCCCCACCCCACATCCCACATGCACACCTTCACTTTCAGTAGCCACCCCAGACACCAGTTAGGAGAGAGATCTTATTTCAGATAGATCCCTACATGAGCATCTGAGCCTCTGTTTCTATATTCCACTAACTTTTTTTTTTTAAATAAAGAAACATTAATTCTTTTCACCTGACACCTATAACTGACCAGACATTACACAGCTAGTTCTCCTTCTGTATGGTCCATGTGGTATCTCTCAGAAAAAGCTTTACTGAGGAGACAGGGGTCTGCTTATGAACATTTTCTCTGCCTTTAAGAGCCTCCTATCCCAGCTAAGTTATATTTTGGAGGACTTCAGAGGATACTTATCATTTATTTGTATATCTTGAAATTTATTTTCTTGAAATCTAGGTGACAAGGAAAAGATTGCTGGTATTGGAGCTAGGGCACTTGAGTTTGAATACCACTTCAGACTAGTAGAAGAAGCCAACATCCTTATAACGGAATGGAAGAAATAATACATACAGAAATCCAAAAATACAGTTCCTGAGAATATGGAAGGTAACTGAAACCAGACCCAAGAGATTGAGTGGAAATACATGATGCAAACTAAAAAAGGGAAAGAAGGAAAATCTGAACCACTCTATGTATATAACAATTATGAAGCCCTTCCGATAGAAGGTATATTTGGACCTTTCAGAGAAGAAATTAAATTAAAGGGAAGACCCTTAAGTGATAGCAGTGTAAGGAAACCTGTTACTGTCTCCAGGAAGGAGATGGGAATCAAGGTGGTTAATGACTCATTACTGAGGGCCACAGATGAAGCTATGTGATATGACCAGTCAGGAGATATACTGTATTAATGGAATATATGCCAGAGAAATGATTGACAACTGAGACAAAATTTGAAATCACAGATAGCTGGCTATTCCAAAGATTCTTGTGGAAAGAAATGATTTTATGAGAAGAAATCTTGGAAGGAAGTATACTTGGTGACTGAAAACTTGAAAATGAAACTAGGAATGGAGATGGTATTTTTATTTCTTTTTTCTTCCAACTTAAAGTCAAGATGAAAAAGAAGAAGAAAAACTTGGGTAGTCATTTTTTGACTATGTGGATAGTGCTGAAGAATGAGGTTTGGTTTTCTACACCAAGGCTTAAGATATTGGAATGACGACCTGGCTAGAGACAGAAAATATATCTCAGAAAAGTCTGGGAAGAAGACATTAGGGTAGAAATTTGCTGCTCTGAACATGAAGGTTTTAAATTGAAAATGGAAAGAGATGGATTATTACAAAAGAAAACTAAAATGGGATACCATAGAGGGCAATGGGTTAGCTATAAGAAAAAAAAAACAGGAGTAATTTGCAAAAGAAAAAAATGGAAAGATTTAAAGCAATTTATAGTCTTAGGTGTCTATGTACAACTCAATATTAGGGGGACTCTCAGAACTCAAAATCTTAAAGGTGAACGTTGAAAACTAAAATAAATACATATAAAAAATGTTGGTGGGACTTTTATATTTTAAAGTAAGGAGGTAATTGTGGTCTTATGGGCATCACAAAGACTTGGTGGACTGGATATCATCTCCAGTATTATGAGAGGGCATATTTCCTTCCAAAAGACCAAATCTTCTAGTAGGAGTAGAAGAATAGAAATGGAAATCATTCTCTAACTCTGAAAATATCTTTCACACTCTGATAGGTACAGAGTAGGGGGTGCCAGCTCTATTGGATATAGAATGGAGGCTCTCTTTGTAATGGATAAGAGTAGGAGTGGAAGGGAAGAAAAGGGAGGACAGTGAGAGGACCCATAATTCTACGGAAAAATAACTATTCTAGAGAAGAAATTTTGGTCATTAACTCTATCTTCCCTTTCCAAATGCATTTCGCATTTTTCAACTGCACAAAATCTACATTCCAGTGAAAGGATAATGATAATTACAGTAATGATAGCTGATATTTATATAGGGATTTAAGGTTTGCAAAGCAATTTATAAAGATGACTTTATTTGACTGTTCCTTGAACTCATCCGGTGCTTTTCTGTCTCTGAATATTCATGCAGATTTCTTCTTGATAAGTGGATCTCCACCTCTTTAGGATGAGATTATCTCTTCCTTTAAGGTCCAAATCATTTGTCATTTCCTCGGTGAGGTTTTCCTTGTTCCTCTGAACTGAAAGTGAGCCCTTTATCACTAACTAATGTCCCATAGTATGTAGTCTGAATGTCTTTTTATTCTTATCACACCTTTCTTATAATAAAAATAGGGACAGATATTATCTCCCCTTGCTCCTATGGGGCTCCTAAGACACAGTTCTAACAGTACTTACATCTCCAGGAACATATATACTTTGCCAGTTCAATAAACAAAGGTTAGTAATTCCTTACAACTGAGTAGAACTGGTTTCAAAGGAAGACTCATTACTCTTCCTTCTCCCTTACCTATCACACTCAAATATCGCCATTTCCTATTGCTTCCAGCTCCACAGTATCTTGGTTTCCACTCTCATAGTACAACTATGGTTCTGGTTTGTATCCCTTTTCACCCAGACTAGTATAATTATTTGGATCAGATCAATAGAAGTATCTTCGAGAAAATAGATGCTAAAGAATTATAGACTAAGAGGTAGGAGGAACCTCAAATATTATCCAATATCATTCTCATGTTTTAAAATTGAGGAAACTGAGACTCAGAGTGGATGTTACTTGTCCAAGGTCACACAAATTGGAGCAGAGTTTAGATTTGAACTTAGATTCACTGACTTTAAAAGTATTATTCTTTTTACTACAATAGGGACTCCAAAGGTGTTACCAAGACCACAGCTATTGATGACCTGACATCATTATGCCCTCCCTTAGGAGTCTATTGTGTCTTAATATGTCTAGCAGCTTGCAATATAGTTACTTGCAAGAGACTCTCCCAGAACCATAGACAACCCAGAAGACCACAGTTTATCTCACTCCCTAGCCTGTCTTTCTAATGATATACTCAACTACATAATTCAAGACCTCATTTAGAAAAACAGGCCAGAAACTTGCTCTTCTGAATTGATTATTGGTAAAAGTGTCATTCTCAAGGTTATTTGCAATGCCTCCTGCCTTCCTCATTTGTTCGCCCTTTTGATGTGAAAAGAGTTATAGTCTTTTAACTTATCCTGTTTGCCATCTCTTTCCTCTCTAACCCAACTTTCACTGAGCTACCAAAGCAATCTTTACTCACAGGTCTTACCTTGCATTCTTTCCCTCAAAAAAAAAAAAAAAATCAGTACTTCAGGATTACCTATATGACAAAAGGGTTGGATTTGATGGCTTCCAGGATGACTATAAAAATACAGCAAACTTGAAATTTAAGGTTGTCCCTCAACTGGCTCCATCCTCCCCTCCTAGTTTTATTTTTCTGTTCCTGCTTTGTGCACTTCACATTCCAACTACATTGAACGACTCACCACACCCCAGGCTTCTTCTGCTCTTTAATGCCTTTTCTTATTTGCATACAAATTTTATATTCCTGGTATGAAGATGCTCCATTTCCCCATCTGTTGAAATGTTTCCCTTGTTGAAATCTATGCACCTCCACATGAAATATTCTTTTCCTGGTGTCCTCAGCTAGAAATAGATCCCTTCCCCTTGAATTTATAATATTTCCCTGTTTGACTTATGTGCACTTATAGCCTTTAGTTTATGATATAATAATTTGTATGTCTACATTATTCTTCCCCATCCTGCTCTACGTTGTAAAATAGTTGAGATCAGGAACTGGTATTTATTCTTTGTATGCCCCGAACCTGAATTAGATTTAGTAAATGTTTAAGGAATTTAATTTAACTTCATCAAATTGAGTCATAAACATTTCAGGGACTCCATTTTCAATTAATAAACCTTAATTAGGCACTTATTGTATTCTAGGCATGGTGTTAAGTGCTGGGGATAAAAAAAAGCTTAGACAGTCTCTCTCCTCGAGAAACTTACATTCAAATATGGGAGACAACATGCAAACAAATTACACGTACACACACACACACACATACACACACACACACCAAGCTCCATATAGGATAAATAAATAATTAGCAGAGGGAAGCTATTAGAATTAAGAGGGGTTTGAAAAGGCTTCCTATAAAAGATGGGAAGTAGTTGGGACTTAAAGAAAGTCAAGGAAGCCAGTAGGCAGAGTTGAGGAGGGAAAGTATTCCAGGCATGGGAGACAACCAGAGAAAAACTTGGTTGGGGGGAAAGGGAGGGGGCTTAACAGAGACATGGAGGACCTTCTTTGTGATCAACCATGTGACATCCTATGCAACTGCCTTTCTCACCTGTGTTCCTAGAAATATCCAAACAAGTCAGGAAGTGTGCAAAGACAAATATCATGAAAGTCAACAACACAACAGAAATGCATTCACTTTGCTTTCTGTATCAGTTTTACATGTGTGCATTTAGCTCATGTAGAAAATTATCAGGAATTGAAGAAAATCAATAATGTGTGCATGGGAGGGAAATGTGGCTCGCCATGAGTATGGAATCAGGCACTAAGTGTGTCCATTGTTTTATGATCCATAAATTATTGATTCTTAATTAGCTAATTTTAACTTATTTTATTATTTCTTGTTAATTTTTATATCTATAATTATTAAATTTTCTTCTTGAACTGTGTTAGCTCATCATGTATGAAATAGTTAGAAGATGTTTTTAATATATATTTTTTAAAAGAATGGGGAGTTCTGGACTGATGACTTACTTTTTGTAGAGAATTCCTAATGTGAACATGCCCTCCCCTGATTCATATCAGAGACGTATTTGTAACTTACAGAAAGTTTACTAGAGCAATGAGATTTTAAATGACTCCTTCATGGTCACGAAGCCAGTATGTGTCAGAAGCACAATTGATCCCAGGTCTTCCTGACTGAAAGGCTGGCTTTCTATCTACTCACTCCACAATGCCCCTCATTTGAAGTCTTTGATAGCTAAAAAATAAATAAATAATATTCTCTGTATTTTTGGATCCAATGTCCATTGTGAATAATTGGGTAAGACTGGGAAACATGAAAACATAAAAAGTAAGTACTCATGACCAAGAGGCTGATAATGAAACAAACGTTCATAAAACAGTTTAGTTCAGCAACCAAATCCAGAGGAAATAAGAAATTTGAAGCTGCTCATCTCCACTCCAGCTTCAACTTGTGATGATGACATTCAGAGCATGTTATAGTTTCAATATTAAAGAGACTTCTTTCTTCTTACTTCAACCCCAAAGGCTCTTACAAACTGAACAACAAATTTTAAAAAACCAATTATTGAACGTCAGTCAATAGCATTTATTAAGAACTCATTGTGTGCCAGACACAGGGTAATATATTTTGTGAAAAGAAAGAGAAATGAAACAATTATCCCCCTACCCTCACCCCCAAACTCAGATTAAGCAAATACATGGGGAAATGGGAAGCTTCTTACAGGTTAAGAGTTATGACTGCCAAAGTGGTTCCCACAGATGAAATATTGATTGAAAACAATCAACCAAACATACCTCATTAAATTCATGCCTCATTAAATTCTTTTGGCTGTTGAGAGACATAAAAGAAAACTGACATGAAAAGATACTTTTTTTTCCTAAAATCAGCCTTCTAGATATCTTTTGCCTTTCTATCATAGTCATTTCCAAATGGATACCTCCCCTTTTCCTGCTAAGAAAATCATTCCCTACTTTAAAAAAAATAACAAAAAGGTTGGGGGGGGGAAATTCAGGTAAATGAAGCATCAAATTTAATCAAATTCCACACTCTATGCAATAGCTCCCCCACTTTAAAATAGATAATATTCATACCGCACTTAGCATAGTAGATGGTGCTTAATAATGCTATTCCCTTTCCCCTTCCCTTCTCCACTTTACAGAGAGGAAGAAAATCGGTTTTCCCATGGTTCCTTCAGGATTTAACTTGGTCGTTACAATCACACCGCGTTCACGATTTCTTGTCGTTTTCCTTTCCATTTACCACAAGTAATCATTGTACATGTTATTTTTCTGGTTGTGCGGACTTACATCAATTCATCTAAGTTTTTCATTCTTTTCTGCATTCTTCATATTCATCATTTCTTATGCCACAATAGTATTCTATTACATTAACATGCCACAATTCATGTTGACATTATCAGTGGACAGGAACCTACTTTCCGATTTCCAGTTTGCTGTTCATATTTTAAATTGTAACACTAAATGCTTCAAGGCCAAGGTTGTTTCATTTTACTGTCCCCTCCTGGGTTTATGGGTACCCTGAAGAGTGTTTTGGGGTATCTAACCTTTCTGCAACTGGCTCTAGCCTCTTCCAATGGTGTTCCCTCATTTGTAGGAGGGGTGATCTTTGCATTCCAGTTCCATTAGCCAATAACAGTCAGGTTAGATTTTACACAGAAATATTTGATTCGAAAGTTACATTCACAAATACACAAACTTATTCCCCCAACATGTGGGAGGCATAATTCCCATCTTTCCTCATACCTCAGGTCTTGGAGAAAGGAAGGGAATTGAGTTCATAGTTAAGCTCAGTTCCTATAGAGCACGCTTCCAGTTCCAAGGCAAACCACCCCTTGGGCTCTAATCCTTGGCACCCAGTCTTCTCAGGATTTGCGTACTGAATTGGCTGACGGCACCATTTGGCCATACAGTCCTGGCTCCAAATGCACCATGACTCAAACTCCCATGAGTCCATTGGGTCCCATGAGAATCATCCATCTGGCACCTGAAACTGAGGAAGATAACACAGAAAAGAAACACTCCTACTCCTCCATTCCCGATTCTCTGCCCATTGCTCATAGTGGGGGTATAAGAGAAAGAGCAGGGAAAGGGAAGGAAAACTGGGAGTTCTTTCCCACCTCAATATTTAGTTCATTGCCCCCATGCTGTGGGTGATCTGAAATCTTCACACTTGGAATACAACAGATGAGAGGCGTGCCTCCATCCACACACCTAATCCCCAAAGAACGAAATAAAAAGAGAGAGAAAACACCTCAGTCTTGCCAGTTTAAAAATGTAGGCAACCAATCAAAGGAGGTTACCTCCATGTGGTAGGAGACAAAACAGAGCTACATGTGAGGAAAGCTGTGCATGCCCAGACCAGCCCAAATTACATAATCTATCAGTGAATATTTTCAAAAAAAATCTTTTAAAAATGTTACTGAAAGGATTCCAATAATACTTTGTTAAATGTAAAGGATTCCAGTTACTACAAAAAGTTAGTGAAACATTACCTGAAATTCTTATCTTTAAACAAATTCCCCATGCAAGTTATTATTATTATTTTTTTTGGTTTCAGTTTTTATTTTATTTATTTATTTTTTTAATTTTAATTTTGATTTTTTTTTAATGTTTTACAATCACTTCCTTAAAGTTAAGATTTTATCCCCCCTACCCTTCCCCCAATATCCCCTTCCCTCCCCATGACAGCATACAATTCTGTTTAGGTTTTACATATACTTTCCTATTGAGCACATTTTCACTATAGTCATGCTATGTAGTCGAACTAAAATAAATGGAAGAAATCATATAACAAATTATTAAACTTATCTTTTGTATTTACCTCAGTACAGTGGAATACATTTTAAAAAAATCTTTTGAACTGTGAATTTAAAGAATGATTATGATAAACAATTCATATTTTGCATCATTTAAAGATTTGCAAAGCACCTTGATATGTGATCTCATTTTGAGCCAGATGAACAGAGCTTTATCCCATGTATAAATATCTTTAACTCATCAAGTTAAAACATTTCTAGAATTATCAAAGGATCAGAGGTCAAATGAGAAAAACCTTCAGTCATTTCAGTCATGTCTTATGCTTTGTAACCTCATTTGGGGTTTTCCTGGAAAAGGTATTGGAGTGGCTTCATATTTCCTTCTCCAGCTAATTTTATAGAAGAGGAACTAAGGTAAACAGGGTTAAGTGACTTGCTCAGGGTCACACAACTGGTAAGCATCTGAGGTTAGATTTGAACTCAGAAGATGTCTTCCTGACTGGAACTAGTACTCTATCCGCTGTACCACCTAGCTGCCAGAAAGACTTAGAAGCAAAGAGGCACTTCTTTTCAGAAAAGTCACAAGTATATTTGGCAAAACGTTGAAATCACTTTTGGTATTTAACACATCAGTAAAGGTAAGGGAGGGGGAAAAAGAGAAAGGTTTGGGACTGAATGATTTGGAACTTTTATAAAATCATGATGTGCTAGAACTAGATGGAACTTTAGAGATCACTGAAGAAGTGTTCTTTAAATCTAAATAATCAAGATCATGAAACTAAAATGTGAAGCTAAGTTCTCTAGTTCCTAGCCTAGTCCTCTCTTTGTGTATGTGTGTGTGTGTGTGTGTGTGTGCGTGTGTGCGTGTACATGTCCATGCACACATTCATTCCTTAGGAAAATAAGTTAAGAAGCAAATAAACTGGGTCCACCTTGGGAGAAAAATAAAAAGGGTTTTGCAGAAAACAATTCTTACTTTTTCCAGATTTCCCACGATCACCCTTGAGCTCTATGCCTGAGTTATTGTAGAGTTCTGTGTTTCTAGTGGGAATATTTCACTAGTTTAGAAAAAGCAATATAATATAATATAAAAAGCTCTAGGCTGAGGGCAGAAGACCAAATAAGAGACATGACTTTGGAATGAGAATGTGGATGCATATCCCAGTTC
Organism: Bettongia penicillata ogilbyi; assembly: GCA_023548195.1. Taxonomy (NCBI): domain Eukaryota; kingdom Metazoa; phylum Chordata; class Mammalia; order Diprotodontia; family Potoroidae; genus Bettongia; species Bettongia penicillata. The sequence goes on from JAJHZJ010000226.1 coordinate 6,586,767, forward strand.
TGTCATTCTGTAGAAGGAATATTCCATATTCTACATGGAATTGTGCCCTTGCTTCTGCTATATGAGTGATCTTGCCTAAGTCCCCTCATATCACTAGACCTCACTTTCCTCATCTATAAAATGAGAGAGTTGGACTAGATCACCGCTAAGGTGCATTAGAGTTCTCACTCTATGGCTCTGTGATCTGGGTTCTAATCCTGACCCTACTACTCTAAATTCACTTAAGCTCTCTGTTGTCTACCATCTGAGCATATCTTCCCTGCCTATCTCGCAAAATTGTGCTATAGATCAAAGGAGATTCTGGCTATAAAAGTACATTGGAAATGGAAAAAGGCTATCTTAAGAAATAGAATTATTGTCATAGTACCACAAAGAAACAAGGATAATATTTGTTTGTTTTTTGACAAAACATCTGTAAAATGAGAGATTGAACTACAAGAGCCTTGAAAATCATCCCTAGCTCTGAATCTGACAACCCCATCTCTGGTGCAGTACTGCTAATGACTCTAAGCTTAGCCCTAGTGCCCTATAGTTTCTCAGGCCCAAAAGGAAGCAAAATGAAACACAAAATGACAATAACAAATTCCAAGTTGCCTGAGTGCTACTACTCTCTCAGTTCCTAGCATATACATTTTGAGGTCAGTAACCCCAAATTAGCTCTACATGCTCATTAAAACTCTCCTAGGTTCAGAAGCAATTACTGGGTGCCTTTGAAGCTATGTCAATGTGATTTGGAGGACAAACATACCTGAGGACAATATAATTATAGCTGATTTAAATAGATGAGCATACAGTAAAGAATGCAGTGGGGGGATTAGTGACAGACATTAAGTGGCTCCAAAAACATTACTGGTGCTTTCATCACTGTGAAGGTTATAAAGCCTATGTGTCATTTGCTAGGGGATTATATTTTACCACTTGACTTCCATCCAGGGATGGGGAACTCACTACCTGTAGCCACATGATTCCATTATAGGACAGTAGAGCTTCCTCCGCTTCCCCCCACCAGTTCTTCCTTATTTTTTTTAATGTTGATTCAAACCTGTGATTTCAGAACTGTAATTGTATAAGGAGCCTTCAGTAAGGAAATTCCCTCTCTCAAAGCAATGTTGTAGCTACTCTATGACTTTCAGTTTTAGAGAGCTGCCTAGGGAAATATGTCTTTCTGTATGTTCTTTTCATTGACTGGTCCTAGTCCCACTCACTGGGGTCAAACAGATCGAATTTAATTTTTCTTCCCTGTGACAGCCCTTCCGATACTTTATGGCACCTGTCATGTTCCCACTCAGGGTCTTTTCTTCTTCAAGCTTGTTAATTTCTCTCCTAAAATATGGTGCCCAGACTGGCCGAAATTCCATATGTGATCAGACTACATCTGGCTCAGGTTGAAAACTTAGGGAGTATTTAAAAATAATGATCATTTTAATCACTGATATTGACAGAGAGATGTCATGTCACAGTGGAGAAAATGCTAGATGGACATGTGAGGTTTAATTTTGGCCTCTTTACTGTGTGATCATGGGAAGAGGAAGGAAATAAGAAATTATATAGCCTCTACTATGTTGCAAGCACTGTGAAAAATGCTTAAACAATTTTTTAAACAATATTATCTCATTTGATCCTTACAACAACCCTGAAGTATAGGGACTATTATTTTTTACATTTTCCAGCTGAGGAAATTGAAGCAAACAGAGGTTAAGAGATCTGTACAGGGTCATACAGCTAGTATATGTCTGAGGCAGAATGAAAATTAAGGTCTTCCTGACCACTGTTTCACATCTTGTACCTTGATACTTTCCATTTTCCTCATCTGTAAAGTGAGGATAATGATATCAGCTATCTCACAAGATTGTTGTGACAGAAGCACTTTGCAAGCATTAGATTATGCTATAAATATGAGTTATTGATATTGATGTCAGCAGGCTTTTTTTTTTGTTCATGTTATACAACTCACCTACACAAATTCATTCTGTTCAAGCTAGGTAGCCACAATATGTTAAAATCCAGATGTTTATGAAATTACAAATCATCTTTTTATTATACAATCTTATCAAAGTACTTCTTTTATTCCACAAATTGAAAATAAAGTAAATAGAAATTGGGGGGAAAATCCAGGTTACTCCATTCCCAGTACTAAAATTATAAAGGCTTTCACTGTAAATGTCAGAGGAATAACAGAGTGACTCCCACTCACCCAGAATGACTGGAGAATGGAGATGGGGGTAGGAAGAAAGGAACAGGTGAATGGTGAGTGACATTTCCTGGTGCAACTAGGTGCTGCTAACCCCAAGATTAGATTAGAAACCCTTATCAAGTAGCTAGAGTGTTTGCCAACCTGAGGACTCACCCCACCAGAAACGAGACTTTTACTCTTCTTTTCAACAAAGTGGATTTGTTTGCAGCAGTTTAGGGCAGAGCTGGGATAAGGACTCCAGGCCAGGCTGGGGCAGGAATAATTGAGAGAGCACAGTTTCAGGGAAATGGAGAGTGGGAGAATGGGAAAGCAGGAAAAGTGAAACATAGCCTTATTGAAATCCACATTCTATCCTAGCAGCCCTATAAAACAGAGAGAATGTTCAGTATCTCTCTGTAGCTTAAATATCCTTTTTCTAAGGAATGGGCTAGGTATAAATTGCATAGGAATTTCATGAAAAGATTAAAGAACCACTTTGAAAAGTAGTAAAATTAAAAGAGAATTCCCCTATAAAAATGTTTCCCTCCCTCCTTCTTTCTCTAGAATTTTACTTCTTTCTTTCCTCCCTTCATTTCTTTTCTCCTTCCTTCCTTCCTTCACTGCCTTTCTCCCTCTTTTCTCTCTCCTTCCCTCCCTCCCTCCTTTCCCTCCTCCTTCCTTCCTTTTCTTCTTTTATCCATGAACTATTATACCATATTTCCAGGAGTCCATGAAGGAAAAGCTTTCTTCAAGGGGGATAAAACAATATTCTTATGTCTACAACAATATATTAATATATATTAATTAATACATAAAAATACATATTTCTCATAAATAATTTCTCAAAGCATATATATACACATATAAAGTACATACACATATATATTTGGATTGAGGGTATACACACATATATGTAAGCCAAATGTTTACGTGTGTGTATATATATACATACACACATAAATGCACACACACACACACACACACACACACACACACACACATATATATGGCTTAAGTTTGTTTGGAAGAAGGTTAACTCTTTTCCCCCTCCTTGAAAAACTCATTCTATATAGATTTATATAATAAAATAATGGAGGAAAACTCTCCTAAATTCTTTGGGTCAAATATAACCATTAGTACAAATTTTAAAAGTACTCAAAATTGTGCTAGTTTAAAAACTGGCTTTCTGAAAATATTCAACACACTTTTAAGCTTAATCTGAATCATTAACATTTTCTCCCTAAAGTCAAGACAATCAACAAGACAGTAAATCAAACTTTGATTTGTACCATTTGCCAGCATCCAAAATGTTGATAATTCTCAAGAGCTGGTATGAGCTGGTTCCAGCACCCTGTTCCTCCCCCTCCCCCCACCATCGAAGTACTAGAATGTTATTTCTATAATCATAAATGATGTCAGAATGTTGAAAGTTTGTGACATGTGGGTTAAATTCAGTCTGCCTTCAGTAGATTAGTTCATGAAATGCTCCCTAACTAGCGACAAAGGACATTTAGAATAATTTAAGAGATGCTGAGCAGTTTTATCTCTGTCTTCCATTACAAACAACAGTCAAACCTGCCCTGGAGTACAATGCATGTCTTTGATTACTTCTCAGGAAGATACCACATCCCTTGCTTTACACCAAACCAATAGTAGCACATTAGGAGAATTTTTTGGAGTCTATTTCATTCGTGTTAAAAATGCATGTCAGGGGATCTTAACTTTAGGAATGGCACGTTCTCATCACAGTTCTCTACAGGGATATTAAGTAACTTCTCCTGACAACACATAAGTGGCAAGGTGATTCAGTGGATGGAGTGCTGTGCCTTAAGACAAGAAATTGTTGCTCTTCAGTTATTTCAGTAATGTCCGACTCTTTGTGACCTCATTTCAGTTTTTATTTATTTGTTTTTGGCAAAGATACTGCAGTGGATTGTCATTTCCTTTGCCAGTTCATTTTATAGCTGAGAAAACTGAGGCAAATAGGGTTAAGTGACTTGGCCAGTATGGCTCATACCATACAGCTAGTAAGCGTGTGAGGCCAAATTCAGATTAAGGTCTTCCTCATTCTAGACCCAGTGCTCTGTCCTCTATGCCACCTAACTGCCTGGCAGTCAAGAAGACCAGAGTGCAAATGCTGAGGTTCAGATACTTAATAGCTGTGTGACCTTGGGCAAGTCATTTACCTTCTGTCTGCCTCAGTTTTCTCAACTATAAAATTAAGATAAAAATAGCACCTGGCTCCCAGGATAGTTGTAAGGATGAAATTAAATTATATTAGTAAAGCACTTTATAAACCTTAAAGCATTACACTCATTTTAGCTATTTAGTCATCTATAGCCATGATTACAGCACTACTTAAAGACTCGTTGTATAACAATGGAAAACTCCTATATAATCAAACACCTTTCCTTGCATATAAGTTCTTATACAGGATTCCTGGTGACTTCTTTGGGGGCATGGAGATCAAACAGGAAATGGCATCACAGAACCGTCATTCACTTAACAAGCATTTTTTAAATACCCGTAGTGTTCTTTATTAGTCATGTATTAGGCTCTATATTAGTCATGCTTTGGATGGGGGAAGGGGAGGGAGTTTACAAAGATAAAAATAAACTCAAAACCTGGCCTCAAGGAGCTGACATTCAATTGGGTTACACAACATGTGCATCGGTAGGCACATATTAAAAATAAGTACAAAGGGAAATTGGAGGATTTCTGGAAATCTTTAGAAAGATTTCCCACCTATGGAGTGGCAAGAAGTGCCTGTTATACTTTAGAAGACATTCTTTGCAGATGCTATGTCATTCCCCTTGGACTCAAAAGAATCACCAAGCTCTCCCACTCATATCAGCAAGTTTTACTTATCTCATTCCCCTAGAGTGTGTGTGTGTGTGTGTATGTGTGTGTGTGTGTGTGTGTGTGTGTGTGTGTGTGTGAAAGTATTTGTGTTTGAGGCAAGAGAAAGCACTTTGAGGTAAGGGACGTGGCAGCAAAGTCTAATGTCATTGAAAGAGTACTGGACTTGGATTCAGAGTCCTGGGTTCAAGCCCTGCCACAGGTACTCACTAGGTATGCAACACTGGACAAACTAATCAGCCTTAATTAATCTTAGTTTTTTTCTAGGTAAAATATAGATGACAATAGCTGTGGCACACACTTTAAAAGGTTTCTGTGAACATGAGTTCACATACTTATGATGAGTTAACATACTTAAAATACCTTTCAAACTTTAAATACCTATTTAAATGGCTGCTGTGGGAGTGTATATAAGCATGTACACATACACAAATATACATATAAAATCATAGGGTCATATACTCAAAGATCTAGCGCTTTGAAAGGACTGTTACAGATGAGGAAACTGAGGCCTGGAAATTTCCATGGGTAGTAAGTAGCAGGGCCAGGGGTCAAATTTGGTTCCTTTGATCCCAATTCCACCCTTCTAGTCTCTTCAATACAATCCTGTCCAAATTCTCGGTTTGGCTTTTTCTATCACTTACACATGTCACTTTTCTATTTCTTCAGTGTTTTTGTTTACCTGTCTCCTCTTCCTCTGCTTCCTCTGCCTGCTGGCTTTTTCAGAAATGCTTGAGGCAACTTTTGTTCTTATTCCCCGTGCTAATTAATAATTTCAAATAAACAGCAGCATAACCACAGAATGGGCTCACAGGCCGAACTTTCAGATGGGGTGGAAAATGTCTTCTCATCTAACAAAACTTCTCGAGTGAATCCTGGCTTGAAAATGAGGGGCTGAGAAGAGTCATTTTCCTGTGGGCCAAGACCCATAAGACAAGACAAAGAAGAAAACTGAATGTGCCTCCTCTGTGGATTATCTAGGGCTGAGAAAAATGTTTTGGGGAGAAAAGTCATGTGGAAGGGAAATAAATACTAGAGTTGGGGGGCCAAAGCAATCCTCCCAGATACATTGCCAGCTTTTGTTATATGGGATTGTGAACAAGGCCCTGAACAGCTTCATGCTTCAGTTGTTTCAGCAGCTGTGGAAGAAGACCTGCTGTGAAAATACACATAAACACACACCAGCCCTACATGTTCAATAGATAATATCAGGAAAACCCTCCTTATTTCCACTGAGAAAAGTACTATGTAAACACTAGCTCTTTTTTTTTTTAAAGTTGAGTCCACTTCCCCTGGAGATTTTATAGCGACCAGAAAGAAGTCACAGGGGATCTCTACCAGATACAGTCAAAGGGTAAACCCAACAGCTTCATACTAGGAGCATCAGCCAACTGCACCAAGGTTGGTTACAATGGGCAGGTTGACAATGAAAGCCTCTCTAAACTTTTAGCACTGGGCTATGTGGTATGTTTCTCCTGGCCTCAGTCATAGCTAGCCTAAAAGGTCTCCCTTCTCCAGTGTTTGCCTTGTTCCTATGCAGGGTATTTGTGGATGGATTTGTTTCTAATTTGTTTTCATATGCTACAGGGTATTTGTTTGAGCTTGGCTCTGGGAACACCATGAGCATGGCCCTGTTTGCTATCCTTCCCCCCAGGACTCCTTGACCTGTTGACTCAAACCAGAGTGAGATAATGTTTTTATTTGCTCTTTTTTTTTGTTTGTTTATAAACCAGGGCTTGTGAAAGAAGCCAGACTAAAACTAACCACAGGACAAGCAGGGCCTAAGCATTGGCTGAGGAACTTCCCTCCCATCCTCCCCATGTCTCCATAGGTAAAGCCAAATCTGAACTGGGACAGACCATGTCAGAGTAAAAGGAGTAGTTCCTACTCTATGAACATGGTATCTTACTAGGGAAATGAGCTTCATATAATCAAATTCCTTCAAAACACCCTTGACAGAGTATCAACTAGCATTTACTTAAGTGCTGTTAGTCATGGGGAACTCACTACCTCACAAGAGAGTCTGTTCTTGTTTTGGATAGCTCCAGTTGTTAGAAAGTACCACCTCATATTAAGCCAAAATCTTATCCTTGAAACTTAGAGCCACTTGTTCTGATTCTGCTCTCTAAAGTTAGGCAAAATAAATCTAATACCTTGAGACTTGAGAGGATTTAAAATCTTTGAATTTCATTGGAAGGTATTGGTGAAGGGAATGTGGTATGATGGATAGAATAGGAGACTTGGAAGACATAGGTTCAACTCCCACCAGTGAGACTAGCTACGTGATTTTTGAACACGTAACTCAAACTTCAAGAAACTTATAGGATGATAGATTTAAAATTAGAAAGAACTTGAAAGGGCATCAGATCCAACTGCTTCATTTTAAAGATGTGATAATGGAGGCTGATAGAAGTTTACTTGTTCAAGACCACACAACTAGCAAGTGTCTGAGACTGGATTTGAACTCAGATCTCACTGACTTCAAGTCTAACAGTTTCTGGACATTGTACTACCCAGCCAAAATCTTATTTTCTAAATGACAGGCAGATTATAATATGCATTGGCAGAGGAAGTTTCCACAATAAAATTTTCATACACTGACTAAAATTATAGGTTCTTCTCATATTTACATATTAGTATTAACAGATGAAGAAAAAAAACAATGTGACAGTCCTGCTCTATTCTGTACTGGTCAGATCACACCTACAGAATTGCACGAGTCCCCTCATCGTCCTAGCTGCTTCCTTCCTTGGTCCTCATATGGCATGAACTCAATTACACTCAGTAACCTGGTTGCTATTTTATGGATATTCTTGAGTTTTTAAATATACTTTGAAAATGGGGCACTCATCATTATTTCATACAAGTCTTTCTACATTTTTTTCTAAAATAATTGAGCTCATCATTTCTTATAGCACAGTAGTATTCCATCACAATCACATACTACAACTTTTTCAGCCATGGCCCAATTGATGGACATCCCTGCCACATCCAGTTCTTTACCTCCACCAAGAGTGCTATAAACATTTTACAGTATAGAGGTTCTTTTCCTTTTTCCCTAGTAATATTTGAAAATAGACCAAGCAGTAACATTTCTGGTCAAAGGTTATAGGTAGTCTAATAACTTTTTGGGCATAATTCCAGATTGCTCTCCAAAATGATTGGATCATTTCACAATTCCACCAACAATGAAGTGTTGCAATTGTTCCACATACTCTCTGATATTTGTCACTTTCCCCTTTAATCATTTTAGCCAATCTGGTAGACATAAAAAGTTATCTCAAGTTTGTTTTAATCCACATTTCTCTGTTCAATAATGATTTTGAGCATTTCTTATATGACTATACATTGCTTTGATTTCTTCATTGGAAAAATATCTGTTCATATCCTTTCACAATTTATCAATTGGGGAATGACTCATATTATACATTTGACAAAGTTCTTTATGTGTTTTAGATATGAAACCTTTACCTAATAACCATTCTTTGAAATTTTCCCCCAATTTTCTGCTTTCCTTCTAAAGAAGAATGAAATGAAAAGAACCAAGAAAATATTATATACAGTGATAGCAATATTATTTTAAGAATGACTGAGCGAATAAGTTATTTTGTATATTATATATACTCAAATTAATTATAAAGGACATATGAAGAAAGATGCCATCTGCTTCCAGAGAAAGAACTGGTAAATAGAAATATGTATAGAATAATTTTACACGCATACACACATTTATTTTTGTCTAATGATAGTCATCTCTAGAGTGGGCAGGAGGGAAGAAAAAAAAGAAAAAAAGAAATTGACATGATAATTTTATTGCATATTTGAAAGGAATAGAAAGCTGTGAATAGTGGACTTGCAGTTTCATGTACAATAACTTTTTGTACTGTGTTATGGAATTGCTTGTTTTATTTCATAAGCTAAAAATGACAATTTTAAAAATGAGATCCTAAGTACTCTAGGATCAGTGCAGAATAAGGCGGGATGATCATATCTTTGTTTCTCCCACATGCCAAGAAGGTCTGTCTCTCATGCTGCTTCATTTGTATTAGCTTTCCTGGCTGTCTGTTGCTTTATATTGGGCTTCAGAAGTACATTAATATTAACACTTTTCCTACTTTCTTGGACAAATTACTTTTTAGGTGAATTAATATCTCTCCCTGGGATGTAATATCCTACCCTCTACCCATGGTTCCCATATCTTGTACTTGATGCTGATTTTTTTAACCCAAGTGCAAGACTTTAAATTTATCCCTGTTAACTTTTACCTCATTTGATTCAGCCCTGTGTTTTAGCCTTTCAAGACTTTATACAATACTGTCACCTCATGGATTAGCCATCTTTCCTAGCTTTTTATCATCTGTAATTATTATAAGAATTTTTTTCCCCAAGTCACTGATAAAAATGTTCAAGAGAACGATGTCAAGCGCAGATGACTGAGGGACTTCACCAGAGACTTTCTTCCAAGATAATAGAACTATCTTAGGCCATGTCATACTACTGACTCCTTTTTTGAGCTATAGACAGGTAAAACACTTAAATTATTTTTGTATGAAAAGCAAGTCCTCTTCCATTTTGGATTTCTGCAGTTGATTTTTTGAGGCTACAAGTAGGACTTTTCATTTATTCCTATTAGAGTTTGCATTCTGAGAAGTATTTGTAGGAGAGAAAACAAAGGCCATCTTTGCTACTTTCTTCCTGTGAGACATTGGGCAAGGATATAACTTTTATTGGCTCAATTTTCAAAATGAGAAAGGTTGGACTATATGATTTTTAGATACTTCTCTAGCCTTAAATCCTGAGATCTGGTCCATTGTCCATTGTTCAAACCTATTAAGATCTTTTTGGATCCTAATTCCATCATCAACACAATTATGTGCTGTAAAATGGAAATCATTGCCATATGACACATATATTCAGAAAGTACAAAGTGCTATGGAATGAAAAAGAAACTGAGGCAGGCTGTTATGATGACTAAAATCAAAAGAGCTCAATTCTTGGTTCTGCTACTTTCCCTTGTATGGTCCTAAGTGAGTAGCAATTTTTCTGGAGCTCATTTTCCTCATCTATAATACTGATCTCACAGTGTTTTGGAGATCAGATCAGATAATTCATGAAAGAAACTTTGGAAAGCGCAAAGTACTACATTAATTTTAGTTATTGAAACTGTTATTAATATTATTAGCAATGTTCCTAGGTCTGAGTTTCCTCATGAGTAAAATGAAAAGACTATGCTATGTGATCTCTAGCTCTAATAACTTGTAAATCGACTTGATATGTTGGCTTTTTTAAACAATCTGCTCTAAGTACCTGGCATTTTAAAAACACTCAAAGACAAATTAGACTACATATCTTTTTAAAGTAAGTTGGGAAAATAAATATCTAGGCCTTTTTTTTCTTTCTCTTTTGCTCATTCAACTTTCTATTCATATTTTCTTCCTTTTACTTATCATTTTGTCTTCTTTTGGAGTGAAATAAGGGGTGTCAGTGGCTTCCTTATTCTTGGACAAATCTAATATTAGGCCAGATAGTAACTTAAAGAAGTCAAAAATTTTCAAGTCAGGATTAATAACATGGTGGATCATCAGAAATTTCCTTAAATGCCTCCTAGATCTGTCAAACTCTTTATGTGTGTATTCAATATATACATGCATATGTAATATATCCATCCATCTATGCATACATGTATACATATAGGTATGCACATATTATATATTTTTATATATACATATATATATACACACATATGCACATGCCTAGATGAATCTGTCTTCTCATTTGCATAGAGACTTTTTCTAGCAAATTATATCCCTTCCCATCCTACTAATTTCATCCTATGTAAGTGTCTCTCTGTAAATCCTCCACTGGGCATATACCTGACAAATTTGGGGGTCTTCATCTTATTCCCATAGTGTCTGACAATACCAATGCAACCTTCAGGCAATTCATCATATCTTTCTTCATATGACTAGCTTATCTTTCTAGTCATGCATTTTCTTGCTGATGATATCTTTTACAACACTTCTTGCTGTCTAATACATGATTAGTAATAAATTGCAGCTGACAGAGCTCATCTTGTAAATTGCTATTGCCCTTTGGGCCAAATTCAGTTTTGATTCATCAGAATGATTTGTAGTCAAATATCCCTAGGAGAAGATCGATGTGAGGGTGATGAAATTTTGCAACAGTGATAATTAAAAGTATTGCACAATTTTTCAAATGCAATTCAGTCCAATTTCCTGTTTACTCAGTTCTGAGTATAGCCCTATCCAAATTACATGTGAATATCGATGAGTTGTCAGCCTGGTTTCATATGAATTTTTCATCCACTTTGTTTTTTCACTATGTATAGTTAGACCAATCTTTTATTTTTTTTAATAGTAGATTTCAATGAAAAAACCTTATACTATTCCAGGACTCAGTGATGTTATTCACAGTCATATTGAAACAAGAATCCTAATGTAATTCTATTGATAGCTAATACAATTTAAATATATAATAAGACTGAAATTTCATCTATCTATGTATGCCCTTGTGCTCTTTGAATTTTATAATTAGTAATGCACATGTTGTATGTGCCTTGGAATTCAAGAATATTGGGGGAGGGGTGGAATCTACATTGTGTTCATGCTCTGTCTGGAACTGAGCACAAAAAAAAAAAAAAAAGAAAAAATTCACCATGTAACTACAAAGCAATTTAACAAGTGTAATTAAACTGGGCGGGTGGGGGAAATAGCTAGGAGGCACAGTGAACAGAGCACTGAGCCTGTAGTCAGGAAGACTCATCTTCCTGAGTTCAAATCTGGCCTCAAACACATACATACTAGTTGTGTGACCCTGGGCAAGTCATTTGACTCTGTCTCAGTTTCTTATCTATAAAATGAGTTAGAAAAGGAAATGGCAAACTCCAATATCTTTGCCAAGAAAACCCCAAATGGGTTCACAAGGAGTCAGACAATTGGAAAATGACTAAAAAACAACAAAATTAAACTGAAATAAAGTGTTTGGTTACTCTGGAAAGACAGGCCACTCCCAGCAGAAACACCAATCTGAATGCTTGAAAATTCCAATTGGCTCAAGACGGAACCTCAAGGAGATTGTCAATCAACAAAGAAATGAACACATGTGGACTGAGTTACAAGGGTAGGGGATCGAAGCCAACACTAAAAATGAGTTCAAGAGAAATCTAGGTTTGTTTCTTTAAAATAAAGTGAATGAAAAATACAGTGAAAAAACAGGAAACTGGGATCACAGGGAACCAAAAGAAAGGGCAATCGTGAAAAAAGCCAGATGGTCTCTCTCTTTTTTTTTTTTTATTCTCAACATTATGTCTATTCCATAATAACCCAGACAGAGAATTACATGCTCCATTCTTTCTGTTCAGGCCTGCCTCTTCCTTTGTTCACTATATATAAATGCAAAAAAAATAGGCTGAATGTTCAAGAATGACTTAGGTCATGGGGAAGGGAAATGTTTTCAAAAGAAATTTCCAAAGGACCCAGATTCATAGATTTTTCTGATGTAAAGACTAGCTCTTTAAGGCAGACAGCACTATCCCACAGAGTCCTTGGAAACCTCAAAGACTAGTCTGGCTGCCCAACTGAAACTTACGGGTAATTTTTTACTTCCTTTACTTCGTTCACCATCTTCTGAATGAGTGTCAAAGACTTTTCTGTGTTCCGTTACTTTCCCTTGATTTCTCAAAATTAGAGACATTCAAAAGTTTGGCTGGCATCTGGAAGGAGTCTACTTTTTCTTTTCTTGCTGTCATCAATAGAAACAACCAATTCCATGCAAACAGATCCAGGCAAATAAGATTAGCTCAGGGCTTCGAATGCTCTGTTACTTGATAATTTGAATGCTTAATTGAAGACCCATTTCTACATACTGAGACACAGAAATGGTCCATTCCTATCCTGTCATTTGGCAAGAATGTACTGGCCAGTCTAGAACTGTCACTTCAGAACTGCTTCTGGTAGTATTGATTATAGAGAGTCCAATAAGAGGGATGGCAAACATAATGATGAATTTATCTGCACTTTAGACAAAGAGTCAATGCTATATTGATAATACATTTTTGCTTATTGTTAATTAAGGGGAGTTTGAATAAGGAAGATTTGTAGGAAAGACCACACATGTTAATGTAGCACTGTTTCTCACGGGTTGATGCTCTCTGGCTCTAAAGATTGTGTAAGTACACTGAGGCGAGGTTTGAGGCATATACTTTAGAAGTGTTTGTTTGTCCAGATGAGACTCTGGACAGCCACTAAAGAGTCTGCAGGCTTTGAAAACCCAAAAGTTGGAGCTTTTCTCTCTAGTAACTATGTATGTATATAATGGTCAGACAGTTGGATCTGTCTGTTGTTCTATGATGCATATACTGCTTATGTCAGGCAGTTAGGAACCCTGTCTGTTGATTTTGATTTCTCTGTATTTTCCCTAAAGTTCAGGGTGCTGACTTTCCCCCCTGAACTAAGTGAATGATACATGTGCTTTATTAAAGTGATTGTTGACCCCTCAAAAGTTGCTTTCCTTTTAGAAAAACAGATCAAAGAACCTGTACAGCAGGCCCTTCTGTGTATGTTGTGGCCCTTGCTTTTACAAATGCACCAAAAGTCAAGTGGCTTAAAGAGACAATATATAAAAAAGAAATTAATTTTCTCTTTTCTAATAAAACTCATTTTTATAGTGCTTTAAGTTTCCCATAACTCTGTGGGGTTGATAGTGCAAATATTATTAGTCCTGATTTATAATTGGGGAAACTAGGAACATAGAGACCAAAATGGTGTTTTTTAGAGTCACACAGCTGGTAAGTGTCAGAGTTAGGACCCTGTCGCAATTCACTGCAGTGATTTTTTTCTGGAACTTAGGCCTCATGCCCTCCTTTGTGTGAGTTATAAGACCTAGGAAAATAGGTGCATTTATCCATTGCTTTTGGCAAAGCACATTGATGTAAACGTTTTGAAAAGCAATCTGTCAAGTAAGTCATGATTGTCAAGAAACTACCCATATCCTTTAACTTTTTAATCTCACTGCTGGGAAGGTATTTTAAAACCATAATTAGAAGGAAAAGAAGGAGCTACCTGTACAAAGGTATTATTAATAGCCACACAACATGTGAAAGGTATATTGTTTAAAGGCATTTGAGGGGTACATCCCCATGGAGAGAGTGATCATGCCCTTACAATTTTAAGAAGAAACAGAGAACTCTTGCCTGATCCTTAATGACTGGGGCTGCCTCCAATGTGACTGGCTAGTTGGGGTTCAGGAAACCAGACTTCTGTAAGAGGAACCATCCTGTTCTGTGGATTATAAAATTGACCTGATGAACCAACTTGCTCCCTCCTTCTCTCTCTGTCTCCGTCTGTCTCTGTGTCTCTGTGTCTCTCTCACTTTGTTTTGACCCTAACTATTGAGAAGATAGAGTAAGAGGATTCTGAGAAGGTGGTGGAGTAGGTCAGAAAATTCCAAGCTCTCGAGATTTTCTCCCACAAAGGAGATGAAATAGGACCTTAGGGCAAATATTGAGCAGTAAAAGTAGACAAGTAAAGGCAGAACAGGAGCAGTCAGAGAAAATCTGAGAAAAATCCCAGGGTGAGGTTTGGTCCTTGTGAAGAGTAAACACTTTCTGACTGGGTCCTAGATCTGATTAAACAACAAGTGGTAAGCCCTGGGGTTAGCTGGGTTGGGAGGCTGCCTCAGGCTCAACTGCAGGAAATTTTACCCCTGGGACAGTGACAGGTATTGCGCATCTGAGCCAAGGAAGATTGAAAGAACCTCTGCTGACACGAGCAGCACCATGCGTGGTGAAGGCAGAAGCAGGAGGTGGGGTCACCAGTGACTGTGGATACTTATAGGAGTCTTGAGTTCTTGGTTTCAGGATCCAGGCCAGAGGGGAGAACTGAAGAAGGATAGGAGGCTAGAGGCACCATCCCCATACCCCAGGACTAGAAGTGATTTTAAGAACTAAGCTACTATGAGTTAAAATAAAAAAGAAATGTACAGGTAAAGGAATTCTTTTATGAATTCTTTTTTGAGCAGGTGTCCATTTGACACCACCCTTCAGGGTTGAAGAGAGTTTCTTTGCTTCAGTATCGTCCTCTGAAAATGAACCCCACTCTTCTCTATTTCCACAGTAACTCTCTAGGAAGCAATTAAATGAGCCTTTCTCCACAAACTCTTCCTAACAGATCTAGAACATGTACCAGACTGAATCTTGAAAGGGAATCCCAAAAACAGTCTCAGTGAGTCTTTTGTCCAGTCCAGCTTAGTATAGGGAGATAGAAAGGAGATTTTTGGACAAAAGAGATGGGGCTAGGCAAGGAGCATACTGTACAGGGAGCACTTTTGTGCCCAGGGGGATGCTCTGTGTCAGGACTCAGACCCACACCAGGACACCTCCAGACCTATACTGGGGCACTGCATCAGGGAGAAGTGCCAACTGGAACCTTTATTGCCTATTACCTAGTCCTGGGTAGTAGATCTAGATTGAGTGGGGAGTTGTGCAAGATGGAGATGTTTTATGGAGAAAGGAACAAGCTTCTAAGTCAAAAGCAACAGAAGTGGTGAAGTTTAGACTTAAGGTGAAAAACGGGGTCTTACTTTCAATATCTAACTCAGTTTGCAGAAACGTAACCAGGACAGAAATCCCAGACCAAAGGGGAAACTCTAATTCTCACATTTTGAACCAACAGAGCTTTTTAGTTGACTGATAAGGGTAGAGTCCTGCAGTAATCTATTTTTTCTCAGATACCATTCCAGTGTAAGTTCCAGTGCTCAGACTGGCAATCAGTAATCAGACTTTGCCCTGCATCGGGCTCCTTTGGGAACATTGAAAGCTTTCAAGTTTTCACCCTGTCCATGAGATCTTCAAATCCTCAAGTGTCTAAAAAAAGTGATAATAGGATGAGCCCAGACATTCCCTTCAGAAATGCCACAGACCCCAGTCCAAACATCAAGCCTAAAGTGAGGAAAAAGGCTGGAAGAATGGGCAAACAAAAAGATGATGCTGCCATAACGAGCTGTGATGATGGCAGGGATGCTCATGGCAAAAACACAGGAGAGAAAGAGTCTAATACATCCACACATTGCCTCACAGAAAAACATAGCTTGGGTACAAAATCAACTAGAATTCATGGAAGAGACAAAGTAAGAATTTAAAAAAAAATTAAAGATGTTTTTATAAATGGAATGAGAGCGCTTGAGAAAAAAATTGAAAAGAAATTAGAGCTATAGAAGAAATGGAAAGGGAATTAACAGTTTGGCACATGAAGTACAAAACCTTGCCCAAGTAACAAACTCCTTGAAAAATTCAAATAGATCCCATGGAAACCAATGATTTCATAAGGGAACAAAGAAATATTAAAACAAAGTCAAAAAGCTGAAAAAAAAATAGAAGAAAAGGTAAACTTTCTCATAGTAAAAACAACGGACCTGGAAAGCAGATTGAGGAAATATAAGAAACAAAGGTATGATAGAAAAAATGTAAGAATCATTGTGCTACCTGGCACCCTGATAAAAAAGGGAGGTTCTGGTGGGGGTGGGGAGCTAGGCATCACATTTCAAGAATATTATAACACTACCCAGATTTCTTAGAACAAGAGGGCAGAGTAGAAACAAAAAGAATTCACTGGTCACCTCCTGAAAGTCCAAAATGAAAACTCTCACAAGTATCACAGTCAAAATTCAGAGTTTCTAGGACAAAGAAAAAGTACTACAAGAAACCAAAAAGAAAGAATTCAGGTGCTGAGAAGCCATAGCCAGGATCACATATGCTTTAGCAGGGATCACATATGCTTTAGCAGCTACCATTCTAAAGAAGCAGAGAACTTGCAATATGATATTCTGGAAGGCAAAATATATGGCCTTACAGCCAAGAATAAGTTACCCAGAAAAAAACAGTGAAAAGCTACAGGGGAAAACACAAACCTTTGATGAAATAGAGGACTTCCAAGCATTCTTGATGAAAAGACTGGAGCTACAAAAAAACTTTGAAGGATACATTACTGATATTCAAATGAGGAGATGACACATGTCCCCTCAGAACCCTGACATCATCAAGGATCACAGAGATAGTCTGATTGTATAAGGCTTGAGAATGATTTTGCTATGTTTTGATGATCTGAAGAAAATAATGAAAAGAGAAGACAAGAGGAATATTATGAGGGAGATGCAGAAAAGTAAGGTTAGGGGAAATTATTTCACATAATTAGAGTACACAAATAGACATTTTCAAAAATTGCAGCAGGGAGTAGCAGACATGAATCTTACTGTCACCTAAACTGGCCAAAAAAAGAAACACACATACATGCAGCTGGGAAGGGAAATACATTTCACTCAACAATGAAGTAGGAGAGAAAGAGAATAAGAAAAGAAGGAGATTTAGAGGAAGAGCAGGTCATAGGAGAGAATAATATCAAGCAAAACAAGTTCTAAATGTGAAGAGAAGTATTTTAAACTCTTTTGATTGGCAAGAAGTGAAAATTTGAGACAATTCTTATCAATTGGGGGATGGATCAACAAATTACAGGACGTAAAAGTGAAGGAACACTATTGCACTGAACTTTTTTCAGTATAACGATGACTAATGAGAAACATACTACCTTTCTCCTGAGAGATGATGATTTCAAAGAGCAGGTTGGGATATTTTATTTTAATCATGGTCAATAGTAGGGCTTTTGTTTTTTCTTATTTTCTCAGTGATCAGGGAAAGGGGAAGTAAGAGGGAGAGAAGGTTGTCTATTATTTGAAAAAAATTTTTTTTAAATCACTAGCTAAAACAAGGGATGGGAAGTTGGATGGTGTAGTGGATAGAACACTGGACTTAGAGTCAAGAAGACTTATCTTCATGAGTTCAAATATAGCTGCCAATACTTACTAGCTGTATGATGCTGGATAAATCACTTGATCCTGTTTGCCTCAGTTCCCCATCTATAAAATGAGCTGGAGAAAAATGGAAGCCAGCTTACCTACTGAGACCAAATTCAGTCTGTGATTACTGAGATATTGGAGGATTGGAGCCCTTGAACTATGGGTGGGTAATAGGGTTCCAGTTCCTGAACAAGTAATCAAGGGAGCCCTTCAGTTGCCTCCAACCAAAGGCCTCTACCCTATAACCTCATAACCTCGTCAAGTTCATTTGGGGAACTCAGAAATTGATCAAGGGTTGCAATGCATGGATGCAATAGGAATTGAATCAACATAAGGAATCAACATAAGAACATAAGGAAAATATGGAAAGCTCTATACCAGTGGATCGTAATTCAGAAAGATCGGAGTTTAAATCTGGCCTCATACACTTACTAGTTATGTGATGCTGGGCAAGTCACTTAACTGCTTTTTGCTTTGGTTTCCTTAATAACAGTAGCTATTTCACAGGGTCTTCCTAAATCCAGACCTCGCACTCTAGCTGTCCTAGTGATAAGAATAGCTAGTA
This sequence comes from Bettongia penicillata ogilbyi, assembly GCA_023548195.1. NCBI lineage: Eukaryota > Metazoa > Chordata > Mammalia > Diprotodontia > Potoroidae > Bettongia > Bettongia penicillata. The sequence goes on from JAJHZJ010000226.1 coordinate 6,605,231, forward strand.
TTCATATAGCAACTATACACATATACATATATATGTACATATATATATTATATATATATATACATATATATATATATATATGTATATATATATATATAAAATCTCACTTGATCCTGAGGGAATGGGGAAAAGAATACCGTGATTATCTCTATTTTTTTAAGACTGAGACCAGTTAAGTAACTTCACAGCTAAAATCACATAGTCAAGTAAGTGATTGAGATGGAATTTGAAAGATATCCTTATATTCAAAACAGTTGTTTACCTAATTGATACAGGTATTATATTATATTTATTATCTGGTATACCTATTAATACTGACTTACTGATACTCAATAATCAATTGACATTCAATTGATTGAATGATCAGTTCAATGATTGGTTGATTTGAAATAATGAAAAACAAATAAAAAACCTCTACTGGATTCACACTGACTAGCAGTCATGTAATATCTACCTCTACCCACATATGTGCAACAGTGTGTATACATGTATGAGTACAGACACACACATGAATCACTGATTTCATAATTACAGGGAGTTTCGCAAGAAGAAACTGACTTTATTGATGATGGTAAGAAATTTATAGTCAGTGATTTGGCTGAGGTGAAATGAATGCTTAGGTTCACTGAATCAGTATGTGTTAGAGACAGGACTTGAACCCAGGCAGTCCTGATCCTGAGGCCAGCTCTGTATTCAAGATGACACTATATCACCATACCCTATATACATACATACATACCCACATGTACAGAGATTAATAATAGAGATTAAAATATATAACTGTAAGAATACAAGGAGGCTATAGAGTTAGTTTCTAAAAATAGGTTGTTATTAATGTTTATAAGTGCATATTTTTTTCTGTGAAATTAACTAAAAGAATGAATAAATAAGTTAACAGAGCGGAAAAAGGAAAGCCAAGGTTACATTTAATACTTCGCAAGCATACATATATATATATATATATGGATAACAGCAAGGTGTTCCTTGTCTTCACTGAGGCAGAAAACCAAAAAGAAATTAATTTTACTCAAAGTACGAAGGACTGAAATCAGATATAATGATAATGACTGAGATTAATAAAACATTTTGTATAAATGGATCTCAGTTGATCCTCACAGCAACTTGTGAGGTAAAGACTATTATCCCCACTTTACAGATGAGGAAAATGAGGCTTAGACAAGTTAGGTATTTTGAGATATAGTTAAAGCTATCTGTCTATGTTTATCCTTCGTTTTTGAAGAAGACCATGACATGAGGGAAATGATGACATGACTTGCAGTTGACTTTGTTTTGAGTGAGGGAGGGCTGTGCAGGTCACCAGCCTCACTTTCTCCTCCTGAGCCATCTGGGTTCAGTAACCAGATATTCCTCAAGACAACTGGAGGTGGCCCAGGATGCAAGTTAATGTCAGAGACCTTGTTTGGACCCAAAGCCAACAGAGTTTTCACAGCACCACATTGCCTTTTAAGTACACAGATCTTGAAGAGGAAAAGACATAGAACTGGGTTATTGGAAGGAAATATGATGTAGGGAGGAGATTCTGTCTTGAAACCAACCATCTCCATCACTTGCTTGCAATATGCATGATCTTCAGTAAGTCACTTAATCACTTCAAGTCTCAATTGCTTCAACTACAATATTGGTGTCAAAATTGGTTCCACCTTGTTCTATTCATTAAGCAAATGCATGCAAAATAATTTGTAAGATATATATCTCATAGTCATAAATCATTATATATAAGTATATAAAATATGTTTTATTTTATGTAGAGCTATGGAAATATGATGTTTATCAGTAAGAAAGTACTAAAGTTCTTAGTACAAATTCTTTCTTTGCATTTGCTATTACTGTTCAGTCATTTTTCAGTTTTATCTGATTTTTTATAACCCAATTTAGAGTTTTCTTGGCAAAGATACTGAAAGTGATTTGCCTCTTTCTTCCCCAGCTCATTTTACAGATAAACCGAGACAAATAGGGTTAAGTGACTTACCTAGGGTCACACAGCTAGTAAATGTTTGAGAACAGATTTGACCTCAGGAAGATGAAATTCTTCCTGTCCTATCCTTTACATAAATCAGCTCATTTGTGCCTCATAACAATTTTATGAGGTCACGGTTACAGGTATTGTTCTTATTTTATAGAACAGGAGACTGAGACTCAAGGGCTAAGTGGCTCAGCACATAGTAGGTACCAGAGTGAAAATTCATACCTAGATCCACCTGAAATTTTATCTTCTTTGATTCAAGTTTTGGGTGCTTAACCTTCTGGAAACAGAAATGGACTATTCAAATGGACTATTGGAATTTAACTTCCTTATTTCATAAAGCATGAAAAGGAAGGACAGGGATTAAGGATAGGGCAGCTTCTTAGCTCCCTAGTCACAGAGTTACTACAAATCAACTTCCTGACAATCTGTCCAACTTGCTTTGCACTGTGCCAGGCTACTTTTTCACATCCTCCTTTGAAGGGATCACAGTTTAGCAATAGAAGGGACGTTCTATGAAAAAAAAAAAACACAGAAAAACTGAGATCTGGTATGGGGGGTGGTTTCTCTAAGGAAAAGTATGGGATGAAGAAATGGACTCAACAAATATTCATTCAGCCTCCCTTCTAGCACTAAAATTTTCCAATGATCTGTGGTTTTTATTTGTGTTTGAAACATTGGTAAGAATCTCTGTCTATGCATGAAAGATTTTTAAATCCTGAAAGATTTTTTTAAACATTCTGATGTTTTTCTTTCTTTCTTTTTTTAATCTTTTATTCTTTTCATACTTTTTTAGAGCAGCTAGAAGGGACTTGTTCTAAGGTGGTTGAGATATCTTGTGAAGAGAATTTGAGGTAAAAAACAAAAAGCCTGAAGAATAGGGGCCCAGAATTTTAAAGGTAAAGTAGTATTTAAAGATTATAAAGTCCATCATCTTCCTTTAAAGATAGGAGGTGGAGGAAACAGAAATGAAGTGGCTTATCTAAGTTTCCATAAGGGGCAGAACTAGTTTTTCAAATCCAGTTTTTCTGTTTCCAAATTCAGTCTTCTTTCTCAATGATCTTAAATGAGAACTTACATAGGATATTTTACCTGGGCATATGTGTGGAGTTTACACAATGAGCTGTGAACCTGTTGCTTGCCTGTAAGGAGCTTATACTCACGGCAGAAGCAAAAAAATTTCAAATTAAAATAAAGATGCATTAAAAAAACAAACAAACATAGAACAGAAGCATATAAACACATAAAACATTCATAAAATGCTCATAAGCAATACACATAAAACTTATTTTAAATATAGGGACAGGACCTGGACCTGTGATTTTGCTGGCATAGGGAATTCCCTACTGGGGATATTTCCTTTACAGATGCAGGTCAGCACCTTCTCTATAAATTCAAGCCTTAGAGAATTAATTGCCTGAAACATTAACAAGTGATTTTCTCAGTCTTCTAGCCAATTTTTGTTCAAGATAATACTTGCCCCCAGGACTTCCTGAATTCAGGCTCCCCATTCACTCACTCTTGTAATAGCTAGATATAGATATCCAAATAAATACATACATATATGCAAAGATAGTTCATCTAGGTAGTAGATAAATAGATTAGATAGAGAGACAGAGAGACAGACAGGCAGATAGACAGACAGACAGACAGACAGACAGACAGACAGATAGATAGATAGATAGATAGATAGATAGATAGATAGATAGATAGATAGATAGATGGATAGATAGATAGATGGATAGATGGATAGATGGATAGATGGATGGATGAACAGACAGATGGTTAGATAGATAGCCATGTATAAGCTATGGGATGACTGAAATATCTTGAATGATACAGCATTAGTCATGGAAGGATTGAGTAGCTAAAATTTCAGTCAAACTTCAAATAGAGAAAGTTCAGAGGGAGACTACCTTGGAGTGAAGGTTCTGTATCTTTTAATGGGAGTGATGGAGTTCTATAAATATATAGAATAAAAGCTCAATCTCCTGGCTTATGGGAGAAAGCAAGAGATAGGTGTGTGTGTGTGTGTGTGTGTGTGTGTGTGTGTGTGTGTGTGTGTCTGCGTGTCTGTGTGTGTCTGTGTGTTTTATAGGAGACTAGAATATTTTGATAAAAGAAGGCTGGCAGTTGAGTTCCTTAGAACCAGGACATAGGCTTAGAAAAATTTCCTGAGGTTTCAAGCCATGCTCCTATACCTTAGAGAGTTTATTCATAGAGGACTTTGTTGTTCATAGATCTTACAACAATTTTGTATAACTAGAAAAAATACCATTAAAGGTTATTGAGATCAGAAAACAGATGAATCACATAAAACTTCCAAGAAAAGGGAGGAGATATAAAAGAGGATTGGGAATTTGAAGAGACCAGGTCAAAGTTTCAAAGGAAAATGTATTTAAAACCAATTTGAAAAAGTAAAATGTCCAATCTTTTATTGGTTCTGGGATCTCCTATGCATCTACACAAAGTGTTTTTATGAATTTTACCTCATGGGATCTTCATATCAACCCTGGGAGGAAGCACTGTTGTTATCTTCATTTTACAAATGAGAAAACTGAGGCAAACAGAGGTAAAAGTGACTTGCTATGGGTCACAAAGCTAGTGAGTGACTGAAGCCATTTTTGAAATCAGGTTTTCCTAAATGAAGGCTCAGTCATCTATCCACTGTGCCACCTAGCTGTGCCTTATTTACATGTGTCCTTCATTCAAATGTGAACTTCTTAAGTACTGGGATGTTTTTCTTTCTTTATATTCCTGTAACTGTTCAGGACAGTGCTGACACATAGTAAGGGGTTAATAAATGCTTGTTTACTGACTGTATATGGAGCCCTAAACTGTCTTCAGAATTATAATACTGTAACACGAACTGCTCATTGAATATTTTGACCTGGATATGTGTAGTCATCTCAACTTGACCTCTTTAAAGCAGATTTCATTATTTTTTATAGTCTTTTTTAAAAATAGTTTTATTTATTTATTTTAGATTTCAACATTCATTTCCACAAAATTTTGAGTTTCAATTTTTCTCCCTATCTCTTCCCTCCCCCCACCCCATAACACCTTGCATTCTGATTACCCCTTTCCTCAATGTGCCTTCCCTTCTATCAGACCCACACTTCCCTTATCCCCATCTTCTCTCGTTTCTTGTAGGACAAGATAAATTTCTATACCCCATTACCTGTGTTTATTATCTCCCAGTTATATGCAGTAACAATTCTCAACATTCGTTTCTAATACTTTGAATTCCAACTTCTCTCCCTCCCTCCCTCCGCACCCATCCCCATTGAGAAGGCAAGCAATTCAATACAGGCTATATATATGTTGCTTTCCAAAAGACTTCCACAATAGTCATGTTGTGTAAGTCTAACTATATTGTCCTTCATCCTGCCCTGTCTCCCCCTTTTTTTTTTCTATTCTCTCTTTGACCTTGTCTCTTCCCAAAAGTGTTTACTTCTAGCTACTCCCTTCTCCCATTTGCCCTCCCTTCTATCATCCCCCTCACCCCACTTGTCCCCTTCTGGCCTACTTTCCTGTAGTGTAAGACAGATTTTCATACCAAATTTAGTGAGCATGTTATTCCCTCCTTAAGGCAAATGTGATGAGAGTAAGCTTCTCTTTTCCCCTCTCACCTCCTCCCTTTTCTCCTCCATTGAAAAAGATTTTTCTTATCTCTTGTATGAATGATAGCCTGCCCTATTTCATTTCTCCCTTTCTCCTCTGAGTATTTTCCTCTCTCACCCCTTAATTTTACTTTTTTTCTATGGATATCATCTCTTCTGGTTCAACTCAATCTGTACTCTCTGTCTATGTGTGTGTGTGTATAATCCCTCCACCTACCAAAATACTGAGAAAAGTCTCAAGAGTTACAAATATTATCTTTCCATGTAGGAATGTAAACAGTTCAGTTTTAGAAAGTCCTTTATGATTTCTCTTTTGTGTTTACCTTTTCATACTTCTCTTGGTTCTTGTGTTTGAAAGTCAAATTTTCTATTCAGTTCTAGTCTTTTCATCAGGAATGCTTGAAAGTCCTCCATATCATTGAATAACCATTTTTTTTTCTCTTGAAGTATTATAATCAGTTTTGCTGGGTAGGTGATTCTTAGTTTTAATCCCAGTTCCTTTGACTTCTGGAATATCCTATTTCAAGCCCTTCAGTCCCTTAATGTAGAAGTTGCCAGATCCTGTGTTATCCTGATTGTATTTCCATAATACTCGAATTGTTTCTTTCTAGCTGTTTGCAATATTTTCTCCTTGACCTGGGAACTCTGAAATTGGGCCACAACATTCCTAGGAATTTCTCTTTTTGGGTCACTTTCGGGAGGTGATAGGTGGATTATTTCAATATTTATTTTTCCCCCTGGTTTTAGAATATCAGGACAGTTTTCCTTGATAATTTCATGAAAGATAATGTCTATGCTATTTTTTCTGATCATGACTTTCAGGTAGTCCCATAATTTTTAAATTGTCTCTTCTGGATCTATTTTCCAGGTTAGTTGCTTTTCCATTGAGATGTTTCACGTTATCTTCTAATTCAGTCTTTTGGTTTTGTTTTGTAACTTCTTGGTTTATCGTATAGTCATTAATTTCCCTGAACTCCACTCTCATTTTTAAAGAACTATTTTCTTCAGTATGCTTTTGAACCTCCTTTTCCATTTGGCTAATTCTGCTTTTTAAAGCCTTTTCCTCACTGGTTTTTTGGACCTCTTTTTCCAATTGAGGTAGACTATTTTTAAAAGTGTTAATTTCCTCAGCATTTTTTTGGTTCTCCTTTAACAAGCTACTGATTCTCTTTTCAAGCTCTTCTATGGCCTGGGCCTATTTCATATTCATTTTGGAGGTATTGGAGGCAGAAGCCTTGACTTTCTCTGACAATATGCCTTGTTTTTCCTCATCTGAAAGGATGAAAGGAGATACCTGTTCACCAAGAAAATGATATTCTATGGTCTTATTTTTTCCCCTTTTTTGGGCATTTTCCCAGCCAGTTACTTGACTTCTGAATCTTTTGTCAAGGGGAGGGTCCTAGTGCTCCTCCTCCCCCAGGACTGTGCTCAAGGCTGAGATTCAGATCAGCTGCTCAGTTCTCCCAGGGGCTTTGGGTGGGGGCCAGACTGCCCCTCATGAGGTTCAGATCCCCTGCTTAATTCCTCCATAGGCTTTAAGCTGAGCAGTTTGGACAATGGACCCAGACTGCCTCCACAGCCACTATAGCTGTCTACTGCCTGCTGCTTCTGCCCCTGCTGCTTCTTAGGGCCAGTGCTGAGGGGACCCTGCTCCCCTCTCACCCAGCTGGGAAAGCCTTCCCGCACTGACCTTTGAAGCTTTCTTTGTCACTTGTGAATTGAGGGATCTGGGATCCTCCCTACTGGGGATTCTGCCCTGGAGGCCTGTTCCAGTCCTGTTCCTCCCCATGCTGTGTGGCCAGGGCTGGGCTCCACTCTGCTCAGCATCCCATGGGATAGACCTTTCCTGTTGGCTTTCCAGGTTACTTTCAGCTGGAAATCTCTTTCAGTCTGTTGTTCTGTGATTTCTGCTGTTCTAGAATTTGTTGAGAGTCATTTTTTACAGGTATTTTGTGGGCTGTGGGAGAAGCACTAGAGTGTATGAGTCTTTCTACTCTGCCATCTTAGCTCAACGCCCCCCCCCCCAGAATTCATTATTTTTTCCCCTCACATTTACCTTTCCTCCACATTTTATATTTCTGTGATCATACCAATCATCTAGGTTTGCAAATCTTGAAAATGTCTTTTATTTTCCCTTCCCTCAGAAGGTTAGTTTGCCAAATATAAATCCATAACATTTCTCATGTCTTCTTACCCTCACATGGCTACTCTACTATTTCAGATCCTTATTAACATTCACCTCGCTTATTGCACCAGTCTTCTAATTATTCTCCCTGATATCATTCTTTCTTTTCTGAACGTATCCTGTTTAGCATTTATAAGTTGGTCTGACCACATGCTCACATCGTTAAAAATCTCTAGTGGCTTCCTCTTGCTTAAAGGACAAAAAAACTTAAACTCCTCTATGTGGTGTTCAAAGTCACTCACTATCCAGCCCATCTTTCCAGATTTATTTCATGTTATTCCTCCTCTTCAGGCTGTAATTTTCATGTTGCAGTCAGCTTGGCACATTTGCCAGGTTCTGGGCTCATCATTTCTTCTCATCATTCCATGATATCACTTCTGTGCTTGGAGTTCACTCTGCCCTTGCTTCCACTTTTTAGGAACTTAGCTTTGTTCAAGGTCCACATCAGGTGCCAACATCTTTGTGAAGACTTTGCTGAAATCCTCTAGTTTTCAGAGCTCCTATTCTTCTCTATTTTGTTGCTTTTCTACCCAAAGAATGTAAATTCCTTGAGAAAAAGTATTTTCTTCTTCATTTTTATCTTTACATCTATAGCCCTTAGCCCAGTACTCTGCATTATAGGCTCCATGACAAATATCTGTTGAGTTTTGTCTGCCACTTGAAGGAAATCAGAAAATCCAAAAGGTAGAGAAGTAGGCAGCATGCTTCATCATTGGTTTTCTAGTGCCATAGCTAGTCATTTTGCCAATCAGAGTTATTAAATCTTTCAGTTGTTTTTCTATTTAATATTGCTATTTAATATTGCTGTTATGTATAAATTCTCTAGTTGATTCTGATCACTTCTTTCTGCACCAATTCATGCAGATCTTCTCATGTTTCTGCAAACTATTCATTTCAATCCAATTCTAGCTCAGCTTCTGCAGCTGTCATCCACAATTAGCTACTCTTGTGGAGAAGTCAACCATCGCCACCAAACTGATAATCAACTTTCACTACAGGATAGGAAGCCAGCCTAGTTAGGAAGCAAAACATGCTTAGGAAGAGACAGAAGGCAGAATCATCAGACAAATCAAACCATGGCTGCCACCTTGACCACCACCTTCCCTCATACTCTGATGGAAACAATCAGGATCCCGTAGTCAAGAGACTTGAAAAGTGAAATGCCCACCAAGCTACTAGCCTTGATTCCATCATGGGCCCCAAAGTTGTCACTGAGATGAGCAACTGCTATAGAGTAGGAACCCCCTATCCTCACCACCCTCACCACCAGTTGCTGATCAAATGCCACCAACAGGTGAATAAGCTCAAGATCCCCGAGAGTGGCAGCATGTCCCACACCACTTGTCCTACATCCAGCTCAACCTTTGTAATCTTAATAGTTAGTGAAAGGTAACCCTCTTGGAGCTGTGGCCTGGTGACTGCTTTTCAAGTACTGTAGTCATAGCTGTTGAAAACTTGGAAAAGAAAGTTGTTGCCACCAATGTCCTTGGCATTGTCAAATGGTTCAATATTAGAAACTGATGCAGTTTAATTGGTGGAAATAACATTTGAAAATGTTCATCACCATCAGTTTTGCTGCTATACATTAAGAACCAGGAGATCATGCTAAAACCGTCTATGTGTTGTCTCCTCTATAAGAATGAGAGCTCCTCCAGAGTAGGGATTATTTGACTTTTTATTCACCTTTCTAGCATTTAGCACAGTGCTTTACACATAGAAATAACTAATAAGTACTCCCTTCCTTCCTTCCTTCCTTCCTTCCTTCCTTCCTTCCTTCCTTCCTTCCTTCCTTCCTTCCTTCCTTCCTTCCTTCCTTCCTTCCTTCCTTCCCTTCCTTCCCTTCTTCTCTTCTACATTCTCTAAGAATTTCTTAACAAGCAATGATATTCTATTAATCTATATATCATAATTTCTTTATCCATTTCCCCAAATGAGACTACCCCTTTCCCTTTGCTTTCAGTTCTTTGCTATAATTAGAGTATCCATAGATATTTTTATTGATCACCTTAATTATTTGGAAAATTTCCTTTCAGTACATTCAATTTACCTCTTTATGCCTTATTCCCACTGTTCACAGTTCTGCCCTCTGGAGCCAGTGAGAAAAATTATAACCCCTCTTTTGCATGACAAGTCTCCAAGTACTGGAAAGCAATTATCATACTGACTTAAGTCTTCTCTTCACTAACTTAACTGTCTCCTCTATTCTTTCTCAATAGATAATTATGCAGAATAAAATCATTAACTCAGTTGCCCTACTCTGACCACTCTTCAGCTTGTCAATGTCAGTCCTAAAATGTGACATTGAGGCCTTCTAACAAACAGTATAGATATGAGCTGGCCATGAAAGAGAGTACTGAGGAACTTTCACCTCCTTATTCCTGGAGGCAACTTCTCTCTTAAGGCAGTCTAAGACTGTATTTTCTTTCTTGCTGATGAATGAATGAATTCAAATGGCAATTAAAATCCAGATTTTTAAATTTTCATATGCTTTCATTCAGTGAAAAGCTCAGAGAAACTTTAGATTCTCCTGACAATACTTAACATTAGATCAAATTCATCAAATGTTTTAACATATGTTATCTTATAATGGAGGTTACACATCATCAGCCTTGCTTTATAGACAAGGAGTCTAAACCTCATAGACGTTAAATAAGGAGGTTAAGAAAACGCAACTAGCCAGTGTTGGTACTGGAGAGCCAAATCCAGGGTTTTCAATCTAAGCATTAAGGTTATATATATTAATATACCTTGAAAATGACAGGGTGGTGTTGTGAGGGAAGGTTTCTTATAATTCATCTTTTTATCCTACATGCGATGTGTACTCTTAGCTGTTCAAAAGCTTGTAAGTATTGGACCAGGCCAGTTTCCTGAGGCATCATGGCCTAGAAAAGTCAGGATGGAGACAACGGTTTCTTGTCTCCGATTGTTCTTTCCTCACCTTATACCTATAATGCCAATGTGTGTACCACATGGATGGAGTATGGAATATTCTTCTTCTATTATAACAGCAATATTTCCCAAGTGTGAATTAGAGTTTTTATTGAAAGAGGAAATATTAGGATTTTCAGATTTTTTGTCTCTTCCTAGAGCCCAGCAGAATGACGTCAGCATACTCCTGTATGGAAAATGGAATGCAGCTCTTAATGTCATTACATCATATCATATATAGACTGAGCTAGAAATTCAAGTAAAATTAAAGAGCAGGTTGGGTAAACAAGGCATAGGATCCATATAAACCACTTACCAAGACAATGACCCATAAATTAAAAATCCAGAAGGGACCGGGACACAGTAGGTTGAATACTGGCCTTGGAAACTCATTGTTTATCATCTGTTTGCTGTCTCCTTGAAGCAAGGGTTAGATCATACTCATTCTGTGGCTGGCAAAGTCAACTGGAAAGTGCTCGCTGCTGCGTCTAACATCTGATTGTTACTTTCCAGTCCATCAGCGGTGAAGAGAAGCCAAACAAACACGATGCTCTCCCATCACCACTCAAAAGAATCTCCCAAGCTTCTATTCCAAACAGCTGAAACCCTTATGTTAAGTCAAAACAAAACTATATTCAGGACCAAGAAACTGTTCTTCCTTGAGAAAATAGAGTTAGTCTTATGAGAGATCAAATTAGAACTGTTTCCCAGGTACTAGCAAGTGCCTAGAAGTCATTAGCAAGCTAAATATTTGTGTTTGAATGCGCCAACCTGATGTTTGTCTACAGACAGTGCTACTCAAAACTTCCTGTTAGACCTACTATTGAAAGAAGAGCTGAAGTATTTGCCAAATATATGTCTTAGAATGCTTGCCAGTCTCCTCCAGGTGTACAGATTTGCAAACCAGAAAGTGCTGCATCAGCAGGTCATGCTAGGTCAGCAGGCTAACTTTGCCAGGGCTGAGTGGTAGGTGACTTGATGAAGGATATGTAAAGTTAATGGCACCCCCCAAAAAAGACTGTGCTTTTCATCCTCCTTGAGAAAAGGCATGGGCTAGCAGGAAAGTGCTGTCAAAAGCATGGACTAACCCTCAATGTCACACGTAAATTGAGAAAATTGACTTGGATTCTCCCAATTATCCTGCCATCCAACACATCCTCTTTTTCTCAGTACAGAAGTAAGCTGTAAAATTCTGAAATCTTTAAAAAAAGAATTGCTCTCATTTGCTTTATTTTTCTTTTAAGGAAAAATAATCAATATGGAGAGAGTTGAAAAATCCATAGGTATATGAGTCATTCCCCAGTTGATATATGGTCAAAGGATATGAACAGACAGTTTTCTGATGACCAAATCAAAAGAATTTATTATTATTGTACAAAAATGCTCTAAATCATTATTGATGAGAGAAATGCAAGCTAAAACATTTTTCACCTATCAGATTGGCCAAAATAATTGAAGGGGAAAGTGACAAATGTTAGAGGGGATGTGGAAAAATTGGAACACTCATGCATTGTTGGTGAAATTGTGAACTGATCCAACCATTTTGGAAAGCAATCTGGAATTACACCCAAAGAGTTATTAAATTGCTATACCCTTTGAAGCAGCAAGGTCTGTTTTCAATGATTAAGGGCAAAAGAAAATAGCTTCTATGTTCTAGAATATTTATAGAACTCTCTTTGTGATGGCAAAGACCTGCAAATTGCAGGGATTCTCATCAATTGGGGAATGGCTGAACAAGTAGTGTATGATTATGATGCAATATTACTGTGCTATAAGAAATGATGAGCTCAAAGATCTTAGAAAAATCTGGGTTGACTTGTATGAAATTGTGAAGCGCAAAATGAGCAAAACCAAGAGAATGTTGCGTACAGTAACAGCAATATTACTTTAGGAACAACTTTGAGCAAATATGTCATTTCATATGAAGAGAAAGAACTGATAAATCAAAGTACATGTAGAATGATTTTACATATAGGCATATATGTGTGTGTGTGTGTGTGTGTGTGTGTGTGTACATCCACACATGTTCTTGTCTTATGGTAGCTATCTCCAGGGTGGGGAAGGAAGAAAAGGGGAAAAAAGGAATTTGCATAACTATTACGTTCTTAAAAAGTATAGCAAGTTGTACATAATAGATTTGCAATCATCTTTAAAAAAATTATACTGTGTTATGGAAACACTTGTTTTATTCTATAAATTTAAAATAACTAGTTTCAGTGGAAAATTTAGGGAAAATTAAAATACATATTTGTAAGCTCTTTGATGGCAGGGACAGTCATTTCTTCCTGTTTTTGCCTCTCCAGCCCTAATACATTCAGTTTCTATTGCATAGCAAGCATTACTAGTCCTTCATAGAAATAAAGTAACTGTGAGTTTAGGAGCATAAAGTATCTTTCCTAATTTGATTTGCTCATAAAATTATCATATATTAAATTTAAGAGTATAATTTATTCAGAGAAAAATTTCAAATTTTGTTGAATTTATTTATTTTTTTCATTTTTGTCATAAATGTTTTAAGCTGTTGAATTTTAAAGAATCTATTCTCTCACTCTAGTTGAAACTATATTAAAGAAATAAGGAAAAGCTGAGGAACACAAGAATTTCTCAGCATCATAATAAAGCAACAACATCATCCCTGGATTTAGTGTCTACCACAACATCAAGCTAGAAGTAAAATTCTCCTCTTTAGAAGTTAAAATCAATGGAGAAATCCAGCCCTAAACTCATTGTATTAAAGCTTCTGGCACAATGAAATTTACTCCAATTGCCTCATTTCTATTTCTTCTGATGCTTCATTCTCTGTCATATTCATGCATTCTTGAAATCTGAAGTTTTGCCTGGATGAAAGAGAATAAATATATAGCACCTCATATACTGTGCTATGCACTTTACAATTGTTAACTCATAACAAACCTGTGATGTAGGTGCTATTATATTCCCATTTCAGAGTTAAGAAAACTGAAGGAGACGGTGATTAGATGGTTTGCCCAGGATCACACAGCTAACAGAAGGTAAGGAACTATTTATGACTTTCTTGTATCGTTAGCACTTACTACAGCGCTTGGTACATAGCAGGTGCTTAGCACAAGCTTGCTGACAACTAGTGGAGCCAGGAAATCAAGTGTTAGGTGTGAGGGATAGAGAGAAAACCAAACTGGCTAAATCTCAGAGTAAAAGAAAAGGAGTAATGTCCAGTGATATGCTGGAAAAGTTGGCAGGTTCAGGTTGCAAATGGACACTGAACCTGAACACAGGAGTCTCTATCTTATGTTAGAGCCAATAAGGAATTCCTGGAGTTGATTGAGGAGAGGAGGAACGTGATCAGATCTGTGCTTAAGAGAAATGATTTTGGCAGCGACATGTATGTACAATGGACTAGAGTGAAAAGAGAGACCAGAGGTAGGATATTTAAATGGTATAGTAAGAAGCAATGGCAATATAAACTGGTCATGGTATTTGCATGAGTGAAGAGAAAGGGTCAGATGCCAGCCAGGTATGTTATAAGATTTGGCAGCTGACTGGATGTGTGGGGAGAGAGAAAAGGGAGATGAGGATAATAGTGATGTTACAAGGAAGGAAGATAATAACTTTGACCGAAATAGGAAAATTTGGAAGAGAGGAAGACATATAGGTAGGAAAGATAATGAGTTTAGTTGTGTACATATTGAATATTTCCTAAAGAAATAGCTATTTATTCTAGTTGTGTGGGATTCACAAATTTGATAAGCATACCACATCTATGTTTTCCCTCATCTTTGATAAAAATATTGAAGATCACTTTGCAATATACAAAATCCAGGGGATGTCCACCAGACACTTCCTTGACATTGACGTTGGTTACTTAATCAACACCTAAATCCTATTATAAAATGAATTTTGAGGCTACCTAACTTTCTAGTCCACATGTCTAGCTTATCTTTAAGGTCAGCATGAGGGACTTAATCCAATGCCTTGTTGAAATCTAGATAGACTATGGCCATAAGCATATCTTTTTAATCTACTGGTCTTATAGCCCCATAAAAAAAAGGAAATAGAAATGTATGACTTTTTCTTAATGGACACATGTTGAACTGTGTCCTTTATGATCACAAATAGTGACTAGTTTCTGCTCAAACTATATGCTTCAAAAATGTTTACAGAGCAAGATGGAATCCTAGTTTATATTCTTGGAGCAAGCATTTGAAGATTTCTATGTTTTTCAACATTTAAAAGCATCTTTTCAGCATCAAATTCTAAATATGTGGTTTGTTTTGCAATCCAGTCAAATGTAGTAGAGATGCTTATCATCACTTACATTTTTGCCTTTGAAACTTGGAATCAGTAGAGTTGCTGCAGCACGAGCTGGCTAGCAACAAAATTTTGACACTTTGTTAATAGATGTTCACTCTACTTTTTCTGTATTTGTAAGCAGAGGTATAATTAGGTTCTCAAAACCAGAAGATCTTAGCTGGGCTTTTTTTTTTCCTGTGAAAAAAGTACACTCTCTGATTCAGGCTAATAAAATCTCATTTCAGAACCATGAGAGAGCTGCTCTTGAAGATGTCAGTGTCAACAAGCGTATCATTTCCCCTTATTTAAGGTCTTCAATTGCTGCTGTAGTCTAAAGAACATTTTGATTCTTCAGTAAACTCTCAGAGAATGTCACTCATCCACCTTGAGTCTACTGGGAATTTTCTATATTATAATTTGCATTCTTATTTTTGTTGTTTACTTTCCCACCATTTACATGTATAATTTAATCTGCATTCAGACTGTTAATTTTTTCTCTGGTGATGGATAGAATTTTTCATCATAAGTCCTTCACAGTTTTCTTGGATCATTGTATAACTGAGAATAGCTAAGTCATTCACCCTTGATAATCTTACAATATTGTTTTTGCTTTGTATACTGTACATGCCATTTTGCATCAGATTCTGTAAATCTTTCCAGGCTTTTTCTGAGAGCATCCCTCTCATCATTTCTTATAGCATAATAATATGCCATCACAATCACATATCACAACTTGCTCAGCCTTTTCCCATTTGATGGGCATCTACTCAGTTTCTACTTCTTGACCACCACAAAAGAGCCGCTATAAATGTTTTTGTGCATATCAGTCCTTTTTCTTTTTGTTTTTTATCTCTTGTTGGACACAGACCTGGTAGTAGTCTTGCTGGGTTAAAGGGTATGCATGATTTTATAGCCCTTTGGGCATAGCTCCAAATTGCTCTACAGAATGGTTGAATCAGGTCACTACTCCACCAAGAGGGCATTAATGTCTCATTTTTCCCACATTTCCTCTGGAATTTGTCATTATCCTTTTCTGTTCTATTAGCCAATCTAATAGGGAAGAGGCAGTACCTCAGAATTGTTTTAATTTGCATTTCTCCAATCAATAGTAAGTTAGAATATTTTTATATGATTATAGACATATTTGATTACTTCATCTGAAAACTGTTCACATCTTTTAATCATTTAATCATATATAAGATCAGTGACTCATATAAATTTGACTCAGTTCTCTATATATTTGAAAAATGAGGCCTTTATCAGAGAAACTTGCTTCAAATTTTTTTTCACATTTACTATTACTAACTGTATTTCCCTCCACCTTGTTTTCCCTCTATTTATTCTGGTCTTTCTCTCCTTTCATCCAGCCCTTTCTCAAAAATGTCTTGCTTCTGACTACAACCTCCTCCAATCTGCCCTCCCCTCTATTGCTCCCACCTCTTCTCTTATCCTCTTCCAACCCTACTTTCCTGTACCATAAGATAGATTCCTGCATCCAATTGAGTGTATATAATATTCCTTTGTTGAGCTAACACCAATGAGAATGAGGTTCACTAAATACCTCTCAGATCTTCCATTTTTCCCCTTTACTGTAAAAGCTGTTTCTTATCTCCTTTATGTGAGAAAATTTGTCCCATTCCACCTTTCCCTTTCCCTTTCTCTCAGTGTATTTCTCTCTCATCCCTGATTTTACTTCTATAGATATCATCCCTTTACATTCAACTCACACCTGTGTCCTCTATCTATATATACTCCTTCTAACTGCACTAATAATGAGAAAATTCTTATGAATTACAACCATCACCTTCCCACATAGGAATATAAACAGTTTAGCCTTATTAAGTCCCTTATGATTTCTCTTTAATTTTTACCTTTTTATGACTATCTTGAATCTTGTATTTGCAAGGCAAACTTTCTATTCAGCTCTGGTGTTTTCATCAAGAATGCTTGAAAGTCCTCTCTTTCATTGAATATCCATTTCCCCCCCTGAAGGATTATATTGAGTTTTTCTGGGTAGATTATTCTTGGTTGTAATCTTAGCTCCTTTGCCCTCCAGAACATATATTCCAAGTCCTCTTATCCTTTAATACAGAAGCTGCTAAATCTTGTTTTATCCTGACTGTGGCTCCATCATACTTGAATTGTTTCTTTTTTGGCTGCTTGCAGTATTTTCTCCTTAACCTGTGAGCTCTGGGATTTAGCTATAATGTTCCAGAGAGTTTTCATTTTGGGATCTCTTTTACGAAGTGATAAGTAGATTCTTTCAATTTCTATTTTGCCTTCAGTTTGAGGAATATCAGAATAGTTTTCCTTGAAAATTTCTTGAAAGATGATGTCTGGGCTCATTTTTTCATCATGGCTTTCAGGTGGTCCAATAATTTTCAAATTATTACTCCTGGATCTGTTTTCCAGGTCAGTTATTTTTCCAATGAGATATTGTACTTTGTCTTCTAGTTTTTCATTATTTTGGTTTTATTTTATTGCTTCTTGATTTATCATAAAGTTATTAGCTTTCATTTACCTTATTCTAATTTTTAAAGAATTATTTTCTTCGGTGAGCTTTTGTACCTACCTTTCCACTTGGCCAATTCTACTTTTTAAGGAGTTTTTTTTCAGTGAATTTTTGTGCCTCTATTTCCATTTAGCCAATTTTGCTTTTCAGTTTGCTCATTTTTCCATTCTATTTCTTGACTTTTAACTCTTTGTTAAAGTGGTGCTCTTCTTCCAGTATGGAGGCTGCACTATGTCAGGCTTCAGGGTTTTTGTGCAGCTGTTTTCAGAGATACTTCTGGGGACCTGTAAGTTTTCATTTGTTCCAAGGTGATATGATCTAAGGAGAAAAATTTTCTACTCTCTTGGCCTATGCTCTGGTCTGTGAGTGACCACAACTACTCTTCTGACCTGAAACTGTGAGGAGGGTCCCTCCCCTCCATTGCTGCTGCAAGCTCTGCTATACCAGTGTTCCTCCTCACCCTAGGTCTGCCACCCAGGAGTGGGACCCAATCTGAGTGTGGGCAAAGCCACAGAGTCCTGCCTCAGTGCTAGCAAAGAAACCTCTATAATCTCCTTCTGACCCTCCTCCCTTACCATCTGTGGACTGGAAACCTTGCAAGGAGACTCTGCAGAGGCAGCTTTGACTGCTTTTATGGCTTCCACTGATGATTCAGTCATTCCCAAAGCCTGTTCCTGGCCTGTTGGGCTGTGCTATTCTGGTGGGGTCTATTCTCCCAGCCTGTGCTCTGCTCTGTGAGTGGCCAAAACATTCTTTTCTGCCTAGAACAATGACAAAGGACCCTGCTCCACTGCTGCCTACAGGTTTTGATGTGGTAATGGTTCTCCTTATCCTAGGACTAACACCCAGGACTCCAATCCAGACCTCAATATGGGTAAGGTAACAGAGGCCTGCCCCCAGTGTTAGCAAAGAGACCCCTGTAATCTCAAATCAGTTGTTCAACCCCCTTACTGTTTGTGGGTTGAGAGCTCCAGAAGCAGCTGCTGCCACTACAGATTCACTGGTTCTCAAAGCTTGTTCCTGCTTTGGTGGGGCCCAGTCTGCTGCTAGTACAGCCTGTGCTGGACTGTGCTCCAGCTTCACCCTGGTGGGATAGAACTTTCCTGCCAACTTAAGTTGTCTTTGGCTAGAAAATTATTGCGCCCTGTCCTTTCTTGGGTTCTGCTGCTCTGAGAATTATTTTATGGTGTCATTTATAGGTGTTTGGAGGAATTTTGGGGAGAGCTCAGGTGAGTCTCTGCCTTTTCTCCACCATCTTGGCTCCGACTCTCACAATTTGCATTGTTGATAACACATCTTTCTTTTCTTTTTCTGTCTAGTTGAGCGATACCATTAAGAAATAAGTTTCAGTTGACAAAGACTACGTAAGATTAGAATAGCGAATATTGCAGGGGTTGTAGAAAGATAAGCACATTATTAATATACAGTTGTTAGAGCTGGGAATTGATCTAACCATTTTGTAAAGCACTTAAGAATTATGCCAAGAAAGTAACAGAAATTTCCCTACCTTTTCACCCACAGGTCCCACTGCTAGGCATATATATATATATATATATATATAAAGGAGTTCAATGATAAAAAGAAAGATCCCATATAAATCAACATATTTGTGGCAACATGTTTTGTAGTATCAAAGAGGTGGGAACAAATGAAAAGCCTATCAGTTAAGGAATGATTAATAGTTAATTTTTTTGCAAGGCAATGAAATGAATCTATGCCAGGTATGAAGTTAGGAAAATTCATCTTCCTGAGTTCAAATCTGACATCAGACACTTACTAGCTGTGTAACCAACCAATACATTGAAAAAGTAAACAAAAAATCGCAATGTGAAACATGTATGAATTTCCACCTCCAGATAGATGTAAGGTGCTAGTGTCCTCTCACATCTCTTCTTTTGAGTCATGTTTTCTCCTTATAATTTTGCAGTCTCCATATTTTTTAAATGTTTCTTTGACAATCTTTTCTTCATTTTTTCACTACCCTCTCTACTCTCAGTTTCCCCCAAACTCTGCTCCTCATCTCCAATAAAACCCCCCAAAAATATAGTCAAGCAAAACTCTAGATAAGTATTTTTACTTTGTCAGGTGTCATCGCATCCACAGATCAAGTCAGTGAATGTCTGGGATTCATTTTATTAGAATGTAGGGTTACTGGAAAAGGCTAGTTATTCAGTTTTTAATGTTGATCATACAAAAGGTTAACAGTAAAGACTTCTGGAAGCACAGTAATGTACATGGTCTTCCTTCAGTATAACCCTGTTCCCTTATACCCCTATGAAGCTTATACATGTATATTTGTATGTGTGTATAAATGTATACACATATATAATTTATATATTATTCATGCATATATGTAAGCATATGCTAGCAGGATAATAAAAATGTACTTTGATGTACTTTTTTGCACACATGTATGTGTGTGTCTATATTTAGTATATGAAATATCTTTAGGATATGAGTGTTATACATATATGTGTTTGTATTAGTGTGTGTATGTGTTTATATGTATATGCTTGCATGTATGTGTGTATACAGATGTATATCTTCTGGATCCTTCCTCCATCAAGGCACATTTCTGGCCATTCTGCTAGCATTTGGAAGTGAGTCTTTTATTTGACAGTACTTGCAAAGTACTGTTTTTGTTTTCCCAGAGTAACTGACAATGTACAAATGCTTCCATATGCTGGAAGCTGTTTTCACAATTGTGCTGAGTGGGAAGAGAAAGGGATAAGTGTGTGTTAGCACTTGGTTTGCATATCATGCCCAAATTTTAGAGGTTGCTCATTTGATAATGGGATCCTCTGCCACTTTGTGGACCTCATCCTGCAGTAAGGACCAGGCAGATCACTGTGCCACAAAATGAAGTTATTAATTATGCTTCTGAAATACGCTAATAAATTTAAGATTAGTAGTTTCATATTTTCAACTCAAATCAACTTATATTCTTTTTTTCTATTAATGGAGTGTCCAGGGGCCTTGAATCTAGTGTATACAACCTAGTTGAACTGTGTTGGTTGATTTTAGCTCCTTTGCAAACATCAGGGTCACAGGGATAGGAAGAACCAGGTTCCAACTTTGAAATCCCTTGACACCTTCTGACTCTTCTCATCCTCAGTCTCTGGGGCAAGCAGGATAATAAACTCCCAATTTCTACATTTTCTTCAGAAAAAAAATGGATTTTATTGGCTCCCTTCACTATTCTCTCCATCCTTTGAGTTTAGTTAGGACAGGGACATGCTTCTCATCACTGGATGTATCCCTGCCAAAATTCTCTATTGGGGTAATTAAAGAAATAGTTTGTGAGCACTTAGGAAAGAATGTTTACTAGGAAGCAGCATGGATTACCTAAGAGCCAGTCATGCCAAATTGACCTCATTTTTTTGATATGGTGTGCTAAATTGGTAGATCAAGAGAATGTCATAGAAATAGAGTATCTTGATTTTATCCAGGCATTTCCCAGACTCACAAGAATCTTTAAGTTGGAAAGGACTTCACTTGCCAATTAATTAAAACTATACCTTAAGGACAATCCCCTCTGCAACATA
The DNA here is from genome assembly GCA_023548195.1 of Bettongia penicillata ogilbyi. Taxonomy (NCBI): domain Eukaryota; kingdom Metazoa; phylum Chordata; class Mammalia; order Diprotodontia; family Potoroidae; genus Bettongia; species Bettongia penicillata. The sequence goes on from JAJHZJ010000226.1 coordinate 6,626,277, forward strand.
CCTGACAAGTGGTCATTCATGTTATCATTCAGAGAAGCTGAAGAGGCATCTCAAGGATGGGAGCAGGGAGTACTGTTTGCTTCTTTTTGTATCCCCAGTGCTTAGCACAGTGCCTGGAACATAGCAGATACTTGATAAAAGTTATCAATTGATTGATTACAACTCCCACCTGTATAAAAATCCCCATGCTCCTTAACAGCATCCTTGAAGAGAAGTCATTCAATCTCCACACGAAGACTCTCAGTGATGATTCACAACTTTTCTACTCTCCAAACCATCTCAGTTCACTTTCAGTTAGCTCTACGTGTGATGATAATTTCTTTGTGTCAAGCTGAAATCCATTTCCTGAAATTTCCATCCATTTCTCCTAGGTCTTCCTTCTGTGTACAAAGCAAATATAATTCGTCTTTCAAATGACAGCCTTCTAATGTCTGACGATAGCTATAATTTTGACCCTCAATTTTTCTCTTCATTTTTTCATTTATTTATCAAACATCATGAGGTGGCATATATGTACAAGATATTGTGTGCTAATGACTTGGAAATATAAAAATAAATGATGACATAATATTTTTGTACTCAGGGAGTGTGCCTTCTTCTGAAGTTTGGGAGTTAGTGGGGTGGGGGGTGGGGTTGAAGAAATAGAGGCAGCAAATCTAACATGTGCAGAAGTGTACACATGAAAGGGAGAGTAGATGTCAGACCAGAAGCAATATGTCACCCTGAAAACAATACTTGATTTGGAATCTGAAAAACTGGGTTCAAACTCTGCCTTTTTTTCTTATCAATCTAGACCGTAGCTCCTTCAACTGTGTGGTCTTGGTCAAATTAGTTAACCTCTCTTAACTTCAGCTTCTTTATCTAAAAATTAGGGGGTTAGATAAGAAGACTTTTAAGGTTCTCTCCAGATACAAGTCAATGATCCTCTGACAAGAGCTTGCGGTAATGAAGAGTAGAGAGAACATATTTTACCACTTATGATTTCTTTTTTTCTTCCACCCTCACTTCCCCTCCAGGAGCATCTGAATCCAGTGACCAGATATTCATCAGGATGACTGGAGATGACCCAGGGTGAGGCAGTTGGGGTTAAGTGACTTGCCCAAGGTCACACAGCTAGTGAGTGTCAAGTGTCTGAGGTGAGATTTGAACTCAGGTCCTCCTGACTCCTGCTCTATCCACTGCACCACCTAGCTGCCTGATTGCTGCAGTTATTTGAGTGCTGTATATGGCTCTCTTCGTTTTCTTATTTCACTCTATATCAGTTCATACAAATTATCTCATGTTTCTCTAAATAACTATTTGTCATTTCTTTCTTTTTTTAATATTTACTTATTTAACTTTTTACATTCGTTTTCACAAAATTTGGGTTCCAAATTTTCTCCCCATTTATCCCCTCCCCCACCCCAATACACCAAGCATTCTAATTTTCCCTATCACCAATCTGCCCTCTCTTCTATCATCCCTCCCTTCTCTTGTCCCCATCTTCTCTTTTCTCCTGTAGGGCCAGATGACTTTCTATTCCCCATTAACTGTATTTCTTATTTCCTAGTAGCAAGAACAATACTCAACAGTTGTTCCTAAAACTTTGAGTTCCAAATTCTCCCCATCCCTCCCTCCCCACCCATTCCCTTTGGGAAGGCAGGCAATTCAATATAGGCCATATCTGTGTAGTTTTGCAAATGACTTCCCTGATAGTCGTGTTGTGCAGACTAATTGTATTTCCCTCCATCCTATCCTGCCCCTCATTGTTTCTATTCTGTCTTTGGATCCTGTCCCTCCCCAAGTGTTGACTTCAAATTGCTCCCTCCTCCCTTTGCCCTCCCTTCTATCATCCCCCCCTTACTTATCTCCTTCTCCTCCACTTTCCTATACTGTCAGATAGGTTTTCATACCAAAATGAGTGTGCATTTTATTCCTTCCTTTAGTCAAATGTGATGAGGGTAAACTTCTTGTTTTTTTTTTCTCAGCTTTCCTCTTTTTCCCTCCACTAAAAAGTCTCCTGCTTGCCTCTTAAATGACATATAATTACCCCATTCCATTTCACCCTCTTTCCTCCCACTGCACTTCTCTCTCACCATTTACCTTAACTTCTTTTAAGCTGTGGTCACATCCTATTCAATTCACTCTGTGCTCTCTGTCTCTGTATGTGTGTGCATGTGTGTATGTGTGTGTGCGTGCATGCGTGTACATGTGTGTGTGGTCCCACCAACTACCCAGATACTGAAAAGTTTTAAGAGTTACAAATATTGTCTTTCCATGTAGGAATGTAAACTTATGGTAAGTCCCTTAAGACTTCTCTTTGCTGTTTACTTTTTCATGCTTCTTCTCATTCTTGTGTTTGAAAGTCAAATTTTCTTTTCAGCTCTGATCTTTTCATCAAGAATGTTTGAAAGTCCTCTGTTTCATTGAAAGACCATATTTTCCCCTGAAGTATTATACTCAGTTTTGCTGGGTAGGTGATTCTTGGTTTGAGTCCTAGTTCCTTTGACTTCTGGAATATCCTATTCCACACCCTTCGATCCCTTAATGTAGAAGCTGCTAGATCTTGAGTTATCCTGATTGTATTTCCATAATACTGGAATTGTTTCTTTCTAGCTGCTTGCAAGATTTTCTCCTTGACCTGGGAGTTCTGGAATTTGGCCACAATGTTCCTAGGAGTTTCTCTTTTTGGATCTCTTTCAGGTGGTGATTGATGGATTCTTTCAATACTTATTTTGCCCTCTGGTTGTACAATGTCAGGGCAGTTTTCCTTGATAATTTCGTGGAAGATGATGTCTAGGTTCTTTTTTTGATCATGACTTTCAGGTAGTCCCATAATTTTTAAATTGTCTGTCCTATTTTCCAGGTCAGTTGTTTTTCCCATGAGATAGTTCACATTCTCTTCCATTTTTTCATTCTTTTGGTTTTGTTTGGTGATTGCTTGGTTTCTCAGAAAGTCATTAGACTCCATCTGTTCCATTCTAATTTTGAGAGAACTATTCTCTTCAGTGAGCTTTTGAACCTCTTTTTCCATTTGGTTAATTCTGCTTTTGAAAGCATTCTTCTCCTCATTGGCTTTTTGAACCTCTTTTGCCAATTGAGTGAGTCTATTTTTCAAGGTGTTATTTTCTTCAGCATTTTTTTGGGTCTCCTTTAGCAAAGTATTGACCCGTTTTTCATACTTTTCTTGCATCTCTCTCATTTCTCTTCCCAGTTTTTCCTCCACCTGTCTAACTTGCTTTTCAAACTCCTTTTTGAGCTCTTCCAAGGCCTGCGCCCACCCGCCATCCCCCTGGGATGTCTGGGGTACCAAGGCCCCGCCCTCTACGTCTTTCCCTGATGGCAAGAATACGTCCTTGTCGTCATCAGATCCAAAAGTCGGGATCATTTGCATCTGTTCAAAAAAACTCTCTATAGTCTTATTTTTCTTCCCTTTTCTAGGCATTTTCCCAGCCAGTTACTTGACTTCTGAGATTCCTGTTCACCCCCACCTAGATCCGCCCAGCTAGTGCTTGGGGTCTGAGATTCAAATGGGCTTTCCACGGCAAGCGGCTGCTATTCAATGGGAGCTTTAGTTCTGGTGCTGGGGTGGGGGCAGGGCCACCTCCCAGGCTCAGTTCCCTCAGAGGCTTTATGCAGAGACCTTCAGAAATGGAGCGGGTGGGGCAGGGCCATCTGCCAGGCTCAGCTCCTTCAGGTGGTTTATGCAAAGACTTTCAGTAATGAAGATCCTGCCTGCTGCTGGGGGAGTCCGGGCTGCCACCGTGCCGCCTGCCTCCGCCGCCCCCGCCTCTGCCTCCGCTGCTTCCTCCCAAGGGGACCCAAGCCACGGAGACACCCCACTCCCCTGTTGGTGAGCCTAGCCGTCTCTCTCACTGACCTGTAGCTTCTGTGGGCGGAGGGACCTTCCAGGCCGCTGGAGCTTCCATCCCTGAAGCCTGCTCGGATCAGCTTCTCTGGGGCCGTGGCCAGGGCAGTGCTGGGGTGGGGTCTGCTTTCCGGAGTGCGATGGACCCTGGGGACGGCTCTCCAGGACTCTCTGAAACGGAAATCTCTTCCAGTATGTTTCTGCACCCCCTGCAGTGATCCAGAACTTCTGGGGAACTCTTCTTACGTTAAATATATGGGCTGTGGGTTCGGAGCTTGCAAACGTGCGTCTTTCTACTCCGCTATCTTGACTCCGCCCCTATTTGTCATTTCTTATTGCCCATTATACTCACAAACCACAGCTTTTTCACTTATTTTAAAATGGACAACAAGTTTATTTCCTGTCCTTTGCTACTATAAAGAATTTGATTATAAATATTTTGGTATATAGTGGGTTTTTGTTTTTCTTTTTGTCCTTCATGAGGTACATGCCCACTAATATTATCTCTGGGTCAAGGGTTGTAAAGACTTTGATTGCTTTAGTTGTATAATTCCAAATTAGTATCTAGGAAGATTAGGCCAAGTTGTAATTCCATCAGTGGCATATTACTTTACCTGTCTTCTCACCAGTCCTCAGATATTTACTTTCTCATTTTTTTTATCATTTTATGATCATTAGCAAGATGTGTGAAACCTCCGTCAATGAGATTTGTATGTCTCTTGCTATAATGATTTGGAGCATATCTTCAAGCAGTCATTAATAATTGGTAGTTCTTCTTTTGAAAACTCTTCTTATCCTTTTATCACTTGTTTTTGGTGTATGCTGGTCTTATTTTTATGTATTAGTTATAAGTACCAATTACCTATATAGTTTGAATATCAGTCCTTACTTAATCGGTGATATTTGGTACACATTTTTTCCCACGTTTTTTGTTCTCCTATCTTCATTGATTTTATTCCTTCAAAAGCTTTTAAATTTTGTAGGTTGAATTGTCTGTTTTATCTTTTATGATCACTTGTAACTTTTGTTTGATTAAACATTCTCCTCCTAGCCAGAGTCGCAAATGATATCTGATCTTGTTTCCTTTTGATTTTTTTTAATGGTCTGATTTTTAATTCAAGTCATGTGCCTATTTGGAGCTTAAGTGTTATATGATGTGCATCTGTGACATGGTGGATAGAGAGTTGGCCTTGTAGCCCAGAAAACCTGGGTTCAAGGCTATTGCTTACATCTCCTGGGTGTGTGAACCTGGGCAAGTTATGGAACATCCAAATCCTCTAACTCAATTACTCCCTTGTGGAGAAGGTACCAACATGCTTCAACCTCCAGGGCTTCCCCACATCAATGAAATTGAGTCAAGGCCCTGTCCATCTAAGGGCTGCCCTCAGAGACAAAACTGAATACCAATCTCTTCTTAAAATTCCTAATAAATATAATTTTTACTGGCAATTTTCATTGACAGAAAATTTTTAGCTCTGATTCTTTTAAGGTACTTTTGAACATTGCAACAACTTATGTTGATCTACCTCACTGTGGTTGTAGAATTAGTGGACCATGTCTGTGACTCAGGCATTATTGCTTGACGTTATTGTTGTAACAGTAAGAAAAGCATGAAGGAATGATGTTTTAATCGCTTTAGATGCTTCAATGAAAAGTAAGATTTCAAGAAACCAGTTGCTCTGTGTTTTCCAATTCAGTATTGGAACCTTTCTCCTGGTGCTGGTATCGATGCATGAGGTGCTATAGTGTATGGGATGAAATCAGCTTAAGGACGTTAGATTTGCTTTTACATGCTATGTTCTTTGGCACATTCCATTCATCCTATAGAAGATGATTAATGGGTATTTCACCACTTTCTGCATTTTGACTTGGCTGCTGGAAGCTTGTCAGCTAAGTGAACACAATAAGCAAGTTAAAACTGCCTTCCTTACCAAAAGAATCATTTTGTAGTCATAAGCACAAGCATTGTTTTTCTGCTTTGGCTTATTCCCTCAGAAAGTTACAAAAGCTGTAGTCTAGTATCCTTCATGACATGTTGTAAAGACACCAATTATAATAGAAAAACATATATATTTATAAAACATATACACATATATTCATACATACATATACACACACTATTATAAATATACACACATACACATATACATACATGCATACTTACATACACACTATACACACAGACATACACTATGTAGTCCTAGGGAAGGACTTAATTTCTCAGTGCTATAGGTAATTATCTAAACTGTAAGTGGCAGAGAAGATGCTAACCTATACTGGCAAAAATAATTTCATCCTCGGTAAGTACTATCTACCAATGATATCCCCTCAGATTTCTTTTGTTAATCTAGTATATAGAAGGAGAATGGGAAATGCATTTTCAGGTGACTTAAAAAGGAAAAGGAATGGTTCAGAACTGGTTTAGGAATTTTTTTTTAAGAGGGGACAGAACTTGTAAGAAATCAAATAAACATTGAAAATGGCATTTCTTACAATTTTCTTAGAAGGTTTTAACATTTCCAACAGTAAAATGTTGAACAACTAATGAACCAGAGACAGATTAATTTTTAAAAGTGAGTTCTAAGTACATAATTCTAAAAGTATTGTTCTCTATTTATATTTGCTCTTTGGAGCAAGGCAAAAAGCTTTATATGTCTGAGTGCATATTTGGCCATATAGAGAAGCTATGAGTAAACCATTTTTAAAACACACGCTGATAAAGTATGAGTCTTTCAGAAGATTTTCTAGGCCAACTTTTCAGCGTTTGTCTAGGATAACTGCCTTCTAGCTTTTCAGTTGGAAGGGACCTTAGAGGTCATATAGTCTGATCTAATCATTTTAAAGATTAGGAAACTGAGAGGTTAGATTGCACAAGCAGCAAGTGACAAGGAAGATGGGAACATGGGTCCAAATTTAGCGTTCTTTCCATTGTGCCAAAGATTTGTCAGCATCCTTAGCCCCCACTAAAATGCAGTAGAATCCAGCTACCTTTCCAAACATCAGATGCACAGAAAAACACTTTGGTCTAAGTCAAGACGGGGAAGATATAAAGACAAAAAAAATGAAAACCATGGTGAGCATTTGGCTCGAGTATCATGATGAACACTCCTTTTTCATGAATGCCTCTCCCTGGGAGGATTAGTCATCTCACAGATCCACTCCTCAAACACTCATCCAACTTAAGACCCAACCCTAGAGCAACAGTAAGAGAGAATCTGGGGATGCCTTTGGCTCAGAGCTCTGACACTCTCATGAGGCAAGAGAAGCTCTCCTTTTATTTGTTTTGTGGTTGGTTAAAATGGCTTCAGTTTTGTTGTATGGGGAACAGGGACATTGGGAACAGTGGAGCCCATATGACAAGGCAAGGCCTTGGTTTCGCTTTGGCGTTTCATCACTCCCAGCAGACATTTATTATCCTGTACACTCCTCTGCCATCAGCATTTTCCCTTAATTATGTGGCATTTTTTTTAGCTTCCACATCCCTTGTATCACAAACTTTTTTTTCCTTTCCACGCCCCTTCATATTTTTCCTGGTTTGTCCATGTCATCATAGCAGAACTTTTTCATCTGAACCAACCACAGTGGACCATATTCTAAATCTGATCTTCATAATATATGTTGATATGACAGCAAATTTCTGTGGAAAAAAGGAGAAATTTAGTCAAAAATCTACATCTAATTTGTATGATGCTAAACATCTGCAGGGCAGGGACTAATTTCTTGTGTATTTTTTTTTCTTTATATGCCCAGTGTCTAAACTGGTGGCTGACAAATAGAAGACACTTAATAATTGTCTCTTTGAATAGGATTCAATGCATTCTGAGTTTAGAATGAAGTTTAAAAAAATCAATACTGAAAATATATTTTTGTTAAAATTTGGGAAATAGTGTGGTTCTCTGTGGCACAGTAGATAGAGGACTGGGCCTGGAGTAAGGAAGATTCATCTTACTGCATTCAAATTTGATTTCAGATACCTACTAGCTGGGTGACCCTGAGCAAGTCACTTAACCTTGTTTGCCTCAGTTTCCTCATCTGTAAAATGAACCAGAGAAGGAAATGGCAAACCCCTCCAGTATATCTGTCAGGAAAACCCCAAATGGGGTCATGAGAGTCCAACAGGACTGAAAAATGACTCAGCAACCACTGGTTCAGTTAATTTACATTTAATCTCTGAAATCTTTCCTTAGATACTGAGACATTATTCCTATGGATAACAGATCATATTGATTCTAATACGTGTATGGAAGAAGAAAAGCAGGGTTTTCACCTTTTTATGGTGGACATTGGAACAGTCGGGTCTTTTGTTTCTGCAGGTAGAACTCAATCCACAAAAAAAAAGCCTTTTTTTTTTTTGGAGTTTTTCAGAGTGATAAACTATGTTTGTGGTTGTTCCCAAAGCTAATGATTATTCTTCGCACCACTATGAAATGCTTAGAGCCCCTAATGAAGCTAGAAGTATCAACGAGCTTAATGAAAATTCCTTGAGGGCAGAGGCTGATTTATTTTAGGGGTTGTTTTTGCCCTTTAAGTCACAAATCTAGCACAGTCCCTTGAACATAGAAAGCCTCTCCTTGCTTGATGAATTGAACTGATCATATCATTTGTTATCATATATAGACTCGCATCTTGACTATTATAAAAAATTCATTAGTAGCTAATTAACTAATCCAGCTAACTTGCATGGTTTTTAGCACAGATTCTTACCTGTCACATAATCTAGGAAATACTTTAGACTGATTATGTTATTCATACCCTCTGCCTAAGGCCCCCATCATTCCTTGGTGGGGGGAGAGGAATCAACATTGCCTTTAGGCTCTTGTAAGTTATATTTGAGATCATTATATTATGATGTAAAATGGTTCCACCTTTGGGTACTGGAAAATACTATCCCAAATAACTAGAAGGAGAGAATAATGAGTTATGTAAGTTTGATTATTACTTTCACAATTTAATTTAACAAGCATTTATTGAGTGCCTACTCTTAACAACAATAACAACAAGTCTATGCAAGTGCTTCTTCGGTAAATTGATCTTGGTGAACAGCTTACCTTAGGCTTTCTGAGAAAAGACAAGGTTTCCAATTATGATCTAATCCATTATGATCTAATGATCGTAAACCATTCACCAAAGAAGTCCACTAGGATCCTCTAAGCTGGATTCACTGTTTTCTTCTCATAGCTCATATTTCAAATAGTTAGAATAACCAACACACATACAAGGATAAAGATTGATGGATGGGGAGGAGAAAAGAAAGAAAATCATTTTATAAGGAAAGTCCAAACAAAAGTTTTAATTTCATTTTCTGGCAAAATGCCCTCTCTAAAGAAGAAGACCTCTGATGTATAGAGACCAGTCAATTAACTTTAGGGTATCCAAATAGAAAAAGAAGGAAAAAAAGGAGAGGAAGAAGAAGAAGAAGAAGAAGAAGAAGAAGAAGAAGAAGAAGAAGAAGAAGAAGAAGAAGAAGAAGAAGAAGAAGAAGAAGAAGAAGAAGAAGAAGGAGAAGAAGAAGAAGGAGAAGAAGGAAAAGAAGAAGAAAAAGAGGAAGGAGAAGAAGAAGAAGAAGAGGAAGGAGGAGGAGGATAAAACTTCAAAGACTGGGGAGGGGTCAGAAAGAATGAAAAAAGAAAAACGATACGCATTGGGCTTTCCAAGAGGCCGAGCTAAAACCCCTAAGACATCCCTCTGAGCAGGACCAGGGCCCAATCTCCTGGCCATGGCCAGGTGCCTAAAACAATCCACTTTATGAGGTGTTACACAATATTCTAAGAAGTGATTATTAGCTTTGTTTTAGTTTTCATTATTAAAGTGAACTCCTACTAGAGACTAAAAGGGAATGAACACATCTGTGGAAAGGTGGAGGGTGTGTGTGATATAAATGAGTTGGAGCGGGGGAATTGGGGCTAAATCGTCCTCCATGCTGGGCTCCCTACAAAACAGGAAGTCCCAATGGCTTCTTAAGCAATTTCTTTTAAACAATTTTTCCATCCTGGGAATAAATGCCACACTCTTTCTACAGTTACCATGAGTCCTTCACCATGTGAGCCACTCCCATGTCTACATTGGGAAAAAAGTGAATTCTTCATTTTTTATGACAAGACTGACATAAAGTGTTGCTTCCTGTGGGTGTTCAGATAGCTATCTAATGGAGCCCCAAAGTGCTTAGGCTGTGTCCACACCAAGTAAAATGAATCTAGTGATTATAAGCACTTTGCTGGCTGAGACCATGAATTAATTATCTTTATTTTCCTATTAACTCCCACTTCATTGCCTCATGGATCCTGGGTATTCAATTAAAAAATAAAAGTTTGAATGAACAAATAAATGCATGTGTGCCTGCCTTCTTTGTTGAATGGATCAAATGGTTCCTTTGCTTTTTTAGGTATAAAAATACCTTTGCCTTCTACTACTCAAATACTTTTAACTGTAAAATAGTGCCAAAAAATGGGGAGAGGGGAAATGAAGTCTTCTTGAAGTTTTCTTGAAGTACTAAGGGACCTGAATATTTGAGACTAAATTTTAAAAAGCAATTTGTTTTTTCCCTTAAATTAATATTTTTCCCTTGCCTGCATGGACATAAGTGTGGTTGTTTCATAAACAACAGAAAACAAACTACCATCAGTCTGTCAGTCAACAAGCATTAAGTTTTCATTCCGTGCCAGATACTGTGTTAAGTGCTGGAGACACAAATGCAAATAAAATACCTAAAATACAAAACAAAAGTTTAACCTTTTCATTCCACTTTTTCCTTAAGATTATGAGTAGAGAAGCACTTAAATTTTATAATAAAGTTTCTTTGAAAAGCTCATATGAGATATTGTGATAAGGACAATTCTTTGAAAACTTTAAATTCCATATAAATGTCACCTATTATTGAAAAATGACTCCCACCTTCAATGGATTCAGATAGCTGCTATCATTACTACTACTTTAATGTCAAACTTGTTCTTCAGATCAAAGAGATTAGTGTCAGTTAAATATATTCCAAATGATTATCAGTACAGGATATTTCATCCTAGTTGTAGATATTAGACATTTTGAAAACAATAGTCTTATGCTCATGAGTCCCATGTAATAAATTCCAAATCAGAATAATTAGGAGTAGAACTTATCATTTAACATAAAATTAACTATGAAGAAGTTTAAATAACTTTTTAAAAAAGGATTTAGAGCTAGTAAGAATTTCAAAACTATTTAATAAATTTCTCATTTTGCAAATGAAGAAATTCAAAGTAGATGACTCAACTGATATCACACAGTAGCAAAGCTAAGATCTGCACACAGGTTCATAAATCAATAGCTAGAAAGGATGTCAGACATCGTCTAGCTGAACCACCCTCATTTTAAAGATGAAAATATTCAGGTCCAGGAAGTGGGACTTGCCCATTGTTACATAGATGGTTAATGATTTGCAGTAGGTTTTAAAACCAAGTCCTATGGCTTCAGGGCCCATGAGCATTAGAGCTGTCCACACTCTCTGACTGTAGTCTAATGCTACTGGTGTCTAGAATAGTAAAATATATTTACTTTTTGATGCTATCTTAGAAAACGTCCAGAGAGACTCTGAAATAATAGTCTACCCCTCTTTTTCCAACTCCAAAGCTTTCTCAATTGTTTGTCTTAGAACTGGGCTTCTTAACAGGTTTATACACGCACACACACACACACACACACACACACATGTGTATGTGTGCCTGGAGTCAGGTGGACCTGCATTCAAATCAGGCCTTGGACTCTTACTAGCTGTGTGACCCTGGGGCAAGTCACTTAACCCTGTTGGCCTCAGTTTCCTCATTTGTAAAATGAGCTAGAGAAGGAAATGGAAAACTACTCTGCTGTCTTTGCCAAGAAAATCCCATATGGGGTCAAGGAAAGTCAGAAACAACTGAAGGAATGATGATATGTTCTTATGATATGTTTATATTTAAATATAGTTTCCCTTATGTATTTTATTTTATGCATTTAAAAATATTATTCTGTCAAGGGGTCTATAGTTTCACCAGACTGCCAAGTAGGACACCAAAAGGGTGAAATTCCTTTGCTTTAGAATGTACCTAGAAAACCAGCCTTATTATGAAATATATATTTTCTGTTTCTGAAGAAGTTAAAATGAAAAGAAACTTTATACCACTCTTAGACCTCAGCTCCTTTGGCCTTGTCGACCTTAACCTTCCTTGCCCTGTCTAACATTCTACCAGGCATTCTCAAAGCACTAGGGTTAAATAGAAGGTGTTTGTGAACAGGTACTTCCATGTGCTTCCTCTTTGTGACCTACCTCTGCCACTTGTCAGAAAATGTAGGAGAGGGGAAAAAAAAAAGAAACTGACCAAAGCCAGCTACTGAAAAATAAGATGAGATATATTGTTTTGTATGGTATTGGGAAAGCCTAATGAGTTCAATGTCAATCATACATCAGAGTTTGATTATTGCCTTAGGGTTCAAATATCACTGAACTATAACAGTATTAGATAGATAGTGGCTGTCATCCAAAGGACTCCAAACCATATCACAATTGCTCTAAATGAATGGTAGGTGACATTTATGATGATCTGCAACATACGTGTCAATATGAAGTGACCCATTTAAGTTAGGTATCATTTAAGATAATGTGAATGCCAATGATAGCTCTGGAATGAGCCCGGTACAGGAGAGTAACAAAATTGAAATAGAAAAATAATTCAAGTGAGTTTATAAGATTTAGGTACACAAAAAACTAAAAGAATTAAGGCCCAAAAGACCACTTTTTTCATCTGTTTCATCTTCAAAAAAGGGGAGACAAGACGAATCTAAAGGGGAGAGGATGAGGGGAAGATGAACCATCATGTCTGCTTACCCATTTCTCTGTAATATGTGACTTTCCCAATTCCAATTAAGTTTAGAGTGGAAACATTTGGTGGAATACATTCAAACACTCGGCCACAGGGTATTCTTTATCATCCTCCTGAAAAGACCTCTCAATTTCAGTAATACATTGTTTTAGTTGGCATCTGGCTATACCCACATAAAGTAATCCACAGGGGCATTTTAACATGTGCATGACACTACTCAGAGTGCATGAGATAAAATCCCTAATGTGGAAACCTTTGCCAGATAGTGAATGATAAAAAACATCTGGCCTGTAGGATTGAACACACTTACCACAATTTAAAATATACTTAGGCTTTGATGGAGAGTTCTTGAATAGACTTGCTGAGGAGCCTTTTCAAAGGTTCTGGGATGGAGTGGGGAGAGGGGGCTAGAAAGTTTTCTAAGCATTTTCTGCATCTATATCTCGTTTGCTTAGATTTTTAGCAGGTATGATCTAAACAAATACTTTTTGAGGTCCAAAGAAGACCTGGGAGCTTTGCCCAGTTCCAGAGTGAGGAAGTAATGATGGAGGAGGGGGAAAAAAAGGCAGAACATACTTCATTACATCCTTATCTCTCTTGCTCTAAACACTGGGCTCCATCTATTTCTGCCTGGATCCTAGGCAGTACTAGAAAGAAAGAGAAGAGAAAGGAAGTTTGCCCCTGCTGTGACTAGAGTCTATCTGTGAATCCCAATCCCATGGCTAAACCAGGTTCTTTCTACTCCCTTGAATTCCTGTGGTTTCAGGTATTTGTGTTGATTTCCTCAGCTAATAAAATAGGGATCTCTATGGAGACCTCACTTTATACTTAACCTGATGAGGGACTAGAAACAGAAGGTGTTGGCAAGGTTTTTACAAGCACTCAGGGTACCTCAGTACCACTGGCAGAACCTGGGCTAGGAGTAGGTTTTTTACTTTTTACTTTGTGTCATCAACCCACAAAAAAGCAAATGTTGGTACCTCTTTGAAAGTACTTTGCAGGATTTGACTTGGGAGGTATATGCTATAAAAGGGTAATAAAGATGAAAATCAGGGAGTTTTGTCAAGATACAAAATACTCTTCTGGTTACAGGCATACAATGCTTAAAAGTCATCCTGACCAAAGTCACTTGGCAATAACATCATTGCTAATTATGAACAAACTGCCATAAAGTTGTGAAACCCCTTGTAGCATCCTTCACCCAAACACCCATTAAGATTGAGTCTGCAGAACCAACTATTCATTCTAACATGGTATAACCTAAATTTGTGAGAAGGTATCAGTGCAGTGGCAATGGGGCAATAGAGAGCCTCATTTCCCTTGTTTGTAGCTTCTTCCCTGCCAATATTGCTCCCCTCCATTGACATAAGTTACAGGATTTAGCATAAGAGGATCTTGGGAAATTTTCTCAGTAGAATGAGCAAATGAAATGAAAGGAGCAGTAAGATGTCAATTTGTTCATTAATGTTCCTGATTTATGATAAGGGTGCCAATCCACCAAGTCATCAAACCTAGTAGGTGCCTCAAATATCTGTTTTAAGATTTATATTTACATTTCTTTTTAGACAATTGGTTCATTCCACCAAGTTTTTGACTTCCAGGTAGACCGCTTGTAGTCTTGAGGGATTTAGTCTGTAAGGTGAATGTTCAATGAAGTATTTTTCCTTTAACAGAAATTCAACCCAAGTCTATGGTAATGATTCAAAAGGACATGGATTGGGGGGAGGGCGTGTCTCAGAACTCAGCTACTTCAACCTTTACTTGAACACAAGCAAGTGGTCACTTATCCTTTCCAGAACATATCAGGCAAGTGCTCATGTATTCTTTACTTGAAGATCTCCAGGGAGGGGCAGTTTGGGATTGGGAGTGAGGGTGGAGGGTGGAGGGTGGAGGAAGAAATCCACTATGTCTCAAGGCAGCCTATTTCACTTTAGGATTTCTTCCTTCCTTCCTTCCTTCCTTCCTTCCTTCCTTCCTTCCTTCCTTCCTTCCTTCCTTCCTTCCTTCCTTCCTTCCTTCCTTCCTTCCGTCCTTTTTCCCTTTTTTTTTTACTCAAAAACCAAACATTAAACCCATTTCACTCTGGAGCTCATAGATTGGACTACAATAGGTCCCTAGCCAAGGGGCTATATTTTGGGTCCCTCCGGTCTCAGAGTGAATGTCAATAGTAACTGTTTCTCTTTCAAAGAGCAACCCTGAGTGTCTTCCCCTCCCAGCTTGATTTTTTTTCTTTTTCTTCCTAATTAAAGAGGCCATCCCTTGAATCATTTCTTTAAGAGGCCTATAAGAGGAGAAAGTGAGGCCGGTGACCTTGCACCCTCACTCAAATCAAAGTCAATTCTAATTCGTGTTGCCTTTTCCTCATGTCATAGTCCTCTTTGAAAACGAAGGTCTTCTTGACTTCAGGTCCAGCATTCTACTCACTGTGCCTTCTTGCTGCCCCTGAAATGGGACCCAGGGCAGAAAATACTTTGGCTTTGGTCTTCTCAGGTCTGAGAACAATAGAACAGCCTTCACCTCTGGATAGTTTTTTTCCCTGCAGCTGTCACATCACATGGTTGCTTGATGTTGAGTTGGCTCAGAGCTTTGCCAGACTAACTGCTGCCTGCTTCTCCCTCCATTTTGTATTTCTGATATCCTTTTACTGTTCAGTCATTTTCAGTTGTGACAAACTCTTTGTGACCTCATTTGGGTTTTTCTTGGAAAAGATACCGGAGAAGTTGCCATTTCCTTATCTAGGTAATTTAAAAGATGAGGAAACTGAGGCAGAGTTAAGTGACTTGCCCAGGGCCACACAGCTATATAAGCGGTCAGAGGTGAGATTTAAACTTAAGCAGTTGAGTCTTCCTGATGCAAGGTCTGACACTGTGTTAGTGTCATCACCTAGCTATCCCTCTCATGATGTCATTTCTATAATGTCAAAGAACTTCTAAGAATCTTGGAAAGCAGGTGCCCTGGATATGCTGAGTGTTAGGAAAATGTACAAAGATGACATTGGGTTCTTTTGCAAGTGGAGATGTTGGTACAAGGGCAGGCCCTGGTGATTGCTGTAGGGGAGACCTCCATTAGGGTGGGAGGAGTAGGATTAACTCTGGATTGGATCTAGGGGGAAGGGTCTAAGCATTTATGTAGTACCTACAATGCACCAGGCACTGTGTTTTATGAATATTATCTCATCTGATTCTCATAAAAACCCTATGGGACAAGTGCTTTTATTATCATTTTACAGTTGAGGGAAGCTGAGGCAGATAGAGGTTAAATGGCTTGCCCAGGGTTACATAAGTACTGTCTGAGGTAGAATTTGTACTGAGGTTTTCCTGATTCCAGTATTCCATCCATTGAACCATGTAGCTCCTTCTTTGCTCATTCCATCTATCACCTAAGCTGCTGTCCGGTTTCCAAAGTAGCACAAACCAAAACCCTGTACCAACTAGTGTTGGTACCTATAAATTCCTCATGATGAAGACCAATATGACCCAAATGTAGACAAATACATCCCTCTGGTGCTGACATAACTAGCACTTCCAGGTTTTTGGATTTTTATACTCAGAGTTCCATCTCATGCTACAGTGCCAACATGTAAAGTCTGGTCTAATTAATATTTTTTTGTCTGATCCTTCAAAGGCCCTGAGTAGCTATAGCCCTGGAAAAAGTACTGGGGTTCCATTGACCCAGATGTTTTCTGCAGTTCCAATCCAATGCAAGGAATTCATCCTCTTGTTGTGTGGCATGCCTTCTGAGGACTATTTTGCTTCAGCCTCCTTTCTCTGCTAAAAGAAAGAAGGGAAATTGAGGAGATCAAGTAGTAGAAGGGGATGGAGCAGAGAAAGGTAACTTGTGCTTGAGGCTACTGTGCTGAAGATCAGAGCAAGGTTATTTTATGGAATACATGAAATCAGATCAAACATCAATCCTCCATGTAACTTGATTCTCTGCCCGTCAGTCAGCACCTGCTCTTGAGTTTGTGATGAGGGTTATACAAAGAATGAACATTTCCAAATCTCTTCTACAAATCTCAATTTAAGAGAACATTAGTGTAATAGGCAAAATGCCATGTCAGTGAATCAATCAACAAGCAAATATTAAGCACCTACTATGTGCTGGAGCAGCTAGATGGTTAGAGCACTGGGGCTGGAGTCAGGAAGACCTAAGTTCAAATTCAGTCTCAGGCACTGACGAACAGTGTGAGCACAGGAAAGCCACTTAACCTCAGTTTGTCTTAATCTATTAGAAAAGAAAATGGCAAATGACTCCAACATCTTTGTCAAGAAAACCCCCTGGATAGTATCGATGTGCTATATAATCCATAGGGACACAGAGTCGGATACAACCAAACAACAACATGCTGGGGCATCATGTTCCTCTCTGCTGCTTCCCTTACTGAAAGATGTCCCATGACTCCCTATCACCTCCAGGATCAAATATTAAACCTTCCATTTGAGAGGTTAAGTCATTAAAACCTCAGTCCCTTACTGACTTGGAAGTTTTCTCTCACATCAGTCTCCTCCAGGGATTCTCTGAACCTGTGTCATTTGCCCAGGATTTCTGACTTCTCCACGTATAATCTAGAATATCTTTTCTTATGGAGATATTCATAAATGTTGATTAAGTGTAGCTGAAATAGAACCATTGGACCCATGCTTCAGGTATGGTATGTGTAATAGTTAAGTATTGTTTTCTGTGGGAAAAAGACTTTGGAATTCTAGACAACTAGCTCAGAAACAGACTTTTGGAAAACAACTCCTGTGTAAGTTGGAACTGTCCACCTAAGGGTAGAGGTATATGGTGCTTACTATTAGACATTTTTATTCAAAATACAATTGAAAGGTGAAGTTTAAAAGAAACATTATAGATGTGAACTGAACGCACTAATGTGGTTCTTCAGCTAGACAGTCTTTTACTTTATTTTGAATGTAAATGACACCTTTGTTTCATGATTTCCTTTCTGCAATTAATTTGTACCTCTCAGCCTTTTAA
The DNA here is from genome assembly GCA_023548195.1 of Bettongia penicillata ogilbyi. Taxonomy (NCBI): domain Eukaryota; kingdom Metazoa; phylum Chordata; class Mammalia; order Diprotodontia; family Potoroidae; genus Bettongia; species Bettongia penicillata. The sequence continues at coordinate 6,643,929 of JAJHZJ010000226.1, forward strand.
AGTTCCATGACACACCTAGGAGGGGCGGTTTCCTTAATGGAAATTGCTGGGGATTGCTTCTGGAGAGGGTAGGGTTTAGACCTTTGGAATGTGGCAAAATGGAAAGAGTACTTTCTCCACTGGGAATCAGCTCCATTCCCTTGGCTTCCTTTATCATTTCTGTCATAGCAGATGAGAATCTCTACCACCAGCTCTGGTCTGGTATTTATTCCCATTATTTACTTGATGTCTCCAACTTTAGGTGCCATTTACATCTCAAGTAGCATATCCGAAACTGACCTCATCATCTTCCTTCCTGTTTTTCCCTGCTTCGGTCCTTTACTCTATTGATGGTGCCCTCTACTTACCTGCGTCACCTTTCACTCTGTTCACTTCCCAAATAATACAATTCTAATTCAATCATTTGTAAAGCTCTGTTAATTCTACCTTTCTAACATCCCTTGCTCCCACTCCCTCCTCTCCATTCCCATTGTCATGTCCCTAGCTCAGGTCTTTATCACTTCTCATCTGTACTATTATCTAGCTTCATAATTGGTCCACCTGCCACCTACCTCTACACTTTCTACTTTAATACTATTGCCTATATAACCTCCCTAATATTTTCCTGTGACCATGTTTTGTTACTCTACTCAAAAATCTTCCTTGATCCCTAGTTAACTGTAGAATAAAGTAAAAGCTTTCTATACAAGGAATCTAATTTCAATCTACCTTTCCAATTTTTGTCTTCATCAGTTCACTTACCATATGTTACAGCCAAGTTGCAATTCACCTGCCCCTGTGTTCATCTTGTTTTCTGTAATTTCTAGGTTTCTGCTTGGGTTGAATTTTTTACTTCTATTTCTGCATGTTATAGTTTCTGCTTCCAACTCAGGAATCATCTCTTCCATGACTCCATAATTTCCCTAAATGAAGTTAATCCCCTCCCCCATTCCCCAGCTTCTACTTGAGAGTATTCAGGGTAAGGTGCTAAACTCCACGTCAAGAGACCTGGGCTCAGAATGACTATGAACAAGTCACTTGACTTCTCTGTTTCTTCATCTGTAAAACAGGGATAACATTTCCTTATTGTATCTGTTTTACAGGGTACTCAAAGGAAATAATATGTGAAGTGTTAAACCAAGCCCAGACATCATTTCTTCCATTGAACGATATTTATGTCATACTGAGTATAGTTTACTCTTTGAGGAGAGCTCTGTCTTTACCTTTCTCCCTTCCACATATGCATATAGAATAGCTATTTGTACATAGAATTTCCTGAATATATGGTCTGTTGAACTGAACTTAAATTTCAAGTGAGAAAACCTAACTTTGAGTCTCTTTTCAAACACTTAATAAGTATGTAACTTTGAAATAGTCACTTAAGCCTTCTAAGTCAGGTTCCTCATCTATAAAATCAGACTAATACCTTACAATTTTGTGGTAAGAATCTAATGAGATTATGGGAGGGAATGTAATTGACAAACTTTGAGCATTACATAAACATAACCTAGTATTGTCATCATTATCATTACCATCACCATTCCTTAGCCACACCCTTAGAGTTCAAACCTAAGCTCTGCTAAGTCTCCCAGAGAGGAAAGGCATTCATGTACAGGCCCAGTGACGGTCTGTACCCCCGTCATCAGAGAACCAACCAAGTTCATCTCAAAATGATTGGTCCCCAGATGATCAAGTGTATTCTACTAAGACACAGAGAAATTGTGAACTGCATGAGAAGAGAGTATATTAACTCACATGGATTAAGTCATAGATCCTTAAGATATTCAAATTTTAATTTTATTATTTGATTGAAGTTATAAAGACAGGGAAAAAGGAGCAACCAGTGAAGTATCATAATATAGAAAGGTTCACTTATGTTCAAGAAAAGGAAAAGGTAGTCAAACAGATATAAGGGGAAAGATAAGAAGGCAAAAAGAAATCACACATGGTCAGGTTACAGAGAATAGAACAGGTTAAATATGTCAGGAGTTAGAACTTTAGGGACAGGTCGTATTTTTATGCCATACTAGTTAGGTTATTTCAACATGCCAACTAGGAAATTTTGACCTAGAAATTTCAGGTGCATTCATGGTGCTCCTGTTCTATGAAAAGGTGTCTATTTATATTTTTGTTTCTGAATATGAAACAGAAAAATCAAACTTGTTTCTCAGCCTTTGGACATGGTAAACTATACATTTTGGATGTATAAGATATGGCATGCAAAATTCTTTATTCACCCTTAGACCAAAGGGGTTTCAATTTATTCTCATTCAAATATATTATCATTATCACTAGTAGAAGGGGAGGCTGTTGGGGAGGAGTAATAAGAGTGTGATTTTAAATCTGAAATAACTTTAAAGATTGCATTTTAAAACTTTGACAGACTGACAAAAAAAAGTATTTTGCCTGATTATTTCAAAACACTTTTTCAGCCCTTATATGTAAAAAGTGTGTAGCTTGTTTCATTGTCATCTAGCTTATCTGGAAATAGTATCTTTGTCAATGAGAGACACTATCGGAATTATTCTTATAATATTTATGGTATTTTATTGTAAAGTATTTTAGGAAGCTACATGTATGTTAGAAGAATATATTTATTTGATGAAAAAGAATAAAACCTGGATAGTGGAAATTTTGATTAATTCAAGTCAGTACAACTCAACAAATATCTTAAAATCAACACATCCCAAACTGAACTCATCTTTCACCTAATACCTTCCCCTTTTCCTAATTTCTCTATTATTTTTGAGAGTATCGCTATCTTTCCTGTCACCTGATCTTGCAACCTAGGTATGATTTTTTTACTCTTTACTCTCTCTCTCTTATCCCCCATATGCAATCTGCTGCTAGGTTCTATCAATTCTATCTTCACAATATTTCACTATAATCCCCCTTTGCTCTTCTTTTACTGCCACTACTCTGGTGTAGATCCTTATCACCTAAGTGTTTCCCCACTCGAGTCCATCTTCCACTTATCTATCAAAGTGATCTTACTAAAGCCAAGGGCAGATCATTCAAACCCTCCCCATTCAATAAACTCCAGTAACTCCCTATTTCCTTCAGTATTAAATGTAAAATTCTTTTTCGAGTTTTTGAAGTCATTTGTTTCTACTTCTAGTATCTCAACCCTTATTCTCTTCCAAGTGCTCTACAACCCAGTGACACTGTCCTCACTGTTCCTCACACATGATACTCCATCTCTCTACTCAATGCATATTCTCTGGCTTTCTCTCATACCTGGAATTCTCTCTAACTCCTGGATTCCTTGGGTTCTTTCATGATTCGGTTAAAATTCTTGACTTGATTTCCACTCTTTATTTCAGTGGCAAATAATTAGTTATCCTTTGACAGTGAATTTTCATTGTTGTTATTTCAGGAAGGAAAAAGCCCTCCCATGTTCATCAGTTAACATTAATATTAAAATATTAAATATGACATTGAGTACTGGGTAGGAGCAATTTATTGAATCAGCCATTGTTTTATATAGCTAGACCATTACTTGGTTAGAAATAAAATTAAAATCAATAACAAAATAGAAGAGAGAATGAAGCTGAGAAGATATAGCATGCAATACATGTAACTTCTACCTGATTTATTTTAAAAAAAAATGTAGATGCTGAATGGATTGAAATGGACAAAAGTACAGACATTAACATAGACTATCATTGCAAAGGTACTTTAATCAATGTAAAACAATTGTCACAAGGACAGATCTAAAGAAACCCATAAACTATCATATCCAGTAAACATTTTTTTTCTCCTTAACTAGAGAGGAGGATGGATAAAAAGTAATTCAGAAAACAAAATTATTTTAATATATATGAAGAAGGACAGTAGATTGTGATCATAATAGAACCATTAAAAAAACTTGAGAGAAAAAAATTTTTAGAGTTTGGTGAGAGAGGGAAGTAAGTCTAAGGCATTTAAGGATGAAACAGCAAAGAAATAAATAGATGAAAACGAAAACTAAAAAAAAAAACCTATAAAGAGCACTATAAGAGTTTTCTTTTCCTCATTAGCAACAATGCAACCACCACATTTGAAAATTAGTATTGTAGAACTGATGTGTTACATTATCAAATGAGATAATATTTTGTAAAGCATTTAACAGAGTGTCTAGTACATACTAAATGCTTAGTAAATACTTATTTCACTTCCTTTCCATTCCCATGCATAAAGAAGTAGAAATAACATTCAAAATAACAAAGCTAGGAAGAAGTAAGGAAAGTTTCCAATTAAATTTATTATGGCTATTTCACAATTTTAAGACACCTCTGTGCTTCCTGCCTCTTGCCAAAAAAACAGGGAGTACATGAAATTTTCTCCAGAAAGCTCCAAATGCACCCCCTTCACAAGTCTCCCAGTCCCCTCCCTAACACCTCCTAACACCATCTTTCTTGGTTTGGGGCTAATTTGAGATTGGTGTATGTCTTTCACCAGTTAGAAACCTCTCGGCTAAATTGCACAATTTTCATGTTTTCAGATAAGTTGTGAAAGCCTGGGTGATGGTGCCTAATTTAAATATAATGTCTATGCTTTCTAAAATAACTCATAAAAAATCAAGGTGACATAGTCTCACCATAAACCACTCATGTCAATCTGAGGAAATAGAATTAATTTATCATTGAGCCAGTCAATGCAGGGGAGAGGGACTAGTGGATTTGGAATTAGAAGCTTTTCTTTCTATTCACTTCTTCCTGTGTTATCTTGGATAGCTGTTTCTCCCTGAGAGGATCTGAAGTTTCATCATTTGTAAAATGGGAACCAGTAAAGTAGATCAACAGTTCTTAATAATTTCTGTTCATCGATTTAGTACCAGAAACAAACAAAAAAACAAAAACCAACGCTATAAGGAATTGTGGCAACATTTTAAAATTAAGTTCTATTTTGTTAATGGAGAAAATTATATTAAAAATTACAGCATGTACACATACAAAACTTTTCATTTACTCAGTCAATAAAGTGACAATGTCTCTACATATGCATTTGAGGACCTTTTGTGAAAACTCTGGTCTCCAAGAGTTTGCTACTCTGAGTCTGGGATTGTGTGACTTCCAAGGTTTCTTCTAATCCTATTGTGTGAGTGTATACATGTATGCATGTATATATTTTTGGACCTATTATTCCATTGGGATAGGGAGCTTCCAGTGAAGAAATTCCTTCTGCTAATGCATTTTAAAGTTTGCAAAGTACTTTGCATGGTAACTTACTGGATTCTCATGAATCCAATGTAAAGCAGGTTCTATAATTATCCACATTTTTTGGATGAAGAAACTGAGTCTGAAATAGGTTAAGTGACCTACCCAGGGTCACACAAGCACACACTTAATAAAGTGTCTGAAGCAGAATTTGAACTCCTCTGATGACCCCAAATTCTTCCCTCTAATCACTGTGCCAGACACGTTATTTACCATTATGATAAGAATTGCCCAGGGATGTTGGTAATGGTCATTCTAAGTTCAACATGCAAAAGAAAGATCACATTCTCCTCTGGGTTCCTTAATTCTTAAACTAAACTTGAAACAGAAGATGTTCAAAGCTTTGCAAAGTTTTTTTTTTTCTCTTCCAGTCATAGTTCTGAGATTGGGTTGGAACCCTACGCTTCAGAGCAGTCAAAAAACAAGAAATCTACTCCCTAGGGGAACACTGGGTACAGCTGTCCTGTGAGTGTCTGCTTGCTGACATCAACTAATCCATCCAAAAGCACTATTTAGATCTCTGCCACCCACCCCACCATAAAAGGCCCAGAGGTTACATGAGATTAGCTGGTAAGGATTAAATCAAATCACTTCTCACCCTTGAATCCCCTACAGAGCCATGGACCTGCTCTTGAGGTAGTTTATGGTACTCACTATGGGGAAATGATTAAAGAAAGTCATCCAGAGTCAGGAAGAAGTGCTAAAAGGCAGAAAAACCATAGAAGCCCAAGGGACTGGCTTTTGAAAGTGAGGGAAGCCATTTAAATGTCTCCAGTTTAGTTAAACACCTCCAAAAGTCCTACTATATAATATTCTGTAAATAAGAAATATAAAATAAACAGATAGGTAGAAAGATAAATAAAAATCCAGGTGATTCAGAGTATCATTTATCATTTCTAGGAATTGTAAAAGAATGTATGTGTTTGTGCATATTCCATCCATGCCCCAAATCTGACTCCTTCCCCAGTTGACAAGGGCTTTCCTCAAGAGTCCTCAACCTGCCAAGTTCAGAACAGGCAGAAACTTAAGACGTTGTAACTGGTCCCAGTGTTTCATCTTATAAACATCTTTAATAATGAGAATAGCAATGATAATTCATTGCTAACATTAATTTACTAACTTTTAAAAATGACTATTATTACCACTGCCTAGTATTTAGATTCAGCTTATTATAGAAGGTCCTAAAGACTTCGACTGAAAGTGATGCAATTAGATACACCATGGAAAAGTCATACAATTGGGCAGGAAGAACTAAATTCGAATCCTCATTCTGTAACTTCCTCAGAGACCCTCATTTTACAAATGGTGAAAATGAGACCCAGTCAGGTAAAATAAGTTCTCCAAGGTCACACAGGTAGAAATAAAAAGAAAGACCTAGGATTTGCAGGATAAGTCCTCTCCAAATCTACTGATATTTTCCCTCTACATTGCACTTCAATAAGGATTTGAATCCCAATGGGCTGACTCAAAGGCAAATACTCTTCCCAGGCACCAGATGAAGTCCCTGAAGCTTTCTGGACCTTGGTTTCCTCATCTGTCAAATTAACGTGTTGAACTCACCAAGGGATATTAATAATAGGACTAAGAGTGTGTAGTCAGTCAGAAGGGGTTAATGGTGAGTCTGCAAATTGTACCTGTGGAACCTTGAAGAAATTATTTTACCTCTTCGAGACTTCGTATTCTCATCTGGAAAAACAAACACAAGCAAAAAACAACCTATGAATTCTCTAGCAGTTATAAATCTGTAATCCTGTGACTAAGTGATATCTTAAGCATCAGTAATTCTCAGACTTTTTGGTCTCAGAATCCCCTTCCCAAGTAGCTTTTGTCAATGTAGATTATGTCTGTCAATATTGACCACGTGAGAAATCAAAATGTCTTAGTGTTATGAAAATATCTTCGACTTTATGGACCACCACTGCTCTAAAGCAGCTATTCAATCTGCAATTTGGCTCTGTGATGAACTAGCTGTGACCCTGGGTAAGTAATTTCCCTTTCTTGTGTGGAGTAGATGATCTCCAAGATCCCTTTCAACTTTTAGAAAGTAATTGTTCCTCTCTAAAGATCCTAGCAAGATGGGGAGGGCAGGGAAATGTGTATCAGCTCAAACTCATAGCAATCTTGTTCATATCTATGCTTATTATTTTAGTGATTCCTCCTTGAGACTGGGAAGATTTGTCAGGTCCAGTGAGGGAGAATACTAACCTGAATGAAGGAGAGTCAGATTTAGGGTTGAACCTAGACAAATGCAAACCATCAACTTTCATCACTGGGATGTGAAAATGACCTTTCTATGGAATGGCTATAGCGAATTTTTAATCTTGATTTTCTCCATCTACCCATCCTGATTTGGATCTCTGTCTGCTAACCTATCAGTCGCTTTGTGGCCACAGAGTGCCAGCTAATGTTTGCCCACTAGCCTAAACTGAGATAATACTATGAGCACCATTTGACTCAATTAACTCTGACCTCCATCTTGATTTTCTTTTCTTCTTTCAGTGGTTCCCCATTATTCAGCAAATAAAGTTTAAAATGATGAACCTACCACTAAAGTCCCATCACCATCTGCCTTCCTCCTCCCTTTCTATGTTTAGCCCAAAGGACTGTGAGATAAATTAGATTCCCCACTGTCTTAGATTTTCTTTTCTTACCCTATTTTATGGCAGTGATTCTCAAATTTTTTTTTAATCACAGAACCTTTTCACATTCATAAAAAATGATTGAAGACTCACTCCAAGGAGCTTGTGCTTATGTGGATTAGATCTGTCAATATTTATCAAATAAGAAATTAAAATATTTTATTATCATTATTATGAAAATAGTTTTGACTTTGTGAAGTCTCTGAAAGGGTATAAAAGACCTCAGGTGTACTGAGACCACACTTTGAGAAGTGCTGCTTGGTAGTGTTCATGTTCTAGGATGTTCTGGTTTTTTGTGTGGGAACAAGATTTCTTTTTAAATGAATTTATTTTAACAAATTGTAAATGAAAAACACTATGGAGAAGTTGCATATCCTAATATAACTGGGTAAATATTTCCTAAAGGTTTACTGAGCAGCCCCTATTCTCAAGGAGTTATATTCTCTTGGAGGGATTCAACAAATAAACAGATGAGCATATGCAACAAAACATGAAGGGAGGCAAGTTCTAACAAGTGGGGGCAATTAGGAAAGACTTCCCCTAATAGGTGGTACACATGCTGAGCACTGAAGGGCCTTAAACCTTCTAGAACTGAGGAGGTGGGTAAGGAGGGAATGTGTTCCTAGCATGTTGGACAGTCCAGGCAGAGGCACAATGGTGGGAGATGCAACACTGAGTTCAAGGAACAAGGAGACTATTTCAATGTTCTTGTCCCTAGGATATTGACCAAGTTTTGAGACTGTGCATTTCATCAGAAATGGATTGTTTTCAAAGGGTAAGTATGTGGGATGCATATCAAGAAATCAAGCAGCTGTAAATACAGACAAGCAAAAGAGACATAGAGGAGTATAAGACAAAAAGCTCCCATGCTGACAAAAGCAGGGCAATAAAGACCAAACGTGAAACGAGACATGCACAGTGACAGGAGCACTCTACTGAAATGATAACAAGACATAGGAGAATGGGAAAGGGGAAGAGGGAAGGGGCAGAAAAAGAAACAAAAACAGTAATTTAGGGCAGGATAATATATACTGTTTCTCTTTACTTCCTTCCACATGTAGAATTAGTTATGGCCACATGCAAAGCTGGTGAACAAATGGACAAAGCTGTCATTCTTACATTATCTCATTTGTGTGTGTGTGTGTGTGTGTGTGTGTGTGAGAGAGAGAGAGAGAGAGAGAGAGAGAGAGAAAGAGACAGAGACAGAGACGTGTGTGTGTGTGTGTGTGTGAGAGAGAGAGAGAGAGAGAAAGAGACAGAGACAGAGACTGTGTGTGTGTGTGTGTGTGTGTGTGTGTGTGTGTGTGTGTGTGTGAGAGAGAGAGAGAGAGAGAGAGAGAGAGAGAGAGAGAGAGAGAGAAACAGAGACAGAGACAGACAGAGAGAGGCAGAGAGAGAGAGAGAGAAAGAGAGACAGAGACAGACAGAGAGAGGCAGAGAGAGAGAGAGAGAAAGAGAGAGAGAGAGAGAGAGAAAGAGAGGGGGGCAGATATTCCTTCCCTTGAGGCATGACTTCTCAGCCACGTTTTCAGTTCCTGCCCTTTGGCAGAACAGTTTTCCTCTCCCAGGCCTTGCCCCAGCCTTGGTCCATCCACCCGACCTCATTCTAGGATACTTTTAATGCTTCCTCCTCTTCACTGACCCTTGGCCATTTCTGTTTCTCCCAGCTCCTCCCTTTGTTCTATATACTATTCCAGAGGACAGGAGGGGTAAGTTTATGAGCCTGAATCAGTTCCTCCTCTGATTGCTTTTTTTGGGGCAGACTCTTCTGAAAGGTAAGGAGGACATGGGGAAATATCTGCCTGAGCAGCAGCCATCTTTCTATAGGATACTGATCTCCTTAGAAGTAGGTATAGCCAAGATAGCACCATTCGTACGTTCTTAACACCCAGGAATATGAATCTGTTAATGAATAAGTATAATTAATAAAGGGAATGTTTGATGATTTTTTTTCTTGCTTTAAGGAATTAAACAATAACCTGATGAACTTTTACTTTGTCCTGAAGCGAACATCCTTATATCTGTTATAGAGATAAGCATTGGAACCATGAAATTTGCATGTGTAGCTCCTAGAAAAGGAAATGCTCTCCACCAGTACAGGTTCACCATCTTCTCTGCAAATTATAGTTTTAGAGAGTTGCCTTAAGCACCGAAAGGTGAAGAGTCTTGAGCAAGGTCATACAGGCAACAAATATTCAATCACATACAATTTTAAAATTAGAGTATCTCTCCTTACTCTTAAATATATCTGAATTTTCCCTTATGATTTAAGAAAAAAAAAGGGATTGGAAAGGATCTTAGACCTATGCTGCACTCCTCCATGCTCTCCCTACCTCCCCTAATTTTATATACAAAGAGACTTGTGGATAGAGGGGAGTTGACATGTCCAAGTTTCCCCAGGTATCTAGTGGCAAAATTGAGCCTAGAATGCAGAACTCTTAACTCCATATTCTATTTCTGGCTCTGTTCAAATCAATAAAATTCCTATGCTTGACCCTCATCTGTGCATGGAACCTTGGCCAATAGTAATAAATTACCAGAGCAGTAAAACTCTTGAGCTCTGGAGAACATTACAAATTTCTCCACTTGGAGTCCAATTCACCTCAGTGAATGGCAAATTTATTCACAACCACACAGGGGACTGAATGAATGGAATGGTTCTTTTTCAATTTTGCTGTTACTAAAACAAAAATGAATCAAAATTTTTGACAGATTTGGATTTTCCAGGAGAGCAAAGGTTCTTTCTCATAGCAACTAGTCAGTTTATGGTATGAAATCAGTTTGTTTATGAGGGAAATGGAAAGACCAAATTAGAAGTTGTTCTTAAGTGTGCCAAATTAAGCAAATGTGTGTGCATGTGCATGGGTGTGCGCCGGGGATAGGCATTCCTGGTATGCATTTTTGAAGAGGATGGGGAAGAGGGATCATGATGTGTTTGTAGAATTATTGGTGTAGGTAACAGAAATAGAGATACTTTAATGTTCCCTTATCTATCTCAGGTCCATGTTTCTTTTGGAACTCTGAGCTCTCTTTCCCTTTACTCGCTGCCCCTCTCCAAGTTTATGCTATTTTTTAATGGCTTCCTGGTGTCTGCTGCATAATGAACATCTTCATGCCTCTCTTTTTCCCATTGTCACCCCACAACAAGGAAGAAATTGAGACTAATAAAAAGTAAATCACATGAAAATCTAAGCACCTCCTCTCTAAAGAATTTCAAATTGGCAGAAGCCAAAGCTCCCTGACACTTTCACTTTCAACTTTCTCTAAATTATAGGCATCTCCTTCCACCTTCCCCATATCTTTGACCTTTTATTTTCCCCCTGTTTTCTTTGTTCCAGAAGTTCTCCACCAGCTATGAGTGGGAGAGGATCTGATAGACAGATAAAGAGACTTAATAGTTATCCTTCCTGGGAAATATTTGCATTTTAATAGACGAGCTCCCTTCACCCAGAGGAATGGACTTCTAAGAAAATCATGGAATTGCAGGTTTAGAAGGTGTGTGTGTGTGTGTGTGTGTGTGTGTGTGTGTGTGTACATGTGTGCATATATGAAAAATATGAGGAGAGATCATGGCATGTGTAGAATTAATGATTTAGGCTATAGAAAGAGAGATGGTTTAATGTTTTCCTATCTCTGTCCACATCTTTTACTCTGGGTTCCTACGCCCTCCTCTTCCCTCTCCAGCCAAGTTCATGTTATCTTTGATAAGATTCTGGCATTATAAACCTGTGTATGCCTTGAATTCCAAAAAGGTGAAGTGCTAACATGCTCTGTGATGTTCATGTCAAGCAACATCATTCAACATCCAACATTTATTGAAAGACTTCTGGTCATAATTGAACTGCTTAGCCCATAATGTCATTCATTTGGGAGTGATTTTAATGGTTTAATTCTTCTTTAAAATGAGCCACAATTTCATTCTCCCTTCAGTCCTACCCATTCATTCTATTTCTGTGCTCTGGGGTCAGGTTGAAAAAATTCTAATCCTTCACAGAGAGGACAAATATTCAGAAACCTATTATCTCCTACCTCCCCCATTCTTTTCTCCAGACTCAACACCTTTAATTCCTTGAATTAAATTAAATGCCCCTGAAGTTGATATGTAATCTTCCATCTAGAGCCTTTGTACTACTTGTCTCCTACGCATGCAATGCATACCTCTGAGAATTTCTAGCCTCTTTCAAGGCTTGGCTCCCATAAGAGAAATTACCTAAGTGACCTCAAATTAAATATTTTCTGCCCCCTTCCCTCTCTTCTTTCCTGTTCTTCAATTTCCATATGTCTTATATAACTAATAAAGGAAAGATACTTTGTTATTTTATGTCTTGTCGCATGTTTATTCTTTTTCTCCTTAGTCAACATCCCCTCCTGCCATTTTTTAAAAATCATACTTCACTGTATAAATGTTATTATCACTCCTCTTCCCCAATTTAAAAATAGGCTTTCGAGGACAACCCTCCCTTTTTTGTACTATTATCAATTAAAACTATGCCTTGCACTCAGTAGGCATTTAATAAGTGTTTTCTGAAACTGAATTGAACCCATACTCTTCTCCTTTGGTTTCTAGACCTATCATCATCATCATGGTTACTGTCTAACTAATGTTCATAGTAGGTTTATGGACCTTCTAAAATGTGAGACCTATAACTGACCACATGCTCCAAATGTGATTTGGCCAGCATAGAGGGAACTGGAGTGATCATCACCTGCATATTGGATGGTATTGATTCATTAGTCAGGATGTACTGCTTGGGATACAAGGACAAAAATGAAACAGTTGTTGCCCTCAAGGAGTTTGTATTCTATTAGTGGAGGGGAAATGTGCACGTATAAGTATATATCAAATAAATACAAGATAATTTTCAAGGGGAGGTACTAGCATCTGAAAAGATCAAGACATATGTTTTTAAATGCACCTTGCTGGTTTCATCTAGGACAGAGACTGGCTGTTGGAACACTTGAGAAAGTCCCTTAACCTTTCAGTACTCCCAGGCAGCTTTCTAAGACTAAATTTGAGGAACAGATCCTTGTTTATATTGGTAGAAGAAGTTCACGTTCCTCCCCTTTTTCCCACTCTCCCCCAGAAACAAAAATTTTTCCCCTTGTCACATGACACTGCTGACCATTTGAACCTTCATTTTACTAAAAACAATGATGTCTTTTCCTCCTAAACTGCTTTCTGGATATGCATATATGATGTTATATTCATGCAATTGAGTTTTTGAACCCAAATACTTTGGAACTCAGGAGTTTGACATATATCCAAAATAAATCTTCTTATGATGTTAGCAACTTTGTCAAGTCTATTGAGACATTAGGGATAAAAATTCAGTTATCTCATGTATTAACTATCATTAACTGCAAATTAATTAAGCAAATTAAATAAGCATGTCATCTTTGCCTCCAATAGACAATGATAAACATGTTGAATGCAATGATATCAAGAACAAGGTCACATGATTTCTATTAGAGATTTTCTTCCCAGTCCCAATAGTTTCCACTATTCATTAAATGGTACTCTTTGGATCTGGGCTGATAACCAGTATGAAGCTACGTAACTTACCTGGACACTGGTATCTAGACCAAATTTCTCCGTTTGTCCACATGAAGAGATTTTGATGAAATATAGGCATATTATAGCTTGATAAACTTTTCAAAAGAGAATAAAGGAAGTCTGCTGTGACTTCTTAATGAACCCATTCTGTCTCTTAGTGATCATCTTTCTAAGTAATTAAAATTAATTACTTTTAAAAATGTGTCAGTATTAGTGTAAAATTTATAAGACGAAGGGGTAATTATTTTCCTTTTTTTGAAAATTGAGAAAATATCTGTCTACCTTCAATTTTATAACAACTCTTCCAACATCCATGATTCCTCAGTCACAACAATCTTATTCATAATTTCTTCTAGTTTTCTGCAATGCATAGCTTTTCCAGGTCCATTGTTTTTATTTGTGTCATTTATAATAATTTCGGGATAATGGCTATGTTCCTTATATCTAAGCACATGAGCCTCTTGACTCCTTCAATCAGACAACAGTCAACAAGCCTTCATTAAGTGCCTACCGTGTGCCAGGCACATTCTAACCTCTAGAGAAACAAAGAAAGCAAAACCAACCTATTCTCCCCAACTTCATACTGAGTTATTATTACTCCCTGACATTTGTGTAGTGATTTAAAATTTGGGAGGTGACTTAAATTCATGTACCCTATGTAGCAGAATTAATGAACAGTTAAGGAACATGGGTTCAAAAAAAATCTATGGCAGAATATTAAGGACATTTCAAGAGGCATTTAACTGGAGACAACCAACTGGTGTTTCCAATATTCAAGATTGTCATGCTAGATTCTGTGCTCAAAGGAGAGCTAAAAACTCTGCAGGGGGGAAAGTGTGGGGAGGGATAACCCAATTCTTTTTCCTTCTCTCCTGGTTTATACATCTAATTGAAATACAGAATAACAGATCTACTTTCCCCCCAAAGAGTCCCCCAATTGGCCTTTATAGCCTCATGTCTTTCTCATTACTACTCAAGTTTTCATGACAGGAAAATATACACAGGAAGAAACTCCTTAGCAACTGAATGCATTAAACTGGGAATAAGCATTAATATGGGGTTTTTTCTTTGTTTTCAATCATTTATAAATCAGCTAACATTTCCAACACATGCATTATAGTTTCTCTGGACATCTATTAAACAATCTATGAAGAACATATCCACCCCTACCCCACTCCCACGTCCTCTAGTTTTAGTATTTCTTATTAGGCTTACAGGTGTTGTCAAAACTACCTCTAATTTTTCAAACTGGATCTGTGACAAAATAAAATACATGGCATTACAAAGGAAACTAATTGTTCTGAAAGGCAATCACTGAGATGTCATAAGTTCCAAGTTCATGGCTCACCATGAAATCTGTTCATGAAACTCTGGAGGATCTCATGGATCCCAGATCAAGAGATGTAGGGAGCTCCCAGTAAGGAATGCCCTCTACTAATGGAGAAGAATGTCTCCTCTACAATTTACGGTCTTAGTGAGTTGCCTTCTGTCTTAAGAAGTGGAGTGATTTGCCCAGGATCGTGTGGTCAACGTGTGGCAGAGGGAGGACGTCCTGACTCAGGCTGGTGTCTTATCTATACCACTATACCAGTTGCCTTGCTCCTTTGCACGTTGACACAATGTGATACATGCTCTTCAGTGCTTGTCCCTAAATTCTAGGTCATTATGGCATCTAATTCAGTTTCATATTGGTAAAGCGCATTGCAAATCTTAAGGTTTTATGTAAACACTAGCTTTATGTAAACACTAGCTCAGAGAATGGAAGGGACCTGCCAAGGGTAGCAACACCAGAGTCACAACTTGAACTTGATTCTCTAACTGCAAATCCAGAGTTCTTTCTACTTTGGCTTTCAATATTGTCCCATTCTGGTTCAATAAACAGAAGGATGATTCCTTGTAATAACAATTGCTTTTCTTCGCTTTCTGCAGATTTTGCCAATATCCGTTAGCATTTCAGGCCTCTTCCTATAGATCTCTTTTGCTTCTTTCCGGCCCATTTCTTTTCCATCCTCCCCTTTTTAATTTTCCACCTCGCTCTTAGCCTTATTCCCTTTCATAGGCTCAACATTTTGGCAGAGGCTCAACGTGAAATGTGCTTCATTTCCAACTAAATGGAAGGTTGAGTGATGAGGATTTTTCCCCCAGTCATCATCAATTCTGCTTCCGTTCCAGGATTCCTGAGCCTTGCAAAAAGAAGGACTTCCTAAAGACGAGCATGAATGCCATTGGAGTTGTTCTCCAAGCTGTTCATGACTCATGCAATCAGTGAGACCTAAAGGAAAAACTGGAATTGACAACTGAAGCATGCCTCAAGTTTCTTTGGCAATACAAAGTACAGTCAAACCTGATTAATATTAAATCAATAGGCCAAATCTATGTTTTCAGAAGTTTCTTCAAAAAATTCCCTTCAGATTAACCAGACTGTGGCCTTTGCTATGAAATTGTTACCACACCACTTTCCTTTCTTTTGAAAGTCCAGATGGGCAGATAAACCCAAAATGGATCAACCCCATCTGTCATTCCTACACACAAATTATTCCCCCTCCCACCATTTCCCTTTTCCTTCTCAATTGATAATAATAATACTTTATGTGTATATTATATTAATAAATACTCTGTGGAATACTAGGCTTTTGGAATTCCACACTCCACTGTACTAACGTGAAATTGTCTCTATACTTCTTGTGAAGCAAGCCAGTTAGAAAATTCTTCCACCACCCTCCTCCACTGAGGAAAGAAGAATCTATAGTGCCAAGAGACTGAATTCTTTGCTCCAAGGGACTCAGTGGGTCAATGAACAAAATATTCTTGCTTCTATCACTAACATTCCAAACCAGGGAGTTCTTAAAATCTTTTATGTCATACACCACTTTGGCAATCTATTGAAAACTTATGGGCCCCTTTCTCAGAATAATATGTATATTTATATATACACAAATATACATACAAATAAAGTACATATACATGCACACAGTATATACACAGAGAGACATATGTACATACATGTTTGTGTGTATATATATATTTATACACACACACATATATATATTTATAAGCACACATAAGTTTGTACAGTAGTTGAACCAATAGATCATTCTTACCCTTTCTAGATTAACCAATTGGAACCTAGCCATAGTTAAAATATTCAAACTTCTTATATCCTTGCCTTAACACAATTAGCCTTTGGGCCTATCAAAGGAATGCCTTGGGATATATATTATTTGATGATGGAGGCTCCCAAGAGTTTATTCTTCCCTTAGGATAAACAAAGATGGCATCCAGAAAATACTCATTTCAGTTAAGTAAATGTAAAACCAAGCAATATTATATTAGCAAGGAGTTACTCTATAATCCTCAGTTCATACATCTTCATATAAACAAACATATATACATACAATAAAAAAATATTCCAGATAAAAATCATTATACTTGTGACCAATCTTTACGAAATCATTTCCTTAGGGAGAAATGATATTTTTCAGTTAAATAAATGTTATTAATACTGTAATGCATGAATTTGAGTCAAAGAATTCTGGAGTTCAGAGGGAGTGAGAAGGTTAATTCAATTAAATTCAACAAATATCTATTAAGTGTATACTATTATGTATCTTCAAGGCACCATGCCTTAATCATAGCATCATAAATTACAGACTTAAAAGAGACCTTCATGATCTCCTAGTCCAATTCCCTAATTTTACTAGAGGAAATTGAGGCCCAGAGACTTAAATGATCAAGGTCCTAACTAGCCAATGAAAAAGCTAGTATTGGAACCTAGGTCTCCTGATTCTCATTTAAGTGCTCTTTCACCCATGAGTAGAGAAATAAATAAGAATTTCTATGCCTAGGTGGAGTACCACAAGTCTTGCTTGAGGTAAGTGGCAGGGAGATCTCTCTCGGTTGAGGGAGGGAGGGAGGATGCTGACCCCTTGAAGAGGAGGCAGAGATATGGGACACCAAAGGGAAATTGTTGGGGAGGTCCTTGAACAGAGTGATGGTGTGGTGGAGGGAGTTGAGTGGAGCAGGAAAGGAGCTCATCCAGTCATCTAGTATTGTTCTATGTTAAGTCTTTTTATTAACTGATGATTCTGGGAACTATTTCTTCTACTCTGCTGAAGGACTCCAAGTGCCTTCTAACTTTGGTACTTTAGGACCCTAGGATCACTTCCTGAGCTATGGCTTTATTCATGGGAGTTGCCATTGACAAATTCATCATTGGGAACCTATTTTGAGGGAAAAATAAATTTTCTTGAAATCTGAAGGTTTAAAATACCATGGTGTCAATTGAACTAGCACTAATTAAATGCCTATTACACATAGGGTAATGCCCTAAGACTTGGAGAAATAAAGAAAAGAAAAATGGAGCCAGCTCATATATTCAGGGGATAGCTGGGGTGAGTATTTACATGTACATGTAAATACTATTATGTAAAAATGTTGCAAAGTAATTTCAAGAGAGATAAAACACTGACAATGGTGGAATGGCTTTGAATAGGAAGAGGTATCTGAGTTAAGCTTAGAAAAATGCCAGGGATTCTCTGAGGTAGAGAAGATGAGGAAGTCCATGCCTTTGTTCAGATAAGAGATAATACGGTGGCTGTATGAGTGAAAAGAAGAGGAAAGATGTAAGAAATGTTGTAGAAGTGGAATTGATAAGATGACAACTGACTGGATATAGGGTTCAAGGGAAAGGGAAGAGTCAAGAATGACTCTAAGCTTATGAACACTGATAAGTAAAAAGATGTTGGCACCTACAAGAGCCATGGGAAAATTTAGAGAAGTATAGGTTTGGAGTTAAAATAGAATGACATGTTTTGTATGTGTTGTTTCATATGCCAATGGGATATACAGATGGAGATGCCCAATATGTAATTAAGGGATAATATCAGGCAAGAATGAGAGGTGGCACAGTATACTGTATCTCTATCCAGTATACTGGACTTGAAGCCAGGATGATGAGGGTTCATATTGTACCTCTGAAACATTAGTTGGATGATCCCGGTTGAATCACTTTCCCCTTTTTAAGCGTCAGTTTCCTCATCTGTCATTAGACTAGCTGTCCTCTGAGGAGCCTTCTTGCTCTAATTTTATGATCCTAGAAAAGAAGCAATATGAAGTGCCTGGAGATGTAGGGTGGAGAAGGATAGATGTGCTGCATTTTGAAAAAAGGGAGAGAATGACGTCTACAAGCTACAGGGCAATGAACTTGACTTTGATTCCTGTAAAATGATAGAACATATTATTAAAGGGATAGCTTATGAACATTTTGGAAAGGGAGTAATTATCCCAAAGAGCTTGTATGGCTTCCTTAGAAACATGTCATCCCAGATTAACTTCTTTTACATTTTTTGATGAGATTACTGTATTGGAAAAACATGTAGATATTATTTACCTAGATCTTAGCAAGACATTTGATGAAGTCTTTCGTGATATTCTTACACTCAAAAGGAGAGGTGTGGACTGAATTATATTCAGGTTAAGTGGATTCATAACTGGTTTATTGGCCTAAAGAACAGTCATTAGTAGACTGATGTCACCCAGGAAGGGGATCTCTAGTGGAGTAACTTGAGGATCTATTACTGGCCCTGAGTTATTAACACATTTATCAAGAACTTGACTAAAAAGCTCAGATGCCATGTGTATCAAGTTTTCAAATGATACTAACCTAGGAGTGACAACTAATGTGTTAAATAGATCCTGACATTGTCAGGATCAATAAAATCTCTTGACAGTTTGGGTCAAATCTAATAAGATAATGTCCTAGAAGGTATTAAAGTCTCATATTTGGGTTCCATTATCTTCAGGGAGGTTGGATTACATGTTCTCTGAGGTCCCTACTAACTCTAAAACTCTTCAGTACAGGTGTTGACCCTTTTGACTTATCTTACCCCAGATACCTGACAACTTACAAGTACCTGTGTAAACCATCTTTCAATTTATCATATTTGTTTAGTAAACACCCACTGTATTCAAGGTACTGTGCTGGACTAAGAGATGAAAAAAAATGGCAAGTTCCTTTTCCTTAAGGAGACTACAGGTGCATGACCTGCATGCAAATACAAGTCAAGGTGGAGTGTGTGGTAGCAAAATTTCAGGCAAACTCTGTAAGATAAATTCCAGAAGGAGAGTTCACCAATCACTGGAATATTTCATTGTTCTGGTTTCCACTATTTACTTTGCCTAATTCCAGCTTCTGCTCTGGATCTCCAGGTGGTTATTCAATTTATTTATTTATTATTTATTATAATATTACTGTTATTCATAACTGTGTCTCCTGCTTCTCCTCCTGGTGACAGGGCTAGCTATTTACCCCTTTTTTTCTTTTTGCTCAGTACCTGCTACATCTTCCACTTTCAGAATCCCTGAACTGGTTATATGTTTTTACCTCATTGGGGATGGGCAATTATGTTGAGGCCTTTTCCCTTTTCTTTGTCATTCTCTAAAATCCTAAAACAGGAATCTCAGAAATTCTAACAGCAGAGCCACAATTTCCCCTCTGTTAGCACTTAGCCACTTGACAGGGAATCCCTGATAAAATACAAGCTTACTGAGAGCAGGGACTGTTTAATTTCTGCATTGAATATCTTCAGCACTTAGCAGAACTCATGACCCATCATATGTGCTTAATAATTGATGAATGGTTGGTTTGATCAGTATATAATCTCTCTGAAATATTTTTCCAAAGGATGAAACAGTATTGCTCTTGTTTCTACTTTTCATTATATAAATATAGGGCAAACTTAAAATCAGTTTCAATACTCTCAATCTAAACTGAAATACACACATATTATTATATTTATTTATTTAGTCTCCTACCTCCCTCTTTTTTTTTTTTTTTCATTTTCTCCCTTTTGGTCCCTGTGATCTGTTTTACTTACACTAATAGGATTCCAGTCTCCTCCCACAGGAACATCCTACTATTCATCCCACTACCCTATTAACCCAAGCTCCTTAAGCTTATTTTAATTTCATTTTTCTTTTTGTTTATCTTTACTCCCATTATTTTCCCATTCCCTGTTACAGGGTAGTTCAGCATTTTCCCTGCTTCTACCTCACCCACTCTCTTAATGTTCATTTTTGGTGTCCCTTTTTCTGAGCATCATTCATTAACTTTGCCTTCCTTTCCTGTACCTTGCTTCTTTCTTTCTATTTCTCTGGTATTCTGAAGTCAAATTTCCTATTCTTTATCTTTATGTTTTCAGATTCTTTTCCTATATTTTATATGCCTCCAAACAAGGCAATGCTTCTGGAAGATAAACCTCTCTTAATTTGACTTTAGATCCTCCCTTTTTCTCCACTCCCCTTTTTACAGGGCCTTTTCTGAAGAACTTGATTTCCAGAAATACAGGGTGTCCCAAAAGCCTTAGTGTGGCTTTAAGCTATTAAAGCTAATAAAGCTTAAAACCACACTAAGGCTTTTGGGACACCCAGTACTAATTCATGAAGGAGGCCAACGTAGTGTAATGAAAGTCATGCTGTTTCTCATGTCACAAGTTCTGGTTGTACTCCATACTGTTATTACCTGCTTACCCTAAGATCATGTCCCACTATCCAATTATCTCTCAAGCTGGATGCCCTCCAGATATCACCTCTCCTGGAGTGAGATGTAGTTCTAGAAAGAACAATTCTTGATCAGAGACGGGGTTTCCCTAAAGTGCCTACTCCCCTAAAATAAAGTCTTTTGTAAAGCTCCCATACGTCTCTACCATGTTTGTGGAAATGGTCGTCGATGTTCCCCCTTTCTGGATTGTACTTGACTTCTGGCTCTCCCTCATAGATTCTTCCCTCTGACACATTGTTTTTTCTTTACTCTCTCATGGGGCATCACCCCAAAGGGTAAGAGCAAGGAAGTTTTTTTCCCATTATCCTCTTAGATTTAAGCTAGGAGATAGTATGGATCCATTTCACCCCCGATTCTTGCCTCTCCTTACTCGCCTAAGAAAATTCCTTCTGTATTATACTACACTTGACCATTCTGCAAATGATTAACTTAAGAAGGGATGTGGGTTTTAGTCTGTGAAGGAGTATTTCTGCCAGTTTTCATTTCTCACTCTTTTAATTCCTTAACATCTTTAACACGCTCAGATCTGTTTGTCACAGAATGTTCTCTGGCCTTCAATCAATGTGGACTTTTAAGTTTCTTAAAGAAACCCTATCTTGCTCTAGAAGCATGAATATTGATTTAATTTCTGAGTATTTCCTTATTAACTGCCCTTGTTTGTTTTTCTTCTTTTTCTTGTATGAAGTGTCTGCATGTCAGATATACTGCTCACTTCTGGCTTCTTTAGAAGGAGTTATTGAAATTCCTTACTTCTGTTTAAATCCCATTTTTTCATTGGTGATTCACCATTTTAGGATGTCTTGCATCAGATACAATAACACTTTAATCCATGCTAGACACTGTCCCTTGAGGGGAAATCTGATCATGTCACTCTTTAGTTCAATCAACTCCAGTGGCTCCTTGTTGACTCCAGTGGTCTTGTATTGACTAGGATAAAATATAAACTCTTCTGTTGAGCTTTCAAAGTCCTTCCCCAACTGTCCTCAGCCTGTCTTTCCAGCCTCATTGAGCATTGCCTGGGGGCATCACCAGTTGTACTGGCCTTTGTCTTGCCACCAGACTCCAATGACCTTGGAGGAGAGAGTGAGGCTGGTGACTGCACAGCCCTGCCTCACTTGAGTCCAATTCACTTGCAAATCAAAACATCACCCTTCTGTTGTCATCGGTCCTCTTTGAGAATGAAGAACAAATGTAAGAGCAGTAATGAGCATTGCCTAACCCCACCCCTACATACACACACACACACACACACACACACACACACACATACACACAAACACACACATACACACAAACACACACACATACATATCCACATCTTTTCTTTGTTCTTCACACGTGGCATCTCTGTGCCTTTGCACTGGCGAGCTCCCTTGCCCACAATGCATTCCCTCTTCACCTTGGATTCAGCTGCCACCTCTTTATCAAGATTCAGCTCAGGCATCATTTTATTAATGAAGTCTTTCCATTTTCTGCAGTTGTTAATGTCCATCCTCAGAAAGTACATCTACTTAATCACCTTGTACAATCTGTACTTATTACTCGACTTATACTAAGTATTCAGTTGTACTTGTAATAAATACTTAACTACTTTGAATTTATTTGTCCTTTATATTTATTCTGCCTATATTTATATTTGTACTTGTCTTTTCCATGGGAATGTAAGCTTTTGGAAGGTAGGAATTGTCTCATTCTTAGTTTTCACTTTCTAATATCTATGTAGTGATTATCTAGACCATGCCACATGGAAACTCCATGGGAAGATAACTACTGGTGGTTGTATATCTTCCTTATCTCAGGTGACAGGTTTCTCTTCCTCCCATGGTTCCCCAATTTCTTCAACACAGAATTGGAAGAGTCCAGTATCCATTCTTCTACCTCTCTTTTAAGGGGGTAGGGTTTGGGGTCAGATGAGGTCATTGCTGAGAAAAGACAAGAAAGAAACCACCACATCCAAAATTTGAAAGGCAGGCTTTGCACTGGGTGATCAGTGTGTTCCTCATAGTCTTTTCTTGTTATTTCAGAAGGCATTACAACATAGAAAGACTTTTCTTAACTTCTTTGAATGAAGTTTCACTTGCTGAATTTGAAACATTTCTTGTTTTGAGCAGGGAGAGATGGAACTTGATAGGCGAAGCAAACAATCACTCTGCTATTGTACTGGAAATGGTCTATATTAGCATTTTTAGTGGCCAGACTCCTAAGAAAGAAGATTAAGCAAATGAAGCATGTTCTGAAGGGAATATTATTCCATACTAATTACTTGCCTAAATTAGGTCACTTGCTAATGTCTAGTATAGGCCTATACCAACTCAACAGTATTGCCACATAAGAGTTGTAGGGTTACTATTGGCAGTGTCATCCCACTCAAAGATCAAACAGTACCTAACAATTAGTTACATAGTCAGTAAGAATCCAAAAAGGAACTTAAATCTAGGTCTTGTGACTTAAAACCTATTCTCCCTCCACATCATATAGATTGATCTATCAGAGGATACATGGATACTAATAGCCTCATTATGGAATATATATATATATATATATATACATAAAGTCAATCCCCCTGTCATTTTGCTCTGTATTATAGGGAACAGCTCTCATAGAATCATCTATTTAGAACATGTAGGAAATTCTCTGGCTCTCCTTGCAGAAAATCTACCTATCCATAGATCTTGATAAATTTCACCATAATTCTCCACCCAAGATCCATCTTAGCAAATAGTAATAGTGATAAGTTCTGGCAGATGCCAATGAGGAAAAAAGCAGTCCTACTCTAGAGGGGATTTAAGGAATACATAAATTCTTATAGAAGCCTAAGCAATAACAAAGAGAAACTAAAGAACAGTATTGGGACACATAATAATAGCTGTTTAATATCAATAACAATTGATAGAAAAATCTACAAAATATATAACCACGAAAAAGAAGTGATAAATAACTAGGGTAAGTCTGATATTTTCTTATAGCTAATTTACATGTTTTAAACTAACTGTAAGTGATGGAAGATAATAATAGTGATAATATAATTATAACTGTTGGCGTCAAGGTTTACAAAGCTGTTTACATCCACCATCTCATTTCAGTCTGGCAATCCTGTGAGGCAGGCATTACAATCATTTTATAAATGAGGAAACTCAGGTAGAGAGGTTAGGAGATTTGCCCATGGTCACTTAGCTGGTACGTGGAATCAGGACAGAAAAGCTTCTTGAGCGCAATCCTGTACTTTATCCTCTAGGTCAGAGATGGGTGTTTGGAGCCTCCAGGCCACATGAAGCCTTCTAGGTCCTTGGATGCAGCCTTTTGACTGAGTCCAAGTTTTACAGAACAAATCATTCAGGGGATTTATTCTGTGAAGTCTGGATTAAGTCAAAGGGCTGCACTTAAGGAACTAGAAGGCCACATGTGACCTCAAGGCCACAGATTCCCCACCCTTGCTCTAGGCCAATCATATTAATTGATTTTACCTCTGATCTTTATGGTAAGTGCTTATTGGGGGAGGGTTTTTGAGGTTTTGTATCTATTGAGATTTGCCAGGTCTACAACAAAAATATAACCCTCACATGCACTGTTAAGCCATCATATCTGTATCTATCACTAAAAGATATTTGCTATTCTTCTGACTTATCTGAGAAAATTGAATTGGACTTGACTCTCCTGCTGATGGCAAGAACTTTTTCTCCGGAGGTGGGCAGGCAGAGGAGAAAAAGAAGAGGCTTCTTAAAGGAGGGTGAAAAAGCAGGCAGGCTAGGCTAAAGGATCCCTGCAAATTTTTGACTACAGCCTTCTCCACTTAGAGGATGACTCCAGGGCATCCAAAATTTATTATGGTGGCCTTTAAAGCACAGCAGACCGGACCTGTTGCAGAAAATGACTAAAGAGCACCACCTAACTCCTTTCTGTCTGAGCCTTCTTTGTCCCCAGTGCCCAAGTCACTTCCTGACCTGTAGCAAGTCAATTACTTGGGTGTACTCTAGTAATCTGAAACAGCGGATGGATTACTACAACATCTGGCTTACAACCCTCAAATAATTAAGGGTAGGTAAGTACTGGACAGACTAGAACCCCTAAAGTAGCCAGACTTGTTGGGTCTTTGTGTTTTACTTGTATTTAAGAAGTAGCAGCTATAAATACTCCTCCAAGAAAGCCTTTACAACATTAAACACTAACTGTTCTTAATGGCTAGGATATCTATTCCTAATCATTTCCCATCATTTTCTGCACCTGCCACAATTTTCATGCCTGAGACTTCAACCAGGAGGGCAAGATGTGTAAAAACACTACCAGGTTGTCCACAATATCCTAGATGCATTCAGAGATATTATATAACATCTCTGAATTCACAAACACAAACCATTTGGCTGACGCAAAACCATATGACCTGAAACTCATTTCTCTTACTCATAGTGCTGTCTATCAGTATACAACTATAGATGCTAAACTGCTTATGTTCAGATGTTTATCACCTAATTATGAGTTTCTGATGAACCACTTATAGTAATGTACTGATCTATGCTAATTTATTTTTTTATTTTTTTATAGTTTATTTTTCTTTGTACAGGATTCGACAGTGGGTTTTCTGCAAGGAGAGACAGAGTGTCTCCAGTGCATTTTAATTAGCTAATTATGCCACAGTCATTGCCAGGTGACATAGATCTATGGTACTGGCCCTTTGGAACTAACATATTGAAACTGTTTAAACTTACACATTCTACCCTGGGTGTGGTTTAAGCTTAAAGTTGCTATGACTTTCACCCTGAGTTTGCATATTATAGAAGGCCAAAACCTGATTATCCACAGTAATAAGGCACATTTTCATGAAGAGCTTTCCAAGCCTTTAATTGCATAGCTGTGAACTAAAGAGGAAACTGGAGTTTCACTGAGGAAATAGATTTACTGTATAGTAGTGGTCTCATTGGGGTGGGGACAAGGTAGAGTTTTCATTTCATTCCACTTCTTTGAATGATCCCTCCACCTACCCTTTCCCTTCAGCACTCCTTCTTCCAGCTGTGTGCCTCTGCTGTCTTCCCCTCTCTTTCTCCTCCTTCCATCCATTGATATGAGCTTTTCTAAAGTCAGGCAGTGGACAAGTTTACCTCTAAGTCCATGAAGGCTTTCTGAGCATCAGTGAGAATCATCCAAAATCGAAGGAAAAAGTGAGAAAAGAAGGATGAAGGAAGAATGAATCACTCTAGTTCCTTTTATTTTCAACCACTAGACCCCATTTTTGTCCTTGCTTACCTTCTTAAGGAGGTCCTATTTTGGGAAATAGTAACATTTCCAGAAGCTTAAATAAGAAAGAAGGAAATTGCTAATGGGGATATCATTCACATACATCTAATAACCAGCATTCCCTAAGCTCTCCTCACTAGACTTCTTCTCATAAAGATTTACCATATATATTTTCCCCTCCCCAATAGTTCTCCTTTTTCCTTCCTCCCTCTTTCCCTCCCTCCCTCCCTCTCTTCGTTCCTTCCATCCTTCCTTCCTTCCTTCCTTCCTTCCTTCCTTCCTTCCTTCCTTCCTTCCTTCCTTCCTTCCTCCCTCTCTTCCTTCCTTCCTTCCTTCCTCCCTCTCTTCCTTCCTTCCTTCCTTTCTTCCTTCCTTCCTTTCCTTCCTTTTTTCCCTCTCTCATTGTGAGAAGGGACATTCTTACTTGCTTATATCCAAGCATTTAACTCACTGCCCATCACATAGCTCTTAAAAATGTTTTAAATTATCTATCCATCCATTCACCCACCATTATTTTCTCTTCTTTCTCATCTTTAATTAGTCCTTTTCTTTCTGTTTTTCTTTTTTGCTTCTGTTCATTATTCCTTCCCCTCTAAAGCAGGTAGCAGAAAAATCAAGGTGTTTCATTATCAACCAAGGGAGAAATAATTGGTTTGCAATTATTGAGTGAATGGATGCGTAGACATAAAAGGATAACGTCCCAGTCTAGAAATCAAGAGACTTAGTTCAGATTTGATTCTTGTTTCCTTGAGTAAGCCTGAACAGGAGGATGGAAGGAAACTTTTCTCTTCAGCACCTTGGGCTCTGCACAGCCAAAGTAGAATTGGGAATAATTTGTGAGTGTTTCTAAAGAAAGGTGTTATATAGACCAAAGCTGACATACTACTGATCTCTGGAAAACAGGCTTTTCTGGACAAGCACTGAAATAAAGGCTTCACTTCCATTGTTTGTCTCCATTTTACAAAGTCAGTGATAAAACAAGTTCTCTCCCTGTCCTCAGCCTTGGCTACTTTGATCTTCTGTGTTCCGTGGCTGCATGGAAGTAGAGGAGTGCCAACATGATGATGGCCAGCACCAGACAGTTATTATCAAAATGATTTCTTTATGTGACCAGGACCCTGCTTAATATTTTCCAGTTACCAGGTGTTACCCAAATATATGCATGTGGTTTACTGGTTAGTAAAGGAGGATTTGGGTGGCTCCATTCTTTTCTCTTTCAATAAAACAATAGGGTCATTTGAAACATGAAAAGCTTTGAAATGATGAAGGCTCCTTATTTGAAGTTTGGGGAAGGGAGAGGCCTTGATTCCTAATAGAAATGCAGCTGTTTGTTTTCTCTGAACCAACTGACTTAAAAGGCAGCAGTTAGGGATCTGGGTAAGGTATTCGGAATAACTCCTTAAACATGATATAACGCCAAAATGCATGCTAGTAAGCAATGCTGTGAGTTAACTTCTTTGCCAATTAAGGCAGGGTTTTGCATAGTAGGATTTAAGAAGTTCAGTGCTCTCCTAAAGGCCTCTTAGTCCCTTGTGATCAAAAAACTTTGTGGAATATCTCTAGTTTAGAGTAACGTCCATATGGAAGCAAGCTTAGCTGTGGATGTAGCAAGAGGTTAACAAGGAAAATGTCATTTCCATATATCACAATATTGTTTTAACTTATTACCAGGGAAGGAGTAAAAAAGAACACTGATTGACTTGCCAAGAGGCACTTATTCTTGATCTTTTACTAGATTATATGAAGAACAAGACTTATTGATTTTCTGAGTGGCCACTGGGATTTAAGTATCCCAAATACTTGAAATGCAGACCACAGCTGTCTCAGACACAAGCAATCCAACATCCCTATGCTTTAACTTTCATTAGTAAAGTAGAGATAATATTCACAAATATTCTCCAAGGGACATAGAGATGATACACTTTTGAAAACTCATCACTATTGGGACCCTCACTGGTCTTTATAACTATAACATACTTTCCAGATTTTCCTATTGCATAAGCGTTCTTCTCAAAGCAAACTATACATATTTATGTGTCTTTAGTGCTGCTTTGCCCACTAAAATCCTGTCTATATTCCTCTTTGTTAGATGGAAGTTACACTGGTTTCTCAATGATTTTGTCAGTGAATTGTAAGCTGTGGCATGTCCCAATTTGTCAAATTGCAAAGGTTGGGCAATGGAGGGTGAGTTGTGCCAATGTACAGCAAGTCTATTGTCCAAGAACCTGCCTAATTAATTCTAAAGGATTTGCCACAAGGTAATGAATTTTTCAGTCAAAGATTCTTTAATCAATAGTGTCTGTAATCTTTGGCAATGAAGGAAATATCTACAGATTGCACTGACATATGAAAAAGAAAAATATGTATCATTTTTGATTTGATAACGTAATTAATGAGGAAGGCAACAGGGAGAAAGAGAAATGTAAATTGTAACTCAGGAAAGCTGGGTTCTTGTCCTAATTCTGCTACTGGTAAGATTAGCTATTTGATCTTGGATGAGAAAGAAAAACTTCATTTTTCTCATCTAATTTATTTGTACTGAAAGAATCTCTGGGGTTTTTTCCAGCTTGAAAATCCTATGACTGTATGATTTTAACTCTGGAAATTACATTAACTCTTTCAAATTTACCAAATTTACCAAAATTAATCTGTACAGCAGGCAACAGCAACAGGCCACAAGAAAAATGCTTGTTATGAAATGATCATTCATAAACTGTCTGCATTCAGTGATGTGGAAATTAGTTTGTGGTATTGGCATAATGCTTACTGGCAGATAAGGTCTTGAATGCATTTGAAAAATACTGCCTCTGGAGCCTCTAATTATTAGATTTCCATGATAATAATATTGAGTCAGAATCTCCTCAAAGGGAAATGACTTTCTGAGTAAGTCCCACCTTGTCAATACCCAAAAGCCTAATTCACAGAGTGTGCTTTATTCACAGGGAAAATGAGATTCTTCTTTCCTTTTTTTAATGCTATATTATTAGACTGTTAGCCAGCGCTTTCTGGATTCCACTAAATGTACAACTAAGCAAAATGTCAATAACATAAGCCATTAATGCAGGGATGCTTTCTGCATCATTAGAAATGTTTCTGGCTTATTAGCCGAAGCTATGCAACATGCATTTTCCTTAAAAATACCTGATGCCTGTCAAGGTTAACAATCTATAGGAAAATAACATTTTATCTCTTTGGCAAAGAGGGGCTCCTCAGCTGCAGAAACACTTTTGAAATGAAAGAAAACAATCTCCGTTTTTTTTTAAGGGCAGAATTGGCCTTGGGCATCAGCTTAGACCAGGTGGGTATTTTTACTTTAACAGTAAACACTTTTGAAAACCACTCCAATTCATCTCTGTTCATAATTTCTTGGAGAAAGACAGGAAAAAGTAAATGTGGAGAGTTTATCATAATTTAGGCCAAAGTTGATCACTAATTAGAAAGGCAGGAAGCCATTTTACTTACTGTCAGTTCAAGTTTCACTGAAACAAATTAGGGACTTACTATAGTTGAGTCTAGTATCTAAATATATAATTGATTTTGGCAGGATCTGTAAAAGCTCTTAAAATATTTAAATCTATGATCATAGATTAATAAATTGATTAGAAATATAAAGGTAGATTGGAGATACAAATATAATTCTTATCTATTGAGTTACTGATTTGATAAAGGGTCCTGATACCAACTATGGCTTTTAAAATGAACTGAAACAGCATATATTTGGCAATATAAGGTGAGGAAGTGAAAGAACCTCTTGTCTTCCTATCATACTTCTCTTCTAAAATGGTCCTTTATTACCATACAACTGAAGGGAAAAATAGAGAGAGTATGTACCCTCTGGTCTTCTGGGGGGCACTGGATTAAAACACAACTCTAGTTTGGACACAGAAGAGAAGGAAACACTCACCTTCCAAATGTCCCTATTATTGTTCATGACATTGCCTTTGCCTCCATTTTCTTACAACTCCCTATGTCTACACAGACATCAAATCCTGCATACCTGAATTTGAAGATGATGTGGATTACATTGAATCCTGAAATACTACAACTTCTCTCCAGTGAAATCCAATCTGTGACTAAGAGATTGTCTTAGGAAGAAAATAACAAATTAAATTAAAATCCTCATTTTAATACCATTATATAAAATAAGAAGGGCAATCCATTATCATGCCATGTAGCTATACATCTCTTCCCATATATAATACAGCTATCTCTTTTTTCTTCTCTTCTGTTCTCTATCTTCTCTTTTCTGTTCTCTTCTCCCCTCTCCTCTCCCTTTTCTCCCTCTGTCTCTGTTTCTTTCTCTTCATCTCTCTATCTCTAGCTGCTTCTGTGTCTCTCATAATAGATTCAAATCTAAAAGAAACCTTAGAAATCACCCGTTCTAACTCTTACATTTTATAAATGAGGAAACTGAGACCCAGAGATATAAAGTGAGTTGCTCAGGATCACATAGGTAAGTGAGAGGAGCAGTTAGAATTCAAGTTCTTTGACACCAAATTAATTGCTCTATTTCTTGGACAAAGTTTAGGTGGATGATGAATGGGTTCATCATTGACTGGGTAGATATCAGACTAGATCACATTTCAGGCACCGTGTGTAACTTTCAACAATAGTAGACTTCTCTCTGCCATGCTTTTTACCAATAGCGTTTTGATGCTTCTATACGAAGTAGGACTGTTTGGTGCAAAGCAGTGGGCTTGGAATTAATAGAGATTTGGTTTGAAATCTCACATCTAATACTAGTGATATGACTGTGGGCAAGTCATTTAACTTTGTGAGCCTCAATTTCCTCATATGTAGCATGGGTATAATAATGCCTCACAGGAGTATTGTAAAAAAAATAAGGAAATAATGTGTAAAGTGTATTAAAAGCATAGAAATGCCAGCTGTTATTATGATGACATCTGAGTCATGAAACACTACAGTCCTGAAATAATCAAAACTACAAATTACTCAAAATGAAATGGAGAGGTGCTGGTGGAGGGAGGGTGCCACATTGTATTAATGATGATTTATTTATGAGAAGTGGTCTAAAATGTATCATCAAGAACACACATGATCAAAAATGATATTAGACCAGAAGGGCAGCTAGGCGGTACAGTGGTTAGTATGCTGGGTATGAAGTAAAGAAGACTCATCATCCTCAGTTCAAATTTGGCCTCAGATACTAGTTATGTGATCCTGCACAAGTTATTTAACTCTGCCTCAGTTTACTCATCTGTAAAATGAATTGGAGAAGGAAATGGCAAACTATTTCAGTATCTTTGCCAAGAAAACCTGAGATGGGGGTCATTAAGAGTAAGATACCATTAAACAGCAACAAACAGTGAAAGTAGAAGATGACAAATAGACAGCCCCAGGGTTACCTTGTTATCCACCAAGATCCAAGAACCTGTGATTTCGTGAGCATGAAAACTCCCTTCACTGAGGCAGATCACAGCCCCACAATAATTTATAATTTGAGGGAATTGACAGAACAACTTGTCCAGGATCACACAACTCATGCCAGAGGCATTATTTGGACACAGGTTTTCCTGAGTGGGCCATCATTCTATTTGCTACCTCATGTTTTCTCTCCCTATAATTCAATAAGGAACAGAAGAAAACCTTTGGAACATTGGGTGGAAAGAAGATGAAGACAGCGGTGGAAAAATGAATAAGAATCATAAAGAATGAAATGGGCTATAATTTACATTGATGGAAGGAATATGTAAAATGACAAGAGGAGAGATCCTTCAGTGTTCCTATACCATCTCATTTCTTCCATTCTTTCCCACCTGTCAGACTAAATTCCTCACCAGTCCCCAATATGCTATGTCCTTTCTGACTCTCCCCCTTTCCTTAGACAGATGCTCATCCCTGTGAAATTTTCTCCTTTCCTTTCCACCTAGTCCAATCCAATCCTACAATTCTACACTTTCTGAACTCAGATTCTCCTTCCTGGTAAAGCCTTCCTTGCCTCCCATGCCCTGGAATCTCTGGATGCTTTTGGTGCTGCCAATCTGCCCAACCCAAAGAAGCAGTTCTCGTTATTGTTCTTTAATTGCTGTCATTATTGTCATCCAAGTCATCATCATTATCATCAGTTACTGAGCAACTGCTATATTTGTATTTTGTCTAGCCAACTAGATCATAAGCATTTTTCATTCCGGGACTGTATCTTGGACTTCTCTTATACCTTCCTCAAAGAGCAAGCATGAAAGGTAGCAGCCTAGGCTATGACACATAAGGAAGGTCAAGGTTATTGTTTAATCATTTCAGTCATGTCCAACTCTCTATGACCCCATTTGAGGTTTTCTTGGCAAAGATACTAGAATGGTTTTCCATTTTCTTCTCCAGCTCCTTTTACAAATGAGGAAACTGAGGCAAACTGATTTGCCCAGGGTCACACAGGTAGTGTCTGAAGCCAGACTTGAGGGGAGGTCAATGGGGACCCTTAACAAATTCATGAATTCTTACTGCTAGAACATATAGATCTCACTGCTCTGCAAATATTTATTTTGTGATAAGTGAAGTTGAATGTGTTATAATAAGGGCCTCAAAATTCCTGGAATAGAATAACTGGGAAGTGCATAGATAGATTAAAGGGAAACCATAAATTTGAATGGGAAAAAAATTACATCATTTGCTTCCACTAATCTTTGATTTCCTTTGTAATCTCATGCATTTTGTTTTATGCATTCAAAAACATTGTTCTGAGAAGGGTTCCAAAGGTTTCCCTAGACTGCCAAAGGAGTAGATCCATGACCCTAAAAAAGTTTAAAGCCCTTATCTAAGAGGATGATCATAGACCTCCAAATGTACTTAAATTTTCATATAAATGTTCTTTATCAATGAAAGGCTGCCCAATACAAATGAGGCTGGTTGCCATTGTGTTCAAGCAGAAGTTACTATGATTGCCTTGTGCTGTTACTGTGTACCTCTAAATAGAAATAAATGCTGTTTTATAAAACTTACTTACTGGGAGAGGGAGTGATTTCGTTTTTCAAACCTTGCCTACTATGCCTTATTTTGGTCATGAGGTAATAATAGAGTTCTAAAAAGGGTGCTAGGAAGATCTGGGTTCAAATCTCACCTCTAGTACTTGTAACCCATGTAACCATACACAAGACATTTTATCTCTCTGAGCTTCAGTTTCCTCATCTATAAAATGGGGATATTAATATCTATAGTATCTAGCTCACAGAGTTGTTTGTGAGGCTAAAATGAGATGATACATGTAAAGTGCTTTGCAAACTTCCTAAGAGTACGATATACATGCCAACATTTTATTGGTAGTGGTAGCTATGCTACTGCTGCTGCTGTTTTATCAGGCTGTTATTAAATTCTTTATTTGTTTTAGTTTGTCACTTATAATCCATATCTTTATACTTCCTTTTATTTCCACTATATCCCAGTTCACCCAGGACTCCCAAATAAAATATCTCATGTGTTGATCCCTTTCCTTCTTTATAGAAACTACCGTCCTGTATTGGGTACCCAAAGAGACCTCTGCCTTTATTTTATCCAACTAGTGCTATGTTGATAAGGCATGAATCACTTCTAATGGTTTACTGGGTGATTATTATAAATTAAGTCATTTTGAATTTATTAGATGCTTCCTAGAAACATTACATTATCTCAAAAGAATGACTCTAAATGGTGATAATTCCTGGTACAATGGCAGAGCAGTAAGGAAAACATTTTGAGGAGACAGTTATTTTCTGAACCTTTCAAATGATAAGCAGCCCACTTACTTGCACACCAGGTTGCCCCTGAATTTACTTAGAATGTTCTGATTATACAGTGCAAACTTTTCCTTTTCACTAATCAGAATTCAAATATAGTTAAGTTCAATTCTCTTGAATATTGCTTAGAACTATACCTCTGAATTGAGTACAGTTCCATTGCTTTCAGACAATAATCCATGTGATACATTAAATTACTACCACCCCCAAAAGACAACTAGAAACACAGAGTCATTACTAATTGGACAGACTAATACAATCCCATACTGGACCCAGAGTCGAGGGGCCTGGATTACTTTCTTGACTTTGCTTCTTACTGGATGTGTTACTCTGGACAAGCCACTTGATTCCTGACCTCAGTTTCCTCCTCTGTAAAATGAAAGGAGCTAAACTAGATGGGTCTTCAGATCCTTCCAACTTTAAATACTATATTCTTATGAGATCAGCACAAAACGTTGGAAACACACTCCTTGTCCAAATGTAATCTCTGACACTCAAATGCAGCTTTCTCTGTCTAAAAGGTGGAAATATAGCAGTGGGCAGAAATTTGAGAATCATGTGAAGGTTCTTGTATAGAAAGAATTTGCAACTAGCCTGATAGAATGAGCCCATTTCCATGAATTAAAAAAAAAAAAAAAAAAGTGATGACTATCAGTCCTTTCCATCTGCTCCCGATGACTCAAATGCCGTGTTGTTTTCATTCCTCTGCATGTGCGAATCAGGAATCCAGTCCAACATTTCACTTGAATTTCTCTATGTTAACTCTTTGTTTCCTGGGTTGTAGGTTTCCATCTAGACCAAAGTTCTGTCTGGGCTTTCCTTGCATGCTAGGTCCCTTTAGTGCTAATGTGCCCTATAAATCTCATTAATCTCTTCTTTTATCACAAATGAGGAATGCCAGTTTTATAGGGAGGAGAAGATGAATGGATAAGATCTCCCTACTTGCAGTTTCCCAGCAATTAATAATAAGCAAATTGCTTTCTGTCAAGTACCTGCTGAGTGGCAGGGTGATAAATGAGGGATCTGGATGGTATGTGGCAAAGAACAGAGACCAAAATATCATCTGAGAACAGTCATATCCTATCAAGCTTGTGTGCCTTGAGATCAAGTTTTAACATGACAGAGAAATGTAAGAGAAGAGGAAAGCAGGCACTGTAAACTATGCTCCAAGTGCCAAGGAGCCAAGGCAGCCAAACACCGGCACCTGGCTAGCCGTGTCAGAAAGGATCTTCATTTTTATCTCAGTGAATGAGGCAGAATCTAGGGTCAGCAGGAAAATGACACTTCAATTCATTTAGAGCTCCAAAGTTAGTAAAGTACTTTCTCAGCATTGTCTCATTTGATCATTACAAGAAACTTATGGAGTAGGTGCTAACATTATTCCCATTTTACAGATGAGGAAATTGACATTGATACAGATGAAGTGCTTAGCTTAACATCATACAGTGACTCTCTAAGACAACATTTGAACTCAGGTTTTCCCAATGTAAAATCCATACTCTGGCAACTTTGCATATGCCCTCCCAGAATTGTAAATTTAGATCTGGAAGAGATTTTCTAGTCCACCCAGCTTTATTTACCGATGAAAAAACTGAGACTCAGAGGGATTTTAAAAAACAAAACAAAACACTTGCTCAAGGCAACACGGATAATGCATGGAATCTGAATGTAAACCCAAGTCCACAAGGTCATTTGTATATCAATAATTTAAGGGTATGTGATTGTGGTGTAGGATTTCCCAGCAGCCATGAAGATTGAAAATATTCTTTAACTTAGTTGGCAAGTTTTGTGTCACTGTCTGAGGTTAAGCAAATTAACCAGGGAAACATGAATAAGCTAATGTTATTAGGGACAGGATTTGATCCCAAGATCCCTTGAAACCAAGTCTCACACTTTATTTGCTCCTACTGCATTGCTTATTTTATACCATTTTTGAATATGACAAATTTCAAAATTCAGATATTTAGATTATTCTTTTATCCAGAAAAAATGGCTAATAGAAGGGCACAAAATATTAAGAATACTTCTGGTTTTCTCTTTCTTTCTTTCTTTCTTTCTTTCTTTCTTTCTTTCTTTCTTTCTTTCTTTCTTTCTTTCTTTCTTTCTTTCTTTCTTTCTTTCTTTCTTTCTTTCTTTCTTTCTTTCTTTCTTTCTTTCCCTCCCTCCTTCCTTCTTTCCTTCCTTTTCTCTTTCTCCTTTAAATTAGTTCATGTAGCCCAAATGAAGCTCTCAATAAAAGGCCTTCTAAAATCCAGAACTTCCCAAAACATTTTATCCGAAATCCCAACATTAAACTGTAAAGTGTAGCAGATAGCATGCTCTCATGTCCCAGACAGTTTCTCTGAATATTTTCCCTTAGTCATTTAAGAGATAGGGCTTTAATTATTGAAACTCCAGACTGGAACTTGATAACATCACAGTTACTAGGAAGCTCCACCTCATCACCCCCCCCCCCCCCCCCGCCCCAACCCTGGCAGAGAAATTAGAAACTGGCATATTTTTTGATATAATGAAGATGTTTAGGAAGGTTGTTTTTTAAAATTTTATTTATTTATTTTTTTAGACATCTACATATTAGAAAGGGATGTGGATACAGAGAAAGCTGGATATCTGTGACATTGCTACTTAGGCTCTGAGTTCTACTACCAACTTTCTCTTTTACTACCAACCTAAGGAGGGGAAGTGACTTACACAAGGTAATAGCTATATTAAGTAGCAGAGCTAAAATTTAAATGTACGATTAATCCAATGTCCCATGTATTAGACAACTATTTTTTTTCAGTATGATTCAGGGATGAACTTTCTCAGTAAGCATTCAATTCAGTTCAACAAGTACTCATTATACTCTTGCTATATGTCTGACTTTGTGCTAAGTCTGAGAATACAAACTTTGAAACGGTCCCTACTTCCAAGAACCATGCAAGCTTTCTTGGAGAAAAAACATAAATGCATATAAGTAAAAAAAGTAGGATATCCAAAATGATTTCCAGAGGAAAGGTATGGACTCAACACAAAGGGTGATGGTAACAATAGAAAAGTGGTTCCAGAGTATACAATAGGAGGAGAAGGAAGAGTGGGATAGAGACACTGGAGGGATGGAATTGACATGAATGGGTGTGAGGAAGCTTAAAGAGACAGTATGAACATTTATACTTCAGAAACTGGTTAATACCACAAATCATGGCTTGACTATTGTTTTATTGATTGTCTAGACTTATGAAAGTGATGAAGAAAATGTTAATTATTCAGATTAAATGTAGAAGCTTATCATACATACTTTTATTCTGGTAGGGGGGAGTGCATTGTTAAACATTTACTATCACTGCACTTTTCAATTCTGAGGAGTGGAGAAGAATGTTGTGTGTGTGTGTGTGTGTGTGTGTGTGTGTGTGTGTGTTATAAAAATAAAATACAACAAAAAACCTATTTTTACAAAACCCCTCAATAATTTTAAATGATTATGCTTTGAAATGCTTGGGAAAATTGTTCTTCCAGTATTCACAAGAGCACCTTAAATGTTTTCACGCTTGTCACATGCCTATGTCAAGAATTCTATTACTGCCTATTTGCTGAGCACTGATCTGGAAAGTGTTTCTACCTTGTTAGTCTCATCCTGATTGGGATTTAATTCAACAGTGAAAGTGTTTCCAACATGTACTAATCCTCTGACATGTCCCATACAAGTAACCTCCTTTCTTGTACCTCTCACAGCTCAAAGGTGTTTGGAACACTAATGGGAACTCATGTGTCAAGTGTCAATGGGCAGAACATAGAGGGACATGCTTTATCTCCTTCCTTTAGAGAGACTCTTTATCTCAATCTTTCATAGAGAAGAGTTATAGGAGGGGTTAAATTTATAGAGAAGAGTTATAGGAGGGGTTAAATTTCTACTTGTGTAAGAATTGAAAATTCACATGCAGAGACAGCTCATTTGTTGCATACAGAGAATTAGGCATTTCGAAGCCAAGACGTGACATTTCCCAGTCCAAAATCAAATACACTTCATATATTCTACTTGCTTAAGGCAGTCTATAGATTGAATTCCAGTTGCTATCAGGGCTCAGTGAGCCCCTCAGGAGAGCAGTATAAGTCCAGCAACATTTAGAAGAAATGTATGTAAGAAAGCTTAATTTTGATTTTTGAAAATACTTAGTCACCAATCTAGTTTAGTAATTTGAAAGCAAAAACAATTATCTAGGATCTGTCCATGATGTAATATTATTACCTTCCAAGGTTTGAGTTGGATGGCAGGATGACAGCTGTACTCAGCTCCCCTTAACTGTCATCATGTAGCCCAATAGTCAACCACTTTGGACTTGGAAAAACAGAGGTAAGAAGAGAATAGAGAGAGGAAGAGGAGGCAGGAGGAAGACAGGATTGGTTTGTTATCCACTCAGCAGTTAAGGATCAAGATTGAAGCCTTCAAAATAGGTCTAGGTTCAGATCTCCTTGCTGTAAGGACTGCATGATAATAGAGCCAAAGCAACGTGGAGTTATTGGAGCTTTTTCCTAGGGTGCCAAAATTTGGAGTGGGCTCTGCTTACATTTTCAGTCCTGTCATACTATAGAAACCACTGAGGTTAGCATCTACATGAAATTAACAAATATATTTACCTAAAATAGAAAACTGCCAGATGTTGACTTCCACCTTTGCCTTGGCAATGATGTTCCTAGCAGTAGTCTTGTGACGTCCCAGAACTCTGCCACCACACTTTGTCTCACTACCCCCTCACCACAATTGTGAGCTTATTTCATGTTTCTTGCTCTAGGTGCAAAAATTGTTCATTATACCTCTTCATAATTATTTATTGTTCTGATTACTGTTAGGAACTTCAATGATCCTTGAAGCCAGTCTCTTCAAAGATGGTAGAAAATCATTGTCTGGAAACCTGCTTTGGTGGGAAGAAGTCCTTGAGTTAGAAAACAACAGGGCTCATATCAGTTCATGAAAATGGCTTTGATCTTCTTTGGACTGACTGAGATAAACTACTATAATCCTACAACCATAATAATGCTAATAGCTCACATGTCCATAGGAACATATATTAAAGTGTACAAAGCATTTTTTTTGTACAACAACTCAGAGGAGAGGAAATTGAACCTCAGAGTGGTGAAATAACTGGTCTAAGGTCACACTGCCTTATTCCTGGTTAGGTCCCCTGTCCTCCCCTCCCCACTCCACCCCTACTATTTTCTTTTGTCATGCTGCAGTCTTTCCTGACTATACCTTAGGCCTATCGGAGCCTGTGAGTGACTCTGACAAGTCTGAGGCAGAATTAGGAGAGATTGAAGCATAAGAAGAGAAGAAAACAAAAGGGAAGAAGATGAAGTGAGAGGAGTGAAGTGAAAAGATGCAAACATGGTTGTGGATAAGTAAAAACTGGACAAGTCAATGCCAAATAAGAGACCGATGAAAATTATTTAAGAATTCAGGATGACCTTTGCAGTGCCAATGTGATATTCACAGTGCCTTCAGTGGCTGTAAATATCCCAGCACAATTCTGAATCACAAAATATAACAAACTCTCCACATGGAAGACAGAACCAAAACATTTATTCAAACACCAGAAAGCCAAATCCGTCATAGTAACCAAGAAGTCTATCCATATTATCAGGCCTTCCCACAAACAGGCTTCCCTAAACAAAATGTCTTTCTCTCACTCATGGCCAGGTATCTGCTTCCTCTGTCCTTCCCAGCTCTGACTAATCTGACCAACTTCCTCTCAGTTCTTCCTCTTCCTGTTCCACCCCTTCTGCTCCAGCCCTTCAGTAAGCTTCTGCCACCACAGACTTTATGTGACTCAAACTCATGTGACTTAGGCAGGACCTATTAATGGATGGGAGAGATCTTCCCATTCTATTAAAAATTAACATGAATCTTATACTGGGTTTCTTAGGTCTTCTGCAAAAGGTACAATTTTGACCTGAAACCAGGGAATCTACATGAAGCTTAGCATAAAAGTGTCATCTAGACAGGTGGGGGTGTGTTAAGGAGCTAGTCTGAGAAGGAAGAAAATTTTTAAGAAGATTTTTAAAAATCACCTTATTAAGTTATGTCAAGCTAGTTCAAGTAATATTTTTATTCAATTTGATTTAACAGATATATGTGGGTGTGTGTCTACTATCAGCAGAGGACTGAGCCTAAAGAACAATACAAAATATTGATGGTCTCCCCTTTCATAGAATTTAGTAGGAGGATACTACACCATGCACCTGCTAGTCACTTATTGAAGTTTTATGGAAATGAAATACATATAACTAAAATGCAAAATAGAAAGGAGGTAGAAAAATGAAGTACAATTCAATTGTTTTGGAGAAGCTGAGGAAGGAGAGAGTAAATCACAGAATGTTTTCTAAATTACAACTCATTTGCTTGTTTATAATTGCATATATTGGGAAAATCATTTTTAAAGGTAGAATATGTCTCCTAGAATTCCAGTTCCCTTACTTTATTATCTACAACAAGTTACACCCTCCTGCATGATACTGGGTAAATCATATCATCTGCCAGTCTTGTGCTTTAAAATTGAAATAATGGCATGTGCATTACTTAACTCAAAGGACTGTTTCATGGAAAGCATTTTGCAATTGACACATTATAAGAACATGATATATTTATATATTATGCATACACATTTGTTCAGTTATTTCAGTAGTGTCTGACTCTTTGTGACCCCATTTGAGGTTTTCATGCCAAAGATACTGAAGTAGGTTGCCTCTTTCATCTCCAGCTCATTTTACACATGAGGCATTTTATGAGGCAAACAGAGTTAAATGACTTGTCCAGGATCGCACAGTTAGGAAATGTTTGAGGCTGGTTTGAACTCAGGCTTTTCTGACTCCAGGCTTGGTATTCTATCCACTACACCAGTGTATATACATAGATATGAATATATGTAAATATGTGTATATTCAAAATATGTCCAGGAGTGTGTTGGTTTAAAGTTAACTGGCATTATTAGCATTTTCTCCATTACTTTCTTAAGTCTTGACAATCAATAAAACAATAAATCGGGCCCTAATCTGTCCTGATTTCCAAAGTATAAATGCACTGAAAATGCAACATTTGCCTTTTGGGAGCAAGAATGAGTCAGCTATAGGGCACCATTGTTATTTTCCTTTATTTCTTGATTCTTCATAATTTAGAGGCGGATAGAGGGTATCCATTTTAGAAAACACACATTAATTTTAAAGCAATCATGTTTTTTTTTCTCAACTCTGCTCTTTCCTCCCTCTAGTTCAGAGGTTTCCATAGTGGTTGATACCACATCCTAGGAGCCACTGAGATGATGGTAGGCATGGTAGTAGCTTCAAGTGCAATTGAGAGGTGTTTAAAAAATAAGGGATGGTGGAAGCATAAGGAAAGAAGAGAAAATATGAAGTTTTGAAAAAATCATTTGTACATGTTTCATCTGTTGTGTAACAGAGTTAAAGTAACGATTACATTATTTTCCAAATAAACACACAAAATGCAAACTATAATTGATGAATGATCAGGTCTGCCTACAGGTCTTAACAGCAAGTGTTGGCAGTTGAGCATTGTTGGGAAGTCCAGCATGCATTCGCAGGAATATGTGCACATCATGACTTTTCTTTACAATATGATACTATATGGTAACAGGATGTGATATTATATCATCAAAATTTCAATGCAGAAAAAAACAAATTTACAATAAATTATTAAACTTCAGATGTCATTTTTAAAAGTTATGTATTTTTGAAATGATGTAAATTTTGAAAAAAGCTAAAGGATTAAATAAAATAGATTTCCGGAGGAGCAATAGCTTAAATGAGTTTGGGAATCTCTGCTGTAGTCAGCTGAAACATTTTTCTAGCTTTGCTCTACAACCTAGTATAAGCAATAGTAACTGTTATGAAAATTAGATCATTATTCTTTCAATACACAGCTCCACTTTTCCCATCATCCCTGGGTTTCCCAAAGTGACACTAGGTTTGTTGGAAAATACAAACCTTGTTCCTTTTCTGATCCACCTAAAAGAAGTTTATCAAGGAAATTGAATAGGATGATTGTAAAATCGTAGTTTGTAAATTTCACCTTGACAGTAAGCACAAGCTCAGATGACGGTGATCTGGTTTGAGTCATACCTAGGTAGTTTGATTATAGTGATTTTGAATGGTTTACATTTAATTTGAAGTGATACTTTCCATGGAAAATGAAAAGGGTCTGTAAGTCCTACATCTCTCTAATACTATTCACTTGGTCACCCTCCTAGGGTATCACAGGGATTAAGAAGAGACAGACTTGTTCAAGATGGCTCTACCAATGACAGAAAGTAAGCTCTGGGCTAACGCTAAAAGAATCAGGCTTCCACCAGGAAGCTTTCAGACAGTTTAATAATTCAATTGTTCCTCTCTTTACCTTCTATATTAACTTTAGATCAGTGGTCACTTCTTACATGGTAGACCAACTACTTACTTAAGAAGTTATTATAGAAACTGTGCCTTCCCTCCATACTCCACCTCATTTCATGTTAAAAGGCAATCACTGTTGAATGGCATAAGGATGGTGTCCACCATATTGGTTTATTTGATTTAAATTGCAGTCTTCCTAGACAGCATGGTGTAGAGGATCCAGGGTTTAACTTGGAGTCAAGAAGACCTGGATTCAAATCCCTATTTTAACATTTACTATCTGTGTGACCATGGAGAAGGCAATCATTAAGAATTTATTAAGCAATTACTGATTGCCTACTCTTAGCTATATACGAGAAAAACAAAGAAAAAATTGAAATAGCTCCTTAATCAATGGCCTTACGTTCTGTGGGAGAGACAACATGTACAAATGAGTGTAAATAGAAGATAAATGTGAAGCCATTGGGGAGGGGATTGATTAATCCCTTTAAGAATTAGTAAAAGGAAAAGTGTCATGTAGAGAATGGTCCTTGAAAACAGTTTTGAAAACAGAATAAGAATTTTTACAGAGGTAAAAGTAAGGATGGAAGACACAACATTTCAGGCATGGGGATAGCCAGTGCAAAGGCAAAGAGAAAGGAGAGGGAGTGTTGTGTGAGGAATGATAAAAAGGCTAGTCATTTAGCTTTTCCCTGTCTCAGTTTCTCCACCTTTAAAATGGGAATAAAACATAGGATTCTTATTAGGTTCAAAAGAGATAATGCATTCAAAGTGTTTTGCTGTCTTTAAAGCATAAACGTGCCCATCATTATTGGACAGGGAATCACCTTCATTTTCAATTTTTTTTTAAATCAGTTTAAAAAATCCCTGGCCACCCCTGTGGGGTAGGTCAAGGTATGTACTTTGAGGCTACAGATTTCAGAAAGATGACAAGGTAAAATGGAATTGGAAAACTAATAGGAATGACCTTTTGTCCACCCACATTCTTCAGGGTTTAACATGACTTCAAGACAACCTGTATAATTTTGTTTTTGTGAAATAGGGCTTTTCAGATTGTCTTCCAGGAAAAAAACAATAGTGTGTGTGTGGGGGGGGGTGGGGGGGGGGGGGGTGGGGGAGTGGGTGTGGGTGTGTGGAGGGAGGGGAGGAAATAAGAAAAAACACATTTTGAGATGCTAAGGGTGCAGGTCATTATGTGATAGCCCATTTGCTGCTTAGGGCTTTAAGTCTATGGTTCATGAACATTCATTGAATAATTAAATGTCATTTCAAGATTATTTGGTTAAGTTCAGTAGAGTTACTATTATGACTCCGTAAGACCTCTGGATTTTCACTGGAGTTGGGTTCTCTGAGGTAAAAAAATTTTTTCATAGTTATAGTAAGGTGTCTTAATTTCTAACATAGAAAATATCAATAGACGTTACCCATATAAACAAAAGCTCTTTGGGGTCCTCAAGAATTTTTATGACTGTAAAGGGGTCTTGAGACCAAAAAATTTGAAAATGGTGCTATAGACACACTGATGCCCACTTCAACCTGGAAAGTGGCCTACTCTGGTTAGAACCTGATTCAGGAGCTTTTTCTATGGTAGAACTGCCAGGATGTAACAGAGCTTGACCCAGTGAAAGCATCAGTCATAAGAGCAATCTGCTGGGTTGCTAACAGAACAGGATTGTGTATCAAGGGAGGGACTGAGTCCTGCAACTCCCTAGACTTTATGAATGAAAACTAGGAGCCTCACCTCTCTAATTCTCAGGCCCTGATTAACTCTGTGTTTATGTGACAACTAAGCACCAAGGCTAGAGGATGTTGAGTTTTTAGGTCTCAGGAGTTTTCAATTAGAGTAAACTGCCTTTGGATGTAATTGTTGATGGGCCCAGGGCTATGTTTCCCTTAGTCTTTTTCCTTTCAAGGAAACTACATACTCTTGTCAAGAGAACTACTTCTTAGTACAGATATTTTTTGGATCTAGGTAGCTAGTTAGATATTCCAGCAGTAGTTTTTTTTTTTTTTTTTATCTTTTGTTTTGTGTGTGGCCAGAAAGCATCCTTTCTGGAGAGCAGGCTGCAGATAAAACACTAGGCTCTTTTACAATTCCACAGCTGACTTCTGTGATGACAGCAACATACTTGCAGCCAGGTGAACTCTGTCTTCCGAATTCTTCCCTTACATCTCTCTCTTTGCTGTTAGCTTAAAGAGGCAGATAACAGTGAAGCACAGATTTTGCTATTTTGTTGGACTTTTCCAGCAGTCCTTGACACTGTGGATTCCTAATGTTAGAGGTGACATGGTGCTTCATTTCTAATCTCAGTAAAAATTTAACTAATATTTATGTGGTATTATAAGGCTTTGAAATCCTTTGTATCCATTATCTCATCTGAACCTCACAACAATACTATGGAATAAGTGGAATCATTATCCTGTTTTATAGATGAGGAAACTGAGGCTCAAACAAGTTA
Source organism: Bettongia penicillata ogilbyi (assembly GCA_023548195.1). NCBI lineage: Eukaryota > Metazoa > Chordata > Mammalia > Diprotodontia > Potoroidae > Bettongia > Bettongia penicillata. Next base: position 6,688,645 of record JAJHZJ010000226.1, read on the forward strand.
AATGACTTGCCCAGTTGTGTAGCTAATAATTTGTTAAAGGTGAAGTTTTAAAAAAAAAACAAGTCAAGTTTGTAACCAGCAAACCCTGATTCTAAGGCTAGTTATGTCCAATCCGTTATGTCTCACTGGCATTCAAGAAGAAAAAACAAAAACAAATTATCTTATTCTCATGAACAGTTAATATCTCCTGAGAAATGGAATCAGTAGAAAGAATTTCATCAGTGAGTTATGCTAACTATGGCCTTAGGTCATTAGATCAGTACCACGAACTCAATAAATCAATGTGGATAAATTGTTATTCAGCTGTTTCAATAAATGATGCATAATTATAAAGTAATGTACAATAACAGTTATATTGCATCACTACACAGGACTATTCATAGGAAGCACCTCATTTCTATAATGTTGAATTGATTCAGAAAAAATAAAAGAATATGTTTTACATGATGAACCAATGACATCACTCTACAAATACTATGGATGGCATATACATCCTCTCTCATGAAGAATGGATGTATTAATGGTGGGGATTTTTTAGGGTGGTGGGAGACAGGGGTCTGGATCAACATAATGCAATGAGTGAAAAACTCCCAATGCAATAACTCCCTCTGCTGAAGTGGATCAGTAGCTTGTCAGCAATGTATAATTTAAGTGATTTGCCTGAGGCAATATGAAGTTAAATAATTTTCCCTTGGTCACACAACTGTCAGAGACTTGAATACAGGTCTTCCTGACTCTAAGCCTAGCCCTCTGTCTACTATATTTCATTACCTCTGACTCTAGACTGAATGTGTTAATGGTAGTAAATGTAAGTGCTTAAAAAAAAAAGAGTGCCATTAAAATATTCCTTTTAAATTACTGTCATTTTTCTGTCAAATTCTCCCCAAATGAACTCAGTCTTGGGTACTGTAGCTATTCACATAATAGAGGGTTAATGGAAAGGTCACTGGATCTAGGGACACAAAGCCCTTGTCTGCTTTCCTTTTCTCAGGAATGAACTTCCTCCTCATATTTTACTCTATAATCTCTAGTTCCTTCAATGCAGAGTTCAAGCATCACATCCTTCAGGAAGTTAGCATCCCCTTACCCAAACACTTTCTGTAGATTTTGTATTTAAATGTTTGTATGTGCATTCTATTTCTCCCTCCTTAGAATATAAGTTCCTCGAGAAAGGGATCATTTCATTTGTGTCTGTATCACTAGCACTTAGCAAAGGGTCCAATACATTATACATGTTTAACCAGTACTTGAATAAACGAAACAATCTCAGGCTGGCACATTCTCTTTTCTCAGGAGTAGTGTGAAGAAGACATTTTATAAAACTAATAGCACATTAGAAATGTGAGTTATGATTTTAACCTCTCTCTTTCTCTCTCTCTCTGTCTCTGTTTCTGTCTCTCTCTTTCTCTCTTTGTATGTGTGTGTCTGTCTGCCTCTCCTTCGTCATTTCCTTCTCTGAAGGTATGATTTCCAAACATGTGGCAATAAATTGAGTGTTAATGTCACTATGCATTGTACTTTGGAGTTTTAAGCTCAAAGAATAAATCTCATCATTTGGAGCACAGGAAATCTTAAATGGATGGTGAACTAGTAGACAAAGCAAAGGATTGGAGTCAGGCCCGAGTTCAAATCCTGCCTCAGAAATTTACTAGTTGTGTGACCCTGTACCACTGCTTTAAATTCTTTAGGCTCCATTTTCCGCACCTATAAAATGGAGATAACAATAGCTCCCACTTCAGAGAGTTGTGAGGGCCAGTACCCTGCAAACCACTTTGAAAACCTAAAAGCCCTACAGAAATGCCATTGTCATTGCTGCAATTATTATTATTAGGTGGGAAATTAGGTCTACTTAAGAGTACTCTGCTTTCATTTGGGTCTTGGTTTGCCTCTTGTTTTGGGAGCGGTTTCCTCATATTCTCCCTTCACTTCCATTTCTCAGTCAATATCCTATGTCAATTTGCACACCAGGCTATTTTTCCTTTATGAGTAGGTTCTTGTTATGATTCTAGCTGAAATTCCATTCCTTGCAATTTATTATACCAAGAAGAAAAACCTCAGGAAATTGGGAAATATTATGTCTTTAGCTTTTTTGTCTCTCACATGTGAAACTTCTTCCTCTCTTTGTCTAAAGCTTGGAAACAATGTCAATGCCTTGAAGCATGTGAATGTTCATTTGTATAACTATTTACTCAGTATTTAATTTTTCCCCACTCACAAGTAAATTACAATTTTTAACATTTGTTTTTAAAACTTAGTTTCAAATTCTCTCCCTTCCTCCTTCCTCACCCTCTCTCATTGAAAAGACAAGCAATTCCATATAGGTTATACATGTGTAGTCATGTAAAACCTATCCATAATAGTCATGTTGTGAAAGAAAACACAGACCAAAAAAAGCTCAAGAAAAATTTAAAAAGTTTAAAAAAATATGGTTCAATCAGTATTCAGACACCATCAGTTCTTTCTCTGGGGATGGATAGTATTTTTCATCCTAAGTTCAGAGTTGTCATGGATTGTTGTATTGCTGAGAAGAGCTAAGTCATTCACAGCTGATCATCTTACAATATTGCTTTTACTTTGTACCCAGTACATTTTGCTTTGTGTTAGCCCATGAAAGTCTTTCCAGATTTTTCTGAGAGCATTCTGCTCATCATTTCTTAAAGTACAATAGTATTCGATCATAATTACAAACCACAAATCGTTCAGTCATTCCACAATTGATGGGAATTCCTTCAATTACTAATTCTTTACCCCAAGAAAAGAGCTGCTATAAATATTTTTGTACATATAGATCCTTGTCTTTTTTTTTAAATCTCTTTGGGATACAGACCTAGTAGTGGTATTGCTAGGTCAAAGGATATGCATGATTTTATAGCCTTTCAGAAATAGTTCCAAGTTGCTTTATAGAATGATTGAATTAATTCAAAATTCTGCAAACAGTATATCAATGTTTCATTTTCCCCACATCCCCTCCAACATTTGTCATTTACCTTTGCTGTCCTATTAGATAATCTAATAGATGTAAGGTAGTACCTCAGAATTGTTTTAATTTGTATTTCTCCATTCAATAGGGAGTTAGAATATTTTTTTCATAGGGCTACAGGTAACTTTAATCACTTTCATCTGAAAACTGATTATGTTTTTTATTCATTTGTCAATTGGGAAATGACTCATTTTATAAATTTGACACAGTTCTCTATATGTTAGAAAAACGAGGCCTTTATCAGAAAAACTTGCTTGAAAAAATGTTTTTTTCACAGCTACTATTGCTAATTACATTTCCCTCCATCCTGTCACCACTACCCCCATTTATCCTATTTTCTGTGTCCTTTCACCCTGTCCCTCCTCAAAAACGTTTTGCTTCTGACTACCCCTTCTCTCAATCTACCCTCCTTTCTGTCACCCCCACAACACTTTCCCCTTCTACTTTCCTGTAGGGTATGTATGTTATTCCTTCTTTGAGCCAATTGTTATGAGAGTAAGGTCACTCACTTTCCTCCTCTTCCTATCCATTGTAAAAGTTTTTCTTTTCCTCTTTTATGTGAGATAATTTACCCCATTCTATCTCTCCCTCTTTCTCCCAGTACATTCCACTCTCACACCTTAATTTTATTTTTTAGATATAATCCCTTTATATTCAACTCACATCTGTGTCCTCTGTCTATATATACTCCTTCTAACTTCACTAATAATGAGAAAGTTCTTATGAGTTACCAGTATCATCTTCCCACATAGGAATGTAAATAGTTTAGCCTCATTTAACTTAGGGACTTATTAAGTCCTTTATAATTTCTCTTTTCTGTTTGCCTTTTTATGCTTCTCTTGAGTCTTCCATTTGCAAGTCAGATTTTCACCATCTTCTTATGGGTTCTGTTGCTCTAGAACTTGTTTAGAGTCATTTCTTTGAAGGAATTTGGAGGGTTTTGGAGGAGAACTCTGGCAAATCCCTGCCTTTACTCTGCCATCTTGGCTCTGCCCCTCTGGTTTGTATATCTATAGTTTGATTTCAAATCACAACTCAATTAAGACAGGAAATTCATTTGAATTTATTCCTTCAGCTACTGAATCCCTGAATATTAGGTTTATAACTCTAAGGAGTCTGACAATAATTAGTTATTGACAAGAGGAAAAAAAAATCCCTCCCCTTTAGGGCAATATCTTAACCTAAGGAACTTTGGACAATTTCAGAAATAATTTAATTCAGATAAGTAGTACAAAATCAAACTAACCAAAAGTTTTTAATAACTGTTCTTTGTGGTTCATATGCTGCAAAATAGAGGCAGTCGAGCAAGAGGGGAGAATATGCTAATAGCAAAAATATATTGGTGAAAGCTGTAAAGATTTAGTATCAACTAAATATATGGGAAGACATGACATGGTGGCTAGAATACAATGTAAGAAACTCTCTGTCTGTCATGGACTGATGGTTGAAAAATCCTTATATTACAAATACAGATTTGAAAATACTATAGGGGACCTAACCAATAATCTATACTGGATCTGGACCATTACCATAGACCAAGCCATTATCCATAAATTGTGGGAAATGAACATAATGTAAATTTCTATACACACAAACAAATGAAGCTGCTCCAGTGATTCCATGTCCCTATTAGATTTTCTGTAAATATTTACGTATCAAACAAATCAGTCTACTAAAAGCTGCATCTCTGGGGTTGTGGATTTGTTTTTTCCTTTCTTTGTATCTCTGTTGCATAGCATAGTTCCTGGCACATAACCAACACTAAAAATGGTTGTTGACAACAGTGCCATGTTTCTTAATTATTTTTGACCCTTAATTACTTAGCTAGTAAGCATGAGAGGTTAAGACAGAGAAAGAAACAAAGAGTGACCTGAATGGATTTTGGATAAGCTGAAATAATTTTCCCCCCACCATCAGTTCTTTTTTTGATTCAGGATATTGGGTAGACTTTTTATCTCTTTTGTGACATCCTTAACCTTTTTCTAGGTGCCTTCCTCCTACTGGATTTTCATTTATGCCTCTATGACTTTATTACAAACTTCACTCATATGTCTCACACTATCTGTTGATCTATGTCCTGATAAACATTATATGTATGTATTAGACTTGCTGATATGAATACAATTATGTGTTCAAATCTGTGTGTGGTATCTGTGTGTGTGCGTGTGTATGTGTGTAGATATTTGCCCAAACTCTACTGGTAGCTTAGATCATAGAATATTAGAGCTGGGGAAAACTTAAGAGGTTATGACAGCAACAGCAGTAGCAATAGCTAACCTTTATATAATGTTAACTATGTACCAAGTACTGTGCTAAGTGCTTTAGAATTACTATCTCATTGGATCCTCACAAACCTGAGAGGTAAGCGCTATTATTATCATTATTTCATGGAAGAGGAAATTGAGGCAAACAGAGGTTAAATGACTAGCCCAGGGTCACACAGCTAGTAAAGTATCTGAGATTACATTTGAACTCCTGTCCAGTGCCCTATGCATTCTGCTTTTTACAGATAAGAAAACTATAAACTCATACTGTAAAAAAAATATTGTGTGGAGCTCATGAATATGTGGAGGCTTACCCCAAATCCTCATCACCACCACCACCACAAGAACCAAAACCTGCGTTCTCAGACTTATAACACATCCATTTTCACCTCATTTCTTTTTAGACCTCACTTTTGGGTTCCAAATTGGAAGTAACGTTTAAAATCCTTTGAAAGGAGAGAGAATAGAACGTGATTTTAAGAATATGAGCATTATAACAAATACATCCTTTCAACCTAGAAAAGCATCAGGGAAAAGTTGGAAAATGGAGTTTTTAAGAGGAAAAAATGATAAAAGAAGAGGAGAGAAGTGGAGAGGAGGAGATAGGAAAAATGAGGAGACTGGAGAGGGTATATCATAGAATTTAGAATTGGAAGATACTTTACTTAATTTTTAGAAATTATCTTGTTTTACCCTTTAATTTTGAAGAAGTACAACTTGAGATCAGACAGTTTAAGTGGCTTGCCCAAGGTCATGCAAATGCTAAATATTAGAACAATTATATAAACCCAGGTGGGAAGGGAAAGGAAGGAAAGTGAAGAGAAGGGAAGGGAAGGAATATTAAAGGCAAGTAGCATGGGAAATTTTGAGGAAGACAATTTCTGTAATGGTTTTTAGACAAGAAAATTTTGATGATAGAGGCTCATCGGCAACTACTCTTTCTATAGAAGGTTAAAATTTAAGTAGGTGACACTTTCATATTAGATCTTTGAAGAAAAAAACTGTCCGAAAGGCCCAAGATAAAATGTATAATCAAGTGAGAATGTAAGATCTTATTCTTGGGGAGTTTTAAAGGGGGAAAAACAAGACAGAGAGCTTTTTCTAGGGTTGTTTAATTACAGTCCTTGATGACCTCTTCAGATATGTTCCAGCCCTATTACTCCATGAGGCTGTGGAATGTAAAATGAAGACCAAATCACTCAGACACTAGGAAGGATCCACCCCTGTCTGGTCACACCAGGGATAAGTAGTTGCCGCAGTAAGCTGTGTTGGAGGCCATGACCACATTCTCTTTGGCCTGGAAAGGATGCCACTCCATACAAATTTTATTGCCGAACAAATAACTGAGGGACGATTCATACGTTGACAACGCAACACAAAGATGATATCATCATACATGCAGGCAGTTTGGAGAATAAGTCCAAGGATTTCTTTCTTTCCTTCTTTTTTTCTTTCTTTCTTTGCCTAGACAAAGTCAGGCAGTAGTCTTATGGGACGTTGCAAAGCCTCTTCATGTAAGCATTTTGCAATCAGTGTGATTTCTACCATGCCTAGAAACACAGCCCTAGGGTTTGGGGCAGTTCAGTATATATTTTAATTGGAGAACTCACTGTCAGGGAGTAAAAAGCATTCAACTGTAGGGTAATAGGAAAGATACCTTAGGATTGATTCCAGTGAAAACCTTTCGACTGGAAGCAAATATTTGCAAATGGCTGGATAGTTGACTCAGTGCTTAAAGTTCTACCCTCATGTTTGCTATTGTGTAGATTCAGCCAAGTTGTATCAAAGTCATAATTCTCTTGCCTGAGAAAAGGTACTCATTTCTAGGTTCATTCTTCCCATTGGGATCCTTATTTTAGGATTGTATTTTTCCCTGTTTTTTTTTTTTTTAAATCACAAGTGATTCTTAGACATAGAAATTTGTCCTCTGAATGCCTTAGTTTGGCTCTGCTAAGCAGAATACAACATACTGAAGTTTATTCATTTCTAGTAAATTCCAGAAAGAATCAGCACAGACTACATTTACAGGTTTCTTTCTCACCTGAATCATTTCATTGCCTTAATTCTACAGAAATGGGTTGGGATTGACCACCTAAAAGACCTTACCATCTTTGATAAGGTAGAACAGAGAAAACCAAAAATATACCAGTTAAGTCTTCTGGAGATCAATGAAATTCTTATGATTCATTTATGGGAGGGGGCATGCAATTTCATTAATATAGATAAATTCCAGATAAGGCAACTACCTTCTACCAATGCAGGCTGGTACCTTCTCATATGAGAGCTGTCTACACTGAAAAGTTAAGGAATTTATGAATGGTTATATAGCCAGTAGGTGTTAGAGCTAGGATATGAACCCAGATCTTGCTGGGTCTGAGGCCAGCTCTTAATCCATTGTTCCACACTGCCTCTCATTTTCTTTATAGTCTATTTAAAATCAATTGATTCACCAAGAACCAGCTCAGCCAGCATGTCTGCACAGTGAGTACTCTCTTGAATGATAATTCAATTTATCCAACCCTCACTACTTCCCTTCAGCTTGGAACCCTGAGTTTACACTAAGTCTTCTGTTTACCCATGTCTATTAGATACTCAAATGATTCAGTGATGTTATCAGTGAGCATTTCTCTCCTACAGAACAGATTGCAACCTATCCATTTCTGTCCATCCTATGAAGCTTGTTGATAGCTTTCCATTAAGTTCAATACAGGAAGTCCACTAATGTTGAAGGGGCCTTCCTGGAGTTCCCTTAACATCCTTGGAGTATCAATGTAAATCATAGACTATCTATTGGTTATCACTCACCCACCTTTTTTTTTAGTGATACATTTCTTTGATAATATTCTTTATACTACTTCTTTTTGTAATGGAATACTTGTAATATGTTACATCCTTCTCACTCCTACTGTCCCTTTCTCCATTGTCCTTTGAATCACACTCTATTTTAATTCTTCAGAAACTATACTTTTATATGATTAAGGAATGCACCATCACTGGAAGAATATTAGTATTAAAAAGATGGGCCTTTGATTCAGGGTGATGTTTTGGGTCATTAATAAAAATCAGAATTTTTCAGTAGTAATCCATACTAGCGCCTTCCTCCTATTCAATGCTATGTCCAACTCACCTACTGGCAGAATACACATGCACACATACACACGTGTATGTATGTGTATATGTATATATATGTACATATATATGTAATATTCCACATAAATTAAATAGAATATGTCAACGCCCGAAACATTGATATGTAATGCATCACATATGTTAAGTATTAGATAGCATACATTACACTGTATTTTATACATATAATATATACACACACATATAATCTTACATATGTATAATCTGAAACTGCTAGATGACTTACTTCTAAGGGCTGTCTATCCAAGGATATATCATTTTATACTAATCTAGATAAAGTTCATTCTTCATTCCTGGGGTTTTATTTTCTCCTGCAGCATGACAAGCATGGTCAAACTCTTGGGAGGGATTACAACTTTCATATAGCAGACTCTGTACTGTTTAGGGGCTTGACACAATCACCACAAGGATATATGGAAATAGGAGCTTATAGAGGATTTTCCTTTTTATCCTGGAGGCAGTGGTATATTTTTACTAGAATAGGGAAGAATTCCTTTGATGAGGGTATTTCCTTGTATTATATCTCACTTGACATTAATGATCATTTATTGAACAAAGTTGTTTCTATCACTATATCTTTCAAGGAATCTTTTGTAGCTTTGACATATACATGGCAGTCATCTGTTCAAACTGTGTCTTTAAATCAGTGTTTTGCCCAAACCAATCAAATAAGGCTTTTTTTTTTTAATTTTAGGCAAAAAATAGCACAAGAGCTTCTAGGATTTGCTACATAATTCCATCCGTTGTGTAAGGGTAAAGATTTTTTCTACTCTAGAATACTGCTTACTAGATCCTCCCTTCTTACAAGTTCATTAAAGTTGCCTTTGATGAGTAGGTGGATTATTGTCAATTTTTTTTTTTGCATAAATGGGAAAATAGACATAGGGTGGATAGTTATGTATGTTCTCTTGATTGTTTTTCTTTTCTTCTTGGATAATGATAAAGTCCAAATTTTTTATGCACACCTTTGATATTTTCTCCTTCAAATATGTGAAGAATTGATTCCTCAATACCTTCAAAATGGTATGACTTCTATCATGTACTTCCTCTGAATATACTTGGTCCAGACCAACTTTACCTTAATTCTTTTGAGTGAGATATTTTATCTCATTTGCTTCAAACCAGCCTGTGAGGTAGGTAAGATATGATAGGATATAGTATATAGTATGGTGCACAGAATATTGGCTTAGATAGAAGTTAGAGGACCTGAGTTCATATCCTCCTTCTGATACTACCTGTGTGACACTGGCCAATTGTCTTCCTTTGAAAAATGAGGGAATTGGTTTTAATGACCTCCAAGGTCTCTTTCTGCTCTCAACTTATACTCCATTGTATTATTATCTCCACTTTACAAATCATAAAAATGAGACTGAGAAATTCAGTAGATTACCCAAGGTTACAGAGTTACTATATGGCAGAGCTGGGACTGGAACTGATTCCAACCTCAAGACTCTTTCCACTAAACCATAAAGGCATCCTGATAATGTGGTAGACAATAATAACCTTGGGAAATTCCCGGCTTGACCTCTCAGAGAATCAGAGCAGGGGTCCTTGAGTAAGCCTCTGAATTGGCACAACCCTTCACCTTTGGGACCCACAACACATGTGGGCCTCCTCAGTGTAGGTGATGAGGAGATTGATGCTCTAGCTTGCTGGCATCCTGTTTTCATAGTTACAGCAGCATTATCTTAAAAAGTGATGACCCAGTTTCAGACATTCACTCCTTATCTTTCTTAAACTTGCCTATAGCTAGGGCTGGTTTCTTCCCGCCCACACATCACTTAACCCCTGGAGAATGAAAAAGTCTGACAGGTTTACAAACACTTCTTTCCAGATCTATGTAGGACATTCCTGTGATATTTACTACCTCAAAGGATCACTGGTCCTTTCTGGCCTTTTTCTTAATTTGATTGTTTTAATAAAATATTTTTTCCCTTACTTTCTCACCCCATTTGGGGAGTTTCTGTTTGGTTTCTTTTAATGTCTGTTGATGCTATTACTATTAGTACTGCTAGAGTTTTAAGGTTTTCAAAGTGATTTTTCCCATGACAGCATTGTGAGATGGTAATATTTATGATAAAAACAACCCCAAATCCAGCATACATGACTGGGGGCTGCTTGAGGCTAAATTGTTTGTCGTGCATAGCTGCCTAGATCACTTACTCATGTTTTCCTCTTCTAATTCCCTTCTATTATTTCTGTTATTTGACTTAAAAATAAATTCTTTATTGTATAGAACACAATAAAGTAAAAGTTTGGCAACTGGCAAATATTTCTGATCATATTGAGAGATGTTGATCCAATATTAGTCGTTATTAAGAGAGACATAGTGTCCATGATTAAAGATGAATTAGTTCCATTGTATTCTACCCTGATCTGGAGTATGATTGTATTCATTTGTGCACCTTCTATTTTTGGAAGGATGTGGGTAAGCTAGAGAGTGTCCAGGGCAGGGTTACCAGAATGGTGAAGGGTAACAATTTCATTCTATGTGAGGATAAGTTAAAGAAAGCAGGGAAGCTTAGCCTTAAAGGAAAAGGAAAAAAAAAACACAAAAAGGGAACAAAAGTAGCTATCTTCAAGTATTTGAAAGTATGCCATATGAAGAAGGATTAGATTTCTTTCGTTTGCTTTCGGAGAGTAAAATTAGCAGGTTTTAACAAGGCAAATCTAGGTTTGATTTTAAGGGTAAACTTCCTTAAAGTTTTTTTTAGGATGTTTTCAACTTTTTTGAATAGTTCTCAAAATATTTACCCAATTTACCCAGTAGTGAAGTTGGATGCCTCGGCGCATTTTCATTGGAGGGAGGTCTTCAAGCAGAGTATGGATGACCAGCTTCTCAAGTATGTTCCAGAGGGCAACAGATAAGATTTGACTGGAAAGTCAGTAAGGTCCCTTCCATTCTTTGATATTAGCTACTTAATCCACTAGAGATTTGGTTTCCTCCTTTGTACAAAAAGAGGTTTGGAACAGATGACTCCTGACTAAAGTCTTCTTGTTTCTAAATTTATGATCCTATAATATCCAACAGAATTGCTTAACCCTCTCCTCCCCTTCCATTCACCCTGAATATATAGAACATGCTACTATTTACTGAAATAGTGTAATTTGAATTTCTACAATTTTTAAAACCACACACACACACACACACACACACACCCAACAAAAGCACCATGGACAACTAGAGAATGTCCTAATCTGTGTTTCAATTGCAATTCTGATGAAGGAACAAGAAACAGCCTAGAAAAAGACCGAACAAAAAACTTCCCCCACATTCCCCTCCAGCCAATCAGTATTTTCTTTTTGGGAACCTTCCTGCTTTGTGTTCATGATTAGGTATGTGATTTTAGTCTCTCTAGACAACACAGGAAAGCACAAAATGAATAGTAAATAATTACATACATCTAACATGGCTAGCCTCACCCCCTAAAACAAAGAGGAAAAGATAACATCTTCAATATTTGCATCTAGCTATGTTTTATTGTCTGTTTCTTTCATAATTGAACTAATTTAGGGCAGGGACATATTTTTCCTTTGGTTTGTGTAATACTATATTAGCAACAATCGATAATCACAACACTAATGTACTCATGGTAATATTCAAAATAAGAATAATAAAGATACTGTTTTCTTGTGCTTTTGAAGTTGCCATAGAGAATTTCGACATGCTGGAGCCAACGTTTCCATTTTGTAAGCAGTATATTTTAACCATGAGTATTTCTAAAACAGCAATAGAAAATCCAACCAGCCCATCCCCAAGTTTCTTATTTCACAGTAAGAGCAGCTAACCTTTTAAAAGCACTTCAGATATGTTGCCTTATATGATCTTCATGCATGGCAGGTACTTTTATGTCTAATTATAGATGAGGATGCTGAAACTCACAAGGGTAACTGATGTCTTCAATCACGCAATTTTTAATTGTTGGAGGTAACATTCAAATCCTAGTCTCTGCTGACTCCCAAACCAGCAAGCACTTTTCTCAATGCATCATGCTCATTCTATCTGATGGCAGACTAAAAACAAACATACAAGCAAAATAGTACAGATTATGCGTTTTAACCTTCTGAAAGCAAACTAGAAGAAAAATCATTAGGAGGTATGTGATCTAGTTCTGTACCATTGGAATGGAGTCCTCTGGGCTCAAAATTTTTTGGTATATTCTTTAAAGTCTTAGCAGTATTTATGTAATGATCTTCAAATGGAAAACTGAGATAATCATCATCATAATTCATTAAAAATTACAATGGATTTAAATATCCAAACAATTTAAATGAACTTAATTTTCATTGGTATTTGCATTATCACTTCAATTTTCCACTTCACTTTTCTTTATAGACACAATTGAAATTACTCTGCTTACTATTTAATTTTTTTTTTCCCTCTTCTAGCCTACTGTGCTAATTTAAGATAAAGGTAGCATGGTATGGTGGGAAGATAGGCTTACTTACAGGTAGGAAACATTTGAGCTTTTAATTCCACTCCTGCCACTAGATCTGTGACCCTGGTCTTAAGTTTTCTGCATCTCAGTTTTCTTCATTTATTAAATGGACTTAAGAATATTCATGGAGAGGCAGTGCGTGTAATAGATAGAGAGCCAGGCTTAGTACCAGAAGACCTGGTTATAACTCTTGCCTTTGACATACTGTCTGCATAACTATGGACAAATGTTTAATTTTTCATTATGCCACCCCTCCAGCAAGATTACAAATCAGAACAATGGCAGATATATATCAAGGGAGGTGGTTTCCTCACTGGGAGTTCTCTACACCAAGGAAATCACAAATACAGACCTCTCTCCTCCTCTCACCAAGTATCTATATTATATGCCTGAATGAGAAATTGAATCATGAGATGTGTGTGTGTGTGTGTGTGTGCATTACTCAAGACCATTTATCTTCACTTGAAAGTAGAATTTTCTCAGTGGTTCTCCACATGGAACTGGATCTAGGCTGCTGGATCATTTGAGCAAGTACTGACTTAGATACGAGGAGCCATAGAGCCTTGTCATGAGCATAGATACAACCCATAGTGGACAGCAGCTTGGCCCTGCCACTGTTTTCTCTAAAGTTTTTTTATTTGCTAATTTCAATGTCATTTTCTTAGTTTACCTCCTTCTTGACCTTTGTGCACATCTGACATTGTTCATGACCTCTTCTGCCTTGCTTCTCATCTCTGTCACTTCTTCTTTTTGTCTAACTGTTCATCCATATCATGCCTTCATATCAGTTAATGGGTATGCCCTAAAGCTTGATTCTGGGTCATCTGTCTTTCACTCTTTACTCTCAGCGATCTAATCAACCCCCATGGACTTTTTCCTCTATGCAGTGACATCCACAGCAGTATATACAGGCCTAATTTTCTCTTCAACCCACTACCAACTGCCTATTGGCATATGTCATAGGGGTATCAAGTCAGCAGGTTCAAAACATATCACCATCATTTCCCCCTCTAAACGTATACTTCTTGGAAATGTCCCTATTTCTCTTGAGTGCACAGCAGTCACCCAGGTTCACAAGCTGGGAGTCCTCTGTAACTTTTCTCTCCATTACCCTGCTTATCCAGTCTCCACTAACTTGCGTATCCACTTGACGATTCCTGTGGATTCTATCTCTATAACATACCTTGTATCTGGATATTTCTTCCCATTCACATAGCCTAATTTGTACGTCTCATCACTTCTCACCTGGGCTAATGCAAAAGCCTTTTAATTATACCCCTAGTGTCCAGACTCTCCTCTCTCTAATATATGCTTTACATAGCTGCCAAAAAGGGCACAAATGTGAACACTTCATTCCTCTATTAAAGAATTCTCTGTTGCCTCTAGGAGAGAATATATGTTCCTATTTGATATCGAAAACTCTTCACAATGTGCCTCTAGCCTAGCTTTCCAGGTTTATTCTCATATAATTCCATTTTTGATTCCCTGTGTTCCAGTCAAACTAGCCTATCTGCTGTTTCCCGAGCTTGGCATTTTCTTTCTCGCCTCTGTGCATTTGTCTGGGTGATTCCTATTGCATGGTAAACACTCCAGCCTCATGCTAACCTCTTAACACCCCTAATATCCTTCAAGGCTTCGCTAATATGCTATCATCATTTTTTGTTCATTTTTATATATATCTATCATGTATCTATAGATCTTTATGTATGTATTTATTAACTTTATATTTATGCTGGATACATATTTTACATGTATCTTGTGTCTTCTCCATTCAAATGTTGTGAGAAGGGATTGCCTCGTTCTTAGTACTTGTAATCTCATCGCACAGTGCACATACCATGTTGCTGTGAATACTTGTTGGATTGATTGATATCAGATGTTTAGCACCGGGCCATTAATATTCTAGGGAATGTGAAAGCACTGTCCCATGTGATGATAACTAAGCCCCAAATGGACATCTTCTTCCACCTAGGCTTATATATAAGGCAACAGGGAAGGCTATATTGGCAGTCTCAGAATTCTTGAGCCTATTGTCAGTCTGATCTTTCAGATCACTTTCCCTCCCCAGATTGAACTTCTGGCATCAGGTGAGTAGGCAGGAGGGAAAGGAAGATGTGGGTTGCATCCTTCATTATTTTCTGTTCATGTTGCATATAAACTACACTAACCCAGGATCTCCCTGAAAGTTAGAAAATGTTCCTTGGAGTTAAGAGCTTATACATTCCTTAAAATTATGCCATCAGTAATTTCCCCATCATTTTGTTTCTCTCTTCCTGTCAAGTGAGAAAGCAGGTGATTTGTTTGTATTTAACATAGATTCTATCAAGCCCGGAGGAGGTGGAGAATAAGCTTATTATCATTCCATCTGCCAGCACATTTCTACGGTAACGATTACCGTGCCATAACCATGGAAGCTAGACGCCAGGAACAAAACAGATCTGTGGGAAGTGAGACCAGTCTCACTTTCCAAATTCTCCTTTGCTATGTGTTGAAAAGTTACCTAACAATACAGTTCATCAGTTAAGAAAGGACTCGGTAATGTAAAGAAATCAAGACAAATAGATGTGGGGACATTGTAGAGAAGTCTGGGAGTTACTCTGAAAATCAGAAACCCACTGGGGCATAAGGTATATGAAAGGACCTTCAGGGTTATCTAGTTCACTTTGCTTGTTTACAACGAGAAAACTAAGGTCTAGAAAGATGTGTCTTGCCCAAGGCTACAGAGGTAGTTAAAAAAGGGTAGGGACCAGGTCTTCTGATAGTACATCCTGTGCTGTGTTATCTATTGCAGGCTCATCATCTCCCAATATATTTCTTTACTTATTTATTGATTCAGCAAATATTTATCTAAGGTATGCAAGTAAGGTGACTAATCATTTGAAGCTTGCCCTAATAGAAAACCCTTAATCTGTCACTTAAAAGGGCATAAGATCTGTCTTCTTTCTACTTTACAGACTTATTTCATAAAATGTAGTACTTTCTATTCCAGTTGAAATGGCTCATGAACTATTCCCTGTATGCTGGTTATCTATAGTGCAGTCCTTCACCTCATCTCAGAGAAGTCCTGGTTTCTTTAAAGTATGATTCGAGTGCCACTTTCTTCATGAGACTTCTTCGATCTCTCCAATTATCCATATTCTGCATTCTCATTTCTTGGATATCACAGGATCATAGTTACAGAGGTGAATGGGACCTCACTCGTTATCTATTCCATGAGGAAATTGAAGACTAATCCTTTGACTCCAAAGCCACACTCTTTTTCCTGTACCACACTGCCTCCCTGAAATTGCTTTCTACCACTTTGTATAAACTTTGTATTTATTCTTTGGCGTATATTCTCCATCCACTCTCCCTGTCTTATTCCTCAGCAAAATAAAAAAAAAAGTTTCTCAAGAGCAGGAACTGTTTATCATTTTATCTCCATTGCTGGACAAAATACTTTGCATACAGTAGATGCTGGATAAATATTTGTTGGAATCAGGACATGTGTTCATATTCCATCTCCAATAATAACAAAACATGAAATCAGAGAAAAATCACTTACCCGTTCTGATTTTTAGTTTGCTAACCTCTAAGATGGGAACTGTAACTAATACACTTCCATTCTTCAAAAGATTGTTTTGTGGAAAACAGTTGTTAAGTACTGAAGCACTTCAGAAGTGTGAATTGTTAATACACTGTCTACTTCAAATAATGTTTCCACAAGTGTGACAAGAATTGTTGTCCTCCTCTGAAGGTCCCTTTTAATCTCAAGGAATCAGTAATGAAGGCAAACTGAGCTTACCAGACCCAACTCGGCAATGCCTGCAGGTGTTTCCAGGCATCTTGAGGAGTGTCCTGAACTTCCCAAAACTCAAATGAAAGCTAGTTGTATTTCATGTAGCCCTGCAAGGCAAGAGGAAGGAGCTGGCATGTAATCAAATAAACATTGGAAGATTAAACCTTGGTGCTCCAGCTTTTGACTTCTATTACTTTTTCTAATAAACATCTGGAGTTTCTAGTACAAAGCGAGATTTCTCAGGGTTGCCTTTGGAAATTTGTATTTCTTTATGCAAAGATAGATAGATGGAGAGAGAAAGAAACACTTCTGACTGCATTTAAGTTGAAATGAAAAGAGCACAGGACTTGGAGTCAGAGGATCTGGGCTCAAATACCTTAGTATATTTGTGATGCTGGGAAAATCATTTCCCTTTTCTGCACCTCAGTATTTCCATTTGTAATGGTAGGGGGTTGGATTAATCAGTATTTCTCAATCTCGTTGAGAATGAAAATGTTTTTATAATGTTAAAAATGCTATATAAGTGTCTACATGATAGCAGTTTAGGGTTAGGGTTAGCCATTACTAATGTTCACTGATTAAGAAAACGCATAATGATGAAAAAAACTACTATGAATTAATAACTTTAAATTAGCTTGTGTTTTATTCATCCTATGATGAAAATACATTTGAAAACAAAAATAAACAGAAGTGGTATATGTGTTACTCATTCTATAAAATGGTAATGGCATAAATGCTGATGGCAGTAACTTAGATCCTATTCTCAGGTCCATTGCTAACAGGCTGAAAATCACTGAATTAAATGATCTCTAGTACATCTTCCTCCTCTAATAGTAGACACCCAATTGAAGGATACTGTATGGAATCTGTCCACATACATTTATAGGGTAATTTTCTTCTTTCTACATCTAAAATATTAGGATCATAACATTTATGTAACTATTGACTCCATGAATTTGCTGACAGGATCAAATGTGTGTAAATTATCCTATAATGCAATTATGTTATTAGTATTTTCTTACTTTTTAGCATCTACTCTTTTTCTACATCTCTTCTCTCCCAATTTCCTTGCTCTTCAGTTACTGGTTTATTCAGTGATTTCCTAACAAACTAATGGTGAAGCACCATCATTCAACTGCTTCTATCAATTTACAGGCAGTGTGTGGATATAGAACAGCCAAACTCAATTATGGGCTTAGGATATGCTGGGTATATTTGCTGTATCTGTATACATAGCCTATATGTTTATGTATCTTTGCACAGAATGCATACATCATACTGTATTTATGCATACCACAAGTGTGATGCAAATAGTCATTAAAATGCAAAAGGGAATTCTTTTACAGCAATGAACTGGGTCTTCAAAACACATCCTCTTCAGGGGAAATGTACAAATAAATAGTCTACTCATTGGATATAAAGTACAAGGACCTCCTTGGAGAATATTGTGATGAAAGGAAATAGTCTTCAGTTGAAAAAAAAACAAGAAAGCAATTAAATAAGGCTTTAGTATCACCCATCTCCCTGCCTTTCAGGAGAAATGAGCATGAACTATGATCTTTTTGTCTTTTCCCAGTTTCTTTATTTCTGCTGAGAATATTGCTATCCTCCCAGTCACAAGGTTCATAACCTTGGTGCCATCCTAGAGTACTCACTCACACTTAATCCATATATCCAATTTCTTTTTAAATCTTGGGTTTATAGCTTTCACCACTTCTTTCCAATATATCTCCTTTCCATTCATACAGCCATTACCCTCCTGCAAATCCTCATCACTACTCACCTGCATTACTTATTGTAATAGCCTCTTAACTGGTGTTCCCACCTCAAGCCTCTTCCTGCTCCAATTCATCCTTTACTGAGCAGCCAAAATGATTTTCCTACATCACAGGCACCATGTCAAACCCCTACTCAGTGAATTTCAGTGTCTTCCTATTCCCTTCTGGATAAAATATAAAACCCTCTCATTGCATTTAAAACACTTTACAATATGGTCCTTACCTATTTTTCCAGTCTTTATACACTTTATTTTCCTCAATTCTACAATCTGTTGATGTGCTAATTTCTGTTGCTCCCACTGGACACTCCATTATGCCTGAAGTGTTCTCTTGGCTTGCTATCACCTCTGGCTTCCCTTTCTTCCTTGCAAATTCAGCTCAGATCACTGCTTCTACAGAACAATTTTCCTGTTTCACAACCCCATCAATGCCTTTCCTATGAGATTACCTTCCATTTATAAGTTGAACTCTTTTATGTACCCAGTTATGTTCATATTGACTCCCTCAATAGAAGGCAAGCTTGTTGAGGACAGGGACCTTGTTTTTTTTTACCTTACTTTGGATCCTCAGTGCTTATCATAGTGCCTGGCACATATGCCAGTGCTTTATTCAATGCTTATTGACTAATGAAGGTCCATCACCAACTATCCAATATTTGATATTAAGGAGTACCTGGAGCCACGAGCATGTTAGTTTTTGTATGGGAGAAATCTTACTGTTCATAGTGTATGTGCATTATATATAACCATATATGACCGTGTTGTCTTTTCAGTTAAAATATAAATTCATTGAGGGCAGGGACCACTGTACCTTTGTCTTTGTATCTCCTAAGAACAGTGCCTTGAACACAGAAAGCACCTAATAAATCCTCTTTCAGTGATTGATTGCTAATGTAGTAGGTTGTTAGAGGAGATGATATAAAGTTGTAGATATACACGAAGGGCTCTGTACATTTAAAATGCCAATCAAGAGTTTGCAAAGTGGGTGATACCATCCACAAGAGGGGGCACTGAAATGATTTGGGGAGGGGTAGTAGTAGTTTTGGATGCAATGGGTGGGGTTAAATAAAAATAAGGGGTAGTGGAAGCATAACAAAAGGAGAAAAGATAAGAAAAGTTTGAAAAAATCGATTGTACATTTCATCTATTGTGTAACGGAGGGTGAATGAAAAGTGTATGACTCTTTCATTAAGAACCTTGGGAAAAGGAAAAATATTTATCCCCTAGATAGAAACAGGGAATTGTGGGTTGAACAGCAAAGCTAATGAGTTCTGATTTGGGCATATTTTGTTTGAGGTATCTGTGGGTATCCAGGTAGAAATATTCAACAGGTAACTGTAAATATATGAGGTAAAGATCTTGCTCTAGATTTCTCAAGATTTTTATGACATCATTGCAGCATTCAGACTCTCTCTCTGTTATCTCTAACTTCTCATATATGACTAGCCAACTTTCTGATAACACATTTCCTGGATAACACTCTAAGCTACTTCTTAAGTACAAATTATCATTGGCAATATGTTGCAGATTATTCTGCCTATCATACCTTTTCCTTTTGTCCTTTGGATAACTCACAGTTTTGATTCTTCAGAGACTGTGGTGTTCTTTGACTCATATCTATGGAGTATCATAGGAAGAATGCTATTGCTTTTTTTTTAAATGAGTTTTTATTTCAGGGAGCAACTTGAGATTTTTAAAAGGCAGTGCCAAATTCTTCCAAATGCAATCCAGACTGCTGTCTTTTTTCTGGACCCTGATTATTTGCTACTTAATGTGACTATTCAAGATCTAGGTATTGTCGAACCAAGTGAATGATTGTCTACCCAGCTGGCCAATCATCATTCTTGTACTTGTGTATATTTCTTTTTAATTTCCTTGACTTCTTTCAAGACTCATCTGAAATGTCACCTTTGCAGAAGTACTTTCCTGGTCTCCTCTCTCTCCATGCCCTCAGCTGCTAATGCTTTCCCCTTCCATATTACCTTTTATCTACTCTATACATGTTTTCCCAGTTACTTATATGTTTTCTCTCTTTTCAGAATATATGTTCCTTGAAGGCAGGGATTGCCTTTTCCATTCTTTGTATATCCAGTACTTAGAATAGTGCTTAGCAGAAAGTAAGCACTTAATCAATTTCTTGTTGGTTTGCTGACTGGTTGTGGATTTCATTTTGGAGACTGTTATTCTGGTGTCTGATGCAATCATCACAATATAATGGGAAACAGAGAGAATTTGAAGGACCTCACCATCTATAGGGAATTCTTTTTCATTTTGAATATTGCTGGACATCCTCCATAATATGAATGAATGAATATCTTTTGTGAGTGTGCATCTCCCTATTTGATGTTTCACTCAGGATCAGTAAGCACAGAATCTTTTGACAAGGTATCTTTTTTCATATACAGTTTATTTATTTTTCAGTTTTCAACATTTACTTCCACAAGAATTTGAATTCAAAATATTCTCCCCATCTTTTCCCATGCCCCACCCCAGGACAGCATGCACCCCATTCACCCCTTCCTCCAATCTATCCTCCCTTTTATTACCCACACTTCTTTTACCCCCCCTCCCCCTTTCCCTCTATTTTCTTGTAAGGCAAAATAGATTTCTGTACTCCATTGCCTGTATAGCATAATTTCCAGTTGCAGGCTAAAACAATTTTTAACATTCATTCTTAAAGCTTTGGGTTCCATATTCTCTCCCTACCTCTCCACCCACTCTCAGTAAGAAAACAAGCAATTCAATATAGGTCATATATGTGCAACAATGCAAAGCACTTCCATAATAGCTATGTTATAAAAGATTAACCATATTTTCTTCTGTCCTATCCTGCCCTTCATTTATTCCATTCTGTCCCCTGACCTGTCCTCCCACAATAGTGTTTGCTTCTGATTATCCTTTTCCCCAATTTATTGTCTCTTCTATTATCTTCCTTCTCCTATCCCCTTCCTCCTTGCCTTCCTGCAGGGTAAAATAGATTTCTATATCCAAATGTGAATGTTATTCCCTCCTTAAGCCAAATCCCATGAGAATAAGGCTCAGTTATTTTCTTTCATCTCCCCCTCCTTTTCCCCTCCATTGTAAAAGCTCTTTTTTCCCTCTTTTATATGAGATGATTTGCTACGTTATACCTCTTCCTTTCTCTTACTCCTAGTACATTCCATTTAATAGTAATTTTTTTTTTAGATATTCTCCCTTCATATTCACCCTTACCCTATGCCCTCTCTGTATATATGTGTATGCATATATGTATGTGTGTGTATATACATATACATATGTATATACACACACATATATACATATATACAGCAATGTACATATACATACCTGCACATATATAATATATACATACATATATACCCATACGCATCTATACACATACACACACATACATATACATATATTCCCTCTAACTACCCTAATACCGAAAAAGGTCTCATGCATTACAAATAATATCTTTCCATGTAGGAATGTAAACAGTTCAACTTTAATGAGTTCCTTAAGGCTTTTCTTTCCTGTTTACCTTTTCATATTTCTCTTGATTCTTGTATTTGAAAGTCAAATTTTCTATTTTCATCCCTGTTTCAACAAGAATGCTTAGAAGTTCTCTATGTCATTGAAATTCCATTTTTTCCCCCTGAAGTATTATACTCAGTTTTGCTGGGTAGGTGATTCTTGGTTTTAATCCTAGCTCCTTTGACTTCTGGAAGATCATATTCCAAGCCCTTTAATACCTTAGTGTAGAAGCTGCTAAATCCTGTGTTATATTGATTGTATTTCCACAATACTTGAATTGGTTCTTTCTGACTGCTTGTATTATTTCTCCTTGACTTGAGAAGTCTGGAATTTGGATACAATATTCCTAGGAGTTTTCCTTTTGGGATCTCTTTCAGGAGATAATTAGTATATTATTTCCATTTTCCTTTTACCCTCCAGTTCTAGAATATCAGGGCAGTTTTCCTTGATAGTTTCTTGGAAAATGGTGTTTAGGATCTTTTTTTTGATCTTGGTTTTAGGTAGATCAATAATTTTTGAATTGTCTTTCCTGGATCCATTTTCTAGGTCAGTTGTTTTTCCAAAGAAATATTTCACATTGTTTCCTATTTTTTTCATTCTTTTTGGTTTTGTTTTTATTTTATTGGTTTCTCATAAAGGCATCAGATTCCATCTGCTCCATTCTAATTTTTAAAGAACTATTTTCTTCAGTGAGCTTTTAAACTTCTTTTTCCACTTGGCTAATTCTGCTTTTCAAAGCATCTTCTCCTCATTGGCTTTTTGGGCCTCTTTTGCCATTTGAGTTAGCATATATCTGTAAAAGTGTTATTTTCTTTAGTATTCTTTGGGGTCTCCTTTAGCAAGCTGTTGACTTGCTTTTCATGATTTTTTTTGCATCTCTCTCATTTCTCTTCCCAATTTTTCCTCCACTTCTCTTACTTGATTTTCAATTTCCTTTTTTGAGCTCTTCTATGGCCTGAGATCACTGCAAGTATTTTTTTTTGGAGATTTTGGATGCAGAAGCCTTGATTTTTATGTCTTCTTCTGATGGTATGCTTTGTTCTTCCTCATCTGAAAGGATGGAAGAAAATACTTGTTCATCAAGAAGTAACCTTCTATAGTCTTATTTTTTTCCCTTTCTTTGGACATTTTCCCAGTCCTTGGCTTCCTTTCCCAGTGCTTGACTTGAGTCTTTTGTCAAGTGGAGGGTCTAGGGACCTGTAAGTTCTCAGTTCCTCTAAGGTGGCACAATCAAGGGAAAGGAGTACTTCTCCTGGTCTGAGCTCTGGTCTGTGAGCAACCAGAAGCATTTTTATCTGCCCAGGATCTGTGAGTAGGATTCCCTTTCCACAGTCACTACTAGCACCACCATGCCAGTCTCTTCCTCACCCCAGGACAACCACTCAGAACTGAGACTCAGAACTGCAGCTTGATTCCCCCAGGATCTTTAGGCTGAGGGCTCCAGAAGTGGATGCTACTGCTGTAGTGGCTGCCACAGCCATGGCACCTGTGCCAGAGGACATTCTCCTCTTACCCAGGTGAAAGATCTTTCTTACTGACTTTTGAAACTGTCTTTGGTGTTTGCGGGTTGAGGAATCTGGGAATTGTAGCTGCTACCCATGATTCCATGCCCTGAAGCCTGCTCCAGTCTTGCCTTGTGGCCAAGGCTGGGTTGAACTCACCTCTGAGCCCAGTGTGATAGACCTTTCCTGTTGGCCTTCCAGACTGTCTTGGGTTGGAAATCTCTTTAACTCTGTCACTTTGTGACTTCTGATGCTCTAGAATTTGTTTAGGGTCATTATTTACAGGTATTTTATGGGCTATGGGGGGAAAGTTAGAGTAGGTCCATCTTTCTACTCTGCCTCCTCTCTCGAATGCTTAAAAAAAGTCAACAAACAAAAATAATCAACAAATCACAACAAAAAACAAACAAAGGGTCTTGTATCTGTCAGACTTTTTAGCCACTTGTGAAATTGAAATTGTAAAGATGTTGTTGGCTATAGTATATGAGTTGCAAAGACCTGCCTGTTTCCTTTTCATATTTTCAAGGATATCTTCCATATATATTCAGGTCATTCTCATTAAAAAAAAATCAATAGAAATGAGAAAGCAGGCACATAAGTCAAGAGTTATTAATGTCCTTGAGATCACCTTAATAGTAATAGCATCTGTGATCTTTATTCCCTATTTGTTCAGTATCAGAAGCTCTCCCCCTTTCTGTTTTAGCTATCACAATGTTGTAGCTTCAATGACATTGAAATTTTGTTATATTAACACTAATTTCCTCTATGCATGTTTTATGTAGTCCAACTGCTATTTTCATAATCCTTTTAGTGCTATCATCATTTCCTCTCTATTGTGAGGTGTAAGAGTACAAATATGGTTGTAATTCTGTTATAGTTGAAAATTGTTACAACAGTTCCTGTTCCATTTTTCTTTTCTCTATTTTCCCTCTTCCAGTTTCATCTTTAAATATTCTTGAGGTGGCATAGCTTTATTAAAATTCACATCCAGCTTATTCCAAACTTGGTTTTCACTTCCCAGAGTTTCACAATTTTATGAGGTGATACTACTCATAATCTTCCAACATTTTTCCCTGTAAAGTTTTGTAAATGAGTTTATATTCTAAACTGGTGCTACCCTTGGCTGCCATATCTTTCTAAGTGTCAAGAAATAAAATTGTTTTCTGGCTATGATGATTTCAAGGATCTTTAGGCCTCCTCATTGTGGCAATTAAGTTACATTGATTAAACTTCCACAGAAAATTGTTCCATATTGGTATATTTTTCTTTTTACCCTTATTCTTTTCTTAATGCTTAGCATATAGTAGATGCTTAATAAAGACTTGCTAAGTAATTGGCTTTCATTTTTTCTACACCAATAGCATATCAAAACAAAATCATGGTGGAGCAGTTGTAACTGCATTCTACATCTTCTCATCTTTATCTTGATGTAGTCTTGATTTTGACCTTTGCTGTAACAAATGGTATTTTACTGCTCACAAAAAGCTGATTCAGAAATGATTGGGAAGAAGTCATTTCTTTATTAAAATAATTTCATTTCTTTATTAAGATAATTAATTTCTAAATATTTCCCATCAGTCATGCCTAAAACCTGATTCCTTTCTTGAATTGTGTGTGTGAGTGTGTATGAGAGTGTGTGTGTGTGTGTGTGTGTGTGTGTGTGTGTAAGGCACAAGACTTTGGTTTCTTTTCTGATCTTGAAACATCTTTTCTATACTTGATTTGCTGTTTTCCCCTCGATCTACTTTTCATTGAAGTCACTGAGTATTTAGGTATATTTTTTTTAGCTTGTAGGATGTTATTGAGAAGAAAAAAAAATCTTCTGCAACAAATGTTTTTGCCTATGTTCCAATTTGCTTCATGGTGGTCTTTTTTTGCTTATGCTCATTATGGGCAGTGCAAGGCAAGATGGCCAAGGATATCATGAACATAATGTTTCTTATTTCTGTTTCCTATAGGATAGAAGCAAGACTTTTTTTACTTTCGTTCTTCTAAGGAAAATATGAGGACCATCCTCCAATAAAAGGATAATTTCCTTATTTAAACCAGCATTTATTTCTACTTTTTCATTTATACTAGCAATGTTAATATTGATATGGATCCATTCAGCTAATTACAAGCTGACTTTTTCTTTGTTAGACAAGAGCACAGCACAACAGTAACAGAAGTTAGTGTTTATAGGGGTTTTTTTTTAAGTATAAACTTTAGATGGTTCATTTCCATGCCATTATGAGGCACTGGAAGGGAATCTTTGTAATAAGTAGCAGCACATAAGAAAAATAAAGAGGGTGATAATGCATTGCTATCACACTTGGAGGTTACACAATTGTAGCCCAGTGGAGTAGTCACACCAATGAAAGCTTAGCAGTTGCAGTGAAAAGAATATATCAGAAAGCAAGAGAGTCTTGAAGCCTGAAGCTTTTAAAGATTCTTTGAAAGAGCTGATTAAGTCAAAGACCAGAGTTTGCTCTGCATCACCAATTGACGGGTTTGGCTGGATTTTTCATTTTTCAAAGAGATATTTTGAATACATGCAGACAATGTGTTAAATAACCTAGAAGGAAACAATGACTCTGAAGTTTTATTTACCTTTTAATTATTTGATGGATTTGTAATCTTTTTAGTATGAGTAATCCTTTCAGTGGTTCATATTGCAGACTTGTCCCATGCCCTCTCACTCCATGCATTTTTGCATGTTCAGTGTATCCCAAAACTATAAGATTTTTTGAACAATCTGTATTTCCATAAATTCTCCTTAGGGAATCTGCTTTGCACTTTAGGGGTTTTTGACTACTGGACAACTTACATTGAGACCTTTTGCAATTGTGACTGGGGACTGAGAGGAGAAGAAAAGTTCTCTTAACCAAACAGGGGAGGGGAAAGATCAACTACATGATGTTTGAAAACTTTGGCA
Organism: Bettongia penicillata ogilbyi; assembly: GCA_023548195.1. Lineage (NCBI taxonomy): Eukaryota > Metazoa > Chordata > Mammalia > Diprotodontia > Potoroidae > Bettongia > Bettongia penicillata. Next base: position 6,714,962 of record JAJHZJ010000226.1, read on the forward strand.
TAAACAAAAGCAATGCAACTAGAATAAGAAGGGAAACATTTAATCAGGAAATACGCCTGTTACAAATATGCTATTTAACACAGAGGGAATAAGCACCAATATAGGTTGATTCAAAGTCTTAGTGATGTTTTAAGCTGTTATAACTGCTCCCAGACTTTTGGGGCACCTTGCATTAAGACAAAGAGACACTTTCTAATAGGCAATTTGTCAAAGGATGTGAACAGTTTTTAGGAGAGGATTTTTCAACTGGAAACATGAAAAATTGCTCCAAGTAGCTGGTAATAAAAGAGAACATCAAAACAGTTTTGAGGTTTGGTCTTACACCTAGGAAATTAACCAAGATTAAAAAAAAAAAAGATGGAAATAATAAATGTTGCAAGGGCAATAAAAAGATAGTTACATGCTATGTGGACCCCTGAATTAAATCAATCGTTCAGGAAGATAATTTGAAACTGTTAAAAAAGTAACCAAACAATTCATATTCTTTGAAACATTGTATCCCTCTGTTGGACTTATATTGGAAAGAAGTCAAATATGAAGAGAAAATTCCTATATATACATATACATATATGTATATATTTATAGAAGCATTTTTTTATGGAAGAAAAAAGTAGAAACAATGTAGCTAGTCAGTGATTAAGGAATGACTGAACATGATTGCGCTATATAAAAATAATGGAAAAAATTAAATTAATAGAATGTTATTATATCATGAAAAATGATAAATATATGGAATTCAGAGGAACATGGGAAACTATATATATAAATTAAGACGACACTAAACTAAAACCAAATACTGAGACTCTTTATAATAAGTGTTTGATTTTGAAAAAATAAGCAAATATGTATTTTTTAATAGCAAAATGAGAGGTTGTACTCAAGAAGTGCTACAAGCTGTCAGATGAGGTCATTATATGATTTGTTCATTTATTTTTGCTTATTTGTCTTTATTATATTTCAGATAATGTGTGTGTGTGTGATATGGGTGGTATGGTTATATTCAGATATGAGTGAATTTAAGAAAGAAATGACATCAGTATTTTTTTCTTTAAATAAAAGGGTATGACTAAAATGCAGAGGGGATAAAAAGACTAAGTCAATCAGGACTTATAATGATACTTAAAAAATGAACCACTATGAGTTTCTTGGAAGCTTTCTGTTTGACCTGTCCTTATTTGGGCTGAATTTTTATGTTTGTGAAAGATCAGACAATTTAACCATGCAATGGAAATACTATCTTTTCTCCTGTTATAGAAGAAAAGCAAAGAGCAAGAGAAAAGGAAATTTCATAATTAAGGACAGTAACAGGTATATAAACAAGAAAGCACAAAGTCTAAAATGATAACCAAGCATTTATGGCAGGCTACACTCAAAACCCTCTCTCAGCATTACTTAGGTTGTTCTGGGAAGATGAAAGAAGCAGCATTTAATGTTCTCTAACCATAATTACATTTCTGGTTTGAAAAGTCCATGTTCAGGAAGTACATCTGCAGTCTGAGTCCTACTTCAGAGGAGAATGTGGTGATTACGAAAGGAGTCAGCTATTGATAAATGGAAGGCTTCCTTAGATCTCTTTACATGAAGGAGATTTTACCTTCTGCCTGAAATAAAAAAAGAATGCTGCATTTAAGACTGAAGTCCATGTGGTTTTGAGTTAGGTAATGAAGAAAAAAAAAACATGACCACAAATTGGGAGAACTCTAATGAGCTACTTTCTTCAGCATTAAGGAGTTCCCTCATGGAGGCTTGATATAGGTGACCATGCTGTTTCCACACCCCACTTTCACTAAAACTCAATTCTAGAAAATACTCTCTTAGTACTGTGTTGGGTCATGTGCAGAGCACTTCGCCCATTCCGTTTTTTCCTGCTATTTTGATGATGATGATTCTACTAATTGGACTTTTCATGCCTATGTTTCAAAACTTCATTGGAGCTCGAGTAGTAGCACAGGAAGGAAGAAAGGAAGGAAGGGATGGAGGGAGAGAGGAAGGGAGGAAGAAAAGAAGGAAGGAAGGAAGGGAGGGAGGGAAGAAGAAAAGAAGGAAGGAAAGGAAGGAGGGAGGAAGGGAGGGAAGGAAAGAAAGAAGGTGGAAAGGAAGGAAGGAAAGAAAGATGGATGGAAGAAAGGAAGGAAAGAACCATTTATTAATTGCATACTATGTGCAAAGTACTGTGCTAAGTATACAAATATAAAAGTAAGAGAGTCTCTGCTCTCAAGGAGTTTAGATTCTAATAAATGCCCGTAATTCTTACTACTTGGGACAATGAGACTGGAAAATCTCATACGTTTAGGAGTTCTAAGCTACAGAAAGGCTAAAGCAAATTGGATGTCAGCACTTGAGTCCCCAGGGTCAGGGGACCATCAGACTGCCTAAGGAAGAATGTACCATCAAGCTTGGAAATAGGTCAAATCAAAGCTTCCATGTTAATCATCAGTGGGGTCAGGCTGGTGAGTGACTGCTGCACTTGCAACCTGGGTGAGACAGGAACACCTAATCTCAAAAATAAATGAACACAAATTTCAATTTATTTGTCCTATACATTCTTGCACACACACACACACAACCACACCACATGCACACAACCACACACACACACAAACACACACAACCACACACACACAAACATACAGACACAACCACACACAACCACACACACACACAAACACACACAGAGTTTCTTTCTCCCAATAGAATAAATCTTTGATGTTAAGGAATCATTTATCTTTCATCTTTGTGTTCTCAGCACCTAGCATAGTGTCCAGCATATAGCAAGTTCTTAATAAATTCTTTCTCATAGAATTAAAGCTCTCAAGTTACCTATTCTGAGTTCCCTCTTCTAAATTTCTGCCTTGTATGTCATTCCCTGGCTGCCCTTTTCTTCTGTCCCTTTCCCTTAGAAATCCCAATTCCTTGAGTAATAGAAAGGATAAAAAGATTGCCTTATGGTAGGAATTTTTCTATGTATCCCATTGTGCAGTTTTTTTACCCTTTGCCCTCCCTATGATCATTTTTTCCCCCATTTGCCAGGAAATATTTTTTTCTGGATCCATGCCCTCCCACTTATACCACCTGCCACCAGGGGCTCTGATTTTCATCTCCAGAGGCAGGATAAATGGTCTTTCTATGTATAATCATTGTAAGGTACCATCTGCAGTTACAGAATAATTTTCTTCCCCTATGGGAATGTTCTTTAGTGGGTTCCCTTTCACAATTGAAATGAAATTTCCCCATTCATCACCTCCCCCACCATGCTTTAGTTTTTGTGAATGGATGATCCAAATGACAAATGAAAAAAAAAGGATATAAAAAAACTAAGTTTCAGCAGGTGGTAGGAGACAAGTTCAGTACTGGGCAGACATGATAGCTGAAACCATAAGAATATTAATGGAAAGAAAGGAGAATGCTGCCAGTCTTGGTCCCATCCTTTCTCCATTAACATAGCCTGGATTAGTTTTTCAGATTGCCTAATTATAACTTGGATGAGGATCTGGCTTTGAAAAGATGATATGTCGGGCAGGTATATTGAAATTGGAAGTCTTCTGAAGTTGTCTTGGTTTTTAATGTTTTTATTACTGTATACATTGTTCTACTAGCTCATTTTGCATCAGTTTATTCAAGTTTCCCCAAATTTACCTAAAACAACTCTTTCCATCATTTCATATGCTGCCATAATATTCTATTACATCCATATTACATAATTTGTTCAGTCATTCCCAAACTTATGGGCAATCTTTTAATTTCTGGTTCCTTTTGAGAAACAAAAGAAAAAAAAGCTACTATAAATATTTTTATATGGTATATCAAAACTCTTGAATTGAGAAGACTTCCTGGGCAATGCAGAGTTCCTAGACTACGCATAGGAAATCCTGAGCCAAGCAGGAGCTAGAGAGAGTAGAGGGGAAGAAAGGGAAAAAGCCAAATTGTACTTGTCCTTCACTGGGAGTGTGAACTGTATGGACTCTAAGTCTGGATGAGTAGCAGTAGACACTTTAGAAAAGCTAAGTACTTTCCTTTTGCATGGAAGCCTTAGCCCAAGGTTTGAATCTTATGTTTGAAGGTTTAAACAGGTTCCCACGTGGTTGGGACTCAGGAGTTCCTATAGATGTGTGGAATTTCTCATGGGAGTGGAAAAAAAGCTGCACTGAAAATCTGGAGGAATATTTAGATCCTTAGGAAACAGGGGTTACCACCTGCTTCCACCATCTTTTCTGGGCCCTGGGAAGCTAGGGATCTCCAGATATCCTGCCCTCTCTGCTTTCCAGAGGCTAGAGGTAGGAAATGATTCCTTCATAGAGAGGTCTAGGGCTAGATTTAGAAATTCCTAGCCTTGTCTAATGAAGTGAATATTACATGTAGATCATGGGCATGTCAAGCTTACATCAGGGTACAATAATACAACACATACCTTTATATCACATGTATATTACTTGTACATTGCGTTCTGGTTTGTCTTGTCTGCTTGGAGGCTGAAGTACAAATTCTTGTTGTTTTTTTTTCTGGGCGCGTTAAAGCTAGGCTTCTAATTTAACTGTTTGCCATGGTAATTAAGAGTCCATTTCTTTCTCTTGTAGAACCTAGATGTGCACCAAATTCTGATGTTTGTAGGGGAAATTCTAGGTGGAAGTAAAAAAGTGAGCTGGCTTAGATGAAAATTTCCCAAGATTAGACCTAGTCTCTGGAAACTCAGAGGTGTGGCTCTCAGCTATAGCTTATACATAAGCTATATTCACTCTTATTCAGTAACAAATATTCTGTCATCTGATTATTTTCCTCTCAGGTAACTTAGTGTTTATATTTTTCTTCTGTTTCTTCTATTCTCACTATTTTGTTTCTTCTGAGTGCTCAAGATCTCAGTGTGTGTTTTAAACAAGATCTTCAATGAGTACTGAATGAATAAATGATGAGGAGAGGACCTGTTTTCAGTTTATAGTCTTCCACAATGTCCAGGCACAGGGCTTCAGTCTGCTGAGACTGCTCATGACCCTCTCAGGTGGCTGGGAGGTAATAGGGATGACTTGGTCTGAGGTCTCAGTCAAACAGTGAGTGGGATTCTCAACTGCTGTGACTGATAAGCATTTACAAAGTTCCTACTATGGCAGTGTAGGCCCCCTAGCCACCATGTTGTGTTGTTTTTTTTTTTTTTTTTACAAGTATTCTTTCATTTAATATTCATGAAAATACTTTTTATAAATATTTTCTCATTTGACCCTCACACAATCTTGTGTGATTATTATTAAACTTATTTTACAGTTGAGGAAATACAGGTTAAGTGACTTGACCAAGGTCATACAGCTAGTAACTGTCTGAGGTGAAATTTGAAAGAAACTGAGTTCTTCCTGACTCTAAACTCTGTCCACTGCTGCACCAGAGGGGAGTGCTGGGGTCAGGGTAAAGGGGTAAGCCCAGCTCTGAGGGGCTCAACAGCAGGTGTTAAGGTCTGGCACAGCCTCTGAGCTAAGCTCCCATTGCCTGCACTGCAGAGATGGAGAAGTGTCTGGGAGTCTCGGCATCTGGAGCAGCCTTACAGATGGAGTCTCAGATCCCATCTTAAATGGCCAGTAAAACACTGGTCCTGGGAGTCTGTCTCTCAGGCAGGTGGAGGTGCTGGGCTTCTGGAATACACTGAAGCAGGGAGATGGGGCTCTGAACTGAGAAGCCAGGGGTCCTGGGGAGAGTCCTTATCTTCTGAAGTTGGACAGGACTCAGAGCTGAGGAAGCCCGGCTCTGGGGTCCACATCAGTGGGTGGGCAGGGCTCCCAGCTCCTTGGCTGGGATCCTGGAGTCACTGACAACAGGTGAACTGCTTTCCCATTACTGAAGGTCAGGGAACTCTCCTTCCCTTGATTCTCTATATTGATTCTCTATATTTTTTGTTCTATGTAGCTTACACTTTAAGTTTTTGGTGACATCTTGTTTAAAATGTTCTTAAGTTTTTATGTATTATTGTATCTATTGTTATTGATAATGCTTTTTCCTTGTATGTGTGTGTGTGCGCGTGTGTATGTTTAATGATGCTTAGCTAGAAGTGACTAGAACAAATTGTTAACCTACTATTATTCTTTTATTCAGTGTTCTTCATACAGTTGCACTGGTGGATAAAATAACTACTTGTAATGGAATAAGAATATTATATTTAAGATGTGTCACAACTCTAGGAGTAGAAAAGATGATAGGGATTGTATGGATCTCTTCTATTTCCCACAAAGTTTTATTTTTTTCCTCCAGGTCTCTGTATTTTGAAAGCTTTACATGCCATGTACTTGGATAACTATGAGTAGTTGATATGGCAGTATTTATTAAAGAGATTTTAAATTTTTTATGGATTAGTGTTATATCCAGGCAATGGTGGATAACAGTTTTTCCTATAATGATGCTCTTTTTCCAGTAAAATTTATTGCATAGGAACCTGGAATGTAAGATCTATGAAACAAGGCAAGCTGGATGCAGCCAAGCAGGAAGTAGAAAAATTAAACCCTGATGTCTTGGGCACTAGTGAACTTAAATGGTTGGGAATGGGTGAATTTAATTTATGTGACCACTACATATAGTAGTGTGGGCAAGAATCCCTCTGAAGAAATGTAGTAGCTCTCAGAGTTGACAAAAGGGTCAGAAAAGCAGTATTGGAGGATAATCTCAAAAAAGATGAGTGATTTCTGTTTGAATACAAGGTAATGTGTTCACCATTACAGTAATACAAGTCTATGTTCCAAACACTGATACTAAAGAGGCCAAAGTTGTTCAGTTCTATGAATATTTAAAACAAATTTTTAACCACTCAAAACATATTTTTAACCACTCTTCCCCCACCCCCTGCAAAAGTCATATTCATTATAAGGAATTAGAACGCTAAAATAGGGAATCAAAAGATAATTGAAAAAACAGGTAAGTTTGTCCTTGGAGTACAAAAGAAAGCAGGTCAGCGACTAATAAAGTTTTCATTTTATTTTATTCTGAATTTAAGAAATGAAAAAAAACATTTCTAAAACATAGTAGAATAGGAAAAGATGATTCCACATAAAACTACAAATCTATTATGTACAGTTTTCTATGTCTTTTAAACATATAACAAAATGATCATGTAACTTTCTTTCCCCCCTCTTTTTATTTTCCTCCCTCTGCTTCTTCAAAAACCCAGCAACTCTTTGAGTAATTCTTGGTTGACATGTTGTTGAAGCCTTGTTTGTAGAATCTTAAGTGTAACCTTGTTGACATGTGAAATGAGCACAGGTGTTCAGTAATTTGAACATTCTTTGGCATTGCCTCTCTTTAAGATTTGGAGGTAACCTGATTTTTTCCAATATATTGGACACTGCCCTATCCTCTCCCATCCTAGAGATGGCTACCATTAGATGCAAATATGTGTATGTATCTCTCTGTCTCTCTCCATATTTATATGTGTGTGTATGTATATATATGTGTGTATATATGTGTGTGTATGTATATATGTGTGTATGTGTGTGTATATGTGTGTGTATGTATATATGTATGTGTATGTATATATGTGTGTGTGTATATATGTGTGTATGTATATATATGCATGTATAAATGTGTGTGTATATGTGTGTATGTATATATATGTATATATGCGTGTGTATATATATATGTGTATGTATATATGTGTGTATATATGTGTGTGTATATATATGTGTGTGTATGTGTATATATATATATACATACTTATATTTATCAGTTTGTTCTCTGTTTGCAGATAGTGTCTTCCTTTATAGGTCTTTTGTACTTAATTTGGAAATTTATAATAGTCGAAATGATTTAGTTGCTCAAAGTTGTTCTTTAAACAAAATTACTTACTCTATACAATGTTCTCTTGGGTCTGTTCATTTCTTTCTTCGTTATTTTGTGAAAGTCTATTCATGTCTTTCTATAATCAGTGAGCTCATCATTTCTTATATTTTACGACACAATCATATACCACAGCTTGTTTAACCATTCCTCAGTTGACAGGCATCCCCACAATGTCCAGCTCTTCACCACCACAAAGAGAGCTGCTATAAATATCTTGGAACATATAGATTCTTTTGCTTTTTCCCCTTAATCATCTTTGGAAATAGACCTAGTAATTATACAGCTGGATCAAAAGGTCCAAGCAGTGTAAGAACTCTTTGGGCACAATTCCAGGTTGTTCTTCAAAATGGTTGGATCAGTTCACAATTCCACCAGCAGTGAATTAGTGCCCCCAAATTTTCAAAACCTCTCCAACATTTGTTGTGTGGAAGAATAAGGAAGTCTCTTGATAAAGGTGAAAGAGGAGAATGGAAAAGCTGACTTGAAGCTTAGCAAAAAACAAGCAACGAATAACTAAAAGACTAAGAAAAATCTTGGCAACTGATCCCATCACTTCCTGGCAAACAGAGGGAGAAAAAATTGAAGCAATGTCAGATTTTAAGTTCTTGGGCTCAAAGATCCCTAACTTCAGCCATGGAATTAAAAGATGCTTGCTTCTTGTAAGGCAAATTGGGCAGCATATAAAAACCAGAGACATCACCTTGCTGACAAATGTCCATATAGTCAAATTTATGGTTTTTCCAATAACAATGTACTGCTGTGACAGTTGGATTATAAAGAAAGCTGAGTGCCACAGAATTGATGCTTTTAAATTGTAGTGCTAAGTAAACTTTTGAGAATCTCTTAGAAAGCAAGGAGATCAAATCAGTCAGTACTTAATAGAAATTAATTCAGGCTGTTTATTGGAAGACTAGAGGACTGGCCTTGGAGTCAGGAAGACCCGAGTTCAGATGTGACCTCAGACCCTGGGTAAGCCATTTAACCTTCTTTACTTCAGTTTCCTTATCTGTAAAATGAGCTGGAGAAGAAAATGGCAAACCACTTCATTATCTTTGCCAACAAATCCCCAAATGGGGTCATGAAGAGTTGGAAGATCAAATACTGAAGCTGAAGCTTGAATATTTTGACCACATAATGAGAAGACTGGACTCACTGAAAAAGACTCTGATGTTGGGGAAGATTGAAGGCAAAAGGAAAAGAGGATGGCAGAAGATGAGAGGGATAGATAGTGTAATGGAAGCAATGAACTTGGACTTGATTAGACTTTGGGAAAGAGTGGAGGTTAGAAGGGCAGGCATGGTATATATTATAGCCCATGGAGTCATGAAAAGTTGGACACAATTGAATGACTGAATAACAACCAAAATGAGGATTTGTCGATTGTTATTTTTTAAAGGATAGTAAACTTCTATTTTACAACTAACAATCTGATGGTGTTTCTCTAGGAATCCAGTGGAAGCAAAATTTTCATAATTTTCAGTTATACACTGCAAAGTCTCCACTGCCTTACTGTATAATATGTATTGACCAATAAGGCTTGACTCATAAGTGCAGTTAACCTTTTTTGTAATTTCTAGTGGTCATGACATTAACCTGAGAGGGTATCAGTAAACCTAGCTTCTATAAATAAATCTGAATGATTTAGCCATTTCTCTGTTCCATCGTAATCAAGGTATTGTTGGGTAAATTGATGAGAATCTTGCCTGTGAAATGCCTTTTGATTCCACAATTTGACAAAACAGACATGTCATAGACTCTCTCTGAAGAGAAAAGATTTCCATTTATATTTGACAAAACCAAGTGGCATATACTTTTTGTGAGTCCTTACTAGTACTTCTTGTGCCAATCTTTATTATTGCATTGTGAAATTAGGTCTCTTTATTGAAAAATATTTCTGTAAATTTTTAACCTTTTTATGTGCCTATTAACCTGTATTATCTCAGAGAGCATCTATTTGTTCATCTGGTTAATCCTTTTCAGTGAGGAATTGATAATCTTCCTATAGCTGCCTTTGGTTAATGAGACCAGTGGTTTCTTAAAGATTGCATCATTCGTTTGGTTTCCAAAAGTATTCTTTAAGGATGAGTTACATACATATGTTGATTGATCTAAATGTGTGTGTTCTTTTTGAATTGACTTCAGGATGACTATATATACTGAATATATGTACTATGCTTTATTTTTGACTTAGATAGCCATATCCTTGACGTATATTGCGTGGAGAAAACCAATATAATATTTTGAACATTGGTTAAATTGGATCTTTGGATTCAAACTCAAATTTTTTAGCCTGTATTCTTTCTTGGCCCACATTAAGAATTTTATACTTATCTAGGTCAAGTGACATTTTTATATCACTGGAGAAAGTTTCCATGAGATTAAATAGCTGTTTCATGTGATTTTCTGTTGAGAAATATCTAGCATTGATAGAATGTTTTATGGTTTGCAAAGTTCTTTATATATTTTTTAACTCATTTAATTTTCACAATAACCTTGTGAAGAAGATGCTGTTATTATCCCTATTTTACAGATGGGAAAACTAAGGCAGAGAGGTTAAATGACTTGCTGAGGATCATACAGCTACTTAGTATTTGAGTCAGGATTTGAATTCTGATCTTCCTGAGTTCAGTTCCCATGCTGTATCCACCGTACCACTTCGTTGCCTCAATATAACAACTTGACTTACATTCTTCAAATATTTAATACAATGCTATGGCACAATTTCCTCCTTGACTTGGAAGCCAAACTTTGTTCTTTCAAATTTTGAAGTAGTTATAATAGAGTTACAGTAGTTTTAGGCAGAACTATGGTGGAGTTAGTCTCCCTGAAGTATGCTATGTTTTCATTAATTGTCCCTGACTTGTTTTTTTGGTAATATGTTTTAAACAGAGAATGGTTTTTCATATGGACATTAAATACTCTTTCATCCTCACTGTTTGGATCATATGTGTATGTCTGTGTAAGTATATGTGTGTACATATGTGCACAATGCATACATGCATATATACATATATGTGTTTATACACATATGTGTATATATGCACCCATATATAAAGATAAATCCTGTGGCACTTCTGGCAGCATGGTCAATAACCATCAAATCAATAATGAGCTACTTCTTATATCCCCATGGCTTCTATCCTGTATTGTTTTCTTAAAAGTGTTTATAGATTTTATTTTTTTCTTTTTCGCTTACAGTCTGTGAATGCTTTTACATAAACATATAAATTAGTCTGTATTTATAGAAGTCACAGGTGTTCTCATTTTTAGTTAATAAATAAGTGATACCTTCTGTTAAGAAAGATAGGATTAGGCTTATATCAGAAAGGAAGTGGAAAAAGTGCTTTGCTAGTAAGTCATGTGTCTGTCTAAAACATTTGATTCAGTAATTTTACACATATAATTATTGAGCATGCTCCTTTTTTGGTTTTACAGAGAAGTTACATTGCATCACCTCCCTTGTCTCTTCTCTTTTGTCAGTAAGTAAATTTTCTGTTTTTCATTTTATCTGACTTGTACTTTTGTGTTGGATTTCTTTCAAGTATATTCACAATAAGAAATATATCTTTCTCCCCTCCTTTTTTCATTTCTTTGCTTTTAAGGCCTCTTTGGTGTAGTTTAAAAAAGGTAGTTTTTGATTATTTCATTTTCTGTGTTGCATTGACCTCTTGAATTACTTTAACCATTTGTTTTTTGCCTTTAGTTGTAGCATAATGGTATTGAGAACTTATGATTCACTTTTTTTTTCTTATCTGGATTCCATTCTGCATAGTCCTGGCTTCCCTCTCCCCACTCCCATGTGTTTAATCAGGGAATGTGTTGTTCATGTTTTCTGTTGTGTGTTCCAGGCAGATGTGGATATTGATGTATTCTTCCTGTGTCTTTCTCCAGGTTTTCAGTAATTTTCTCCAGGTACTTCAACCATTGTGGCTTTTGATGTCCATCCCTGAGGCTGAACCTCCAGACAGAATTCAGAAAACAAGAGTAAGGAGGACCTGAGTTCTAGAGTAATATTACCCATAACTTGGGATCTAAACTTGATAATAATAATAAGCTGCTAAAAATAAAATAAGACATTAAAAATAAAAATGAGTAAGCAAAGGAAAAACACCATGGATAGCTATTTATGTGTAAAAGGAGATGTAGGTTCATATTCAAAAGAAATTAGTGAGGTAAAAAAAAGGCACTCCTACCCTAAGAATAATGTCAAATTGTCCCAGGCCTAAAAAGAAATCTTGGAAGAACTTAAAGAGGAATGAAACATCAAATTAGAGAGAGTGAGATAATATTAGAAAAGAAATTTAACTGAATCAAAAAAGAGATAGAAACTCTTAAAGAATAAAATGAACAAGAAATTTAAAAATAGAATAAGAGAGAATGAGAAAAAATTAGAAAAAATACAATTTAAGAAAAACATGAAGAGAAAGTTAACAAATTGGAAAAAGAGATACAAAATCTTAAGAAAGAAAACAACTCCTTGAAAACTAGAATTGGGTAAATAAAATCAAATGATGTTATAAGAAATTAAAAAAAATAATAAAAGTAGAAAAAATAAAAAAGTATATGTAACATTTCATTAGAAGAACAAATGATGTGGGGAACAGATCGAGGAGAGACAATATATGTTGGACTACCTGAAAGTTATGATGAAAAAGAATCTGGATACAATATGACAAGAAATTATTAAAGAAAATTTCCCTGAAGTTCTAGAAAAAAGGTTAAGTAAAAATAGAAAGACGGAATCCACTGATCACCACCTGAAAGAGATCCTAGAAAGAAAACTTACAGGAGTATCATGACCAAGTTTCAAAATTCTCAGATTAAAGAGAAAAAATTCAAGCAACAAGAAAAAAATCAATTTAAATCCTGCAGAAAAAACATCAGGATTTCACAAGATCTAGTCATTTCTATACTCTAAGACTCTAGTTCTGGGAACATTATCTTTTGAACAGGAAAGGAGCTGGGATTACATCTAAGAATAACATCCCATAAAGTTGAGTATAATCCTGAAGTAAAAAAAAAGATCATTTAATGGACTGAAATATTTTCAGGTATTTGTAACAAAAAGATCAGAACTCAATGGAAAATTCAATATAAAAGATACAGAAGAAATATAAAGAAATCATTAAAAATTAATTACAAAGCACTGATTAAGGTCAGACTGTTTACTTACGATATATGAAAATGCTATTAATATTAGTAATTATTAGTTACTAATAGAAATAATATTAATAAAATTCATTTGGAAAAACAAAAAGTCAAAAATATCAAAAGAAATAAGGAAAAAATGTAAAAGAAGTTTGGCAGTACCTGATTTCAAACTATATTGATATCTCTTATGAAATAGAAAGGTAGGTCAGTGGAATGGAGTTGATATACAATTTTTAGCAGCGAATAAACATAATAATCCATTCATGACAAGTGTAAAGATTTAAGGTTTTAGAATAAGAATTCATTGGTAAAAATTTCTGGGAAAACTTGAAAGCAGTATGGTAGAAACTGGGCACAAATCAATATCTTACACCATTTACCAAGATAAGGTCAAAATGGATACATGATCTGGATATAGAGATTTTACAAGAAAATTAAAAGAGCACAGAACATATTATTTATCAGACTTATAGATAGGAGAGTAATTTATGAATAAACAAGAGATAGAGAGCAAAATTAGGAGTAAAATGAATAATTAAAAGATTTTATGCAAATAAAACAAATGTAGCCAAGATCAGAAGGAAAGGAGAAAATTGTAGATAATAAAAACTTATAGACAGTATATCAGACAAAGGTCTCATATCTAAAATAAAGTACTTTGTCAAACGTATAAGAATACAAGTCATTTCCCAGTTGAACTATTTAGTAAAAGGATGATGAACAGGTAGATTTCCAGGGAAGAAATAAAAACAATTTATAGTCATGAAAAATGCACTGTCATTATTACTTAGAGAATTGCAAATTAAAACAATCTTGAGATATCATTTTACACTTACCAGATTGGCTAAAATGATAGAAGAAGAAAATGACAAATGTTGAGGGAAATGTGGAAAAATTGGGATGCTAATTCATTGTTGGTCAAATTGTGAACTTATCCAACCATTTTGGAGGGCAATCTGGAATTACACCCAAGCAGTTATTAAATTACCTATACCCTTCGACCCAGAAATGCCACCACTTGATCTCTTTATGAAGATAATTAGGGAAAAAAGGAAAAGAACCTATATGTTCTAAAACATTTATAGCACTACTCTCTGTGGTGGCAAAGAACTAGAAATTTCAGAGATATCCACTAATTGGGGGAAGGTTGTGCCCTGTGATTATGATGGAATACTACTATGCTATAAAAAATGATGATCTCAATGATTTTAGAAAAACATGGAAAGACTTGCATGAAGTAATAAAAATGAAATGAGGATTACCAAGGGAACATTATATATAGTAACAGCAATATTGTTTTAAGAACAACTTTGGGTGAATAAGTCATCTTGACTATTATAAATATATAACGGGCATATGAAGAAAGATGCTATTTGCATTCAGAGAAAGAATTGAGAAACAGAAGTATGCATAGAATAATTTTACATATATATGTATATATATAATGTACACACACACCTATTTATATCTAAAGGTAACCATCTTTGGGGGGAAGAAAAAAATTTACATGATAAATTGTATATTTGCATGGAATAGCAAGTTGTACATAGCAAATTTGCAGTTTCATGTACAATTTTTTTATTATACAGTATTATGGAAATTTTTGTTTTATTCCATGAATTAAAACTAAAATTATAAAAAAGTATACTATTTATTACATAGGTTTTCAATAAAAAAGTAAACAGTCTGAAATGAAAATTCGTGGTCTTATACTGAATCCTGTCTTTTATGTTCTGCTGTGTACATGAAAATGTTCTTTTTTCTTTTTCTCATTTTGTCTGTAAGTTAAAAATAAATTGAAGATTTTAAAAAAGGAAAAAAAAGGAGAGATAAGTTAAAAAAAATCAGCAAAACCAAGCAATACATTGAAAAAAATCTTTCAGTAAGTGCCATGTTCCATACTCAATGGACCTTCCTCCTCTATGGAGGAGTCAAGAAGTAGTTTCTTCTCTAGGAATATTATTTGGGGAGCTATGTTTGAGATGAATTTGAGGGCAGCATGCTTCTTTAAAAAGTGATTGATTTGGCTTTAAAAGCACCTGGATCTGAATCTTGACACTGCACCTTACTACCTACGTGAACTTGGAGTCATTCCATATAAGACCTTTGTTTTCTTATCTATAAAACTAAGTGCGTGAATCACCTCTAAGGCCTTTTAGTATAAATCGATAATTCCACTATATCATTCTTGAGCAGGACAACTATTTAAAAGGCAGTTGAGGCCAGACAAGATATAATGAAGGCTTGAACTTGAGTGATGAACATGGAAATGGAAAAAACAGGCAAAATGTGAGACAGTGTGTGTGGTGGTAGAATCTGTAGGATTTGACAGCCAGTAAGATGAGAATAGTATGGAAAAGAACCATTAGGGGTAGTGAGAAAGACTTGCTTGGTCCACAAGATCTGGATTCTAATATTTCTCATCTACTTATTAGTGCTGTGGCTTTGGCAAATCCTTTAACTTCTCAGCTTCCATTTCTTCTTAGGTAAACTGAGGGGGCTGGATTCAGTGACATCTAAGGAGCCTTCTCCCGGTGATATTCTGTGGCTTCAGGGTATTCATGATGTGGTAGCCACTTATAAAAATAGGAAAGTTGGAAGGAAGAAATGCTTCGAAGAAGAAGACACTTAAACGTTTTGCCTTCTTGTTCATTTGGGGCGTGTTTGTGCTACTGGCAGGACTTCTAGGTGATCTACCGAAAGAGATAATGAGAAAGTTGGTGTTGGTGAAAGGTTGGGTGTTGACATACAGATTTGGTAGACATTAACTAAGAAATAAGAGGAACTAGTAGAGAAGAGCAGGAGTTATAGAGATTACATTTCAAATCAATGGAAGCTAGAAATAAAGAAAATTCAACAAAGGAAAGACACTTCTTATGCAGTATTTACAATGTGGAGAAAGTCTGATGGGAATACTTACAGTTTGGAGAAATGCTAAGCAATCCCTTAGAAGGTAGAAATAACCACTTTGCAACTAGGAATCTTTTGATAGGAATACTTTCTATTTATCTTTTGCAAATCAGGTTACAAATCTGATTAGTAGCCTTCTGTAAAAAGTTCAGCCTTATTCTATATTTATGTTTGCTTACGTCTTTAGCATTTTGTGGTAAGGATGATAAGATCTGTTCCCAGAGCTGTGAGGGGTGTCAGATTTTTGTGTGGGAAAATGATTTACATAAAAAAAAGCATTCACAAGATTATTAACAACTTAGCCTCCTGGAGTTCACTCAGAAACCCAGTAACTTATTTCACCATTTTGTACATCAAGGCTTGTTCCTAACATTTTGAGTAAGGATGGCTTTGCTAGTACACTTATTAGTGGTCAGTGGTCAGTCACCTTAAAAAGCAGTTCACATTGTGGCCACATGTATGGCAATACATACCTGATCTTTTTTTCCGTGTATGCCTTTGACTGCAACAGCCACTTAGAGGCAAATCTGTTCCACTATGTAGTCTCTCTATACCCTGTTACCATAAAAAATAAAATGAACACTTATTTATTAAGTGTCTACTACATGTAAACACTGTGCTGTCATTGGGGATGCAAAAAATAAAACAGAAAGAAGTCCCCATACTCAACAAACTTAGATCTTATTAGGACGGGAATTCTTAACTTTTTTTGTGTCATAGACTCCTTGGGTAACCTGATGAAGCCTATAGTCCTCTTCTTAGGGGTATAATTTTAAATATAAAGCAAAATTAAAAAAAAAAACCCATTAAATTGAAATACATTTATCAAAATATTTTTCTCATCCAAGTTCATGGACTCATTGAAATTTATCCAAGGATCACTTGGGGACCTGAGGACTCTTGGATTAGAGGGATACATCTGCATAGAAAACGTGAGCACACACACATATATCAAGCTTTTTTATATAGTTTGTATTTATATATATATATATATATATATACATACATACATATATGTGAATATATAAAACATTTGGAGGAAGAGCACAGTGAATCTTAATACAGTTCCATTTCTCATTCCCACACTAATAATATCAATATTTCTTAAAAAAAAACTAGACTGAAAGATAAAACGAAACCTTGTTGACACTCAAGTTTTTGGTGCGCAGTGCTAGGTAGTATGTGCACTTTATTATCCGACTTACTCGGATGTCTCATATGGGTTCTTGATTTGTTGGGATAAATTGTTTTGCCCTGTTAAGTTTACTTTCACACCGGGATTTCTGTAGGTCTTTCCTTTGTATTATAATACAACAAGTATTTACATAGCATTGATCTTGATATGCAAACTGACATACTACTGGAGGAACTGAAGCATATCATTATTGACGTTCTCATTGTAACTGAAACCAGATGACAAAGGCAAATTGCCACTAAATGGAGGAATAACTCACAGGTTCTCCTTTGAGAAGGAAGTAAAGGAATTATTGTGAGTTAAAGGCAATAAGAAACATCATTTTAGGGGAGACTGTGTCACTTTTTATTGCAAATCATAATGAACATTTCTAAAACAACCAATATGGAAATAATTGTACTTTATGTTTCAACATCTGCTGTAGAGAATGAGGCAATAGAGAAATTTTGTGAATAACTTCAAATTAATTCAACATATACATTAATATTCATTTATATCAGTAAAAAGGTATATATTGAGGAGAATGGGGAAAAAGAATGCTGAAAAATCGATTAAGGATTAAGACATGAAGACTTGTCAGGAGAAATTGTACGTGGTGATCTGGCCGCCTCCATCCTAGCCTCTGTCTTCCCTTTAGGGTCTTTCCACAGAGAGCTCTGGGAGCCTTATTTCAGACCAGGATCTGGTCTTTATCCCAGGGCTTTCTCCAGTGCTCCTAGAGGCCATTTCTGTGACCGTCTCCTACTGTCATCTGCCTATTGATATGATTCCCACAGTCCTTAACTTTCTTTGGGCTTTCTAGCTATGATATGGCCTCACTGGCCACAAACTCCCTACTTACTATGAGGAAAGATTTTATAGGAGGTTCTTAAACATTACAATCACCTGCTTCCCTGTATAGATCTCTCTATGGAGACTTTTCTCAGAGTCATTCCCCAGTAATTGGCATGCTTCTGCTCCCTTAAGTTCTTGCAGCCCCAGTGATTCTAAACCCTTAGCTGTTGATATAGGACCTCCATTCCATATCACTAATTGCCTTCATCCTTACTCCAATGACTCTCAATCCTGTGTCCCTCCCCAATGTCCCACTCTAGTTCTACCCTGCACTTCTACTGCATATTTTTTTGAAAGTCTGATTGATAAATAATAAGCTTTATTCATCTTAAACCTTTTCTTTTTTCCCACCTTCCATTTCCTGACTCTCACTGAGCCCAGCTTCTGATGCTGCTGCTTCCCTGGCTATCCTTTCAAGCACATGCTGCATTTTGTGATTGGAGAGAAGGGGACAGATACAAGGGATGTCATGAAGGTAGAATCATCAAGATTTGGAAAGTTATTAAATATGAGTTGAAGGAGAGTGCAGAGTAAAAGACAATGTCAAAGTTATGAATTTGGGAGATTGGAAGAGTGGCGATGCCTTCAAAAGAAATGGGGACAGATAGAAGAGGTGATGGGTTAAAGAAATGATAATGAGTTTATTTTTGGAAATGTTGAATTTAAGATATCTCTAGGACATCCACTTTGAAACTTCTAATAGGGTTTTGGGTATCCAGGACTGAAGTAGAGGAGAGAGATTAGGACTATACATATGGATCTCAGAGTTAACTGCATAGAAAGGATAATTAAACCTATGGGAACTCATTAAGTTATCAGGAGAGCAGGAATAGAGAAAAAAGAGAAAAGGGCATAGGAAAGCACTTTGTGGAATGTAAGAAGAGAATAGTGAACGAATATTAGAACATGAGAAAGAAGTCAGACACATAGGAGGTGAACTAGGAGATAGCAGTGTCACGAGAAACACAAAGAAAAAACAGTGTTCAGGAGGACAGGGCAGTGGACAGTGTCAGGTACACCTGATCGGTCTAAAAGTGTGAGGACTGAGAAAAGATTGTTACAATTAGATCTGTCACAATTGACAGTTAGGCGATCACTGATAACTTTGGAGAAAACCATTTCAGTTGATTTATGAAGTTGGGAGCCAGATTGTAAAGGTTTGAAGGGTAAATCCAGATGAGTAGAAGCGGTGATAGCAAGCGCAGAGAACTGTTTCTAGGAGTTTGGATAATCAAGGGAGGAAATGTATAGGATGATAGCTTAAGGGGAAGGCACAGTACAGTAAAACACACACACACACACACATATATATATATATATATATATATATATATATATATATATATATATATATATGTACATAGGATGAGAGATATGGGCATGTTTGAAGGTAGTAGAGCATGAACCAGTAAGCAGGAAGGGTGTAGTGTTTCAAGAGAAAATGGGTATAAATAAAGGAGCAATCTTCTTGAGAAGACAGGAGAAGCCAAGACTAAGGACATGTTTAGAGGGTTTAGTCTTGGCAAGGAGAAGGCCCCCTTCTTGTCATAGGCTGAGGAAAGAAAGGAAGAAGGGATGGAGGGGATGAGGTCAGTGAGTACTAAGTTAATGAGAAGAGGCCTGACACTGGGTAGTGAATAGAAAGGCCTCATTTTTTTCAGTAGAGTAAGAGGCTAGATACTCAGTTGACAGGGTAGAATGTAAAGTGTGGAAGGCTTGAGGAGGGAAAAGATAGACTCAGTTAAGAAGCCTAAGAAGTCTGTGAGTTATCCAGTTCAAGATGTCCATTAAGTAGCTAGAGATAGGAAAATGGAGATCAGGAGAGAGGTTAGGGCTAGACCTATGTGAGAATCATCCGCATAGAGATGACAGTTGAAACCATGGGAGACAGTGTGATCACCCAATGATGTACTTGTAGAGTGCTGCCTGGATAAAGATCCAGTAAAGAAGATTGAGTAGGAGCTGTCAGATAAGTAGGAGAAGAACCATGAGAGAGCAGCTTTGTGCAAATAAATCCTACATACCAAGAAATGTCGCTATAACAAGTCAGATTATTCTTATGTCGGAATTTTTTTAGTTGTGTCCCTTATTGTCTTGAATGCCTTTCCTAGTCCTCTCTGCCTGCCTATATAATTATCTTACTCATTTCTCTAGGCCTAGTTCAGGTGTGTAAATCTGGGCAAGCAACTTGACCTCAGTGAGACTTAGTTTCCCCATTTGTATAATAAATCATCTCTATGAGCTCTCAAACTATTATCCTCTGATTTCCGAGATTCCTTCAGGTTCTTGATTTTGTAATCCTAAATCCTGTCCTTCTGTTGAGTTTTTCCTAATCATTGAGGACACTAGTCATTTCTTCCTCTTTTAACCTGTGACCCATCAATCAAACATATGTTAAGCATCTCCCATATATTAGGTACAATTAGAGGCAACTGGGGATATAACATAAAAATGAACATGCTCTAGATCTTGAGAAGCTTAAGCTCTATTGAGGCAAATGCCATGTATATATACAAATATATGCAGAATCATTAGCAGGCAATGGGGCAGCTGGGTGGCTCAGTGGATAGTGTGCAGGACCTGGAGTCAAGAAGACCTCAATTCAAATCCAGCCGCAGACACTTACAAGTTGTGTGACCCTGAGTAAGTTATTTCACCTCTGTTTACTTCAATTTTCTTCATCTGTATAAAGGGGAATATTATAACACCCACCTTCCAGGGTTGTTGTGGTAACCAAATGAAATAATAATTGTAATGTGGTGTATAAATGTCAGTTATTATTCTAATTATCAGTAGTAATAGTAGTAATAGTTAGATGAGAGGGGGCACTAGTGGTTTCAAAGATTAGAAAAAACTTCAAGTGGAAGGTAGTGCTTCAGTTGAATCTTGAGGGAAATTAGGGATTCCATAAGTTAGAATGAGGAAGAAAAGCATTTCAGCCCAGACCATGGCAATGTGTTGTGTGTCAGGAACAGCAAGGCTAGTTTTCTTAGATTGTAGATTACAGGAAGGGGAGGTATATATATATATATATATATATATATATATATATATATATATATACACACACACACACACACATATATATGTATATATATACACACATATATATGTATATATACATATATATGTGTATATATAATATATTTATAAATATTGTACATACACACACACATATATATATTGCACGCTGGAAAGGTAGGTTGGGGCTAGATTGTAAAGGACTTTAAAAGTCAAACAGTATCTATGGTCTTTACTACACATGGGATGAAATGGAAACTTGGGTTTGTAAAAGTATTCAAGCCAAATAGGAAAAAAATGAATGTTTATTCTCAATAGAAGAAAATCAATCAAGCTCATACAAGGTTATGGTCAAACAAGTTATGTTGTCTCTTGGGAATAATATTTTGGTCTAGGTCAAATTCATATAGTATTAGCTTTGTACAAAGCATACATATGCCTGAAAGGTTTTGAAAAATTCTAGTAGATGAAGTATGTACATTTCACATCTTTCTACTTGTTGAGAATTCTCACAGAAGCTACTATGGCACTCTGTGCAACATTGACTTTTTTATAAACTAAAAAAAATATGAAAAAGGAAACCTAGAAAGTACTTAAGGGAGTGCCTGAGCAGTGGTGTGTGTATGTTTTAAGAAATGTACCATATTTGGACAGTAATGCAAGATTTTTCATACAAACGAGTACTGGTCCCTACAAAGTACTCCTTTGGGAGGCTATATCCATCTGCCAATCACGCTGCCCTTGCTAAAAAACATTACTGAAGCTCTTTTTAAAAAATTGCCTTGTCCTGCAACCAATTAAAAAATATCCTTACTGGCACAAACATTTCTTTTCCAAGGATGGATTTGATTTTAGTAAAGAATGAAAAATAATTTGTGGCTAATTTTGGTGAGTAACCAATATTTTTAATTTTGTGAAAAATGAGGTGTGACTATAAAGTATTGAGACTAATTGTGTATGTATCTGACTCCTATATACACCATTAAATCTGAAATACTTCCAAAAGTTATTAGAAAAATTATTTCATTTACTGTCATTGGAATAAATGTATAGTTTTCTAAGTGACTTTTTTTGAAAGACATTACTCTTTCGAACATATCAATTCTGGCATGTTTGTTAAAAAATCAGTATCATGTCTTCAGTCATAGACATCCAGGTGACAGGCCAAAGAGCACCCATTTTAGATAGCACCCCTACAGAACAATTTTACAACATCGCCTGAGTCCAAAAACTATCCAGTAGTTCCTTTTTGTTAGAAACAGTAGTCAAACGTGAGGGAATTTTGTAGTTAGCTTGGCTATGTTATGAAAATTCTGACTTTTCCTGTAACATCTTAGCATAAATATCCCAAGTGTCTGATTAAAACCAACCTAAAACGAAAGTAGTATCTTCCCAAATGGCTTTAACTTTCTGCTGCAACTGATTTAAGTAAATTTTGTAGGAAAATGACCCTAATTTTCAGTGCTTTCAAGCATTTTTTTTAAGGTCTCAGCGTTGTTCTAAGCTGGGGAGATTTAAGTTAATTGATCTCCATTACATAATTTAGTGGAATTAATCACAATTAATCAGGCCCTGCTCTCAAGGGCATTATAATGGGGGAGATCAAAATGTATTTCATGTAGGCAAATTTTTAAAATATACATTGTAAATACAAAGTACTTTGAGGGTATACTCTAGCAGATGGGAGATCAAGAAAAGTCTGAAGTAGGAGACACAAGCTTTGAAAGCAGCTAGGCATTCTAAGATGAAATTAAAAAAGAAATGTGTCCTCTCTTGGTATACAGTACAAATGTTATAGAGCTCATTATACTTTATTATTGAGCACTCAGGTGATGCATGGTCCCTCTTAGACTTTTACTTCTGTGAGGTAAAATGAACATTGCTGTTTCCTGAGAAAATGAGAATGCTTTGTAATGAGAAATAAAGCGATCGAATGTCTACTGCATTGTGCTTTACTAAAAGTGTATCCAGCTTCCCAAAATATTATGTTGACAGCAAAGAATGAATTAGCTCTGTGAACGAAGATGTGTGCCATTTTCAACAAACAAATGACCCTGTGCATTGTACCTCTTCTATTTTGGAGCTGAGAAGCCTTTTATCCCCAACACTGCTGGATTAAAATATCAACATTCAAAACAGGGAATTGGCACAATGACTACTAATATTGATTCTAACCTCTCCTTGATCACACACAGGAGAGAAGTTTAAAAAATGATTTGATTTACTGCTTGTTTTTTTCCAGAATCATAGTGTACATATTTACTCTCTCACCATTCAATACACTCTCCCCTCCACTGATATGTGAAATGGCGCATTTCCCATATTTCATAGCATCCTAGAGCATAGAATTATACCTGGAAGGGACCTTATATGCCATGCTGTCCAACCTTTTTATTTTACAGATGAGGGAACTGAGATCAAGGAAGTTTAAATGACTTGTTCAAGGTCATTCAGTAGTCATAGAAAAGCCAGAATGCCAGCATAATGAGCTTTGGACTCAGATTCCAGCGCTCTTTCTCCTGTACATGCCACTACTTCAATCTCTTCTCCTCTTGGCAGATTTCTCATTCATTAGATATGACATTTATATAACTAGTTTGAGCTGACAATACAATACAGACCAAAAAATCCTCCAAAATGATTCAAGAAACAAAACATGCTCTGTATTTTTCAAGTAACTTCCTGGGGTTTGGATAATGACTTCCAAAAAACCTTTGATTTACTAAAGAATGATGATGACATTCTTATATATGTCTAATAATATATATCAGGGATAAATTACTGTCCTTGCAGTAACATAGTTAGTGACATAGTGTATTCAACATTATCCCCATTTTACACATGAGAAGATGAAGCCTGTAGAGGGTAACTTTTATGCTCAAGATCCCACGACTAATAAGTAGCAGAGCCAGGATTTTAACTGAGGTCTCCTGAGCGTAAGGGCAATATTCTTTGCACTAAAACAGACTGTTTATATGTATATGTACATATATATATATATTATATTATATATGTCCATATGGGAAAAAAAATCTCACAAGTATTTTTCTTCATTATGGATTGATGAGAAAATCCTATTAGTTAAAAATCCACTGTGATCTTTAAATAATCTATGAACTGATTACTCAGGTTGATGGACCAGATAACCAGAGATTGGACCAAGTTAAATAGATGATACTCTCAGTCACTTTCATGTAGTTGAGAATGATATGGGACTTATAGTTGTAACTGAGAATGAAAGGGAAACAAAAACAAGATAGCCTAAGCATGGTGGATTTATAATTTAGCATAGATTCATCTTCAGCACAATTTAGACACATGGCTTGTTCCAGCCCTTGAGGTCAGAGCCCGTACCCAGAGCCCTC
Organism: Bettongia penicillata ogilbyi; assembly: GCA_023548195.1. Taxonomy (NCBI): domain Eukaryota; kingdom Metazoa; phylum Chordata; class Mammalia; order Diprotodontia; family Potoroidae; genus Bettongia; species Bettongia penicillata. The sequence continues at coordinate 6,739,244 of JAJHZJ010000226.1, forward strand.
TGGAAGATAGAGGGTAGAATTAATCATCAAGGACAATTAATCACTTAATGTGTGTCTGGTACACTGCTGAGGATAGCTATAATGATGAAAACAAAACAATGCCTGTCCTCAAGAAGTTTACATTCTATAACATGGGCACAGATAAAGCAAGCACAAAATAATGCTGGAGGAAGGGTGTGTGTGTGTGTGTGTGTGTGTGTGTGTGTGTGTGTGTGTGTGTGTGTGTGTAAAGGATCAGGAATGGTCTCATTCAGGAGGCAGTACTTGAAAACTGAGGCTTGAGGGATGCTAGGGGTCCTAGGAACTAAGAGGAGGAGGGAATATATTCCTGCTGTACAAAGACATGGAGAGTGTTTCACGACTTCCCCTTGTGTGAGACATAGCTACTAGGCCTGTTTAGCTGGACTATAGACTGTGTGGAAGAGAGCAATGTATAAGTTGTCTAGAAAGAGAGACTGGAATCTGACTGTGACGGGCTTTAAATGTCGAACAAAAGAGTTTGTCTGTGATCCTAGAGGCAGTGGGGAGCTTTTCGAGCAGTGAGATAGTGGTAGTGCAGTAAGAATAATAGTTACGATTTATATGGTACTCTAAGGTTTTCAAGGTGCTTTACACGTGTTCTTTCATTTTATCCTCACAATAGCTCGATGAGGTGGGTGCTATTTTCATCATCCCCATTTTGAAGATGAGATCACTGAGGCTCAGAGAGGTTCACACAGGTAGCAGCTGTTTGAGGCAAGATTTCCCCCCACCCCAAGTTTCCAATGGAGAAATTCACTTAAACAGATCAAATAAAACATGTACCCTGTCTCTGCATTTAGAAGAACTTGTTGGGCCTCTTGGTAGCAAAACATGGTGTGTGTTGGCAATGCAGGACTCTCTGGGGTAAAAGGAACTTGATTTTAGGGGCATGAAGCTGCTTGACTGCAGGCTGGTGGCATTGACTGACAGGAATTTCCTCTACTTTCCTGATCTGTCTGGAGTGGACCTAGAAATGGTGATGAGTCCTCAGATCTTAGTCTGTAGGAAGGCTCTTTCCAGCTCTGATTTTATAGATGGATGGGGGAGCTGAATTCCCTACAAACCTGACTAGGACCCACCTTTCTGAGGCCCTAATTCTCAGTACAGGAAAAATACATTCAGCAAGGACATGAAGGAAGTGAAATCTTAAGAATTCCCAATTTCACTCTCGCGGCACTTTCATCAGCTCCAAGATAAGATCATTGTTCAAAAACCAATGGTGTTTTGGTGTTAGGTCTTCCTACTTCAAGTTGGGCGCTGTACTGCATTACCTAATTATTCCATAGAATACAGTCAGGGAAAGTGCTATTAATTTATCCTGTTACTTCCTTCAAAGCCTGTAGGACTTCAGGAGATGACCCAAGACTGACCCTGGGCCAGTATTCTATCCAGGGGAGCCCAATGAAAGCAGAACCTGAAGCTGAGTGACTTTGGGGGTTTCAGACTTAATGAGAACCTGGGACTCACTCCTGAGAAATAACCCTTGAACTTTTGGTGTGGTTTTTCTTACCACAAGCTCTCCATGGTGGAGCAACTCATTCTAATCTAAAAGAACATTCTGATATTGTACTAAGCTATGTCAGGGTAGGAGCAATCTCAGGTACTTCCTTATACACCTTCATGGGTTTTTCAGACTAGCTGTGGGAGAAATGAAATAAAATACAGGAAAAGAATACTGTATTAAAAAGATAGCATAACTATGGGGTCTATTGTCCAGTTTCTTTAATGAAACGAAATCCTGGGAGATTTTGTTCTCAGTTCCTGTATAGCGACAGCGGGAGTATAGTGAAAAGAAGGCTGGATGTGTGGATCAGAGGACCTGAGCTCAAATTCCAGCACTCTTCCCCATGACTTCATGACTTTGGGGAAGTCACTTCACCTCTCTAGGCCTCCATCTTTCCATCTATGCAGTACATGGTTGAATTTCATGGTCTTTCAAGTCCTTTTCAGCGGTAAGTCCTAGGATCTATTATCTTAGACTTTCTACTTCTAATTTTCAGAAGCTGTGTAATCTAAACTTGCAGATTGCTTCCACAAAGACAGATCATCTTTCCATTGAAACATTTAGACATACCAGAATTATGGGTATCTGTGATATCCCATTCAGATTGACAATCCTAAAGAAAGCAATGGCATGCTATTTCTGAGAAAATGAATGAAAATGAATGACATAATTATTTTAACTCTAACTATATTTCTTTTTGGTATTGAGATTTAAATGTCCAGGTTTCTTCTTCTGTTATCTCATGTATATGGATATGTCTTCTGCCTTCATTTCTTTAGTACTCCCTTACTTGTTTCCTCTTCAGAAGCAAGTATAGTGTCCTGCACATCAGATGTGCCAGCCCAGCAGAAAGAATTTGTACTTGGAATTAAGAGAGACTTGGTTTTGAATCCTGCGTCTGACTCTTGATAACTTCTCAACCATGGACAAGTTACTTGACCGTTTGTGAACTCAGTTTCTTCATCTATAAAGTGGGCATGAAAATTGCACCTACCTCTTAGAATTTGGTAAGGATCACATGAGGCAATGTAGATGGGGGAGTCTGAAAATCTTTAAGTGTTACATAATCACCATCTGCAATGAGAAGGTTCTGGACCTTTGATTTCACTGGTGAAGGAAATTTCTAGTAAGGAAACAACCTGAACTAACACAGATCTATAGTTGTTCTGCAACTTAGAGTCTTAAAGTTCCCTGGCTCACTGAAAATTTACATGACTTACCTCACACAGGGATTCATTGTGGTACAGTCAGAGGATATGAGTTCAAATCTCAATGCTGCAACTTACCACTTATGGTAAGTCATTCACCTCTTTAGTTTCCTTATCTGTAGGAAAGGGGGCTGGACTAGAAGATCACAGACTGTCCCTTCCTGCACTAGATCTATGACCTTATGATTGGTAGAGACAGGACTTAAACCCAGACCATCCTGACACCAAAACTTCTGACCCTCTGAAGTTATATCTTCATCCACTGCACCATATTGCCTCTGTTATACTGTTAAAGCTATTATGCTAATATATATCCAAAAATTTTTCCAGAGAAAGATTAATTTCATGTAGCCACATGCTCAACAACTTTGTACTCACTTAAAAGAATACACATTGAAACTGCATCCAAGAGGTTAACACTGAGTTTAAGATCTTGTATAACCTCTTGAACAAACATGTTACAGCTGTACCATGTAATACACCTATTGCTGCATTTCAGGGAAAGATGATGATTTCTTAACGAGAAGAAATTGCTGGAAATTCCCTATGTCTATTGATCATTGAAAACAAATGACTGGATCTCACACTACTAAGGTGCCAGCACTAATCCCTTAAGCAAGAAAGACTAAATAGAGGCAAGGCTATGACCCAGCTGTGCACTATAATCCCTTTATTGTCCAAGATCCTTACTCTTGGTGTTGATCTTTGATGTTTGTGTTTTATAAGAAGAGGTGATCTGGACTACAAGCAGGTGAGCCAATCAGCCTTCCCTTTTGTAATTAGCCATGGGAATCATCATTTGTGAACACAGGGCAGAAGGAGGGACCATCCCATAGATACCTGAGAAGACAATGCATAACCTAGATTGTTCCCCTCTACTCCTCCTACTGACCCCCAGTCCAGCTTCTCTCAGTTTTTACCATTTGACTGAAAAAAGCCATCATAAAATTCTTGAGTGCCACTGATACACACCTTTGGAATCCCATAACAATGTAAAGATTTTGGCCATAGCATGTAGCTCAACACGTTCCTTCTGTAAACCCTTTTCTTTTAGAAACAAGAAGAACAGACAGTAGGAATAGAGTAAGCAGAAAGAAGAGCGATGCATAATCATTTGCACAGTCATTTTATATATCTAATTTGAGGAAGTATAGGGAGAATTAGGAGGGAATAGGATAATCCAAACTTGGAGTGGAGAGAGCATCCAGTAATAGATGCTGAGAAGAGTGAATGAATATGCTGAGTGTTCTCTAAACATTATGTTGAACAATTGGGATATTAAAAAAATTTAAAAAAGACAATCTCTCTCTTTTAAGGAACCCATACTTAATAGGGGAACAACCCATAAAAGAAAGCTCAGTTGTAAAACAAATGGAAAGACTTAGGTTTCTTTATATTGTAATCTCAGTAGGTCATATTACCATGTGGGAAGTCCGTAGGGCAAGGAGGCAGGGTATATACCAAGGCTTTTAGTATCATCGAAGGCACCGTAAGTGGCAAGGCCTGGTGGTCCTCCTTCTTGGAGTAAATAGAATTAGTAACTCCCATCTCATCCAGGCTTTGTAAGCTGTCAAACAGGACATATGGATTTTGAGTGCCCTGGAGTCAATGTAGTGAGAGGAAGACAAAGGAGTAGGAGTCTTCTTAATGCTAATATGGTGCTAAATATTGCAGAGAAATTAAAAAGGACTCTGAGAATTCATGAAAGGCCATTTGATTTAGCAATGAAGGAATCACTGATAAGGCTGGAGAGATCAATTTTGGTTGAATGATGAATTCTAAAGCCAAATGGCTAAGGTTTTAGAAGAGAGTGAGATGACTGGAGCCTGAGGTACCCAGTGTATACAACTTTCTCAAGCAGTTTAGTTGAGAAGTGAAGGCAAGATAAAAGATACAGCCATGTCTGTATCACTTGATATAGCCCCCTTTTTCCCTGCAGGATGGGGAAGGGAAGCATGTGGGCAGGCAGAAAGGAAGGAGCCATTAGATTGGAAGAGATTGAAGATTAGAGATGATATCTAGGGAAGATTGCTGGAGATGACTGGACCAGATGGGATTGAGGGTCCATGAAAAGAAGCGATCTGGGCAAGGAGAAGGACTGCCTCTTCATTTAAAATAGGAATTAAAGAGATAGTGTGGGAAGATGTCTGAATGAACTTACATGAAGAAGAGAAGAGGGGAAACTGCCTCACTTTTTTTTGATGAAATATGAGCTGAGGTCCTCACCTAAGAGTTTAGGGAAGGAATACCATGAGAATGTTGAGGATCTATAAGAAAATTTGAAATAGCCATTGTGGATCAGTAAAGTAAAAGAACTGTCTTATTTCAGAGATGGTCCAGTTGAAATTAGATTATCTATATTTGCAGTGGACCCAATCGGAATTGTTTTATATTTTTCTCCAGCTTAGTTTGGAAGCACAAAAAATTAGGTAGGAGATGAATTGTAGTAGTAATCCAAGGTTGGGGTTTGGTAACATTAGTGGTTAGTGATTGGACAAGGAGATTAACCATTCAGTACTAGAAGAAAGTATAGAGATGAACCTAGTTCATTAGGTCGAGAGGTAGAGGAGTGCAGCCGGTGCAGTGATGATAGTCTGGTAGATGGACTGGAAATCATGCTGAGTGAGGATGAAGAATCAATTTAGGGGTCATAAGTCATAAAAAAGGTAGAATGATGAAACAGTGATTAAAGAAATTACAGAGTTCATGAATATGGAAGTATAACGCTGGTGTAAGGCGGTATGACCAATAATATGACTACATAGTTGAGGTAGAATGGAAGAAGAGATGGTAGGGATGGGGCAGATTGAGAGACTAGAAAATTTAGTAATTTAAGGAACAATAAGAATTCATGCTACAATTGCCTAGTATGAGGTCAAGAGTTGGAGAAGACTGAGTTAGATATTGACCTCATTAAGAAAGGAACGACAATCTTCTGGAGTTGATAGTATTTACTAGCTGTGGCCCTTTAGAATGTCCCTTAACCTCTCTAAACCTCAGTTTTCGCATTTATAAAATGGGGATGGCAATATTTCTAGTCTATACATCACAGGATTGTTGTAACTTGGATCAAATGAAATAAAGGGAAATTGCTATACAAATACAAGTGTGTATGTTAATGTTGATGATGCTGGTATTGCCAGCTTTGAGGTGGGAACAAACTCTTAAGTGATCTGGTATATATTTTGTTTCTCTATAATTGTTTACAGGTTGTTTCCCCAACTAGACTGTGAGCTTCTTGAGAGTAGGGATGGTGTTTTGCTTTTCTTTCTATCCGCAGAGCTTAACAGAGTGCTTGACACAGACACTTAATAAATGTTTTTTGATTGACTGATACGGGCCTCCCGTGGAATCTCTCTTGACATAGAATTGCACTAATTCTTTCTTTCCTCCAAATCTAGAGATAATAGGGAAGGAAAGGCCAATAAATGTATCAGTCTATGAATAGGTGCTTTAATACATGTAATGAGGAAAGAAACAGAAAACCCTATTAATAGGATGTATACTGTTGGAATTAGTATTGAAAATATCGGTTCAGTTCATCAAGCCTTTATTAAATACCTACTACATAAGAAAATGTGCCAGATCCTGGTAACATAAAGACAACAATGAGATAGTTCCCATCAACAGAGTAGAACTTTCTTGAGGATAGATTCTCATATGAACATAAATAAGCACATTATATATATAGATATAGATATATACACACACACGTAGTAAGTGCAACATAGTTTCTGGAGTGAAATGAGGAGAAAACTAACAGTGGGAAGATTGGAAAAGAGTTTGTTTGGAAAATGGCTGTTGGTCAGTTGGTCCTTGGCCATCTGATACATAGTTCTGGGATCTCTTGATTTCTCCATGATTTCTCCCATCTTTAATTGAAAACCCTCCCTTACCCCCTCATTCTACTTTCCATTATTTCTCTCCTTTCCCTTTTTTCAAAAAAAATAATGCTGACCAAAATTCACTTGAAGATTACAGGGATATATATTCTCTGCAAATAACTTTGCACATCCCTTATTCTAATCCAGTCAGAGTCCTCAGAGCAGCTGTGGTCATTTCTGTTTTCACCAAGTGGTAACTTTGCCCTGCCTCTTGATATCTGAGACATTGAGAGCAATGCTTACTGTGTATTTCACACACTCAGATTGTGAAAAGACCCAGGAAATGAAAATCAATACAAATTCATTTTTTTTCTTTAGCACCAAAGCTGAAGGTACCCACGTCTATCACCAGCCAAAGAGGGGAAAGTAGGTAAATTCACCACTGGGGGCTCCTCAGATTGACTTATCACTGACTGGTTTAAGTATTTCATAGGGCTCTATGTAAACTCTGAATGGTGGCCTCTTTCCTCTCAGTCCTGTTGCATTGGGAGCTGTGGAAACCCTCACCAGCAGCTTCCACTAAAAGGAAATACTGAGAAAACTTCAGGCGGTGCCTGTGTATTCTCTCAGGCACAGTTCTTGGCAGTAAGTAACATGAAATGAGAGACTCTTCTCTCTAAGATAGACCTCAAAGAGGGCAGTTTCAGAAACCAATGTTTGGCATCTCTGCTTGGTTGCAGACATTAATGTAAAGAGAGTGGGATGGGAGGAGAAAAGAGCCCTTTTGGGGAGAACTGAGATAATTGCTCAGACACTGCATTTAGCAGAAGAAAGATCGGATTGTTACAGTGAGTGGTCTTAGAAACAATCTGGAACTACTGGAGCTCAGTTCGCGGATGTGACTTGTGCATTGCTCAGTTCAAATAAGAGCAAACTTAGCAGATGACACTAATAAAAATTCAGCAGTCCTGAAGGATGGAATTTGAGGCACGAACACCAAGAACAGAAAGTCCCAGGGCTTGGTGCTATTTGCCAGCAACCCTGTTACTGCATCCAGAGATGGGTGGCCCCAAAACAGGGAATGCTTTGGCAGAATCTCCTGCATGCTCTTCTGGCTGACAAATGCACACCCTGGTCTGTGTTATTGCCCTTATAAAATAGCTCATGGAGCATGTGAGCCAAACATTTTAAGATGTGACTGTAAGAAAAAATGTTAAATATTAATCCACTCAATAAAATCTTGCAGTGCAACAGGAACCACATACATCATCACTGCCCGAGGACAGGCCAGTCATAGAAGTAGCAGCTGCAGCAGAATGGTCATTTTCATGTTGTACATTCTCTTTAAAGGGATGGACCTAGCATATTCATTTCTCCCTATTTCACAAAGACCTATAAAGGTAGAGAAGATAGGTGTCTCTTCGGGAGTCTATATAGTAATAATTCATCAATGGGTAGCCCACAAGAAGGAAAGACAGAAAGGAAGCCATACAGTTGTTGAAGAGTCCAAGATGGCTTCAGAACGACAAGAATGACGGCAACAATAACTGCCAGAGTCTCCCTATGTGAATAAAAAGACTGGGAAGACAGATACGTGTGTGTGTGTGTGTGTGTGTATGTGTGCGTGCATACGCATACATATGTATGTATATGCATATATGGAGAGAGAGACAGAGAGACAGAGAGAGATAGATATGTCCCTATTCTGAAAGCTTTGCAAAGAACCTTCCATATGTTACCTCATTTGGAGTTCACAACCTTGTGAGATAGGTGCTATTCTTACCCTCATTTTACAGCTGAAGAAACTGATTCAAACAGGTTAAGTGGCTTTCTCCAGGTCACACAGCCAGTAAGTACTTGAAGCTGAATATGAATTCAGATCTTCCTGACTCCAAGTATAGCATGCTTAAGAAACTCCTCTGATCTCTTAAGAGATGCCTTTGGATCTGTCATTGATTGAGACCAAGATAACAGAAACTATAACCAAAGCTTTTAGGAATCTTCTGCTTTCACACATTTTGATAGAAATAATTGGTTTTGTTTTGTATTTACGAATGTGAATTCACAATTTAGGCATTCCCTGTGAGGAAGAGCAAACTCATGGAATTTGAGAGTTTGATGAGACTTCAGTAGACACTTGATCCAACCCACAAGCTCCTTCCTCCAGTGCAAACCAACAACTGCTCTTCAACTTGATTCTTTCAAAACTACATGGAGACACAGAGAGGTTGAGTGAGTTCCCCAGATGCACACAGTCAGTGTTGTATCAGAGGATACATCTGAACTCAGGTCTTACATGGAGCCTTTTTCTCTCTCAGGTAAATCAGACATCTTCTCATGGGTTATGACAATGACAAAAAGGGAATAATCCTGCTATCAAGTTGCTGCTATTCTATTAGTTGGCACATAATCTCTAGACAATTAAATATAGCACAAGGAAATATGAGAGAAAATCTTTGAAGCTTTGAGTATGAGTCAGGTGACAGATATGGTCTAGATAAAGCTGATCTTTCACTCAGGAAGTAAAATAGATTCAGGAAGCAAGATCAGGGGTTCAGCCTAATGATGAGAGATGCATGAGGTTCAGAGTACAGTGAGAGAAGTATATTCAGGGTAGGTTTGTACTTGGAACTGATCCATGGGGTCTTGCCCTTGACGCAAAGCTTTTTACTGTGGTCAACGAAGCATTTGGTCCAGGATGGAAGTCTAGCTAAACGAAATGGAAAGAATCCTAGATTTTGAATCACAAGATTTGGGCTGATAGTCCTGGCTCTATAACTCAGTAGTTGTATGACCTTTGAAAAATCATTTCTCCTCAATGAGCTTCAGATTCCTCAATGGTCAAATGAGGTTGTTGGACTAGATCATAGGAATCAAATTAAAAACATTCAGAACTTGGAATGGTGCCTGAACCAGATTAAAATGTAATAGGGAAATGTTTAACAAAATAAACAAAAATACAACGCAACATAGATAATGTTAATTTGTGGTTTTTCAAGTCAACATGAAGCCCAAAAATGCTTTTCTATTGGAATTTAGGACCATTGGATTAGATGACCTCTAAGGTCATCCCTTCTGTCTCTTGATCATAAGATCATTTGATTTTCTATAAGTCACATACATTACTTAATTAACTAAGGTACTCCATCCCTGAGCTGTTCTGATTAGAAGCTTTGTTGTATTAAATTTACGTCCACTCATTCTCAACCACAGGAAATCCACAACATGAAAACTGCTTGTGTCAGTCTCCCCACAATTCCTTCCTCCATCAGCCTTACATAGATCCTTTAATTATGATGGACATGCTGCTTTTCTTCTCCACTTTTCTGACTTTCTTTTTGACTCTGTCATGCTTGGTATGGTTGATTTTTTGAGTCAGACCTAGTTGATGTGAGTCATTAAAATCACATAATTTAAACTTTCGAAATTAAATTTTTTTGGGCACTGAAGTCTTATGCATGGAGGGAACTTGAACGTTGAACTAGAAAGGAAACCCCCTTCCCCCCAACTCTAGCCCAACAAAAAGCTTGCAAATTAAGTGTCTTTGGTACCATGGAAAATGAAGCAGAGCAGGCAGAAAGGCAGCAAAGTTTATCTTGTGCCTTGGCCAAGGGTCGGGGGGAAGGGTAGTGGTAAAGAAAACAAATAGAAAACAAAAATCTCTAGCCAAATCTATTATTTAACCAAGAGCTTGTGAATGCCAACTAAATATTTTCTATTCTTACCAGGTTAGAGGTTTCAAGACAAAGCCCTGCTTCCAGAGACTGTGGAGCAGATGTGTATTTGTAGCTCTAAACTTCATAAGGTTATCCATTTTCTTTAAATATAATATTAAATTAAAGGTCTTGGGGGAAGCTCAGAATAGCTCACTTTAGGCTTTGTGGTTATGCTGGTGCCTGTACCCTTTAATTCTGAAAATGCAGGCACTGAAAAACTTCACAACAAAGATCTCTCAATGATAGACATGTGGCCCTGGCATGGTCAAAATCATCTGGGGATCAGGTTCTGTGTTTTTATACACACATATGTATGTGCACACACAGAAATGCACACATGGACTTAGAAACGTGAGATCGAAACTAAAACATACACACAACACACACACACACACACACACACACACACACACACACACACATACACACGCATTCATTCACATAAAAGCCGAGAAGCATTGAAGATCACCAGAAAGTTTCTTTCTTATGCAAAACAACATTGCATTGTTCTCATGCCCAAGGAAGTGACCTAGGAAACATGAAATGATTGCTACGCTTCCCATGTTCCCTGTGGCAGCGTTGATCTGGTGTTCCTAAGTAATTTTTAAGAAGGCCTACTTCATCTCTGTAATGTTCCAGCTAAGGGACTTTGCAGGCTCCAGGGGACCATGTACACTTGGTTTTCCATAGCTATTCCCACTGCTCTTCTCACTTTGTTTGCAGGAATGTTTTTGACGGACATGCATATGAAGGTGGGTTAAGTGCTGTCTAGGTTGTGCCGCAGCTCGATGAATGTAGATCCATAAATGAAGAAAAATGAGTTACAGTTTGCTCATGAAAGCTGTTACTCTAAATGGTCAGATATAATGAAAGAAGGAATATACGCAAAGCCTTGATACTATTAATGTTTCTTAAAAGTCATTAATGTACCCCTCGTACAGGCTATGAGGCTTCGAATCTGTTTTTCTAGCATTCTGTATTATGGTTTGGCTGCCTCTTTCAGAGCCAGCCTGACTCCATCTCCCCTCAGGATTCCACCATGCCTCAGGCAAAGCTGGCAAAGTGTTTTTTCTCTACTGCCATTGGTTCCAGCACTCACTGGCTGTGTTCCCCATTGTTAGGGCCCTTGACTCGCACTTCAGTTTGGTTTAACTACTCAATATCTATTAGCTTTTACAAAAGGATATTAATTTAAAAGGCATCCCTGAAGCAAGCCCCCTAGTGTCCTCCACATGGAAGGGCTGCCTCTACCAAGTAATATGGTGGAGTCGGATCATGCACCAGACCCTATTACAGTAGGAGAGATGATTACTAGATTGCTCAAAAGTTGTATTCTGTGGATCAGTCTAACAAGTTACTTAAACCACTTTGCCACTATTATGTATTTTAGAGTTAGGGTTAGGATTAGAGCCTACAGTAACTGAGTAGAATAGTAATTTGACATCTACAAACATGGAGCTTGGAACACATGTTGCAGTAAGATAAACCTTCTGGATTTGGAGGCAGAAGAACTTGGTTCAGATTCAGGCTCTGCCACTTACTGAGGCCTCTGTTCTGCAAAATAAATGATTAGAAGGTCCATTCCAACTCTAAATCTGATTTGGGAGCAATTATTGGCACTTACTGTGTATCCTAGGCATTTGGAAAGATCCGATTTTTATACAAGATATGATTCCTACCTTCACACACGTTATTGTCAAGTTGAACATACATTTTCTCCCCCATTAGTTACTTAAGGGTGTGAACTATTTTTCCTTTTATTTTAATATCCTTATTAGTAAGGGTTTAAAAACGTTTGTTGGTTGATTGGATAAGATAAAAATAGATAATTGTGGCACATCATTGAACGGTGGGTGCATTCGAAAGGGACCAAGTGGTGTATGAGATGTTATTTACAGTAGATGAATATTAAAGAAGATTTTATGTAAGAAACATAATTTGAACTGGGCTTCTTAAGAATGAGAGAAAAGGAAAAGAGTTGATGTTATTTCATTTATCTGACAGAAGAGGAAATAAAAGTATAGAGAAGCTAGGTAAAATTTCCATTGGTTGTATGGTCAAGAGTTCAGAGAAGATCATAGAGCATGTACTTTTGATTCTAGGAAGGGTTGCCTTGGAAAAGACTTATCTGAATTTCATTCTACTCTGAAGAATGATGCAAAGCAATACAGGTAGGAATGAAATTCAAAGGAATTTTGGCATTGGACTAAAAATTCTTTTTCTGGAACAAATTATATTCTTTGTGTTTGGCTTGGCCCTCCCCAATTGTATGCAACACTAAGGGTTTCTATATATCACTCTGTAAGGGAGCCAAGATAATATATATTTCACCTTGTACATATTTCCATGACTAGCTAGATGGAAGCTGTAAATTTTTGGTATTGACAACATTTATAATTATTGGAATGAATGTTCTTTTCTATTTACTCAAACTAACATAAGATGTTCCATGGTTATGATAGGAAAGTTGGGCCAAAGGTCATCCCTGGGTAGACTGGTTGACAACTAAGCACTTCCCAAAGTTGCTGTTGGAGTAACCCAGGGATGGGGAACCTGTGGACAACCTCTAGCTCCTCCGGTGTGACCTTTTGATTGAGTCTAAGTTTTACAGAACAAATCCTTTTATTAAGCGTATTTATTTTGGGAAGTTTGGATTCAGTCAAAGGGCCACACTTGAAGATCTAGAGGTCCACATGTGACCTCAAGGTTGCAGGTTCCCCATGCCTGGAATGACCTGCGGTTTTTCCACGGGATTGACCACAAAATGTCACGAGGTTCCTCCAAGTTTATATTCCCCCTTACATGATGGCTCTGGCTTTCAGGTTTACCAAGTGAGTTCAAAGGGAGAAAGAATAAAGTCTTCTTGAATCAAAAAAAAAAATAACAAAAAAGAACTTTTTCTTTTCTTTACATATTCATGACATTTCACAGTTATATTCATACTCAAGTTATTCCATGAAACATACCAAAACAAAAAAGCTTTGCTTGTCCAGAAATGTTGTCCGCCACCGCTGTTTTAAGTAAGACCCATTGAAATGCAAGTCGTTATTAAAGTGTATCCTGACACCCTTTGGTAGTATACCAAGTTTGACCAAATCAGTCAGCCCTCTGGGAGTTTATTGTGAAATAAACAAACAGATAGAAGACAATAAAGTGCTGAATTGCTGAGTGGAGTAACTGAAACAAAGACCTCATTCTGTGACGTCTGAAGACATTTATTCCAAAATAAAAATGAAAAAAACTAGCACCATGGTATAGAAGTGACTCTGGGCTCCTGAAGGATGTGCCAATGAAAGCATAAGCTCTGGCAGGTTATTCCAAGCTGGAGAGGACTCAAGTATGGGCTCAGTATGTTGATTAAAGTCTGGGAACATGTCTAAGTTCAGAAAGACTTATCACTAGGTTGACTGCAGACTCATTCAATCAGGTGAAAGACTTAGATGCTCTCCACTGAGACAAAGAAGAATTGTGATGTGTGGCACTGGGGGAGAACTCACATCAAGGAAATATATATCCTTGAAGAATTAAAGTGTTATCTCTGCTCTGGAGGATCCAAGGAAAGAGTCTATGAGGGTCTTACCCTTTGCATCCTTGAAATGATTTAGTCATGTGTACAAAGTGAACAGTCTCCTCCTCTCCAGCCCCAAAGCTTGGTTCAAAACTCATTCCAGAAGTAATTTTTTTTGGATAAAACGAAACAAACCACGTTTTTTTTTTTAATTCCAAAGGTATCCTCTCCACTGCCCCACTCCTTTCTTTTTAAAACACAGCTTTGGTTCTTATGTTTCAAATGTAATTAAAAATAAACGACTTAGTGATAAAAGCAGGGACATACTCTTTTAATTACTATTCCAGAAGTTTCATGGCTATTCTGTGACAATTTCAAGAGATATCAAGGAAGTTTTCCTGTACATTGGGGTGGAGTACCTGTGATGAACTTACATGAGCCTTCCAAGAACAGCAGGCACGGAAGACTTGGAATCTGTATCAAGGGAAGGAGCATCCAAGTTTTTGAGATCACAGGTTCATTTTAGTGTTGAGCACTGAATATTATAGAATACGCATATAGTGTAGTTGCATGGGGAAGCATTACAGTTTTTAAAAGTATCTTTCTGCTATCTAAACTTATTTTTATATTGAGAATTATAGATATTCAAATGTATAAAAAACTGTAAGAAGCAGTACACTCAGATGAAACAAACATAACACAGAGTATACAATAATTGCACATGTCTGTAAAATTGTATCACTTCTCATTGTTAATTTCAGTCCCACACATATGCATATTGACTTTAATATGGTAGGAAACACATTATCCTTGTATTTTGTGATTTTTTTCCCCCTCTTTTGAATGTATGATGCAGATTTGTTATGCTTCTTTCTCTAACTGTATGACTGTAGTCAATGTTTATGTTCTTACTTGGTTTGACTTTGTTTACTCCGGATCACTTTGTATATATATTCCCATAGTTTTTTGAATTTTTGTATTAGTCACTTCTAATGGTAGGGTAACATTCCCTTACATTCATCCACCATAATTTATTCAGCCAGCCTCCAGCTGACAGACCCAGTTTTGATTTCCAGTTTGTTGCTTTTGTTTTGTATTACAAATGGTACTTAATACTAGGGATAATTTCCTCATAACTCACATTCAGAGCCCTAAGCAACTCTCTAAGGGAATCCATTGATAAACAAATGTCCTCTGTTGGGGCAGAATTTCCCTACTGTGCATTCACCATATTAGTGAAATTACAGATCTGAACTAAATTCGATAACTATTTTTCATCTCAGTAACC
This sequence comes from Bettongia penicillata ogilbyi, assembly GCA_023548195.1. Lineage (NCBI taxonomy): Eukaryota > Metazoa > Chordata > Mammalia > Diprotodontia > Potoroidae > Bettongia > Bettongia penicillata. Next base: position 6,754,313 of record JAJHZJ010000226.1, read on the forward strand.
ACTTTGGGTAGAATCTCAATTGTGGGACTGCAACAAAGGGAATGTATATTTTTATACCCCATTATGTAATTTAAAAGTTCTTTAAAAACATGGACCAGTTTATCCTTGCAATAGAGTGCGTGTTCTATGAGTCATCCTTCTATTGGATTTTGTTTTCTTTTGTTATCTTTGCCAATTTTATGGATTTGTCAGCTGTTTTTAATAATAATAGTGATAGCAAGCGTTTTATAGTTTGCAAAGCACTTTATGTATATTGTATCATTTGATCCTCAAAACAGTCTTGTACAATAGATCATTATTATCCCCATTTTACAGATAAGAAGACTGAGGTTAATAGAGGTTAAATTGACTTGCCTAGAGTTAATCTGTGAAGTAAGCATCTGAAATGGGACTAGAACTCAGGGTCTTTCTGGCTTCAACTCTAGTATTCTATCCACTGCTGCAATTAGTTGACTATTTTAATATTATTTATTTGATCTTTTGAACATTATTTCCTGTGGCTAATATCCAACTTTCCATATACGTTGACCATTCATCTATTGGAGACTTTTATGATTATATATTTATATTAATTTTAAAAATAATCTTTGGATGACAGACATTTGTTTTAAGTGGTACATACAACTATTCACCAGTGTTATTTTCTTTCCCTCCATATTTTGGATATGTTGCATTTTGTTGTGCAGTGGCTTCTAATTTCTATATAAGCAACTCATTTATCTCTAAGCTGCAGCCTATAAAGAAGTCCTCTCTCCACAGTCATGAAACATGTGGCAAAAACTTGTCCTCTAGTTGTGTCTTTCTTTAAAGAATTTTACATTTTAGATTATTGGTCCAGTTGAAATTTATTGTGTTATACAATGTGGGATGCTGGGATGTTTCTTTATAATCACTTTTTCCAAGCTTCTATACTTTTTTTTACAAACTTTTTTTTTTGTTGTTGAAAAGTGAAAACTTTTCTTAGGAGTTTGTGATTCTAGGTTAATTGTTAATATAATGAATGCATCTTGTTCTAATTGATCAATGTCATCTATTCGGAGTTATTTTTATTTAGTATCAAATAGTCATGATATTTATCTAAATATAGAGGCAGTTAAGTGACATAGTAGATAGACCTCTAGGCCTGAAGTCAGGAAGACCTGAGTTCAAATCCAGCCTCAGACATGTACTAGCTATGTGACTTTGGACAAGTCACAACCTTTGTTTGGGTCAGTTTTCTTGTATGTAAAATGGGCATAATGGGTACCTATCTCACAGGTAATTATTGTTAGGACCAAATGAGAGAATTCTTTTAAAGTGCTTAGCACAATGACTGGCACATAGTAGGCACTTAATAAATACTTGGGCAGTTAAATGGCGCAGTAGACCCAGAACTGGGCCTGATTCTCTAGCCTCAGATGCTTCCAAATTGTGTGACCTTGGGGCAATCACTTAATCTCTGATTGTCTGGCAAAAGGATCGGCTAGAGAAGGAAATGGCATCCAGTATGTTTGCCAAGAAAACCCCACAAATAGCTTTGGTCTGTAGGATCATGAAGAGTTGGACGCTACTGAATGACGGAGCAATAAATCCTTATTCCATTCCTCCTGAATATTGTGATCTTCTAATATAAGACCCTTGATAAGAAGAAATGGTGTCTTTTGTCTTTGTTTTTCACCTTTTTGTTCCACTGGTTCCTAAGACAGAATCTTGCACATAGCAGGCACCTTTAAAACCACTTATTGAATTGAATTGAAAAGTATTACTTTATGGCATCATTCTTTCCACTGATAGATACTCTTAATCTCCTGCTCTTGTGATTTTTTGTTATTTTATTTTTTCAGTAGGTCCCAAGCATTTCTAATATTGGGAAGCTGTGCTTATATATGTGATGATGTGTCACAGCCTCTTTGGATCAAGTACGGCAGAAAGAACACTGTAATCCAGAGTCACAGGATCTGTGTTCCAGTGCTGGTTCTGCGCTTTACTATATACATGACTTTTAGACAAGTCATTTAATTTTTCTGGGTCTCTGTTACCTCATTGATGAAGTGATGGAGTTGGATGAGAGCACCCCTTAAGTCCCTTTCAGCCCTAAATCAATGATGGAGGCAGCTGGGTTAAATACATTAGATAGAATGCTGGCCATGGAGTCAGGAAGACCCCAGTTCAAATCCTCCATCAAACACTCACAAGCTATATCTCATCTGTAAAATAAGGAGTTCTTGGTGACCTATAAGGTCCTCTCCAGCTCTGCATATATGATACTGTAGTGTCTGACTGTGTCTAAATTATACCCTTCACATCTGTCCCAAAACATCATATCATAGACAGCCCTAATGGATCTCCTTTTTATAACTATCATTTCAGTCAGTTTCAAGAGGATTCACACGAAGGATCTATAGGGTTTGAAGGGACCTTAGAGGTAATTCATTCAAATGCCATAATTTAAAAGATGAAAAAACTGAGGCCCTGGGATGAGAAGTGACTCCCCCCACACACATTATGCAGTAAATAAGTGAAAGGAGCTGGGTATTCAGACTCCAAACCTAGTGTGGTTTTTTCATTATGTAATACAGACTGCAGTGGATTTGTAGCTATCCTCAACCGTAATTAGAAGATACTTGTGAGAACTTAGATCAAGAAGAAATCATTTAATTGTTTTCATGTATAGCCTTTTTCTTTTCCAACTACTTTCAAATCCTTAATTTCGAGGTAGCAAATCTTAGAAAATACCAATTCAGGTAAAGGCTTATGTGGCAGTATTTGGGTGGGGGCTGAGATAATAAAATATTTTAAGCAAATTGCTTTGAATGAATGTATTTTTTTTTTCCCTTTTGGTCTGACTGTAATGTAGTTGGCATAGTGAGTTTTCCACTAACTTTTATCAAGAGCCAAGGCAAGTTGCCATGCAAATTTCCCTTCAAAAGTCAACACTTGTGTAAAAGGAAACTCAGGAAGGCTCACCCGGGGAGAAAAGAGCAGAAATGCACTCTGCATTGTATTGTTTTTCTTGGGTGCTGACTGTTTTTCTTCTTTTAGTGAGAAAGTATGCCTTTAGCCAAATGAGATTTAACTGAGCAAGAAATTGTCACATGGCATATTCCTACAGGGAATGTTTGCATGGTATATTGGTTAAAGTTCTTGACCAGGAGTCAAGAAAACTTGAGTTCAAATTCTGTTTTTTATTTTACCGTCTCTGTGACTATGTGAAAGCCACTTAATCTCTTAAAGTCTGTTTCTTCATTGGTAAAATGAGAGTGTTGGTCTGCAAAGTCTTTGATGTCTCTTCCAGCTACAAATCTATGATCCTTTGATTAGGCTATGTTTACTCCCTGTTAAAACTGATCTCTAGACCCAGCCATATCCCTGGATATCCCTGGCTCATCAAATCAGACTTGCATGGCAACTGAAAATAACCATTGAAATTACATACATACATATATATGTATATATATATATATATACATATATATGTATGTATGTATTTCTGTCAGGGGTCCCTTTTAGCACTTGGCTGCATTTTTTCAGCCATTCTTATAGTTTTTAAAACATTATAAAAATGCAAATTTCTGTAGAACTTTGCTTCCTTTATGGAACACATCTCCACTTTACATTTCTCAGGGAGAGATAGTGTGGGGTACGGTGTCAGGAGTAGTGGTAAGAGAGTTAGGAGAGATCTGGGTTTGGATCCCAGTTCTGATAATGACTAGCTGTGTCAACCTAGTCAAGTCCTATGTGCTGACCACGTTGGACTATGATTTTCACTTGTTGATGCCTGGGGAGGTGGCATAGTAGAAAGATAGCCTTCTTCCGAGTTAAGAAGACCTAGGTGTTCAAGATCAGCCTCTGACAGACTGACTGTATGACTCTAGAGAAGTGCCTTAACCTCTCAGTGTCGTAGTTAATTCTCTAAGGCAAAAAGTTGGAGGACTGTTGATCTGCATTAGGCCATAAAGCCCATTTCCTGTCCCTATCTCACCACCACATTTTATTTTTTATTCTGCATTCACTAATTTCAGAACAAAATAAACATGCATAGCCCACAGTACCTAACATCCTACTCCCCAGATTAGGAGAAGAGCAGGGACTCTGTAAGCCATGCACTAATAAACAGAAGGAGAAATTAAAACAGCCACCACTACCACCACTAGACATTGGTAGATAGAACCAGGCAGGGCAGGGCCTGTACTGCTGTTGTGGGTGGGGTCTATGCAGAAATTTGTCTAATTCATCTTCTCATGTGGGTTGTATCTCCTTCAAGTGGGAGGAGCAGAAGAAGCACTGAATTCTTCTGCTATCACCTCATCTTTATCATTACCAAGACCTAACTTAGCCATGGAGTCAATTCGATTTGAATGTGTCTGGGGATCTTCAAGGGAGAAGGATTGGGTTGTATCCCAAGACAGCAAGTAGGATGGTGCAGGACCTCACATAACATGCCTTGTGAGGATTAATTTAGGAATGAGGGAGGTTGAGCCTGTTGAAGACTTGGAGGAGACATGATAGCTGACTAAATAATTGAAGAGCTGAAGTGTAGAAAATCAAATTCACTTCCTGTGCTTGGCCTCAGAGGACATCAGCTAGGAGCATTGAGTGGAAGTAGCAAAAAGACAAGTGCCAAACTTATGTCAGAAAAAGGTTCCTAGCAATTAGTGCTATTTAAAAGTGGTCTAGGATACCTTAGGATATTGGGGATTCCTTCTTGTTGGGAGAGTTTCAAGCGAAGGCCAGATAACGACTTGTGGGTATTTCCTAGAGGGGATTTTGTAGAGGAATTCTGTAGATTAACCCCTGGGCCATAATTTCATCATCTGCAAAATAGAGATAATAATATTTGTAATACCCATCTTACCAATTTGTGAGGATTGTGAGGAAAGTTCAATGAAAGCAAAAAGTGCTATATAGATCTAAGTTATTACTGTAAAGTGTGATAATGTATTTAAAGGCCTTTGTAAAATTTAAAGATCTACTATAATTAGAGCAGTGAAGGTATCTCTGTATTTATAAAGCCAGTTAATGGTAGAGGAAGCCCTTGAAAACAGTCTCCTGACTCCAAATCCTAGGCTTCATATGTCCCTTGACCTGTTCAAGTCATACCCCTTATTCTCAATATATGTCTTAGTCCATGATTCTTTACCTCTTTCTTATAGCCATCATCCAGTGGAAAAAACTCCTGTGAAAGCTTTAATAGTATTCCAGTGAGTCTTTGAGTTTAATTTGGGAAGCCCTTTGTCAGATGCTGAGTTGTGTAGGCTGATATCTTAACTGATCTAGTGTTTTTTCAAGAATTTTTGATCTCTAGTGTTTCTTTATTTGTTTTGCTACCAAGTGTCTCTGTCTCCCTGTTTACTGCTCCTAATTTCTAGGTGCACATATCAAATTTGCTATAGAATAGGGTGTAAGTGAATTCACTGAAGCCAAACTTTTGTCTGAAGTCTCACATGCAAACCTATTTCATGTGTAGATAAATGTAAGCCATATAACGTGTTGTTTTGTTTCATTTCTTTGGTATGGCATTCAGCTCTTTCCGGATGCCCATAAAATGTCATTACCGTGCCAGAATCAGCCCTGTTTTCTGCCTGTGGCTGATTCCAACCACACGACATAAAAGCCTCACTTACAAATGTGCAAGGAAAGAAAAGACCCATGTGGGATTTCTAAGGAATGTGTATGTGTATGTTTAATGTGCTTCTCATTGGGCAAAGGTGGCTGGAAAAGAAGTTATTCCAAACAGGGGAAAAATTGGAGATATGTAATTTGTTCTCATTACTCAGAAAAAAAGATTGATGCATAAGTTCTAACCCCTTGCCTTGCCTGAGTTGATAAATTATGATCTTTATTGAAGTTGATATCTTAACTAATATTATGTCAATGTTACAGCTATTTTGTTCCATCAGCCATTTTTTCATCAAAACAACCAAAGAATCCTTTAAACATTCCTGCTGCAAGTGCCTTCATAGATAATTGTCTTGTAAAATAGAGTTCATTGCATAGAATCAGTGTGGAATATTCACTTATATTCTCCTACTGGTGTTCTGAATGTCTTTTTTTTTCTGGTTCATGTATCTCTGAGCTGTATTTGAGGAGTGGTGGAGAAAGTATGTGTGTGTTTGTGTGTAGATAGTTTAGTGGAAGTGGAATCAGGAACAAGTGAATTTAAATGGTGCTTCTGTCACTTAGTTGTGTGACCCTAGAAAAGTCACTTGACCTTTCTCAGCCTCAGTTCCTTTAGCTAGAAAATGGGGATAATGATAAAACACCTACCTTATAGAGTGAATGTGGATTTTATGTGTGAGAACATATGTAAAGTGTTTTGTAATCATTAAGTCACTTTACAAATGTTATCTATTATCATTAGCTATAGTATATATAGCCATGACATGGCATAGTGGAGAGAGTTAGCCTTGGAGCCAGGAACTTTTGGGTTCAAGTCTTGCTTCCTCTGGCAAGTTGCTTGACCTTGCTGGCATCCCTATATCTAAGACCATTAAGTTGTCTAGAAGTTGCTAACCATTGCTATAGACAGTTTCTTTATCCAGAGGTTTCCCTGCATCAATGAAGTCACAGATCCAGGCCCTGTCCTTAAATCTATTATCTTATTAACAGAGAATAGAAACAATGAACTCAATGAACAATCCAGTTGAGCATATTCTTGTGTCTTAGAAAAGAGGTGATCTGACCCTTCCCCCAGGGGTTGGCATGGCTGAAAGCAGGGCCCATGAGGGGTGTGCTCTGATGATAAGGCTGAGGGGGTGGCTAGTCAAGGTGTGAGGGCTTGGTTACACTGTAACAATACCACAAAACAAAGTACAGGTGCAGTAATAGTTCTGGGGAGAAAATATGTCTGTCTTAGAAGGAAGCTTGCCTCCTAGGGAAGAAGCGATGGTCTGTCCTTATTTTAACTCTTCATCCTTTCCTTGTTTCCTTGTTTGTCTTTCATTTCTTCCCTTGCTTAGGGTTTAATGTCTCCATGGTTCATTTTCTTTTAATTTGGCATGTGGAAAAATTAGTATTGCCTGTTTGGTCTGAAGACTCTTCAGCTTTTATTCCTGAGACCACTTCATCCCAAGATGGCTCAGACTTGGTTTGGTAGAAGTACTGAGGAATCAGTCCCATGCACTTCCTTTACCTCCCTTCTCTGCTTACATAGGATGTGTAGACTTTATGCAGAAGAGAACACAGGATGTATAGTTATTAAATCAAATTTAGAACTTTTTATTATTAATTTCAAAAAATGTGAAGTGGCTGTTAAAATACAGGGGAGGTAGTGTTGTGTAATGAAAAGAGGCCTTGATTTGGTGTTAGAAGACAAATCCCATCTCTTCCATGTGATTACAGAATTTTAGAGTTGGAAGGGCCCTCAGCTGCCATCTAATCCAAAACAAACATGAAAGGAATCTCCACTATATCATACCCATAAGTGGGTTGTCGAGCCTCCGCTGGAAATTTTCCACAGAGGAGGAAACCACCACCTTTCTTGAGGCAGCCAATTCCACTTGTGGACTGCTCTAATTGTTAGGAAATTTTTCTTGACCTTGAGCTTCACTTTGCTTTTTTTGTACCTTGCACACATTGCTCCTGGTTCTGCTCCTTGGGTTTAAGTGGAATGTGTCTAGTCCTTCTCCACAAGACAGCCCTTCGCTCGAAAACAACTGGAATGTTCCTTATGAATCTTCTCTTCTCCAGGTTGTGGATTGTTCATGGATCTGAGAAGTTACCCATAATCCTCCCAACATCATGTCTTGGTATACTGTAGGGTAACTGCTTAGATCCATGAGCAATCAATGCACTAATTATAAACCTGGCAGAACAAATGAGATGCTTCACAATTGATTGCCAAACTGAATGCCATTAGGATAGCTGGACAAAATAATTATGACCACATAATGTGGTATCATGTGCAAAATATGATTGGAAATTAATGAGAGTATTTGAAACAAATGTATCAGAATGTATATCCCAATGATAGCGTAATTACTCAGACATTTTCTAGAGTTCCTCTTTTGGAAGTGCTTTTGGAGGCAAGGTCGTCTATGAATTTATACACAAAAACATAGTGTCACACTTACTTTGTGTGTCTGACCAAAGGTAACATTTTCCATATTCATCATCTCTTTGTTTCATAATACTATATTCCAAGAACTTTTTACGCTTTCTAATTGTAATGCACACCACCCAGTGGCAGAGGGTGTTCCAAAATGTCTGTCATGTTCCCTGTGTCTCAGATTCTGAGAACTTCTCACTGCAGCTCACATTTTGGTTCCACCCCTTCCTATGTGGGTTTGTATTTCATATTTCATTTTAAGGTTTCATTGTGTCCTGGAATTATGTTTGCCTTTATTCTCAGAGAAGACCAATGACATCAGGAGGATGTTGTGAATTGGATTTAAGTGAGGCAGGGCTGTGCAAAGTCACCAGCCTTACTTTTTCCTCCAGAGTCATCCAGGTGCAATGGCTAGAGATGGCCTGGATGCAGTGGGAGACATTTTTTTTTAAGCTAAGGTCTTTCCCAGGTCTCAGTTTATCTGAAGTGATAACATTCTGTGATTTCCCTGGAATCTAACTTTATGGTTTAATGGCCACTCCCACTCATCTCTTACTTGTGTATATTTTTTGTAGTTCTGCAAGTAGTTCTGACCAAGACAATTCATTTCAAAAATGGGATTCTTGACTCTTTCAAAGTGGGAAAATGCTACTAGAACAATAGAAATTAATCCTACAGTTTAATTTCATGGCATTCCACATCAGTATTCCTAATCTGTTCTCCTTCTAGCTTCCATGGTTGCCCCTCAAATAGCCAGCAAAGCAGAAGTCTAGAAGTTGAGATCCCTTTTGCACTTTACCAGGAACATCTAATGGCTTAAGAATTTTACTCCCAAACTATTAAAATGCATAATTTTTGTGTTGCTGCACTATCAGAACTCACATCTCTCTGGATCTCTGAAAAACAGCAAGGTTTGATCAAGCAGGGTATCACGTTCAAGTGGTCACATTTCTGCTCTCAATTTGCTGATTTTCTTCTGTCTTACTATTAGATGGATGCCTTTTCTTTTGCCTATGCCTTTTGATTCCAGGATAACCTGAGAGATTCTTCTCAATTAAATCTCAGCTACAAGTATGTCTTAGTACTGCAAAAGAAGACAAAGAAGGGGTACAGGCTATAATCATTCAAAATATTAAATTCAATTTCCCTAATTCTTTTTTCATATTTTTTATTTTTAATTGGATTTTTTATTTTTTGAATTATATATGTTTATTTTTTCTCTATTAACCTTCTTCCTGAGATGGCATAAAATTTTATATGTTATACATATGCAGTTGTGCAAAACATATTTCCATATAGTCATGTTGTGAAACTAAACACAGACCAAAAAAAAAACATGAAGAAAGTAAAGAAAATGAAAAATAGTATGCTTTGATATGCCTTTAGACTCCATCAGTTCTTTCTTTGGAGGGGAATAGCATTTTTCATCAAGAGTGCATTGAAATTATTTTGGATTACTATATTGCTGAGAATAGCTAAGTCATTCACGGTTGATCATCATACAATATTGCTATTACCATGTGCAGTGTTCTCCTGGTTCTGCTCACTTCACTTTGCATCAGTTCTTGTCAATCTCTCCAGGTTTTCTGGAAGCATCCTGCTTGTCACTTTTTATAGTAAAATAGTATTTCATTTCAGTAATATACCATAACATGTTCACCCATTCTCTAATTGATGAGTATCCCCTCAATTTCCAATTCTTTGCCATCACAAAAAGAGTTGTTATTACTATTTGCATGCATATACAATCTTTTTCTTTTTTTATAAATCTCTTTGGGATACAGATCTAGGTGTGGTATTATTGGATCAAAGTTTATACACATAACCTTTGGGCACAGGAGAATTCTGTGGGCAGAGTTCCAAATTGCTCTTGGGAATGGTCGGGTCTGGTCACAGTTACACCAACAGTGCTTTACTATCCCGATTTTCCCACATCCCCTTTAAAATTTATCATTTTTATTTTCTGTCCTATTAGCCAATCTGATAGGTATGAGATGGTATCTCACAGTTGTTTTAATTTGCATTTCTCTAATCAATAGTGATATAGAGTATTTTTCATATGACTACAGATAGCTTTATTTCTTTGTCTGAAAACTACCTATTACATATCCCTTGACCATTTATAAAATGGGTAATAATTTGCCTTCTTATAAATTTGACTCAGTTCTCTACATATTTGAGAAAGGAGACCTTTATTAGAGATGCTTGTAACTTTTTCCCCAGCTTTCTACTTTCCTTCTAACATTGGTTTCATTGGTTTTGTTTGTGAAAAATCTTTTTTAATTTATCAAAATTATCCACTTTACATCTCCTAATACTCTCTGTCCCTGTTTGGTTATGATTTTTTGCCTTGTCCATGGATCTGACAAGTAAACTGGATTCACACTGCCCTATTTGCTTATGGTATCACCTTTATGTCTAAGTCATGCATCCATTTTGACCTTAACCTGGTCTATGATGTGAGATGTTGGTCTATATCTAGTTTCTCTCAAACTGTTTTTCTGTTTTCCTAGCAATTCTTGTCATATATTGAGTTCTTCTCCCAAAGGCCTGGATCTTTGGATTTATGAAGCACTAGATTATTATGGTCACTTTCTATCATATATTACATACCTAATCTATTACATTGATCCGCCATTCACTCTATTTCTTATACAGGACCAGATTATTCTGATGACTATTGCTTTATGATACAGTTTGAGATCTGGTACGGCTAGGTTATCTTATTTTACATTTTTTTTCCATAAATTTCTTTGAAATTCTTGATCTTTTGTTTTTCCAGATGAATTTTATTATTTTTTTCTGGTTCAATAAAATCATTTTGATAATTTTATTGGTATGACACTGAATAAGTAAATTAATTTAGGTAGAATTGTTATTGTTTTCATATAGTTCCTGAGTTTGTCTTGTCATGCATACTCCCAAGGATTTTATCTACAATTATTTTAAATGGAATTTCTCTTTCTATGTCTTGCTGTTGGCTTTGTTGGTAATATATAGAAATGCACATGATTTATGTGGGCTTGCTTTACATCCTGCAACTTTGCTGAAGTTAATTATTTAAGCTACTTTTTTAGCTGTTTCTCTGGAATTCTCCAAGTATATCATTGTATCATCTGCAAAGAGTGATAATTTTGTTTTCTCTTTGACTATTTCTAATTTCTTCAATTTCTCTTTCTTGTTGTATGGCGCAACTAACATTTCCATTATAATAGTGGTGATGATGGGCATTCCTGCTTCACCCCTGATCATTTTGTGAGGGCTTCTCACTTAACCCCATTATACGTACAGTGCTTGCTGATAGTTTTAGATAGATATTACTCATCATTTTAAGAAAAGTTCCATTTATTCCTATGCTTTCTAGTGCTTGTAATAGAAATTGTTATTGTAATACATCAAAACCTTTTGTAAAAACCTTTTCTGTAATACATCAAAACCTTTTCTGAAGCTAATCATGATTTCTCTTGGTTTTGTTACTGTTATGGTCACTTGTGCTGATATTATTCCTAATATTCAATCATCCCTGTTTAAATCCCACCATATAGTCTTTATGATGTATTGTTGTCATTTCCTTGCTAGTATTTTATTGTAAAAATTTGCATCAACATTCAATAGAGAAATTGGTCAATAATTTTCTCTCTCTGTTTTGCTCTTGTTAATTTAGGTATCAGCACCATATTTGTACTGTAAAAGGAATTTTGAAGGACTTATTCTTTGCCTATTTTTCCAAATAATTTATATATGTTACAATTAATTGGTTTTAAACCTTTGGTAGAATTCACTTGTGAATCAATTAGATTCTGGGACTTTTGAGGGGGGAGCTTATTGATGATGTACAATTATGAGGTAACTTAAGTCTTCTATTTCCTCTTCTGTTAATCTGAACAATTTAAAATCTTGCAAATGTTTATCCATTTAACTTAGATTGTTAGGTTTAATGACTTATAAATGGGTGAAATTACTCCTAATAATTGCTTAATTTTCATCTTAGTTTTGAATTCTTTATTTTTGATACTGGTAATTTAACTCTCTTCTTTCCTTTATTAAATCAAATTAATCGATGGTTTATTTTATTGTTTTTTCTCATGAAACCAGCTCAGTTTTATTGATTAGTTCAGTGATTTTCTTTCAATTTTATTAATCTGTCCTTCGATTTTAAGAGTTTCGAATTTAGTGCTCAATTGGGAATTCTTATTTGTTCTTTTTTCTATTTTTATTAGCATGTCCAGTTTTGAACTGTTCTCTCTATTTTAGTGATGTATGTAGAGATACGCAATTTCCTGTAATGATTGCTTTGGTTGCATCCCCCCAATCTTGGCATGTTGTCTCATTGTCATCATTTTCTTTAATGAAATTATTGATTGTTTCTCTGATCTGTTTTTTGGCCCACTCATTCTTTAGGATTGGATTGTTTAATTTCCAATTATTTAAAAAATTAATCAACTAAAAATTTTAGTTTTCAACGTTCACTTTCACAATATTTTAAGTTTCAAATTGTCTTCCCCTCTCTCCCTCTCTCCCTTCCTAAGAGGGCATGCATTCTGATATAGACTCTACTTATGAATTTATATTAAATATATTTTCACATTAGTCATGATGTAAAGAAGAATTAGAACTAATTGGAGGAACTATGAGAAAGAAGAAGCAAAACCAAGTAACAAATGGAGAGAAAATGATATACTTTTATCCAAATTTAGGCTCCAAAGTTCATTTGCCTGGATATGGATAGCATCATGAGGCTTTTGGAGTTGTCTTTGATCCTTGAATTTCTGAGAAGAGCTAAATCTGTCAAAGTCAGTCATCACAGAATGTGGTTGTTACTATGTACAATGTTCTTCTGGGTCTGTTCATTTCACTTACCCTCAGTTCATATAAGTCTTTGCAGGTTTTTCTGAAGTCTGCTTGCTCATCATTTCCTATAGCACAATTGTATTCCGTTACATTCATATACCACAACTTGTTCAGGCTTTTCCCAATTGATGGACATCCCCTCAATTTCTAATTCTTTGCCACCACAAACAGAGCTACTCTAAATATTTTTCTATATGTGATTCCTTTTCCTGTTTTTATAATCTCTTTGGGATATAGAACTGGAAGTGATATTGCTGGGTCAAAGGGTATAAATAGTTTTATAGCCCTTTGGGCATAATTCCAAATTGCATTCCAGAATAGTTTGATCACTTCACAACTCCACCAACAATGCATCAGTATTCCAATTTTCCCACATCTTCCCCAGCATTTATCATTTTCTGGTTTTATCATGTTAAGCAATCTGATAGGTGTGATGTGGTAACTTAGAGTTGTTTTGATTTGCATTTCTCTAATCAATAGTGATTTAGAGCATTGTTTCATATGAGTAATGATAGCTTTTCTTCATCTAAAAACTGCCTATTCTTATCCTTTGTCTACTTATCAATTGGGGAATGGCTTATATTTTTATAAATTTGAGTCAATTCTCTGTATATGTAAGAAATGAGACATTTATGAGAGAAACTTGTTGCACAAATGTTTTCCCATTTCTCTGCATTCCTTACAATTTTTTGTTGTGGTTTCATTTTTATTATTACAAAACCAATAATGCATTTGATTTTTTCTGTGCAAAACCTTTTTCATTTTGTATTATAAAAATTATCTAGTTGACATTTTGTGATACTCTGTATATCTTCTTTGGTCATAAATTATTCCCTTCTCCATTGATCTGAGAGGTAAACTACTCCATGCTCTCTTCATTTGTTTATGGTATCACCTTTTATGTGTAAGTCATGTGTCGGTTTTGATCTTATCTTGGTATACTGTGTGAGATGTTGGTCTGTATCTAATTTCTTTCATGATATTTTCAAATAATCAGCTTTTTATACCTAACCTATTCCATTCATCCACCATTCTATTTCTTAGCCAGTATCAGATAGTTTTGATGATTAATGCTTTAAAATATAAATGAGATCTAGTATTTCTGGGCTACCTTCCTTTGTATTTTTTTAAAATCAATTCCCTTGATATTCTTGACCTTTTGTATCCAAATGAGTTTTGTTGTTATTTTTTCTAGCTCTATCAAATAATTTTTTGGTAGTTTCATTGGTATGGCACTGAATAGGTAAATTAGTTTAGGCAGTTGTCATTTTTATTATATTGGCTTGGCTACCCCTGAATAATTGGTATTTTTCCATTTGTTTAGATCTGACTTTATCTGTGTGAAGAGTGTTTTATAATTTGTGTTCATATAGTTCCTGGTTTGTCTTGACAAGTAGACTCCCAAGTCTTTCATATTGTTTACAGTTATTTTAAATGGAATTTCTCTTTCTCTTGTTTTCTGTTGGTCATATAAGGAAATTCCAGTGATTTATGTGGGTTTATCTTATATCCTGCAACTTTGCTAAATTTGTTAATTAATACACATTCTTTAGACTTCTCTAAGTATACCATCGTATCATCTGCAAAGAGTAATAGCTTTGTTTTTTCACTGCCTATTCTAATTCCTTCAATTTCTTGTCCATATCCTTTCTATACCTAATATTTCTAGTACTATATTGGAAAATAGTGCTGACAATGGACATCGTTGCTTCACCTCCATTCTATTGAGAAGGCTTATAGCTTATTTCCATTATAGATAATGCTTGCTGATGGTTATAGATCAATACTTCTTATGATTTTAAGGGCTCCTCCATTTATTCCTATGCTCTCTATTATTTGTAATAGGAATGGGAACTGTATTTTAAGAAATTCAACCTCCATTGAGATAATCATAATGTCTGTTAGTTTTATTATTGATATTGTCAATTGTGCTGATAGTTTTCCTAATATTGAACCAGTCCTGCATTACAGGTATAAATCACACCTGGTCGTAGTGTATGATCGTTGAGATATATTGTTGTAATCTCTTGGCCAGTATTTTATTTAAAGTTTTTACATCATTATTTGTTAAGGAAATTGGTCTGTTATTTTCTTTATCTCTTGGCTCTTCCTGGTTTGAGTATCAGCACCATATTTGTGTCCTAAAAGGAATTTGGTAGGACTCATTCAACTATTTTTCTAAATTGTCCTAGCCTTTTGAGAAAATAGTAATAAGTAAAATGGAGAAGAAGAATAGGGAGGGGCAAAGGAAAGAGGAGAAAGAAGAGAATGTTTGGAAAAGCTAGGTAAATCCCTGCCTTTACTCCACTGTCTTGGCTTGGCCCATGACATGTTTTGTTTTGTTTTTTGACATCAAGAAGCCCACTATTGACTCTTAGTCCAAGACACTGGGTTCAAAGGATTTCTGTGGTCTCACACAAGAATATTTACAGTTGGTATGCTTGTGTTAACTTTCAAAAACTTCACAAAGATAGAAATTAGCTGTCTATTGATTTCTGAAAGCAGTAGCAGCTACTCCCTCAAATTCTCATGTACCACAGTATGTCAAAATCCTAAGATGCTAGAAATCTGTATCACATTTATTGGGGCTTCTTAAAACCAAAAGATCCTCCCTTTGGTGTGTTGGGGGTAGGCAGGAGCAACCCATGAGGCTAAGTAAGGTTGATGGCCAAAAGATTTGGATGCAAAATGGACTTATTTCAACATGATATAGCTAGCTTTCATCCCACAGAATGTTTTCTTCACCATAGAGTCAAATACTAGGTGTATTCCCAAGGCTCAAGTTATATATACAGATGGGATAAAACTGCACTAGATTCCACTTGGTACCTCATTCAGCAAGGTTTAAATTTACCCTCTTTTAATACTTTGCCTTAGCGTTTTTCAGTCAAGGTCAATTTTCTGATCACACTATTTCCTAAGGCTTCATGAAGAGGGCAAAAATACTACAAAAATATCCAATACACTTTCAAAGAATGGATTATCATTAGATAACTGTAGGCTACTATTAAGATAAAAAGACTACCTTATTCTGAAAGCAATTCCAAAATGAAACGACAAAGAGATGTTTTGGGTAAAGACTGTTGACTTGAAATAAGCACACAGTATCCTTAGGTTACTACTTTGAAAGAGACCATAATTACTTGGGTGGATAAGTTTTTGCAAAATTTTAAAATCAGTCCTATTACTCCGTAGTTGCACCTCTTAAACATATCATTAAGTCAAGTTAGCAATTATTAGGCACTTATGATGTACCAGGCACTGTTAAGTGATAAGGATACATTGAATATAAAAGGAGTCCCTACCTTCAAGGATCTCTCAATCTAATGGGAGGGACAATATATAAACAAATCTGCATAATAACCTATGCAAAGGATAACCCGAAGTTAATTTGTGATGGAATGTACTAGCAATAAGGGGGCTAGGATAAGTTTCTTGAAGAAGGTGTAATGCCAATCATAGCAGCACACCTGAGGACTGCTGCTGTGAATAATTTTAAGGATCTAATCGCATAGTATAACGAATTATCTATTCAGCAATAAACTAAACGTTGTTTAGTGAAGTAAAGCATAACATTCATAGCAACATCCTTAAGCAAAACATATTGTCTAATACATATGTGTATCTCATAACACTCAGTATGTCATATGGTGGATAGCATATGTCATTTCATCCCCAAAGTCAGGGGGTCCCAGGTTAGAGTCTTCTTTAGCATGATGCTTCCTTAAGGGGTAGCAGAAAATATCATGCCATCCACCCCTAGGTTACTTTAAGAGCAATCACCTTAATCAATTCACAATATCCAAGTAAAGTCCTCTCATCCTAACTTGAGACTGACTTCCAAACCCCATGCCTCCTTTGTGGGCCAACCACTCCTAGCTCTTGCCTGGGTTCACAGGCAGGCAGTTCTATGCTCCTGCTCCTTGTCTCAGTTCATGGGCACTGTTACAAACTCTTCCTACTTCTGCCTTACAGCAGGCTCCAGGAGCTCCATGTCACACCTTCGGTTTCTAGGAAAACAAAGCTTAACATGACTATAACAATATTTACACACATTATTAGCCCCATGATCTCAATTCACTTTAACAGCTCTTAAAGGGGGCTTAAGCTAGGCCTCCTTCATGTGGGCCGATCTCTGCTCTTCAGCTCAATTC
The DNA here is from genome assembly GCA_023548195.1 of Bettongia penicillata ogilbyi. NCBI lineage: Eukaryota > Metazoa > Chordata > Mammalia > Diprotodontia > Potoroidae > Bettongia > Bettongia penicillata. The sequence continues at coordinate 6,771,344 of JAJHZJ010000226.1, forward strand.
ATTCATAAAGGCCAACTGATAGGGTTTCTGCTGAGAAATTAACACAGATCAACAGAGGGAGCACCAATATCACAAACAATCTGTCTGTTCCTCCCCACGAGCAAGTTCTCCTAACCCTCTCATGATCTCTCCTCTTTCTCAGCTCTGCTTTTCTCTGTACTCTCCTCTCTCCTTCCAAGAAATAATACGTGTGTGTGTATGTGTGTGTGTGTGTGTGTGTGTGTGTGTGTGTGTGTGTACTGTTTCCAATAAAAAATGCTTGATTCAAACGCAAGACTCAATCAAAGGCACTTGATTGGCTAAAATTCAATCCAAAAAGACAGCAAAAAAAATTTCTACTTGCTTGCCATTTACAGAAGGTGAGACTTGAGGGAAACCAGGAAAACTTAGAGGCAAAGATAAGGAGGCAGAGTGTACTAGATGTGAAAAATAGCCAATGAAAATGTAAGGAGTCAATAGATGGAGTATGTAGTTTAAAAAATTTCAGGGAGGTCAGTGTTATTGGATCATAGAGAATGTGGAAGGTAGTACAATGTAGAAAAACTATTAATGTTAAGAAAATACATTCTAATTCAGCCCAAACTATGTAAAATTTATGGATTGTAAAAAAAGAATGCATAATAATTTAGCATCATTAAATAGAAATCAGAATTTTCTTAACTACGTTCATAGTTATGTACCTACTTTGTCTCCAAAATGCCTTGTAAAAGCTATCTTTGTGCTCCTTACATTCTAAATTTAGATGAACTCCTACTTTATGAAGCTCTGGTCAAATTTTTTTGCTGTAGCAAGCAAAAAAGCACAATAATGCCAATTGCATTGGTTAAAATACCCATTTCTGGTAAGTATGCCAAGTAGATGTTTTCTGCTCAGTTACCAGCACAGTAGCTTCATCTCTGGAACCACAAGAACATGTGTCTTAAAGAAAATGTAGCACCAACATCCAAGTCAAGTTTCCATGAAAGAGCACATGTTTAAAGGTAATCTAAATAATGTTATTCCTAGAGTAGAATGCTGGCAATCACATCTCTTCACATTTTGGGTAGTGATTCTCTTAGATAGTATGAATTTTCTAATTTGGGGGCAAAGAAGAGCTTATTTTGGTCAAAGAACTCATGTAGAGAGTATTACAGTAGAATTTCCATAGTTATGAATTGTTGTATGCCTTACCATTGGCCATATCACTAAAGAAGGTCACAAAGCATTAGAAAGAAAAAAAAGAAAGCCACAGGGTTGCATTACCTACAGCAGAAACAGAATAGTTCTCATCATTTCCCTTCCCCATGTGCCCAAGCTCATTCTACTCAATAAAATTGAGTTCATAGATTCATGTAATTTTAGAGCTGAAAGGTCATTTATTAGTGCAGTTTATACCTGGATAGGATTCTGCTCTTTAATATCCTTGACAAGTGGGTTCTGGTCATCACTTGGTACCTTCTGAGACTGTCTCCTTCACTTCTGGAGCATATAGTTTTTAGGAAGGTTTTCATTAAGTCCAAATTTGTCTTTTGTAGCTTCTAGCAATATTCTACTATCTTTGACTAAGCGTAAGAGATCTAATTCCCTTTCCATGTGTATACCTTCCAAATACATGAGGACATATTTGCCCCTCACAAGTCAACATCGAGAAATAGAAGCAGACCTTTAGAAAACTGAGTGGACCTTCTATAGAGAATTTAGAATGAAAGGTCATAGTAGATGGGAGCTCATTATTGTGTTGCTGGGAGGGAATACCCATGTAATAGAGATCTGTCAAAGTATCAAATGATGGCTCCCATTTTTACCATGCTTAGAGGCTTCTCACATCAATCCTATGAGGTGGGCATTGCAAGTATGATAAACTCCATCTTTACAAATGGGGATACTGGGGTTTAGAAAGGTCAAGTGATTCACTGAGGGCAAAACAGCTGGGAAGAATTAGAGATATGAGACGAACTTGTGTTTCTTTTGATTCCAAATCCTGTACTCTTTTCTACCACACATACTGCTTTCCTCAAGGAATTCATTCAAGAATTTCATCTTAAATTCTTCATGCATTGCCTTCCTCTACCAGGTGTTTGTTAGATCTTCTAGAGAGAGGGAGAAAAATATTCCAGAGGATGAATAAACAAAGAATTCCTCTATTTTAGTATTTCGGTTTTTATGGCAGGCTATTGCTCTGAGCAAGCAAGCTGAGGTGATGAATGGGTAGGGGTGTTAAATACGAATGTGGGTGTTAATGGTCTCTTAATGTGGAAATCCCTTAAAATGGTTCAAAAATCTTCAGTTTCACAGCCATGTGTTCTTTGCCACTAAGAAGAATTATCCATAAAATATTCCCAATTAACCGTTAGTAACAGTATATATTATAGCCTTTTAGACCTTCCTCTTCCTCCAGATGCATAGAGCAAGAAAAATAATTTGGGGCTGATAAATGATCTATGGTTTTACCATACAGAACAATCTGTAAACTGCCTTTATTAGCAATAACCAAATACAGGAAAATAGGTAAATTCTAAAAAGTTACTTAAGGTACACAGAGATTATGTAATTTGGGCCAGTTAATGTAATTAGTGTCAGATCTAGATGTGATCCCAGGTCTTCCTGACTTAAATCTGTAAGTCATATGATTCTATACATTATGCCACATTTTCTAGCCTACGATCAGACTAACATTGAAGAAAACAGCCACCACCACCAACAAAAAACCTACTCTGCTTCAGATAAACGTGGTGATTGTAATGATTTAAAGCCATCAGTTTGTGGTTCTAATGTAGCATCTTTTAAAGTTCTCTTCTCAGAGAAGCACAGTATAAGTAGCAAAAGCATTAGACTTTGGAGAATGACTTTCAGAGAGGTTAAGTGAACTACTCTATGTCACACAGCTAGTAAGTAGCAAAACTGAGACTACCTTGGCCTCTATTTCTTCATATACAACATAAAAGTGCTAGTCAAATGATCTCTTAGTCCCTTACAGCTCTTAATTATAAGCCTTGAAGAGATCACATTTTAACAGCTATTTAGCAGGAAAGTTCAGTGGCTAAAAATATCAACTGACCTTGGGAACTATTATTATTTGAAGTGAGTGTTGATAAATTTGTACAGCAGGCTAAGCTTCTCTTTGAAAGAATAACCCAACATATTAATACCAATAATTATTGGTATTAATAACATAATTTTGGTATAATAAAATTTTGGTAAAATTTAGTAGTATCTGGTAAAAATTATTAAATAAAATTTTGGCATAATAAAATAATTGGTAATAATACTATAAAGTAATAATATTACAAAAAATTTCTCTGCTGGTGTCATCCAACTGCATCTAATAGAATAACAGTGTCCAAAGAATTGAAATAAATGCCACCCATAGGTCAATGGAAAGCTAAGTAATGCGTGTCAGCAGGCAGTAATTCATTACAAACAAGGCATTATGAAGGAGAAACAGTTTAAAGGATATCATTAGAGAAATATGTGTGTGAAAAAGATGAACTGGTCGTGTAGAGAAAGTGAGAAATAACTTACAGACTACATTGCTGTCCTTGGAATGACAGAAAAACTCATGGAAGCCTCCTAGAGCTTTGAGTAGACCTTGGGAAAACTTATAGGGAGAAATGGACAAGAATGGTGCAAGATGGGCAAAAATGGATGTTATGAATTTCGTCTTTGGAAAGAATAAACACATTGTTAAGGTCCCAGATTCATTGCCTTATTTGAATGTTTAAGCTAAGAAAACTAAGGAGCTAGAAAACTGAGGAGGAACCTTCTTAGGTTTTGTGCTCAGAAGCTTTTAGAGTTTTCTTGTTCAATGTTTTTAGCAAATGGGTTCTGTTGGGATACATCATCATAATTTATCTAAAGTTACCCCTTGCAGTAATAGGGCAGCACTATGCAAAAATAACCACAGGCACAGATGCTCATGTGTGTGTGTGTGTGTGTATGTAAAGCCACAACAGTTGGGACCAAAATAGAACTCATACTTTAATCAGTCACTAATAGATTCTGACTGACACATATGCCTTTTTCTTCTTGGATAATAAAATGAAAGCTTGGCAGCTGAATGTTGACAAAGCAATGAAAAGATGAACTAATTGCACTCTACAAGTTATGAATGAAACATTGACGTTTTAGTAGATGTGATGGTACATTTTAAAATATGTACCAGTTGCCACTATAACGAATAAATGAATAATTTTTAAAAAAATTATAATGAGCCACATCTAGGAGTAGTGCTTAAGGATAGCTACACCCTTAGATATATTTGTCCTGGCTAAATGAATAGCTACTGGCTAATGTCAACCACAGAAAAAATGAATCTTTGAGTCCAATTTTCAGTGCCTACCACAGTTCCTTGAATATAGAAACTGCATCAAGAATATTTGTGAATTAAATTGAATAAAAATAACTTGGATGCCTTTAGTACTTTAAAGTTCACAAAGCATTTTTTTTTTTTTTTGCAGTGCCCTTGAGATATAATTAATTCCAGGACTTCAACTACAGTTTTATCTCTGGGACAAGTAACATCAGTCATACCAGATAAATAACACAAAGCCTTTATCAGCTGATAAGGGGAGAAAACATTGTACCATGGGGAAGAGACAAGGATGCTAGGTCACAGGGCCAAGACTGCTGCTCTGAAATCAGAGGACCTATGTTCAAGTCCATTCTCTAACACATTACCGATGAGATTTTGGCTAGTTACTAACTTTTCTGAGTCTCGGTTTCCTCATTTGTAAAGTTCGGGAGGACTGTATGTCCTCTGAGGTTCCTTGTGCCTCTGGGTTTATGATCCTATACTCAAAGTCTTTTAACTTCAATGACTACTGGTACAGTATCCAGGCTATGAATATGTTATCTATCCTATATTCTTGTTGCATGACCAACCAACCTTCTCTGATCATACATCTCTTGAATGATATTTATTGTAGGACTTCTTATGAATGACTGTTGGAATTATCCTACGGCTAATTCATGTCTACTATGCATTTCTCCATTGCTCTTTGGTACTCAGAAACTTTAATTCCTTCCTATGAGTTTGAAAACATTATAGCTTGTTCCTGAAAACCAATTTGTCCATAGCTTACCCTAGAGTTGAATCATCTCTTTTTGTCTTATTTTTTAAGATTTAAATTTATTTACATTTTTCAACATTCATTTCCACAAGATTTTAAGTTCCAAATTTTCTCCCCATACTTGCCCTCCCTCTACCTTGAGATGGCAATCATTCTGATTACTCTTTGCCCAGTCTGCCTTCCCTCTTACCATCTCCCTCTCTTATTCCCTTCCCCTGTACTTTCTTGAAGGGCAAGATAGACTTTTATATCCCATTGCTTGTATATCTTATTTCCCAGTTGCATATAAAAACAAATTTTAGCATTTGTTTTTAAAACTTTGAGTTCCAAATTCTCTTCCTTCTTTCCTTTCCACCTACCCCTATTGAGAAGGCAAGCAATTCAATATAGGTTATAAATGTGTAGTTATGCAAAACATCTACATAATAGTCATAAAAGTCTATGTTTTCCTCCATCCTAGTCCACCCCCCATTATTCTATTTTGTCCTTTGACCCTGTCCCTTTTCAAGTGTTTGCTTCTCACTACCCCCTCCTCTAATCTACCCTTCCTTCTATCATGCCCCTTCCCCTTCCCCCCTACTTCCCTGTAGGGTGGAATATCCAAATGAATGTGTATGTTATTCCTTCCTTAAGCCAAATCTGATGAGAGTAAGGTTCACTGATTCCTTCTCACCTGCCCTCTCTTCCCTTCCAATGTGAAATCTTTTTCTTGTCTTTTTTAGGTGAGATAATTTATGCCATTCTATGTCTCCCTTTCTCCTTCTCCCAATATATTCCTCTCTCAGCCCTTAATTTTTATTTTTTAGATATCATCCCTTATATTCAACTTACCCTGTGCCCTCTGTCTATCATCTATCTATCTATCTATCTATCTATCTATCTATCTATCTATCTATCTATCCATCCATCCATCCATCTATCTTCTCCTCCAACTACCCTAATACTGAGAAAGATCTCATGAGTTACAAACATCATCCTTCCATATAGGAATGTAAACAGTACAACTTTAATAAATTTCTTATGATTGCTCTTTCCTGTTTACCTTTTCATGCTTCTCTTGATTCTTGTATTTGAAAGTCAGTTTTTCTATTCAGCTCTGGTCTTTTCATCAAGAATGCTTGAAAGTTCTCTATTTCATTGAATATGCATTTTTTCCCCTGAAGGATTATACCGAGTTTTGCTGAGTAGGTGATACTTGGTTCTAATTCTAGCTCCTCTGACCTCCAGAATATCATATTCCAAGCCCTTCCATCCATTAATGTAGAAGCTGCTAGATTTTGTGTTTTCCTGATTGTATTTCCCCAATACTCAAATTATTTCTTTTTGACTGCTTGCAATATTTTCTCCATGACACAGGTACTCTGGAATTTGGCTATAATATTCTAAGGTGTTTTCCTTTTAGAATTTCTTTCAAGAGGGGATCAGTGGATTCTTTAAATTTCTATTTTACACTCTGGTCTAGAATATCAAGGCAGTTTTCCTTGATAATTTCTTGAAAGATGATATCTAGACTCTTTTTTTTTTTTAATCATGACTTTCAAGTACTCTGGTAGTTTTTAAATTATCCCTCCTGGATCTCTTTTCCAGGTCAGTAGTTTTTTCCAATGAGATATTTCACATTGTCTTCTATTTTTTTTTCATTTTTTTGATTCTGTTTTATAATTTCTTGATTTCTCGTAAAGTCATTAGTTCCCATTTGTCCATTCTAATTTTGAAGGAATAATTTTCTTCAGTGAGCTTTTGGACCTGCTTTTCCATTTGGTCAATTCTGCTATTTAAGGAACTCTTCTCCTCATTGGCTTTTTGGACTTTTTTTTTTGCCATTTAAGTTAGTCTATTTTTTAAGGTATTATTTTCTTCAGTATTTTTTTGGGTCTACTTTAGCAAGCTGTTAACTCACTTTTCATGATTTTCTTGCACTTCTCTCATTTCTCTTCCCAATTTTTCCTCCGCCTCTCTTATTTGATTTTCAAAATCCTTTTTGAGCTCCTCCATGGCCTGAGACCAATTCTTGAAGACTTTTGAAGTAGGAGCTTTGACTCTGCTGTCCTCCTCTGGTTGTATGTCCTGATCTTCCTTCTCACCAAAGTAAGATTCTATAGTCTGAGTTCTTTTACAATGTTTATTCTTCTTTCCAGCCAAACACTTGACTTTCTAACAGTGGCAGTGGAGGTGGGGGTGGGTACACTTTTCCAGACTTGGGGGATTTTGTATCAGCCATTTGATCCTCCATTGTTTGTCAGCCCAGAGCTCCAGAACAAGCTTCCTCAGCTGTTCCCACCACTCCCATTGCTCCAGGGCTGGACTCAGTCAGACAACGGGCTCCTCTTCTACCCTGGTCCCACAGAGTTTTCCCACTGAACTCTTTGATGCTTGTGGGTTGAGAAGCCTGAAAACTGCCAAGCTCTCAATGATTCCATCTCCTGAGGCCTACTACAGCCTGCCTGTGCTGGTGGCCCATGCAGGACTGCAGTCTGCTCCCTTGACTTTCCAGGTTATCTTAGGCTGAGGATCTGTTTCACTCTGTCATCCTGTGGGTTCTGTTTTTCTAGAATTTGTTTAGAGTCATTCTTTTACAGCTATTTGGAGGGCTTTGGGATAGAGCTCAGAAAAATCCCTACTTGTACTCTGCCATCTTGGCTCAGTCCCCTGAACTATCTCTTTTACCAAAGAAAAATAATTCATGGAAAACAATCAAACACTGATAATTTGACAATATGCATAACATTCTGCCCTTGTAATACTTTACTTCTTGGCTGAAATAAGGGAAGTATATTTCATTATCTATTTTATGGGAACAATGTTGTCTGGTGGTTCTTGGTTATTCATTTATTTACAAATTTGAGCTTCTTTTTAGCATTCTTTTTATTTGTATTATTATTGATATCAATTGTTCTAATTCTATTTATTTTACTCTGCTGTAGCTCCCACATACCTTCACATGTGTCTAAGATATAGAAATAGTTAAACTCATAATTTCTTCTTGCACAATACTATTTCATTACCTTTCTTCACCATACTTTGTTCAGCCATTCTCCAGTCAATGGATGGCAGCTCTTTCAATTCCTGCTACTATAAAAAGTTCTACTGTTAATACTTATGTATACATTGGACTGTTTTTGTTATTATGAGCAACTTTGTTGAGATTATACTGTTTTATGATTCATATTCATATGGCACTTCTGGAAGTGTACTGTTTAGAATAATGATGATGATAACTATCATTTAAATAGCACTTTAGTGTTTAATAAACATCTCATTTAATCCTCACAAAAACTCTTAGAGGTAGAGCTATTATTACCCCATTTTACAGATGAAGAAACTGAGACTGGAAGATTAAGTGGCTTGGTCAGGTTATATAACTAGTAAATGTCTGAGGTGAGATTTGAACTCATCTTTCTGATACCAGGAGTACTAAATTACCACCTTGCTACTTCATTTAGCCATGTTTTTATGTATCTGTTGGTTAGTAAATAGACATTTGTTAAGTAATACTGTGGTCCAGGTACTGTACTAAGCACTGGAGGTACAATAAAAAGGCAAAAATAGCCCCTGCTCTTAAGGAATTCATATTCTAGATAAGGTAAAGTAATCATCATACAAATAACTATGTACAGTTCATAGAAAATATATCTGTCTGTTTGTCTATTGGCCTGCCTGCCTTCCTGTCTGTCTCAGAAACGAAGAGGCAGAGATAAGGAAAGAGAGTGTCCCAAGCATGCAAGAAAGTTAGTACAAAAGAACAGATGTAGAATATGGCATGGCATGTGCCAGGAAAATCAAGCAGTAAAGTATGGCTGAAAAGATGGAAAGAAGCTCTGATACAAAGAGCTTTTAATACCAAACAAAGGTATTTGTATTTGATTCTGGAGGCAAGAGAAGGCCACTGGTGTGTGTGTGTGTGTGTGTGTGTGTGTGTGTGTGTGCGTGCGTGTGCGTGTGTGTGTGTGTGTGTGTGTGTACTTGTAGCTGCACAGCTGCTATGCTTTAGACACATCACCTTGGCAGTAAGGATGGACCGGAGACTTAAGGGAAGGAAGGCCACTCAGAAGTCCATTACAGTAGCCTAAGGGACAGATGATGAGGGTCTGAAGTAGGGTCATGGCTCTGTGAGTGGAGAGAATGGGACATGGATGAACAAATGAATGAAGACATTTAATCAGCATTTCCTCTGTGCCCTGCTCTGGACCAGAAAGTTAGATTAGAAGACTACTGACTTCTCTTCAGACTCTCAGAGTCTGTGATTTTGAAACTGTTCATTTGGAGCTTACTCCTCTTTGTGTGTAGCAAGTTATTGAACCAGAAGCCAGGAAACAGAGGTAATTATCTTAGCCCTGCTGCCGATTAACCATGTGACCTTGGCCAAGTCCCTTTTCCTCACTGCACCTTAGTTTTCTTATGTACAACGGGGTTGGATTAGATAGTCTTTAGTCTTCTTGCAATAGAAATGGATTCATGTTGCCGCTGCTGCTATAACATAGTTAGATAAAGGTGCATCATGAGGATTATAGCTCCCCTCTTCTCCTTACTGCTGTGTGTGGCTAAAAATGGGTAGAGCCTATCAGAATTAACCTGGCAAGTTGGGTTTCCCTCACAGATATTTGGGGCAGGATTGCATGGTGGATAGAGAGCTGCTTCAGGTCCTTTCTCTGAAACATCATAGTTGTGTGAACCCAGACAACTTACCCTGCCATGCTCTGGGTAACTCTAGGACTGTAAGTTGCAGAGAAGGTGCCAATCTACATTGGTAGAAGGAGTTTCTTCAGCTGAGAGTTCCTTATACCAATGAAATCTCAGGATTAGACCCTGTTTCTAGTTATAGAGTAACAATAACTTTTCCTGAAACACAGACCATTACAGAAAACAACAGGATTTGTAAAAGAAAAGAAGGGAAGAAATTCTATATAGGCAGCACTAGGTTAGTTGCACGCTGAGGGCCATGTGGTCTCCATCACTCATCCTTCCTCTTTTTCCTGGGATATGCTGAGCCATAAATTTTTAGAGAAATATGCCAGATAAATACTGGCTCCTTGTCATTGGCATACGTTCAGTTCCCCTTAAAGAGCAATGTACAAATTGCTTCCTTGTTCAGCCTGAGAGATTTGCAGAGCCTAGCCTTTTTGCTGATGTTTAGGAAATACAGACTGTAGGTGAGCAGGCACTTCCTACTGAGACTTTGATGTATTAACCTTAAACAAAAAGAGTTTATAATTCAGTTGCAGAAAAGTAACTCATGGATTTTATTGGGAATAGGAGCATAGAAACCTTTAATAAGACTTCTTTCACAGAGCACATAGACCTGAAACGTTGGATGTACCTGATTCCTGTTTGGACCAGTACCATATACATGAAGAAGTAGGGAAAATACTATGATTGCCAGTAATAAGTGGTGGCAAGGCACATAAATTACTGGTCCTTTGCTCTGTGATTTAAGGAGTTCACAGTAGCAAAGGATCACACGGATGACCTTGAAGGCCAGAGTTATTCAGCTTGGATGTGGTAGAGAATTTACTTCCTCTGAAGGAAGGCCAAGGCTGTTCGTGAATATTGCATTTGATTTTTAAAAACACATTGATTTGGCTTTCTGACAAACCCTAGGCTTTGTAAAGGGACAAGGGCACTGGCCTGACTTTGCTTTCAGTTGCTCAGAAGGTTCACTAAACGGGCTGTATCTCCACAAGCTGTGACCAACAGAAGAGGCTGAAAGCCTTCCAACTGAACAATTACCTCCTCCCTCTAAAGCCAGAGAGGTCACAAAAGCGAAGATGAATCTGACTCCTTCCAACTTAAATAGTGATTAAAAGGAATTTCATTTTTAGACTCATCTGTAATCTTGAGGCCTGCCTGCAGTTTTTGAAAGTCTAGTAAATGTCGCCATCTTAGTATGCCAGCTGTTAGGTTATCCACTGGGCTAGAGGTCCTTATCTGAATGGGTAGTGAACCCCTTTCCCCCAAAATTTCATCTGAATAAGACTGAACTGAAGAATGAGCCCCAACTTCTGCTCTCCCACCTCAGTGAGAGGGTGGGAGGATTTCAAACTGCTGAGAATGAGAGCTATAAGGTGGAGTCATTTAATAAGACTTCCTTAGCAAAGGCTTTCTTGATCCTTTGAGTTGTTGATTTCTTCTCTCTCCTTAAACTACCTCATATTTATTTCCTTTTCTTGGGAGTAAGGCAGTCCTTCCTTCCCACCCCCACAAATAGGAAATATACTTGAGGAGAGGAAATGCATATTTTTTGTCTTTTGATCTCATGCTCATTGCTTTAGTGTTTTGCATACAATGTTGTCCAGTCATTTCCATCATGCTGCATTCTTTATGATCCCATTCGGGGTTTTCTTGGCAAAGATTCTGGAATGGTTTACCATTCCCATTTTTAGAGATTAAGAATTAAAACAAAGAGAGTTAAGTGATTTGCCTAGGATTGCTTGGCTAGTAAGTGTTCGAGGTCACGTTTGAACTCAGGTCTTCCTGACTTGGTGCTATATCCACTGTGCCACCTACCTCTTTGTTGAATAATAGTATTGACACAGGCATAAAAATCTGCAAAGAATTTACATATGTTATCCTATTTTAGATTCCTTAGCATTTCTTGCCTTTGATCCTAAGAGCAGAATAAAACTTGGTGTGAAATAGTGGGTGGATTTCTCAAATATCTTTCCTTCAAGGAAGAATATATTAATCACAAAATGAAACTTCTGGAAAGAAACATTTACCACTTACCTTTACATATGGGATTTGTAAGCAAGAATTTGTTATTTAAATTTCTTGGATTTTTTATTCATCAAGTTTATTAAAGCACTGGATAATTAAATGTGTACATAAATTTAAAAAAATCCAAAATATATAAAAGTAAAGATAAAAAAAATAAGAAAAGTGGAAAAGGGGAAGACGATTGTCATCAGGAAGCCTCGAATCTTGTGCCTGCTCTCTCACTGTAAACTGTGGGGCATTGTTGTCAAGCAAATCCCTTTTTCTCTCTGTACTTTAGATTTTATTCTGACCTGTTTGGGCCATTGTTAGAAAACAAAACAGACAAAAGAACTTTACTATGCTTTGATTAAAATAAAGAAGCATCTCAGAGAAAACTGAAATTACTTCAAAAACTATTTGAGGAAAGACAATGGAAATCCTTTCTTTCTTTCCTTTTGATTCATCTCTCATTCCAGAGACGTCACGATATCTGAGCTTTCCAGATATCGTGGGGGTATGAATATCCATGCCAGAGGGTACTCGGGGGACTTGTTGCTTTGTTCAGTTGTTTTCAATCATGTTTGACTCTTTATGACTCCATTTGAGGTTTTCCTGCAAAGATCCTAGTTTGTCATGTCCTTTTCCATCTTATTTTATAGATGAGAAAACTGAAGGCAAACAAGGTTAAATGAATTGCCCAAGGTCACACAGCTAGTAAGTGTCAGAGACCACATTCCTCAACTAAAGATGACTCTTCCTGACCCAGGCCTGGTACTCCATTCACTTTGTCACCTACCCACCCTCAGCTCTCTGGGCTATGGATTTTAAACTAAGGGAGTTGAAAGCAGTAATGGAATTGGGAAAATATACTAATTGATCAAGCCTCTAACGAAATCTAACCCAGACTTCTTTTGTGGTTTTCAGAATACACTTCAGATTTTGTTCTTCAATTATACCTGTACCTCTTCTGAACTCTCTGGTTTTGGCAAAAAGAGAATGTTCTAAGATTCCATGAAAAAGCTTGCTGTTGTGGTATTTCCAGTGTGACCTAAAGCATGAATCTGTGGAAATTGTATAGAAAGCTTGCTCTGTTTCTCTTTTGGGGAAATGCCTGACCTTTTTGGAGGCCAGAGAGGTTAAAGTAAAATTGGATGGAAATTGGATGAGCCTTAGGTACATTTGGAAAGACTTTCATTTACTCTGATGGTAGCAAACCTCAAGTGTTTTTGAAGTCCATTGTTAGTAGAGTCCTAGTTTCTTATTTGAGATGACAGCTTAGGCTAGCTATAAGTTCTGTCAATCTATTGGACAGAACCAGAGAATTTTGAGGTTACTCAAATATTCTAAGCACTGAATAAAGAGGCCACCACTTATTACTGTGAGCTAAAGTGGGAAGAAAAATTAAATGTTCCCTTGATAATGTTTCCAATAACCCTTCCTCCCCACTTTTTTAAGCATTGTTAATTCTCAAAACCACTGGTTTTTAAGTGTCAGTAGTCTCTCCCCGCTCCCATTTTATTCCTCTCATGTTGGCAGCCAAAGTTGGAACTACTACTCTACAATCCTTGCATTGTTGACTGGACAGAGATGAAAGGGGTCCCAAAAATGAATCTGGAAATCTTAGTATTAGGAGCTCTGAGGTTAACCCCCTCCCCACAATGCAAATTCCTGGTTTTTATTAATTCACCAAGGGCTATTTAGTGAATGCTAACAGAAAACTCTGAAATCTCCAAAGGAAACTGTTTACATATGAAATTGATTTTTTGTTAAACTCTTCTAACACATGCAAGAAAACAGTAGAAGACACACACTCAGGGAGGAAAATAAAACATTTGCACACTATTATGTGCCAGACACTATGCTGAATGCTTTATAAATATTATCTTACTTGAACCACACAAAAGCCCTGTGAAGTAGATGTCATTATCATCCCCATTTTACAATTGAGGAAACAGAGTCAAAGCATAGGTCACTTGCCCAAGGCAACAAAGCTAGCAAGTGTCTGAAATCAAATTTGAAGTCAGTTCTTCCTAACTCTAGATTCTGTGTTTTATCCACTGTGTCACCAAGCTACTTCTTCACTCAGAGAGGTTTGTTTGACATTTAGGAATGCAGGAGAAAGTGTGATATAAATGAAAAAAAGGTTTAGATTTAAATCCTAATCTTGGCACTTACTGTATAGTTCATATAGCCATACACAAGTCATACAACTGCAATGATTTGTCATTTTTTCATCATTAAAATGGGGCAAAATCTGTCATACTCATTTTCTGGTATTATTGTGAAATGAGATGAGATGATTTGTTAAAATGCTTTGCTCAGTCTGAGACAACAGCAAAAAATAGTAGAGATCTTTACCACAACAGAACTAGAATAGAGAAGTGAGCCACAAGGGAAGGAGATCAGCATATGTGCGTAAGGGGCTATGTGACACTTCATTGAGCTTGAGAGAAAATACCCAGGATTAAGTTGATAATAGTTTTGTTCCCTCAGAAATCACTTAGGACAGTGTTGTAGACTGGTGGACCATGAATTGCCAAGCATGGAAGGAGGCTGACAGCTTTGAGATCAACCCTACAGGGAAACTGCCATTCAAGAGGAGAGAGTTAGAAACTTAGCAATAGGGGAAAATAAAGGGGAGGGAGGAGGGAAGACTGAAATTACCAAAGATCTCACGAGGAAGAAAACTTACTGACAGGGAAGATATTAATAGCAGAAGAGAAAGTGGCTTCTAGATCAGGGGAAAAAAGTTTAGGAATCAATGAAAAAAATATTGCAAGAAAAAGGAAAATGAATAAACATCTGATTAAATAGAGGATAGATTCTCAAGAAAGCATGAAAACACAATAGGATATTATTGAATGATTTAAGAAAGGAATATGAATTGAGAAAGCAAAATTTATGGTCTTCACAGCAGAAATAACTGGCAAAATAGAAAAAAACTTGAACCTACAGATTCCATGGTGGCAAGTCTTACCAACGAAACAAAGAGATGATTGCTAATTGGCAAAGAAAATAAGTGGAAGGGAAAGACAACCTGGAAGAAGAGAAAAACTAATTATAATCAAAATATTAAAAGAAAACATGAGCTCCATAAAGGTAAAACATTTTGATCTTAAAGCTAACATGTACATTAAAAACAACTTAAAGATCTCCCAGAAGAACACTACAAGTAGAAAAACCTGTATAGCATTATCAACAAACAAATGCAAGAAAACTGCCCAGAATTTCTGAGCAGGTGAGGCAAAATGCCAGTTAAAAGAATCCACAAATTGTCTGAAAAAAAAAGATCATAAAAAACCTCCTGTGATGCAAATTCCAAGATACCTAAGGGTTAACTTTAACAATTCCATTGAGAAACAACAAATTTTGCAAGCTGCTAGGCAAAAACAAAACAAAAACAAAACCCCACAAAATCAAAACAAGCAAACAACACCCCTTCAAATGTAAAGAAAGTTGAAATAACACAAGACTATTTTGTACACACCAGAAAATGCAGGAAAGGATGGAATAATGTGTCCTAAAAAGCAGAATAGTTCAAGATGCAGTCCAAGGTGACCTACCATAATTATAAATTAAAAAGAGATGGATGTTCACTTAAAAAAGAGGCATTCAAAAATTCTTAGAAAGAAAACAAGGTCTGAAGAAATTATTTGCTTTTTAAGAACCCTAAATAACAGAATTACAAGAAGGGTAAAGCAAATACATCAACCCAGGACAATAAAATAACAGCAGAGAGAGCAGTAATATATTTATTTCTGGAGATTCCAGAAAGAGACGAGGGTGGAAACAGTAGTTAAAAAACAGTGAAAATTGGAAAAGAAGCTGGAAACATCATGAACTAAATCTTATGACACCCTGTCTATAAATGAATTGTGTGTGTGTGTGTGTGTGTGTGTGTCACTAAATTTCTAGGAGCAAACTTAAAAGGGGGGAAAGGGAATATATAGGGGAATGTGTAATGTACCCTAATCAAGTAAAAGGCTAATAACAATGAAGGGAAAGTAACTCTGGTACTCTTTCAAGAAGAGAATACATAAGACAATGAGTAAAGAGGCAAAGGGATGGACTGAAATGGGGGAGGAGGAGAAGAGACAAATCTTTTAGTATTGGGAGAGGGTATTATTTATGAGTGTTCTTATGGGAGAAGAGACATAAAAGGAGATAAAGACCTTACAGTGAATATTATCTGCAGAGATTTGGTACAGGATGAGGAATCCCTTATCCTGTCCCAGGGGAATGGGAATCAGAGTCCCATGGGCAACTGGGAGGACATGAATCCAAGGAAGAGATTTTAAACAAGTGGGAAAAAAATCTTAGAATCTAAATTCATAAAGAAACATTAATGAGCTATAGGAAACTCTGAATTTCTTTTTATCTGGTCCTAATCTTTTTGCCCCCTATCTCTCTGTATACTTTACCACTCCTAAACCCACTCTATCTTCACAGCAATCTTCAGTCTCCATCCCTCAATAGTATTCCAGGGTACCAACCCACAGTCTAATTCTTCTTTCCCTGTTTTGACCTTGTGGTCAGTATCCTAGCCCTCCATTATCTTCTCCTCTTATCCCATTATTCTTTCACAGATCGGTACATACCAAACCCCAACCTTTGACGATTCCCATCATATACTTCCTTCTCTCTTGCGTCTACTGAATGTAGCTAGAGGAAATCATGAAACTTACATTATCTAACCTAAACTCACTCTAGCAAGGCAATCCTTCTAGTCATTCCTAATTGCTTCTCTATCTCATTCACCACAAGGACTCTTCACAATTTTTCTTTTCTTCTCAGTCTTTCCAAATTATGCCTTTCACATACTCTCTGTGCTGAGACCCTTGCCTCATATTTAATCAGAAAAAGTGAAGCCATTCACTGAGAGCTCCCTTTTCTCTTCTTATCTCATAACTCTCTGAAATCACCCCCCTTTAACTTCTTCTTTTCTCCAGTCTTTGAAGAAGAGGTTGCACTTCTGCTCCTTTAAATGAACCCTTGATCCCATTTTCTTATGTTTTATCCAGCAAATTACCCCTGTCATTGGCCATACTGTTTTTTCATCTTTATCTTCTGACCTCCGTGGGAGTGCTTGCTTGCTTCATAGTGAGTGCTCCACATAATAGTCTTTTGGGCCACATTTGAACAATGTGGCCAGCCCAGAAGAGTTGCATTCTCTGCAGTAGAGTTTGAATGCTTGACAATTCCTCTTGGGAAAGAACCTTAGCGTATGGTACGTTATCCTCAAAATCTTCCTAAGACAATTCAGATCAAAGCAGTTCAATTTCTTGGCATGGTGCTGGTATGTTCAAGTTTCTCAGGTATACAACAAGGAGATCAGCACAATGGCTCTGTAGATTTTCAGTTTGGTAGGCTGTCTAATCCCTCTTCTTTCCCACATGTTCTATCAGAACCTCCCAAACACTGAGCTAGCTCTGGCAGTATGTGGGTCAACTTCAACTGTATTTACGTTTCTGGAAAGTAAACTGCCAAATTAAGTTTTCAACTTCTTCAATATGTCTTCATTTACAGTCACTGAAGGTTTCAAGTATTGGATGATATGATGCCACTGGCTGATGGAGAACCTCTATATTCTTGGTGTTAATTGTCAGGCCCAAATTAGCACAATCTGCAGAGAATCAGTTCATATTCTATTGCATTAGAGACTGTACTGAGTGTACAATCATCTGTGAGCAAAAAGTTGCAGACCAACTCTCTCTCCACTTTAGTCTTGGGTAGTAGCCTTTTTCAGATAAAGAATTTACCATTAATGCATTAGCTAACCTTGGTGCTATTTTTGTACTCATTTTTAAAAGCTTCCTTCTTACAGACAGATGGTCCTGCTGGTAAACCCTTTGTTTTTTCATTTAGTGGCTTTTGAATTTCCTTACCATTTTCATTAGACCAATCCTGCTATTTGTGAATGTTCTGGCCCAGATGAGTAAATGAGGTGCTATATACCAAATTTCTGAAAACTGCGCATCCCTTTTCTGCTCCACTGTTGCCAACTGTGGCTTGGCTTAGCTTTCCTTCCAAGTCAGCAATAAACTCTTGGGGCATGGGAGAAGCACTCTTATCTGTTGACGTTAAGTCTTCTGGAAATTGTCTTGCCTTGGAACTCATCTGTTGTTGAAAGCAAAATTAGCTTGGAAAGGATAAGTCTATGAATGGTCTAGCACTCTGTACCACCATATATTGCCTTTGTAACTCTCACATCCTTTCTTTTCTCCTTACAATGAAATAATTTATGGAATGTTAATGTTTGCTGGATATCTACAACATTTTATTGAGTTTAGGTAAACAAAAGACAGTATTCATGATGAGAAGGTCATGAGATGCACAAGTCTTCAGTAGAAAACGACCATTGCTATTGGTTGTTCCAACTCCATTTCTCCCCTGGATTCCCTGCCATGTCTGATAGTCTAAGGTTACTCTGGCATTAAAGTCTCCCAGAATTATAACTTGCCCTCTTTTGGCACATTGATGATGATGGTCTGCAGGCCTTCATAAAATTTTTCTTGGACCTCATCAGAGTCCACCATGGTGGGAGCATGCACACTGATGGTGGTGGCAGGGCACTTTCCTGATAATAGCAATCACATTGTCATGAATCTGTCATTCATTTCTTCTGGGAGGCGTACAAGCTTGTTGACTATATTAGATTTGATTGCAAAACCTATACCAGCTTCAAAGCATTCCTCATCATTGCTAACACTCCAGAAAAATGCATGTCCAGCTTCGACTTCAGCAAGTTGGCCTCCATTTCCCAGTCTTGTTTCATCTGTACCTACTGAGTTCTTTCACAACAAGAGGAGTTCATCTTTCAGGTATGCTGGATTTTTGCGTTATCTATAAGCATGTGCACCTTCCATGTACCAGTGAGCAAAATCATCTTCACAGAATTTTTTTGTACATTTTTTTTCGTTGTTGCTTTCACCATAGGGTAGGATCCTGGCCTGTCATAGTAAGCAGGTCAAGGTTAGGTTTGGTGAGTCAGACAATTTTGGGGCAGCTTTTCCACCCCCCTCCTCATGCCAGGAGTTGAGTGGTACAATCCTTCAAAGAGGCTTCTCAGGCATCCAGTTTTCTGCCAATTCCCGCTGCTGCTTTGGTCCAGTGAGAAGGTGACCCTATAACCTGGGCCATCTATGTGTCCACACATTCTTCTTTTGCCACTTGCCTGTTGTCAAAAGACTTTGAGGTTAGAGTAAAATAATAAAAGGATGAAATAGTAAAATGTAAAATGGTGTGGGTAATGTCTTTGATTCATCCATAAGTTGGATTTAAGTGAGGCAGAATTGCACAAAGTCATCAGCCTCTTCTCTTCCAGTCAGTGAAGGCCAGTAGCAAGACAAATCAGGATGACTGCTGATGGCCCAGGATGCAGTAGATGACCTTGGTGTCTTCGATGTCTAACCAAGCTGTAAGTGCTCCACAGCACCTACTGCAGCTGTTTTCATGACTATTGGAACACATGGTTCTCATCTGCCCATTCAATGGGAGAAGTCTTTACATGCTTGGAGTAGACACCCTTCTCATTCACCAACTGGTTTGAGAACTGTTGGTTACCTTCAACCTGGTTTATCTGGTCTGCTGAGACAGTTTTACTAAGGCATGGTCTCTGCACATGCCATATCTTCTTGGAGCCACAGGTGAGAGTTGGATGGCAGGTGGACACGAAAGGTAGAAAGTAGTCCTGAAAAAAAGGCTTAGCAGCCCTTACACCAGAGTACCAGTCTTTCCTGAACACCCTATGCTTTTCTGTAACTATAGAAAGCATCGCCATCTTTTTAGTTGTCTATGTTCACAACCTCTATGTCACTTTTGATGTTCCTCAATCACCCCATACATCCACTTGGTTGCCAAACTACCTTCTTTTTTCTTCTATAACATCTTTCCTATATATCCCCTTCCTTCTAGGGATACAGATTACATAGTTATTTAGACTCATCACTTCTCATCTAGATTTTTGAAATTGTTTTGTAATTTGTCTTCCTGCCTTCTGAAGTTTCTTCCCCATTCCAATCTACCATCCACATATCTACCAAAGCATATGCTTGACTCTTTCAACCCTATCCACCCTTAATTCCTTTTACTTCCTGGATCAAATATGAAGTTCTTTGTTTGGCATTGAAAGTTCTTCAAACCTGGTCCTTTCCTACCTTTTCACCCTTCTTTCCCCCTCTCTGCACTCTACAATTTAGTTATACTGGAGTATTTGTTGTTCTTTCCACTGGATACTCCTGCTCCCATCTCCAGTCCCTGTGACTAATCCTCTTTGCCTGAAATTTGCCTTAATTTTTGACTCCTAAAATTCATCTCTTCTGTTAATATTCAACTCAAGCGTTACCTTCTTTCAAAGCCCTTTTCCTGTCTCCTCAGCTGCTAGTGCCATCCCTGCCAAGTTTACCTTCCAACTAATTTATATCAATATGGATATAGGCTGATATGCACATATATATCAGTATATGTAATATGTACTGCCATGTGTCATACATATATAGATATGCAGGTGCATATTTTATAAAGCTATCTCCTATATACATATTTATCAATGCATCTCACATATATTATATACTCCCTACATACACATGAACATATACAAATTAGATATATGTACATATGTGTGTATATTTATGTGTATATAATACATATATAACCTATATACATACACACATGTATAAATATACATACAAACATACACATATGCATGCCTACATATATACATACACATACGTATACATACACACAGTTATATATCCATATGTGTGTATATATGTAGATAGAAATAGAAAAATAGATAGATAGATAGATAGATAGATAGATAGGTAGATAGATAGATAGACAGGTAGACAGGGAGGTAGATAGACAGACAGACATAGATAGAGAGATAGGTAGATGGATAGATAGATATGTTCCCCATTAAAATATGAATTCCTTGGGTGTGGCAGCTTAGTAACTGAAAATTTTGATTTTCCTTCAGGTTGATGGTAAAATGGTTACTCATGGAAAAAAATAATCTTAAAGAACCTTGAGTAGTCATATATTTAAGCTTTAAGTGCCCCTCCCCTATGCCTTTCTATACTCCACAAATTCCTTGAAGGAAGAAATAAAACCCTCTGCTCTTAGTGAAAATTAAAATGATTTACATTAGGAACTTGATTTATTATTATCTATAATTATTTGTATGCTGTTAAATGATTAAGAAACTATAGTACTGGGTCTGAAACTGCTCAGATCCTGACTATATAGTTTCTAGTATTCTAGCTGTCTAGAATTCAATCTTTAAAAAAAAAACAAAGTTAAATGATTTATTGTTCACAGTGGAAGCCCACTAATCTCTGGTTCTTCCTTTAGAAATATTAAGAAGCATGTTATTTTTAGTGTCCCAGTCAGAGCCTTTAAAGTAGCCAAATAAACTGAATGAGAAACCTTACTAGTATAGTTTTTAACTGGATTGTTGTAACCAGATTCTGTAAACAATTATGAACTAGTGTCCTACACTAAATCTATTTTACCACTTACAAAAGGCCTAATCGCTTTCTTTCAGAAAAGGGGGCAAATTACTTAACCTCTCTCAGACCTAGTTATCTGTAAAGTGGGAATGATATTAGCATTGATCTCAAAGGGTTGTTGTGAAGATCAACTGGTTTAACAGCTGCTCTTTGCAAACAAAGCATTGTGTTAACCTTAGCTGTGATTATTAACTGTTAAATAGGTAAACAATTCAGAGAGAAACTGTTCACCCTCATTGAATTAGAATGATGAGGCGAG
Source organism: Bettongia penicillata ogilbyi (assembly GCA_023548195.1). NCBI lineage: Eukaryota > Metazoa > Chordata > Mammalia > Diprotodontia > Potoroidae > Bettongia > Bettongia penicillata. The sequence continues at coordinate 6,792,853 of JAJHZJ010000226.1, forward strand.
GGCCAAGGACCATTGCTTGCCCATTTAAAAACAGTACTTTTTTGTCCTAGACCTTGACCAAATTAGGATACTGATCAGAATAAGAGAAGGAAGAGGTCTTTAATTACTTAAGTTATTTAAAGTATCCTTGACCAGATGGCAAGGAGAAGACTGGAAGAAAGTGGTTGAAGAGGGATTAATTAGTTTAGGAAAATGATGACCCAAGAATGTGCAGAAATTTCTATGACTGTTTTGTTATCTTTGTTCACTCTTGAATATGGAATTTTGGCTATTTTGTGGGAATGCTGTGGACTCCAAAGTGGTTACTATCAAAGACATTTCCAAGGGCATGAAGGGACCTTGCCAGTTTCAATTTTGTTCTAATTTAGAAAAGCTTAGATTCGTGAATATTTAATAAATTTTTCTGACAGTCTTGTGCTCAAAATGCAAGATGAAAATTACGTCCTTTGAAGATATTTCACATTAAAATCAATACATTTAGATTTCTTTTGTCACAACTTACATTTTTAAAAAGTCAATTTCAATGCAAGAATTGTCATTATTATTTGTTCTGTTAAAGTCTCCATCAGAATTCTATATCCATTCATTCTCATTTTGGATCTTGTATAGAAAAATGAAGAGTCAGGGGAGGAGCCAAGATGGCGGAGTAGAAAGATCACACCCCATATATTTCCTGCAAAAAGAACTCCCCACAAATTCTGGAGCACTACAAGGTGCGCAGAAACACAGTGGAAAAGATTTCTGTTCCAGAGAGCCCTGGAGAGCTGTCCCCAAAGGTTTGTAGTGCTCCGGACAGCGGAGCCCAACCCTGGCTGTGCGGCCCCAGAGGAGTGGATCCGAGCAGGCTTCAGGGATGGAACCTCCTGCGGCCTCAAAGGTCCCTCAACCCACAGGCGCTCCAGGTCAGTGAGAGAGATTTCTAGGCTCCGAGAGGAGAGCAGGGTGTCTCCGTGACTTGGGCCTCCTCGGGAGGCAGCGGCAGAGGGAGAAGCAGAAGAGGCCAGAACTCCCGGAGCAGCAGGCAGAAGTTCAGGGCCATTACCGAAGGTCTCTGCATAAACCACTTGAGGTAACTGAACCTGGGAGGTGGCCCTGCCCCCACCCGAGCACCAGAACTTAAGCTCACATTGAATAGCAGCCATGCCTGCCGTGGAAAGCCCATTTGAATCTCAGACTCCAAGCACTAGCTGGGCGGATCTAAGTAGGGGCGGACAGGAATCTCAGAAGTCAAGAAACTGGCTGGGAAAATGCTCAGAAAAGGGAAGAAAAATAAGACTATAGAAAGCTACTTTGATGGGGTACAGATGTTCCCGCCTTTCAATTCTGATGATGAGGAACTATTCTTACCATCAGGGAAAGACGTGGAGGTCAGGGCCTCTGTATCCCAGACATCCCAGGTGGATATCCAGTGGGCTCAGGCCATGGAAGAGCTCAAAAAGGATTTTGAAAATCAAGTTAGACAGGTGGAGGAAAAACTGGGAAGAGAAATGAGAGAGATGCAAGAAAAGCATGAAAAAGAGGTAAATACCTTGGTAAAGGAGACCCCAAAAAATGCTGAAGAAAATAACACCTTGAAAAATAGGCTCACTCAATTGGCAAAAGAGGTTCAAAAAGCCAATGAGGAGAAGAATGCTTTCAAAAGCAGAATTAGTCAAATGGAAAAAGAGGCTCAAAAGCTCACTGAAGAGAATAGTTCTCTCAAAATTAGAATGGAACAGATGGAGTCTAATGACTTTACAAGAAACCAAGACATCACAATACAAAACCAAAAGAATGACAAAATGGAAGAGAATGTGAAATATCTCATTGGAAAAACAACTGACCTGGAAAATAGATCCAGGAGAGAAAATTTAAAAATTATGGGACTACCTGAAAGTCATGATCAAAAAAAGAGCCTAGACATCATCTTCCATGAAATTATCGAGGAAAACTGCCCTGATATTCTACAACCAGAGGGCAAAATAAGTATTGAAAGAATCCATCGATCACCGCTTGAGAGAGATCCAAAAAGAGAAACTCCTAGGAACATTGTGGCCAAATTCCAGAATTCCCAGGTCAAGGAGAAAATATTTCAAGCAGCTAGAAAGAAACAATTCCAGTATTGTGGAAATACTATCAGGATAACACAAGATCTAGCAGCTTCTACATTAAGGGATCGAAGGGCATGGAGTAGGATATTCCAGAAGTCAAAGGAACTAGGACTCAAACCAAGAATCACCTACCCAGCAAAACTGAGTATAATACTTCAGGGGCAAATATGGTCTTTCAATGAAACAGAGGACTTTCAAGCATTCTTGATGAAAAGACCAGAACTGAAAAGAAAATTTGACTTTCAAACACAAGAATGAGAAGAAGCATGAAAAAGTAAACAGCAAAGAGAAGTCCTAAGGGACTTATCAAAAGTGAACTGTTTACATTCCTACATGGAAAGACAATATTTGTAACTCTTAAAACTTTTCAGTATCTGGGTGGGACCACACACACACACACACACATGCACACACATGGACATGCGTGCATGCACACACACATACACACATGCACGCACATGCAGAGACAGAGAGCACAGAATGAATTGAATAGGATGGGACCATATCTTAAAAGAAATTAAGGTAAATGGTGAGAGAGAAATGTAGTGGGAGGAAAGAGGGTGAAATAGAATGGGTAAATTATATCTCATTCAAGAGGCAAGCAGGAGACTTTTTAGTGGAGGGAAAAAGAGGAGAGCTGAGAAAAAAACAAGAAATTTACCCTCATCACATTCGACTAAAGAAAGGAATAAAATGCCCACTCATTTTGGTATGAAAACCTATCTTACAATACAGGAAAGTGGGGGAGAAGGAGATAAGCAGGGTTGGGGGGGATGATGGAAGGGAGGGAAATGGGAGGAGGGAGCAATTTGAAGTCAACACTTGGGGAGGGACAGGATCAAAAGACAGAATAGAAACAATGGGGGGCAGGATAGGATGGAGGGAAATACAGTTAGTCTTACACAACATGACTATTATCGCAGTCACTTGCAAAACTACACAAATAGGGCCTATATTGAATTGCCTGCCTTCCCAAAGGGAATGGGTGGGGAGGGAGGGATGGGGAGAATTTGGAACTCAAAGTTTTAGGAACAACTGTCGAGTATTTTTGTTGCTACTAGGAAATAAGAAATACAGTTAATGGGGAATAGAAGGTCATCTGGCCCTACAGGAGAAAAGAGAAGATGGGGACAAGAGAAGGGAGGGATGATAGAAGAGAGGGCAGATTGGTGATAGGAAAAATTAGATTGCTCGGTGTACTGGGGTGGGGGGAGGGGATAAAAGGGGAGAAAATTTGGAACCCAAAATTTTGTGAAAATAAATGTAAAAAATTAAATAAATAAATTTATATTAAAAAAGAAAAATGAAGAGTCTAGTTCTGTGATTTTTCTCTGCTCTGTTTCAAAAAGGAAGATCTTCCATATTTCTTTATTTCTCCCAATTATCTACCTTAATTATAACATTTCACTTTATTTCTATACCTCTTTTTATAAAATATAGGCAACTAAGTAGACTAGTGCAGTGGGTACAGTGATAGATTGTAAGGCAGGAAGACCTGAGTTCAAAACCAGCATAAGATACTTTACTAGCTGTGTGACCCTGGGCAATTCACTCAACCCTTCTTAGCCTTGGTCTTCTCATTTATAAGATGGGAAAGACAATAGTGCCTACTTCATAGGGTTGTTTCTAGGGCTAAATGAGAGAATATTTACACTGTGCTTTGCAAACATCAAAGTGCCATATGAATGTTGGCTACTATTGTTGTACTTGTATAGCACTACCCAATTAGTGGCTGTTTGCTACCAGCTTTTTGCAATTATAAATTATATATTATAAAAATTTAAACATATATATTCTTTATTTATCCACATCACAAAATATTTATCCACACCAAGTGCTGAGTCAAAGGAAGGGTTAGATTATTTTTGTAAGATGTTCCCTTGGATCCAATGACTCTTCTATGAATAGGATCCTCCATCTCTGGGCTCTGGGCATTTTCTCTATTTCCCATGCTTGTACTCACAAATTTATGAATGTGTGTCAGTTATGAATGTGCTGACAAAAGAACTAAAAATAAAAATTAAAAAAACTGGATGGCAATAAGAAAACGGTCCATCCTTTTAAAACTCTGTTCATACTTGGGATTTAAGAAAAGACATAAAATGAAAGAATGCCCCGGGTGATATTCATGCTAAAGCTAATAACTTCTCCTAGTAGCTATCCTTTATCCTAGTGTTTGGACCAGAAATAGGAGAAATGAGAGAGCAGCCATTTATTCTTTATGTAAGGCAAAACTTCCTCGTAGTCAGAGATGGGCAAAGGTTGAGGAGGACTTCTGAGCCATATCTAGGATATACCCCACCCCTGGCCTTGTCTCAGATTGGACTATTCAGAAGACCCCACTAGGGCATGATTCTCCCATAGCAGCAGCAGTAATGTTGGTAGTAGCCTCAATAAAATGTGCACTTCTTATCTGGGAGCTTCGCTCTGCCAGTAATTCCCTTGACAATCCAGTCTTGTGGAAAGCTCGCTGCATACCCTTGACTAATCTACCCTCTGCCAACCCATCTGTGGCACAAAAACCTCACCATGGCCCAAGATCTTATTTCCTTCCCAACTGTTCTCACCCCAGCCCCATGCCCAATATCTCCTCCCATCACGTCTCGAATATACGACCTATGGGGCAGCAGGATGGTACAGGATATGGGCCTGGAGTCAGAAAAATCTGAGTTCAAGTCTAGCCTCAGACACCTAATTAGCTGTGTGACCCTGGTAAAGTCAATTAACATCAATCTGCCTCAGTTTCTTAACCGTAAATTGAGGATAATAACAGTACCTACCTGGCAGAGTTTTTGTGAGAGTCAAATGAGATTCTTGTAAAGCACTCAGCAGAGTGCCTGACTCAGACTAGCAATCATATAGCTGTTTTTTCCCTTCCCTCCTGTTCTACTTACTCCCCCTGCCCGTTATAGCATGGCCCTGATATCCTCAAGCAACACAGAAACTTTCTAGTAGAGTATACTCCCTCCTTTTGGTGGCTACATGCAGGTGCTATCTCCCACAAATACCACTTGTCCCAGGTACGAGAAGAGCTCTGACTAGAGCTCTTCAAGCAGGAGTTAGATGTTCACTTGTCAGGTCTGTTGTGGAAGACATTTTTATTTGGGTATGTTTTGTACCAGGTGGCCCCTTATTCCCCTTACTGTGCTAGTATTTTGGAATAGTATAAAATATTTGTGTGCATCCACTAGTGAAAGAAAGCACAAATTAAATTAAGCCCTTGGGACACTAATTAGTGGAGTTGTGAACTGATATAACCATTTTGGAGAGCCCTTTGGTTGCCCAAAGGGCAACCAAACTGTGACCCTTTGATTCAGCAATATCACTACTAAGCCTGTATCCCACACAAGAAAGGAAAAGTACCTACATGCGCAGAAGCTTTTAAGCAATTCTTTTTGTGGTGGCCAAGAATTGGAAATTGAGGGGATGCCCATCAATTGAGTAACGGCTGAATAAGTTGTGGTATATGAATGTAATGGCATACTGTTGTACTGTAAGAAATGGTGAGCAGGCAGTTAACAGAAAAACCTGGAAAGACTTCTATGAACTGATGCCGAGTGAAGTAGCAAAATGTAACAGCAACATTGTCCAATGAACAGTAATGAACGGCAGAGCTCTTCTCAGCAGTACAATCATTCAAGATAATTCCAAATGACCCATCATGGAAAATGCTCTCCACATCCAGAGAAAGAACTGATGGAATCCGAATGAGAATTGAAGCATACTTTTTTCACTTTCTATTTTTTGTGTCTTTTCTTTTCTTTTGGATCTGTGTCTTCTTTCACAACATGACTGATATGGAAATATATTTTAAGTGATTGCACATGTATAGCCTAAATCGAATTGCTTACCATTTTGGGGAGTAGGGAGAGGAAGGAGGAAGAAAAATTTGAAACTTAAAAATTTTGAAAAACAATTCCCAAGAATTATCTTTACATATAACTGGAAAATATTAAATAAAAGAGAAAAAAAACACTTAAAGCCCTCTGATTAGTGGTAAATATAAAGAAGAGATGACAACAGGGTTATTATCGATGTAATCAGTCATAAAAAATACCCTGTATGAACAGAGTATAAAAAGGTTCAGAAAACAGAGGAAGATAAAGGTTAGTTTTAGTAAAGATAAATCAGGTGTTAGGTATTACTCTGCATAAATTACACACTCTCCCATGCAGAGCTTACGTGTGCAGCAGCAGTTTTTTATGTAGTTGGAACTGAATACCCCATTTGATGAATACCTTGGTGGTTATGATAGATCCTTCCCTTTCTATAATGGCTTCAAGCAAGGATGTATCAGATTGCAAATCTATAAAGATCAAACTTCTGAAAGGAAAAAGAAAACATTAAATTAGAGATGCAGAGAACTGGAATGAAGTAAGACATTCAACTCCAAGCAGGATTTCCTCTTTCAAAGCAAGAATAAAGAATTCTGTTCACCTGCTGTTAGGCCAGTGGGCTAAGTAAGGTTTCATCAATGGTAATCCCAAATGTTTGAATGAAAACCCTTCAATTTCTTTCCTATTCAGTAAGTCTCATTAAAACAGTGACAGCTCATATCCTATGCTATCAGGAATTTAACTGTGGTGTTATCTTTGGATTTGCATTTTAGGCATCTCTATAGAATCCAAATGATGGAATGCTTCCTTCTTAAATCCCTGGGAAGTCAGAGGTCAGCCCTCACTTCCTTCTTCTGGCACATTTGCTAGTTGCTGTTGTGAAAGTGCTAAATAGTGAATTTAGCAACCCTGCCTCCCTTCGGAAAGGCTTGAAAAACCAAAGTTTAGGCAGACCATAACTGTGACGAAAGGCTTGACGGAATCACTAAGAGTGTGTGGAAGGACCCTTTCACCCCACCCCACAATGCTATTTTTCTTAGGCTATTCTGATCCAGGGAAACTCAGGAGCTTGGGCAAGGCAAACACTGACTGCATTGTATATTGCTTTTCAAAATACTGGCTCAGCACTGTCATTTTTCTCTTCTGTCTTCCCTCCCCTTCCTGCCTCCCTGTTCAGCAAAAATCAGTTAATTCTAAGAAGCACTGGATCTACTTTGTGAAATCAGTATCAGGAATATACAAAATGGTTCCCTAAACATGAAACTTATTGCAAGGTTATTATTTTTAGTACTTGTAGCAGGGCAGCATATTCACATTATGAATCAAGAATTTTCTTCCTTATGTCTTCATGCAGACACGGTATAGAACTTTGGTGAAAGTATCTCCTATGAGAAAAAAAAATTGCTACTATAATATCAGTGACTACAGAGCGGGGCAGAAGTCTTCACTTAACATCCAAGATCAAGAGAAGTTGTGTGCCACATCCATGTCATTGTTTTATACCATTCCCAGACTGATGGATAAACATGGATAGATGCCTTGATTTGTCTTATAAGTTCATTAGTATTTTAATTTCTATTTTGATCATTCTTGCTATGGTATTTACTACCAATGTCATTCCCTGGTCCTCAGTTTCCTCATCTGTAACATGAAGAAGTTAGATTAAGTGACATCTAAGGTCCTTTCTAGTTCTAATAAGATTTTATTTCCCCATGATTATTATCCCTAAGAAGCCTGTGAAACAGGCAGGGGGGTATGATAAGTCGGCCAGAAGACTCAGAAATCCTAACTGGATATTGGATTACAAGAGAATATGGAAAACTGTGGAGTTTGGGAAGATAGCTATCCTTTTGTTGCTTTTTTGCATTTTGCATCATTTTATGTTTGCAGTCCCTGTTACCAAGGCCTTTTAAAAACAAAAGGGATCCTGTGCCTACAGTACGTATGCAAATAAGAGAGAGGCCCAAGGATTTTCTTAGGTTCCGAAGTGTTCATTCATGCCCTTTTTGCAATGTCTTTTTGTCCAAAGGCCTTTTTCTTTTCCTTCCTTGTTCTCATTTAGATTTCAGTAGTTTAATTAAGTGACTCTCTGGTAGATGAAGTATTACAGAAGGAAGTTAGGATTTGAGGGATATGCATTACTGCTTCCAGGTCACCGAGGAGCACATATCATCAATCTCTTTTTTAAATCAACAAAATTCCTTTTCATCTCTACTCTGCTACTGGGGGAAACTGAGGAAAATAACTTATAGCAATATGCATAGTTAAGCAGTATATCATTCTTTACCCAGAGTCCATCAACACTGATGAAAGGTGAGTAGCTTGTTTCATCACTGGTCCTCTGGAATCGTGGTTGGTCATTGTGTTGATCAGAGTTCCCAAGTCTTTCAAAATAACACATATTTAAAACCTAAAGTTTCTTACAAATATTTTTTTAAAAATATGCATTGAATTAAGTTGTACCTGAATGATATAGGAAAGGATCTCATAGGTCTTGGAACAACTTGGTGGTTCTATCTCATAAAATTATGTAGTTTTGTCCCTATTTATAATGAAGAAGGAAATTACCTTCTTATAAACTGGGAAATTGATCACTTGACCCAAAATATTCCTCCCACTGGATTTTCATTATTGAATTTGCCAATGAGTCATTCAAACTGTCTTTCATTCAGTCAAATCAGTACCTTGGGTAGGAAGGGTAACACATTTTTATGGCGGTGTTCTTAAAATTCTCTGCTTGTGGAACAGTTCTCCTGGTTGTGGATATTCATCTATGTTACTAAAACTTATTTTTCTCCCAGTTATCACTTTTCTCCCTGCAACCAGAAGAGGCAGAGAAGTCATTCTGTGGGACAGGAAGACTGTAATTGCTTCCAATAGCCTTATTTAGAGCATTGACTTCTCTCTTTTTCTAGTCTGCCTGGAGACATCAGATAAAATGCAAGAAAGACAAATACTCTGGTCTGAATTCTAGTCTGGATTAGTATATTGCTGTATTTCAGTTATGTGTCTTGAATCAAAACAGAACTAAACAAAAATCTAAGATGAACAAAAAAAAGGATGTATTTTTATCCCCATGTTGTAGATCATCTGTCTCTCAATCAACAAGCAATCATTAAGAAACTGTTATGCTCTAGGTATCGTGTCAGATGTTGGGGATAATAACTGAAAAAAATGAAACTAACCCTATTCTGAAGGAACCAGTAAACAATAAACATTTATTAAGTGTCTACTGTGTGCCAGACCCTGTTAGCTCTGGCATAAGCAAAAAGAGTTCCTATATTCAAGGAGCTCAGAAATGATGCAGGCAACTTGTAAACCACCATGAACAAACAAGATTGATATGGGATACATTGGAAATAATCTGAAGAAAGCCTCTAGCAGAAAAAAGGAGGGATGAGAAGGATTTTTTATAGGTGTGATTTTGACTGAGATGTGAACAAAATCAGAAAGTGGCAATGAGAAGGAAGAGAATTCCAGAAATGGAGAACAGCCATTGAAAAAGTGTAGTGGGGAGGAGTACCTCATATAAGGAACACGAAGAGGGCTGATGTCACGAGATCATAGATTAAGTACACAGGGTTAAGAAGATGCAAAGTTTACATTCTGTTTGTGGAAAATAGCATGTGCTTGTAAACAAAAAATACATAAAAGAGATGGGAAAACTGAAGGTCAGAGAGATTTTTGCTGCGTCCCACTCACACAACTAGCCTTTTTCAAAACAGAGAAGCAAATCCCTGTCTCTCTGATACCAAGACCAGTGTTCTTTCTCCTCAGAGTGCTATCTCTGAACACCATGAATTTATATGTGTACATATCTGAAAATGTTTATAAGAAACCTCTTGCTGCAGTAATTGGGCTGGTAGTATAATGATCCTGAACAAGAAATAAAAAAATAAAATAAATGTTACAAGAAAGTGAAACAAGCCTTTCCCTCACTTACCAAATCACAAGTTTTGCTATCAAAACTTTCAGCTAAAATATTAAGGCAAGAATCCATTCCCCATGAAAACTGAAAGGATACTGTCTTTACTATGAATATGAGTTTCTCAATGACTATTTTTAGCTTACTAGGCAACCACAGCCAGCCAAATCTCACCACACTGTACATTCAGTGTCTCAGAATTTTTTTTCCGAATGCTCTGGGTTTGCTGAAACCCCAAATGTATTTGGCCATGAGGATTTATCCCTTAATTTTCAAGGTAAATTTAATACATATGTTTTCATCTTGAATTACTATCCTCAAAATGCTGGTTAGAAGTGAGACCTGTCATCTAACCCAACTTCAAGGCTTTTCATCAGATGGCCTTGGATTATTTGGCATACCATGTTACCATTAATTCTTGTGTCTTTACTTGTTTCTTCCTTTCTGCACAGGTGACACTCCCAAGTTCTTTTTTTGGGAATTTGTCTGACAGTGGATTTTGTCCCTTTTTTCCACCAATTGTAGTCATCTAATGTTAGCTAGGGAAGTAGCCTTACAAGTCATGTCATCCTAAACCATAGATTTATAGTCAGAAGGCACTGTAGAACTTGTCAGACCAACCCCATCACTTTATAGATTAAGAAACTGAGGGGCAGCTCTTAAGTGACTTAGTCACACAAGTTAGTTATATCTGAAATGGGATTTGAACTCATCAAAGTCCCTCCACTGATGCTTCATGTCTCTATTTATTCGTTTTCCCCAGGAGTAGCATGAAACTTGGAAGTTTGTTGCTTCCAAATTGTTGGGTATTCTCATTCTCCTTTATCTCCCCAATAACCACCCATCCCCTAATACATTCATGCCTGGGGTCATCAACTTTGAGACATTGTTAGTAGTGTATTTCAAAATATCTTAGGAATCATGGCACTTCAGAGAAGAGATTATCATCTCATTCGTTTCTTTATGGACCCAGAGAGGGAAAGTAATAAATCAGACTCATTCCTGTCCCTCTTCTTTGAATTCCTACCACCCTTTAAAGTCTTATCAGGAATAATGTTTCCCTTTGCACTTCACGGAGCACTGCGTTTTCAATTCAGTTCAATGCAACAAGCATTTATTAAGCACTTGCTGTGTGCCTGGCAATATGCAAGACCCAGGGGATATAAAGAAAGGAAAAAAATAAAAGCAATCTAGAGGAAAGCCCATCTCCTTGGGGGATGTCAGCAGACAGACATACAAAAGAGGAGCTTCTGAACAAGACACAAGGGGAAATCAGAACCTTAATGAGAGGAGGTGAGCAGTGACACTCTAAGGTCACCTCAGCAGTGCTGCCAGCAGGATGGTGGATGTGCTAGAGAATAACTTGGTCGTCCTCTTTTTGGCATAAATTCTGTAGACAATGTAGCTCTAGAGGAAAGTTAGGACTTAGAAGGGAAGGTTGTTTGGCTCCTTTTAGATAGACAGATGAAGAGCATGTTGGTGATTTGTGAGAGATTCAAATACAAGAGTCTATTATAAACTTTCTATTGGCTTATACAAAATATCAGTATTATAAAAATGAACAGTTTCAAAGAGTTTTATTAACTGATGATGAATGAGATGAGAATCAGGAGCATAATTTATATAACAAAACAATCTTATTAAAACAAACAGCTTTGAAAGTTGTAGGAGCTATGACCAACACGATGAGCCGCCATGACTCCAGAGGACTAAGAGTAAAGCATGCTAATGACCTCCAGACAGAGGTGATAGATTCAAGGTGCAGAATGAGACATAGTTTTTAAAAATCATAACCAATTAAGATTTTTTGCACTGTTATTTAGTTGTTTCATTCGTGTCTGACTGTGACCCCATTTAGGGTTTTCTTGGCAAAGATACTAGAGTAGTTTGTCATTTTCTTCTCCAGCTCATTTTACAGATGAAGAAACTGAGGTAAACAGGGTTAAATGCCCAATGTCACATAGCTATCAAGTATCCAAGGCTGGATTTGAACTCAGGCCTTCCCAACTCCAGGCCCAGTGCTGTATCTACTACTACTACTACTACTACTACTACTACTACTACTACTACCATTACTACTACTACTACCTAGCTGCCTTTTTTTCCCCTTTGGCTTGGCTATGCTTATTAAAAAAAGGAATTTGTTTTTCTTTTTCTTTTTTTCCCAGTGGGGTGGAGGGTAAGAGGGAGAGAAAATTAATTTCTGTTAAGTAAAAAAGAAAAAAAGGAAAGAAAAAAAAGATTGTAATTGAGAAAACTCTTCAAGATAAACCCAATCCAACTCATCAGAGGCTGAAGTTCAGTTGATATGTCAGTTATAGCTGTGTAAATGTTGAAATAATACAATAATACTTTATTACAAATTATAACGTGCTATCAAACAACAATCATTTATTAAGCATTTCCTGTATGACAGACAGGCCAAGAAATGGGAACACAATGGAAGACAAAATCAGTCTTTTTTTCTCAAAGAGCTTATGTTGTAATGGGAGTGATATGTTGTAAATATGATATATAGATTATATTCAGAATAGTTGGAGGTAACTTTAGAGGGGAGGATTCTATCTGTTAGGGGACCAAGACAAGCTGCCTGAAGAAGCTAATATGTGACCTGACTTCTGAAAGAAGTCAAAGATTCTAAGAGCAAAGAAGGGAGAGCACTGCAGGAATGGGGAAGAAGAAGCCGAAAGGTGGAGATGGTGCACAGACATGGAGTACAGGGGACATTGAAACCGGTACATGTGAAGTGCAGAGGACATGGAGTGAAATGTGAGAAAAAGAGAAAGACAGGAAGTTGCCAGGTTTTGAAGAGCTTTAAAGGCCAAACAAAGGGCTTTGTCTTTGATATTGGAATACTAGCTACTGGGATTTGTTGAATAAGAGGGAGTATGATATGGTCAGAGCTACATTTTTAGATAATCACTTGAATTATGTACCATTTTTAGATAACCAATTGGATTTTGTAGAGAAGAAATGGGCAGGAAAAAGAGTGCATTTAGGGTTAAAAGAAAATGTGACATGTGGAAAGATAAGAAAAAGAGTGTTGCCGAAGGGAGAAACGAAAAAGGAGAAAAAGTAAAACTTGGTATCTTTTGGAAGATTAAAATATTGCCAAGTATATCAGTATGATTCTAGAGGGTTCTTCTTACTGTTAAATACTTGCTAAAAAGTTATGATTTTAGGAAATTATTATGAGATTAAATTAGAGTGAGAAGAGATTTGAAGTAGGGAAACTAGTTAGAAGGCTAATGTAATAGTCCAGGAGATAAGTGAAAAAAACTTAATCTAGGGTGATGAGTGTATGAGTGGAGAGAAGGGAGCCTGTGTAAGAAATTTGGGGAGGACAGAAATGATGAGATTTGGAAATTTGGCCTGCTGTGTAGGAGGAGGTGGGAAGTGAGAATAAGGAGACAAGGATGACTGTGAGGTGGTGAACTTGGGTGCCTGTGAAGATGATGGTGCCCTGAACAATAACAAGGAAGTTCAGAGGAAGGGATTCTGTTCTGAACGCACTGAATTTGAGATATCCATGGATATCAAGCTTGGAATTTCCAACACACAATTTTTTGATGAAGATTCAGGCTCAGAAATGACACTATGCATGGGTTTTTAGAGTTGAGAATCATTTACATGGACATAATTAAACTCATGGGAGGTGATGAGATCAGCAGTGATACAGTATAGAGAAGAAAGGGGAAGGACTCAGGACAAAGACCTTGGGGAAAACACACAGTTCAATGCCATGGATGGAGACTGAGAAGCAAAAGAGAGAAGGATGGAATGATGCATAGGAGGAGAAAAGTATCGTGAGAAAGAAGAGAAAATATCCAGGAAGAGGTGAGCCACGGAGCCGAATGCTGCAGAGAGGTGAAGAATGAGATCTGGCAATTAAGGAAAAACTGAAAGAGAGAACAGTTTTAATAGAACGATGACACAGATCACAAGGGGTTTAGAAGACACTAAAGGAGAGGAAGTAGAGGCATTGAATCTAGATGCCTTTTTCAAGTTCAGGAAGGAAAAGGAAACATAGCTTTTACCATGTGCCAGGCACTATGCTAGATGCTTTACAAATATTAGGTCATTTGATCCTCACACCAACCCTCGGAGATAGGTGCTATTATTATCCGCAGTTTCTAAGGGAGCAAATTGAGGGAAACGATTAACAATTTGCCCAAGGTCACATAGCTAATTTGTGTCAGAGGTCAGTTTTGAATTCAGCTGGTACAAGCTATAGCCTCTCTACCAGCTGGCTGTTATCTCTGCTGTTTAAATGTGAAAGGAAAGTGAGATAAAGGATGGGGAAATTGATTTTTAGAGAGGCAGAGATGAAAGTCACAAAGCTGGTAAATGTCAAAGCTAGGATAGATAACGCATTTGTTTCTTTCTAGAAAAACTAGACTTGTGAGGAGTCTGCTAAAGTGCAGCTCTCCTTTCAAGTTTGACTTACGTAGAGAGTTAAAAATTGAGAAGAATTTTGATACACTGTGAAAATACTTCTTGCGTTGAATTCATAGATTTTTGATACTTTGACCTCAGTCCTAAAAATGTTTTTGTATTTTCTGTTTGTTTCCTTGCTTTTCCTTCATAAATTCCTTTGTTATAATGGCATTTTCTTGTTACTGAACTGTCTGTATAATTAGCTTGGATAGGATGCTATTTTATTTTAGTGTTTTCCAGTAGTTTTTGTCAGTGATTCTTCCCAATCTCTCACAGTTATTTTTGCAGAGCAAGGTAGGAAAATTAAGTCACAGAGAGGTAAATCACCTTTCAGAAAAATAGAGGGTCTTGACTGGGGTGTATAGCCCCCATAACTAGCTCACCCTTCACTATTGTCTACTGTAGCTTACCCTTAATCAGGAGGACAACAAATCTCTTTTCAGCCTCACCCTAGCCTCATCTGGAGAGAATGAATTACACCCTCTCTTTCCTTACTGGTATACAGAGCAAAAGCTGTGCTGTGGCCAAAAAAGCAGGAGCCACTTGGTGTGGAGCCAAACATCCTGGGCCTGGAGTATGTGCTTAGTTTAAGCCAAGGCTTGACAGCATCAAGATGAAGTATCCAGCTCAGGCAGCTGTAGCTGTGGCCTGATTGGCTGTCCCTGCATAGCTGCCCAGGCCCCTCTTCTCTGTTCATCCCTACCATGCAAAGATCTATTCATTAACGGAAGAAGAAGCAGGCCATCCAGAAATCCTCTGTGGTGCCCTCAGCATCTACCACAGGAAGGGAAAAACCCCCCTTTGTGTGAGGCTGCTGGCCAGCCGATCTTTCCTGTCAAAGCCCTTTAAAAAATTCTGCCTGTATACTTACAATGAAAGCAGAATGACAAAGTGAGACTTTCTTTAAGTCCCTGAGTCTGCTGTAGCTTAATTTAAATGGCATACCCTTATAATACCTTAGTGAAACCCTCTTTGATTCCCCCCAGCTGGAAGTAATCCTTTCCTCTTCTACATATAGTTTCTCCCTCCTCCATGGCACTTATCATATCTCTTACTCTGTGGTTTTTCTACTTGCCTTTTTATCCATCTGTTGAATTCTAAACATCTAATGCAGAAATTGTTTACAAAAGTTCATCTTTATATTCTTCATTGGATTTGCCCATAATCAGAACTCAGTCATTTTTGGTTGAATGAAGGTTGCTTTGGAACCTTTCCCTTGTTCCACTCTACCAAAAACAGTGCTTAAAATTTCTCTAAATCATTCCTCAGTTGATGGACATTTACTTTGTTTCCAATTCTTTGCTCTCACAAAAAGTGCTGCTATAATTACTTGGGTGTATATAAGGATTTTCTTCTTAATAATGGACTCCTTGAGACATAAGACCAGTAATGGAATCTCTGGCTCAAAGGATATGGACATTTTAATCACTTTATTTGCATAATTCCAAATTGCTTTCCAAAATGATTTTTTCATTTCTTAGCTCCACCAGCAAAGTCGTAGTTTGCTTATCATTCTACAACCTCCCAACATTGAGTATTGACATTTTGGGTTCATCTTTTCCAATTTGCAGCAAGTGAGGTAAAAGCCTGAAGGTTGTTTTGACTTACTTTTATTATTAGTGATTTGGAGCATTCTTTCATGTGGTTGTGAATACTTGGCATTTCTTCTTTGGAGAACTGTTTGTTTGTAAGACCACTTACCTGTTTGAGCAATGGCTATTATACATATAATACTGTATTTATTATATATGTAACATTGTATTGTTTTATGATTTGAAAAACTTTCTAAATATTATCCCATTTTATTCTTACAACAGCTATGGAAGGAAGACATTATTATTTTCCCCATTTTACAGATGATGATAGTGGGACAAAGTTAAAGTTATTTGCCTAGGATGATACAACTAGTAAGTGTCTGAGGCCAGATTTGAACTTAGGTCTTTCTGATTCTAGGTGCAGTGCTCTAATTTAACTCATGGGATATGGGTTCACTAAGGAAGTTTCATGGAGGGAAGAGAAGAGAGGACAGGAAAGACCTTTGGGATCACCATGTTTAGTGGGCAGTTCATGAATGAATATCAAACAAAGCAACTGAAAAAGAATGGTCAGAGAAGTAGGATTGTGTGTGTGTTTGTTCTTCATTGCCAAAGGAGACCATGACATAAGAGAAATGATGACATGACTTGCACTTGACTTTGTTTTGAGTGAGGGAAGGCTGTGAAGATTACCAGCCTCACTTCTCCTCCAGAGTCATCTGAATCCAGTGACCAGATATTCATCAGGATGACTGGAGATGACCCAGGATGAAGCAATTGGGGTTAAGTGACTTGCCCAAGGTCACACAGCTAGTGAGTGTCAAGTGTCTGAGGTGAGATTTGAACCCAGGTCCTCCTGACTCCTGCACTGGTGCTCTATCCACTGCACCACCTAGCTGACACCAGACAGGTAGGAAAAGAATGAGGAAAGAGTACTATCTTAAAAATCCAGAGAATAGAGAGCATCCAAGAGAAGAAGGTGATCAACCATGTTAAATGTTACATATAAGTAAACATGAATGAGGTTTCAAAAAAGACCATCATATCCAATAATTAAAACATCACTGGTAACTTTGGATAGGGCAATTTCAGTTGAATGATGAGGTTAGAAGTCAGGTTGCAGAACTTTTAGAAGTGAATCAGAGGAGAGGAAATGGAGGTACTTAGTATAGCCTGTTTTCTCAAGAAGTTTAGCTAAGAAAAGAGAAGAGTCAAGACGGTAGCAGGCCAGGATATAAGATTGAGGGAGGATGTTTTTTTCAAGGATGGAAGAGACATGGGTATATTTGTAAGCTGTAAAGAAAGAACCAGTAAAATAGGGGGAGAATCAGATATTGCTGTCAATTGATGCATGAATGCTACCACTAAACTAAAGCAAAAGTAAAGTGAAACGGGAAGTAAAACATCCTGTGGATCCTTCAAAGTCTGATCGTTTTTTCTCTAGCCAAAACATAAGGGCAAGAAGATGCCTAGCTGAAGCCGAGACTTCTCTTCTCCTTTCCATGGTGGCTTCTTCTCAAGGGTTGCTGGAATATCACATCTGCTCCAGTTTTTGGAACTGAACTAACACATTTACAATGTCATTAGAAGGCCTCGACCCCATTAGCAATCTCATATCTAGTGAAATCAGGAGAGAAAAGGAAGTTGCCATTAAATGACTCACAGTTTCACCTTGGAGAAGCGAATAAAGGAGGTGATCTACATTCCCTTTGGGAATGATGAAAGCCTGATGTAATGAAACACTTGGTAATTTCATTTTGCAAAACATGATAAACACAAGCAAAATTTAATTATGAAAATAATCATTTCAGCTTTTGTATTCACAACTCTTGCAGAGAATGAAGGTGTAGAAAAATAATTTGAAGAATCCAATCCTACAAGCCAAGTCAACAACTTTGGGGAGTTCACTAGGAAGGTGAGAACAAGGGAGAATGTGAAAAATTATGTTGGAAAATGTGGTTTGAGTGGGAAGGTAAATATCATCACACAAAACGGAACACTATCTTAATAGAAAGGAAGCTACTATTTACTCATGTAGGAGTCTTACCAAAATCAGTTGTCTGTGTACAATCAGACCATTGATTCGTGAGATCAAAAATAAAAAGTAAACATTAAGTTGGAAGATAAGAGAAAATGACAAGAAGTCAGTCACTGACTCATTTTGTCAGCTTAAATATTGTATATTAAGACAACACTGATGATAAAAGATAAGACAACATTGACTTTGAGTATACCTATTTTCCAAAGAATTTTAGCCAACACAAATCAATAGGTATATAACAAGGAGGCCAAAAGACCCAAGAAATTCCGCTTGCTATCAATCACTTGATCTACTTTCCAAGCAGAGACGTGACCTCCAAGGGCAGCACCCTTTTTATAAAAGGTTATAGAAGAAGATGACAGAAAATTATGAGCAGTATCATGCCATAAAACAGCGAAAAGCAGTGAAGGTGAAAGTAAGTCTGCAGAAACCTTGCCATACCACCTAATGAGCTATATCAATACAATCACATCCAAAGAATAAATAGAAAATAGAACCGATTTCTCTACATTTTGCTGATGTGTTTTTATCATCAGTGACAATGGAATCATTGTCATAAGACTTAGTGAGTTTTTATTTTAAAATAAAAGTTACAGCATCTAAGTTTCTCTATGTTATGTGAAGGTATAGAAATGGTACTTAAGAAAAGATTGGGAGAACAACCGGGTCTGAATAGGTAAACATTGTGTGCAATGTATTGTATAATGATTGTACAAATCTGTGCTTGAGGTAACTATCTCAAAAGCCTTGAGAGAGAATTTTATAAACTTTCTCCTGAAGAGGAAGAAATGAAATAATGGAATAAAAAATATGGATAATATTATTTTACCTCGTAAGTGAGTTGAGTATATCAATAACTACTGACTCACATGCCTGTGTGTTTATCTTAAAAGATATGTGCATGGCAAACACATGTATTAAAGCCTTCCTTGATGATAATGTAAAAAAGTTTTCACAAGAGATTTTCTATAGCCTCTTCCTTCTTTAGCCCCATTGATGATTTAAAGATAATGCAAAATATAACCATATATATTGCTTGTCAGTTACAAAAAAATTGAACATTTGAGTCTGCATAGCAAAACAGCCTTCAAGGTTCTCCTTTAAGTAGTAGTCTTTTATGTATGTGTTAAGATCATACAAGATTCCTTGATAAACACGACCACAGAAACCTATCCCTTTGAGAGCTCCCTGGTTATCAGTATTAAGGGAGAAACCACGCTAGGGGATGGATGTTTGCCAAAAAATGATCATCACTATCATAGATGTGATCTTCTGCAAGACCTGAAGGAAGAGGAATTCCCTATTGTTGACATTTTCAGGTGCTTTTGTTTGCAGATGACATTGGACTAATTGCTTCAGAATACTGCAGAACCTTCTCAGTGAGATCTCTCTTTATTCATAATAGGCAATGAATATAAAAAAAAATACATTTAGAAAAAAAAGAACAAACAATGCCTGTTGTCAAGAGTATGACATAATTTAATGTCCATTTCATATACTTCATAGATTAGCCCATAACTGTAGTTGGGCAATGATGTAGATGGACAATGCATTTGGTCCAGAACTGAACAGAAGGGGAAAAGTGAGCTAGATAGCATTTGGAAATTGCACAAGGATTTTATTGTTAGACTTCTCCAAGACAAAAGGAAGAAAACAATCTTCTTCAGATTAATGTTTTCCTGGTGATTGTATAAGGTGGAAAACCTTGATGTTACAAACAGCAAAGACAAAACTGAATAGTAACAGAGAGATAGATGGTGCACAAAAATAGGCTACACATGTTTCCAGTGAAGATATAGATGTAAGAAAAAGGTGAAAGGAAATGTCTGAACAGAAAAGAAGATGGGAGTAAGATCATGGAGTAAGATCAAGAAAAAATAGATGGATGCCCCAACTGCCATGGTGGCCATGAATGAGAATGAGAAAGAACCTGGAGAGTTTAACCTAGAGAAAGGACCTCAGAGAATGGACAAGAAGGTAATCTTTTGTTAGTTTGTGCAGAGGTTGGAACAAAGTGAAAGTATTATTACACCCATTTCACAGATGAAGAACTGAGCCCCGGAGAGGTTAAATGATTTCTGCAGGGTTGCACGACTGAAATAGTATCATATGATGATGAAGTATCAGAGCCAGGATTGAAACCCAGGAACTTTGGATTGTAGGTCCAGGTTTATTCCATTATTCCCAAGATTTCTCCAAGGATTAAAACCAATACAAAAATAAAACAAACAAAATAGCCCAACAGTTTCAAGTGAAGCATGAGTTCAAATTTCCCCAGTGCCTCGGTGGACATTGGTTCCTTCTAGAATTTCTGTGACGCTGGAGCAAATAGAGTCCTGCCATTAAAGAATATCCTTTTTCAGTTCACTTTGTTCCAAAGTGCCCTGGTAAGCTCGAATTTTGGAGATGAGGTCAATTAAAGATTATCTTCTTTTTTTAGTAATTTTAAAAAGTAGAGAAAAAGTGCTGGGGATGGAAAAGGGAGAGAAAGAACAGGATAGGAAGAAAGGTATACACGTGTGTTTGTTTCCCAGCGTTTAAGTTATTCTCCATCGGCCATCTGCTATTTTGGGTACTGAAGCAAAACATTTAGAATGCTTATGTTTGTTTTTATGATCGGCATTCATTCTTCCATCCATTAGGTGTTGGGAGTCATTAGTATAGGAGGAAAATGAAAATAACAAAATTCTAAAGAGACATATATCTTATTTACAAATTTCATAAAACCATATAAAGAAGTATCACCTTTTTAAAACATCTGAGTTTGGAAAGCATTTTTTCCCCTGTTCAAATTAACTAAGGTTTCATGTGTTTATATTATTTTGGATCTACTTTCCCCGCCCTCTCTTTGGACCTTTTATTTGTTTTAAAAAAAACACAAATCAGAGTCAGGTTTTTTTTTTTTTTTTTAAACAATTACTCAGTGTTTTCATTCACAGCTCTGATACTTCTTTTGGTAAATGAGCCTGCACTTTAGGTAATGCTGTAGAGTCAAAATGAAAAGAAAAAAAAAATCAGGGCTCATGCTTTTCAGCAAATCCTAATTTTATTTTTAAGTGGATAATTAGTTGAGTCAGAAGCATTTACTACTCAGAGTAAATCTCTACTAAACATTTTTTGAATGCTGGGAAATTGTTTGTACTTCCATTGTATTTTTGTAAAGTATTTTGTTTACATTTTCTAAGTTAAATAGTTACAATGCTTACAAGTTGATTTCTTATTCTATATTTATGCTCCCTATTTCAAAACATCTTAGCCAGAAATGATTGAGAATTTCACAATTCAATTGCTTTCAAATAAATATTTACTTTAAATAATAATTTCTTTGAAAGTTCTTAGGGGAACATTCATTTAAATTACATAATATATTGGTTGTATAGTTATTATATAATTATTCATGGAAATAATTTATTAAAGTGGAACACGTGATTTGTGATTTAAAGTATAATTGTTCAATTAGTCATAAAATTATAACTTCATGATGGTGTTTGGGAAAATGGGGGGAGGAGAATTCTTGTTTAATTTCACATGTAGTATGACATTTATGTTTATAAATTACTTTTTCTTTGGAGAGGTAAAGGAAGTAAAGTTGAAAGTGCAAAATGTTTTGGTAGATTTTCTTAGGAGGAGGTTTTAAAATAATTTGATCCAATATTGTCCCAGCTAACTAAGCAAAATGCTTTTATGCTAAGCCATTGTATTGCATTGAAATATACATTACAGGAAATCAGTGGACAATAGGTATACTGTGAGTTTTATGCTAGGAAAAATAGAAGCCTTTACTTTGCTAAGGATAGTTCAGGGAAAACCTAGGTACCATGTAATCTGGAAAAACCTGAATGAGGCCACGATCAGAGGATTCTTTTCCTCCAGACTCTTTGTTTTTAAGCAGTTTGAATACATACGAGTTCTTTCACACAAACATCTCACAATGGAGGCAATAGGGAGCCATACAAAGAACAGTTTCATAATTATTATTGGTTTTCCACCATAAAAGTGAGATAACTGACCCACAGAGGTAATGTTAATGGATCCCTCTGGGGATCAAAAAGTCATATAGTCAGTCAGGCCATCACATACTTATTACGTGTTAAGACAGGGGTCTGATTTGTCAGTCTCATGAAACTTATGAACTCCTCAGGAAAAAAATGTTTTTAATTTATAAAATAAAATAATAGGGTTACAACCAGTCATATTGAACTAATTACCCAAATATTGAAGCAAAATAATATAAGCTCACAGAGTATAGGATAAGAACCCCAATACAAAGAGGATAGAGCTACAAAGAATGGCAAAAGAAAGGTGGTCTTACAGAGCTCACCTCAGAATGGGGGGTGGTGAAGGGGAGAGAACATAACAAGTAACTACCTGCTTACAAATTATATGCAGTGTAAATGGAAGGTGATCTCAGAGGGAAGGCACTTGCAATGTGGGAGGATGGCAGAGAAGGGATGAGTCCTGTCAAAGGTGGGATTGGTACTTGAGCTGAGTCTTAAAGGAAGGCCAGGGAAGCCAGGAGATGGAAGTGAAGAAGGAGACGATAAAGGGCAAGGAGACTAGAGATGCGGTGTCATGGGCGAAGAACAACAGGTCATTGGATGGTAGTGTTTGTGGAGACAGGTATAAGAGGATGGGAAAAGCAGGAAGCGGTCAGGCTTGAGAAAACAACCACAAAATCTTTTCTGAAGTATTTCTGAAGGGCTTACTAGGGGAGAAACCCACAAGGATCCTTCATGTTAATGAGGGAGGACAATTCATCAAAGGAAATGAAAAGGAAGGGGTAGATGAAGTTATCCCACATGAAGGAATGATAGAGAAAGTGAGTCAGGATTGCAGACTGGAAGGGTCACCCTCCTTAAGATGGGGGTTCTGGGAAGGAATCAACCTAGAAAAAGGGAGAATCCAATAGGGTGGAAGACCCTTCCAATGTGAGACTTCCAAGGATTGAGTGATTTTCCACCATGAATATTTTCTGTAGCATGCATAGTAGATCATTCAGAGCTAAGAGTACAGCTTGGAAAGTCATGAAGACAGGGCTGATTTAGGCATCCTTCTTAATTTAAATAGAGCTTTGAACTTTAAAGGAAAAAAGTCTTAAATGCCTTGATGTTTGATCTTGGAAGTAATAGGAAGCCACTGAAGTTGAGTGAGTGTGTGTGTGTGTGTGACACAGTCAGAATTCTAATTTAGGAAAATCACTTCACAGTTGAGGGGAGAGTAGGATGAAATGGGGTGAGATCTGAGGCAGGGAGGCTAACCAGCAGGTCATTACAATAGTACAGGTATCAACTGATGAGAGCCTACAACAGGGTGATGGTTGTGTGTGACAAGAAAGAGACATAGACATGAAATGTAGTAAAGAAAGCAAGGAAAAGACTTGACAAGAGCATGGAATGTCATGTGTGGTACAGTGGGAAGGCCAACCTCACTGGATCTTGGAGTATTTTTTATTTAGGAACATATAACTGCCAGAGTGGGAAGGAGTTCAGTTACAAAGAGCTTTGAATGACAAAGAGACTTTTATTTTTGATACTGGAGGAAATAGGGAGCCATAAACAGATTATTAGTAGGAGTCTTAAAGAATATGTAATCCCGTGCTTTCATTTTACAGGTAAGGTCATGGAAGCCTGATAGGTGAAGTAACTTGTTCTGTGTTAGGCAATGAGTTGAGTTGTGGCAAACCATTATCAGGATCCAAACTCTCCAGACTTTTGATCCTTTTATTAAAGGACTGTTTTCAAATTCACTCACGGTTCAAATTCCCATTCTTGGACAAGTTACATCCTCCTCTATAGGACTCAGTTTCCTCATCTGTAAAATGAAACTGTACACGTTAATGTCTAAGGGTCCAAGAGTTCACATTAGTGTAGAATTTTGACTGAACCAAGAATTTGTTTATGTTACTCTCTTTAAGTCCTTGTATGTCTCCTAGTCCATGTGTATGGCTATATATGATATGTGCCTTTGAGACTTTGCAGGCATTTGTGCAACCTTATGGGCTTGCTCTTTGAAAGACTCCTAGAATTGATGATTTCTTCTCACCAGCTCTCAAGGACCTGAGGGCCTGTCTATGCGGTCTCAGACACATCTACTGCTATGAAATAGATAGAAAGGGGAGGGGGCAAGAAGAAGCTAAGAATAATTAAATGTCCAAAAGGGTTCGGGGGATCTTTTCCAGAGGATTTCTGTTCTTTCAGTCTACTCCGTTGGCCCAGTGTGGAGGTGGTCAAGAGTCCTGCACCACTGGCATTATATCTATGCAGGAGTCAGAGTTGAAAGGGACCTGATACATTATGTAACCTACCTTCCCTTGTCTCATTTTACAAAAGGGTAAACTGAGCCCCAAAGAGTTGAAGGGACATCTTCAAAGTCACACACTCAGTCATTGGTGGAACTGGGATTCAGAACGCAGAACTCCTGACAGGAGTTCTTACCAAGCTACCTCCTAGGCCCTGCAGGATTGGGGTTGGGAGAAGCCTGAATACCCTCCTATGGGGATGCAGAACCTCTGTCCCAAGAGAACCAAGGAACCCACCCTTTCATTCTTGAGGCCTTTCCTTTCTAAATTGAATGAGTGTTCTGCCAAGAAATACAATGCAGACATCAGAAAGTCACTCAGGTGACTTTGAACAAGTTAGGTGACCCTGCTACCAATTTCTGAGTTACATTATTTGTATGTTTCCTCTATGGTGTTGCAATTGTCACAAACTGTCTCGTAACAGCAAGATCTATATGTACTTTGTTAAGCACATGCTGAACCCCAAAGGACTACAAATTATATGTTTTCTATTGATTATGTTAGGTGGCTCTAATTATGCTGTGTTATGAGTGTCAAGATATTAAATCTCCCCCTCAAAAATGTGAGTGAGATCCCTTAAGGGAACATTCACAACCACTTTGTGATCTAGACAATTGTCTCCTTGACATTTCTAGGTTAGTCTTTCGAGTCAGCGTTCTTTTGAGTCACACCTTTGATGTTAATCCTTCACCTGAGGATGTTGATATTTCATTCAGTTGTTCAGTCATTTCAGTTGTGTCTGATTCTTCATGACCTGTTTTTGCAATTTTCCTAGCAAAGATACTGGAATGGTTTTCTTTTTCCTTCTCTGGCTCATTTCAGAGATGAGGAAACTGAGGCAAAGAGGATTAAGTGACTTGACTAGGTCACACAGCTAGTGAGTATCTGAGGTCAGATTTGAACTCTTCCTGACTTCAGAGCTGGCACTCCATCCACTGTGCCACCTAGGTTTCCCTTTTCATCCTGAGGTTTCTGCTTTGAACAGAGGCAGTTTCAAAATGGGGATGTAGATCCTCCCAGGGGCTCAGATCTCACTTTCTTCAGTGGCTATAGGGAAGAAGATCTGAGGAGGGCTAGGTGTAGGGAAAGGGACTTGGTGTTACTTTCATACTCTTAAGACCTTTTGCCAACACATATCAGTGGTAATGTGGAGGTAGATTAAGCAAGAGCAGTATGCAAAATGGTTTGCATGTAGAATCCATTTAGTTCTGATGTAGCCACAACAAGTGGAAGAAACTATTTCCTGGCAAACTAAAATGATGGAAACCAAATATTTTGGATGAGGGAGCCTACCCAGAGAGGAACAGATTCTCCCTGTCATTTATCATGTGATAAATCTCCACCTTTGTTCTGGGTGTTTCTATGTCTCACTGAGCAGGATAGTCGATGTCTTAATCCTATGAATCACCTAGCCTCACCTTTAGCATGGGACACATCCCCCCACATGCTTGTTTGGAGCCTAATTGCAGGTCTCCTTTTTAACAGTCTGCCTGAATCCCCAAGTGTCCTCACCTCCCGGATTTAAAATAACGACATGGCAACAATAGTTATTATCGTTATTTCCTTCTAAGGTGAACATCCGGGAAAGTCCTTGAGTATCTTAAGCTGCTTATTGAAATAACTAGTAAATGCCTTATTATCGATGATTCATTTCAGGCCTGAGCAATGACCTGTTTAACACTTGAGTTTTATCCAAGTATAGCTTTATGCTTGATAAATGCTATTGCTTTGTATATTGAGGTGAATTCCTGAAATATCAGCAGTCTCACATTCAATTGTATTTCTAGTTTGACATCATGGATAGATAAACACACGGGGTTCAATCAGAAAAATGTATTCCCCCACTCAATTTTCCTTCTGTCCCATGTCATGAATTTGTGAGGTGACGGGAAGGAGCTGAGGAAGATAAAGGAAGGAAGATAAAACTGAAGTAAAATTTCTAACTCTGGATCTATTAGCACCAAAGTTTATCAAAGAACTGATTAGTCAGATACTTTTATACATCTTGTATTTTAAAATATTTCCTGTCTTGCCCTTTGTCACTGTCTCACTGTTATCTGTCTGTATCTATGTGCCTCTCTTTGTTTCTGTTGTCTGTCTCTGTCTGTCTCTGTCTCTCTATCTCTCTCTCTCTGTCTCTCTCTCTCTGTCACACACACACACACACACACACACACACACACACGCATTACGCACAAACAGAATAATTTCTTATTCTTATTTGAAAGTCTTCTTCTAGGAACAGCCAGGTGGTGCAGGGGCAGCTAGCTGGCCCAGTGGATAGAGTGCTGGGTCTGAAGTGTGGGATCAGATCTGACCTTAGACATTGATTAGCTGTAAGACCTGGGAAAGTCACTTAATCCTATTTTCCTCAGTGCTTCATCTGTAAAATGAGCTGGAGAAGGAGGTGGCAAACTACTCGAGTAACTGTGCCAAGAAAACCCCAAATGGAATCATGAAGAGTCCCACCCTACCGGAATTACCAAACAACAGACAACAAGAGCAACTTCCAGGAACATTAATCACCTAGTCATGAACAATGAGAAAGGGAGAAATAAAGCAGTTACAAAGAATATACACTTAATTATATAGCATAGGAAGGAAACTCTTCTAGAGCCTGCCTTAGAAGTCTAATGAACTTAAAACCATTCAGAAATCAAATTTATTGATTCAATAAGCTTGCTTACAAATATCCTTAATATACATCAGACTCAGAACAGGTGAAGTAGAAACATAAGATTACATGGGAAAGGAGTCTTATGAAAAACAACAAGGGAGGGTAGATAACGTTTTGAGGTACTGATAATAAAGGAAAAGATAGAAAAATCCCTCAAAGTCGATAGAAGTGTAACAGCCACAGAAGTTTAAGGCCAATTATGTCAGGAGCATGACACCCAAATGTACAATAGTATATCATAACACAGGGTGCTAATCAAGAATGACAATAATGGCTCTTAATCACTGGCAAAAAAAAAGAGGTTATGTATGTCCCAGATATTTCCTTTAGGAAGACATAGAACTGTGATTCCTTAAAAAACGTCCACTCAGAATGGTTAAAAATAAAACCTTAGAGGGTTAGCTTCAGTTATCCAGATAATTTGCTCAAGAAGAAAAAACTTGTTCCTGATAATCCTGGATAAATGAGATTTTGTTTGGGGGTAGAGTTGGGGTGGTTATTTGGGTATGCCTCTTTTGCTCTCTAAACCCCTGAGAAAGGGCTAATATTAGGGCATCTGATTTTTACATCTTGAAAGTGGAATCTGCTGTACCCTGGGTTAGAATTGTGGGCAAAATCAAATGTATTTTTAAAGAAAAAAAGAGATTTTATGATATTTCCGTAGTTCTGAAAAATTATTCTAATGCATATGATTAAAGGTCATATAACAAACAAATAGTATAAGTGAGTAGGAGATATTATATCAGTTCACAGTTTATTAGCAAATCCTCTATAAGGACAAACTCCATCCAGACACTGACAACAGAAATGTAGGATGATAAAAATGATAAAAGAGTTAAACATAGACAATAGAGGAGAATAGGGAAAGCTATGAGCCTAGAATTCTGAGTTCTTCAAAAAGTCATAGATTCACTCCATTCGTATTAGTAAAGGATGACTATTTCATTTTAGACTATTGGGTACAGTGGCTGGGGTAGGGAAGGACATAGAGAATTATTTGTTCTCTGACATTCTCTTCCAATTAACATTGACTTTATTTTGCTGGGTATTTGTGGGGGTAAGGGGTGATGGTGGGAGTGCTGTGAGGTATGTAGTATTTTTAAAGTTATCACTAATTTTGGTGAGAGAATTTTGTTTGGGTGCTTTGTCAAAGTCCTTGAGATATTTGGAGATTTTTTTAATATGGAGTCACTATTGTATTGTGGGGAAAGTACTGGTCAGGATTTAATCCCAGGTCCCTCTCTACCATTTACCACGCTTCTGGTTCCTAGAAAGTCATTTAGCCTTTCTGAAACTTAGTTTCCTCTTCTTTCAAAAGAGGATAATGCTCTTTGAACTACATATCTTACAAGGCAGTTATGTGGAAGACTACTTTGTGAACCATGAGATACTTTATAAATGTGATATTGATCTCATTAGACCTTTCTAACAAAAAGGAACTAATCATGGTTGGAGAATTGAGCCCCTTTCTACCTCTTAAAATTCATTGAAAACCAGAAGCTTTGTTGTGGGGATTTGCTAATCTTTTCTTCCTAGTAGTCTCAGTGAGTTTTGACTGGACTAAGTTCCAAGAGGGATTTGGCTGCGCATAGTCATAATTGCAATTCAGTTCAATTCAACTAAATCCATTGCAACCCAACATTTATTCAGTGCAAGACACTATGCTTGATCCTGGGAGCACAAAGACAAAAAAATTAAAAAAAAGAGAACTCCTGCCCTCAAGGAGCTTATGTTCCACTGTGTGGATGATATAGTATATCAACAAATACATAAATACAAGGTAAATTTAAGAGGAACAGAACACTAAAAGTTAGCTGTGTGAGAGGGGAAGGAATCAGATTCTTTATAATTCCCCAACTTTAATTGCAACAGACATCAATAAGTGCAACACTATTTGCCATATGGAAACCACTGTTGGCACAGAGTAAGGTAAAATAAAAGTTTTTCTCTAGTCAGGGGTTCTTAATCTGTGGTCCATGGGCTTGTTTGAAAAAAAAATGAAACATAATTGGTTTCCTTTGTAATCCCAAATATTTTATTTTATGCACTTAAAAACAGTCTGAGAAGGATTCTATATTCTTCAGCAGACAGTCAATGATACAAAAAAGTTAAACCCTTTGCTGTAGATGATTTTCAGAGAGAAATGCTTGAATGGTAATTAATGCTAATTAAACTAGAGTATGGGAGAATAAGTTAACAAAGTACAGATCAATACCAGAGCTAAGTTATTTTGACATTATTTGTGTTTTGAAGACCTGGGCTATTATTCATCATTGAAAGCAACTGAAAGGGACCCAAGAGTGTAAAAAGGAAGATGTTAAGGAGTGGCCTGGATGGATTAGAGAGGACCTGGTTTGTTTCATATTTGGTCTGGTCAATTTTCCGTACGTCTTAAAAAATAAAATGAAATCCAAATTAAACAAAAATGTTTTGTGATGTGTGTGTGGGTCAATGAAAGAGCATATAGAGTACATACCAAATGTATGTCCAGGGAATAATTTAAGGGAGCAGAGAAAATGAAGTATTTGGCAAAGGCAAGCTTTCAGAGATGTCCAAAGGCAGGTCTGAGAGTTGTGGGTCAGATTCTCTGCTCATATAACCCAGTGAATATTATATCATTCACTTGCTTAAAGGGAAAATTGGGATCAATGGATCACCAGTTGTGCCACTGCTCTTTTTCCTAATTATTATTAATATTATTGCTTACTGCTTGTAAAAATAAAATAGAAACCCCTTCAGATTAACAATCTGTTTGCTTTGGAACAAAATAATAACTTTGAGACAAGGGGAAAAAAGTATTACTAACCTTGCTTTAAATTAATAAGTTGTTGAAAAACCTTACAAGATATAAAATAGCATCTAATTAGAAATAGTTCATCAAGTGAGTGTTTCATAGTTCATCAAGTGATTTCCATCAAGTGATTGTTTTTTCAAAAGGACCTGAAGACTCCTTCCCTTCTCCTTACCCCCTCTGTTGATTTTTATAGAGGCTAAGTAAATCAACTGAGGAACTAGAAATATATTTTCTTGTGACAGAACCTCAGCTATAAATTTCAGAGCATTCTAACTTCCCCATAGGGAGACGGTAAAGGCACAGAAGATAACATAAGAAAGTAGAAAAAATTCCAAAGTTAGAGCCTGTTTTGTTTTGCTTTTTTTTTCCAAGAAAAAGCCATAGAATTTACTCCATGTACATATTTATTTGGTGTCTATTCCAACCAATACCCTTCTTGGATGGAAGAAGGACTTCTTTGGGACTATCCTGTTTAATCCTAGGTGCTGTATTTTAGGAAAGGCTTTCAGAAGCCAGAAAATGTCTAGAAGAGACAACCAGGAGGGTAAGAGATTCTTGAGTTAATAGCAGCAATGACACCTGGAACTTATATAGCACTTTAAAGATTGCAAAGGACGTTGAATATATTATCTCCTTAGATCCTTAAAGTTTGCAAAGCAATTTATAGATATTATCTCATTCAGATCTCACAACAACCTGGTGAAGTACATGGCATAATTACCCTCACTTTATAGTTGAGGAAGCTGAGACTGAGAGAGGCTAAGTGACTTGTCCAGGGTCACATAGCTAGGAAATATCAATGGCCTTTTGGAATTCCAGTCTTTCTGATTCCAAATCCTGTTACCTTCCTGCCATCTCAGGCTTGGTGGAAATGACCAAGGATGTTTATCAGGGCGAAAAGGGACCCGAAGAGGTTGTGATTGTTGTAAAATATCTGAAGGGGCTGTACGTGGAGCAGCGATTCGGCTTTCTTTCTTGGCCTCAGGGAATAGAACCAGGAGCAATGGGTAGAAGTAGCCAACAGATAAATTTACATTTGTCTCAACAACTGGAATGATCTGAGAGTAGAATGGGTCAGAAGTGGTATCTTCACATTAAAGGTTTTCCAAAAGAGGCTGAATGACCACTTATTAGGTATGGTCTATGGGGGATTTCTTTCAGACATAGGTTTGACTCAGTGATTGCTAAGCTCTATTTCCAGATAAAATGTGATTATCTGAGGAGATATTTGACAAGTTTCTTTTTTCCCCGTTAGTTTCTATCATTCACTGTTATAAGATTTAGAGTTCCATTTTTTTCTACTTCCCTTCCCTTCTTCCTCCACAAGACAGCACACAATCTTATATAGTCTATATATGTACACTCCTATTAGACATATTTCCATGTTAGTCATCTCGTGAAGGAAAAATCAGAACAAAAAGGAAAAACCACGAGAAAGAAAAAAAAGAGAAGATAGTGTGCCTTGATCTTCATTCAGACTTTACAGTTCTCTCTCTCTGAGTGGGGATAGCATTCTCCATCGTGAGACCTTTGGAATTGTCTTAGATCATTGCATTCCTGGAAAAAGTTCAGTCTATCAAAGTTGGTCATCAAAATAACACAAAGTTATTGTGGAAGTGTTTTCTAGGTTCTGTTCCCCAACTGAGAGCTTTCATTTCCAGATATTAGCACTGTCCTTTACAATATTTACTAAATATTTATCTTGTCTTGAAAGCCAAATTAATCTGTTAATTTTATAAATACGCTTTCTAACTATACTTCGATATGGAATCAGATTTATATTAAGAAGGAAGCTTAGAGATCATCTAATATAAGCTCCTCTTAGTTATCAAACAGGAAAAGTGGAATTTAAACCTAGGTCTCCTGAAGAGCTACAGCAAGTGATTTTTGCATCTGGAGCAAGCAGTTCAAGTGCATCTGGGCCAAGCAGTGTACAATATGCTCACAGATCAACTCTTGAAGATAAATTCAGTTGTGATAGGGAGAAGACCTGAAGGGCACTGCCTCTTGTTGAGGAAACAGAGAAATGACTGGTCTGATAGGAAAAAGAGGAAGTACCATCTGGTAGCTTTGTATTTTAACTTATTATTCTTCTTAACTAGGTGTTAACCTCATTCCCCCTTTCCCCCCATACTTATGAAAGCCTGGAAATGTGGTCAGCACCTTTTAATTTTTTAAAAGTATTCAGTTTTTTTCCAGTGACATGTAAAATGTTTTTACATTCTTTTTTTTAAGTTTTGAGTTCCAAATTCTCCCTTTCTTTCCCTTCCCTCTCCCCTTGTTGAGAAGGCAGAGAATTTGATATAGGTTATACAAGTGCAGTCATGCAAAACATATTTCCATATTAGTCATGTTGTGAAAGAAAGGACAGACAAAAAAAGAAAAAGAAAACAAGTTAAAAAAAATAGTATGCTTCCATCTTCATTAAGAGTCCATCAATTATTTCTGTAGAAGTGGATAGCTTTCTTCATCATGAGTCCTTTTGGAAGTGTCTTAGATCATTATATTGCTGAGAATAGCTAAGTCATTTATAGTTAATCATCATGTAATATTGCTTTCACTGTGTACAGTGTTCTGATCCTGTTCACTTCACTTTGCATCAGTCCATGTAAATCTTTCCAGGATTTTGTTTTTTAATGAGAAGCATCCTGTTTGTCATTTCTTATAGCACAATGGTTTTCCATCACAATAATATACCACAGCCATTCCCCAATTGATGGGCATCCCTTCAGTTTCCAAGTCTTTCCCACCAGAAAAAGAGTTATTTTGTACAGGTATGTCCTTTTCGTTTCTTTCTTTCTTTCTCTTTCTTTCTTTCTTTCTTTCTTTCTTTCTTTCTTTATTTCTTTCTTTCTTTCTTTCTTTCTTTCCTTCTTTCCTTCTTTCCTTCTTTCCTTCTTTCTTTCTTTCTTTCTTTCTTTCTGGATCTGTTTGGGCTAGTTTCAAATTACTCACTAGAATGGTTGGATCAGGTCATAATTCCACCAATAGTGCTTTAATATCCTGATTTTCCCATAACCTCCCCAAAATTTATCATTTTCCTTTTCTGTCATATTAGCCAACATGATAGGTGTGAGGTGGTACCTCAGAGTTGTTTTAATTTGCACTTCTCTAATAACACCTTTTAATTTTGATGTCTTAGGAAAACCTGTAGTTACAGCTTTGACATGCTGCTTTTCAGGCTGGTGCCCTTTTTCTACTACAACTCCCTAACTTTACCTGTTTGCTTACTTTTCTCCATCCTCCCTCACAGTTGGGGTGATTGAAAAACACATTTCAGGAAGTTGATGAGCAGAAAACTCCTGCAAGTTTTTTCATTCGTCTTTTATTTATGAAGGTAACTTTTTGTAAGTTTGTTTGATTGAAACTGACTGCGGTTCTCAGTGATTGCGATTGGTTCCTGTCTTGTACTGAACCTAACACTCAAGAATACCAAATAAGTGCTTCTTTGGGTATTGTTCATTTCTGTCCTCATTGCCAGCAGAGTGCGATGCCCATTCTACCTCTACCTTTACCTTTTTTGCTCCTGTCTTTCCTTTGTCTCCCTCTTTCTGTCTTAAGTCTGAACTATCAGGAATGTATTAGTGTAAAATGAAGAAAAAATAAAATGAGTTTTTCTGTGGTGGATGCTATTGACAGGATTAGTTCTGGAGCAAGAGAATCCTTCAGGTCTCTAAGACACTTCCACCTATCCCCCAACTCCCACTACTTTTGGTTGCATTGGAACCAAAGAAACACCAAGGAAACCACTGGGCTCAATAAGTTGGAAGTAGAATCTCATGGGATCAAGAAAATGTATAGAAAAAACAATGCAACCTAGCCGATGAAAGGTAAAATTTGGCTTTTTTGAAGGAATGCATAATCTTACTATTAATCTCTCTGGGCCCCAGTTGTGTGAATCTCATGTGATGCCAACAGGGAAAGTAAAGCCCAGACATTGGATATGAGTCTACCCTTCATGACCATGGGGCCATATAGCAAGTTCAAAACAGAGCTCTAAGCAGACCCCAGATAAAATCATTCGGGAGGACAGGACTTTCTCCCCCAATCTATGATTTCCTCTCATATTCATCTTGGATATTTTTCATATCTATAGATATCTGCTCAGATTGTGGATCAGAAACAGAATTGTACTGAATGGACAGTGGGTTTGACCTATGGAATATTTCTGTGGGCTTCCTTGTCTCCAGTGCAACCAAAAATGGCAGGGGGTGGGGAGTGTTTAGAGCTATAAGGGCCTTTGGTGGCATCATGATCAGTACATTAGAAAAATAAATGCACCTACTCTCTCCTGGTATTGGGAAGCTCAGTTCCATTGGATAGCATTGTCACAGATATTCTAATCAGAAGCTCAGATAGGGAGATAGGTCTCATTTTCTTTATTTCTTCATGTTTCTTTTTTCATTCCTTCATCTCCCTTTCTCATGTTCTTTTTCCTTCCTTCCTTCCTTCCTTCCTTCCTTCCTTCCTTCCTTCCTTCCTTCCTTCCTTCCTTCCTTCCTTCCTTCCTTCCTTCCTTCCTTCCTTCCTTCCTTCCTTCTTTCCTTCCTCTCTCCTTCTTAACTTCCTTCTTCCTGCCTTCCCTTTTTTCTGCTAAACCCTCCGTTTTTGGGAGAGGCTGATAAGGAAAAGATAGTGTTGCTCAGTTGTCAGAAGTTTAGAAAAAACAAAATAGCCAGATAGTGGAAGAATTGGGCCTGAAGCATAGGTCTTCTGATATTAAGTCTAGGGTACTTTCAATTACATCTGACTTGACTCTAGTTTTTTTAATAGCTTGGCTTTCTAGATAAAATTGTGTCTAACTTGTAATCCATATCTATTGAAAAAGGTGTCATGATAACATGCTTTAAAGAAAAGACCATGTTCAAAAACATCCTTTGAATTTTGAGTTTAAATTGCCTTAGAGAAGATCTGCTTTACTACGCCAAGTAATCCCCTTCTCCCTCCAACCAAGAAACTTGGAAGATGAACTGATACATCTCAGCATCTTGTCATCATTGTTTCCTTCACCCTGCTATCCCCCTCCTGCTGTCCCTTCAGCCCATGCCAAACTGACAGGGGGGAAACAAGTTTTATTTCAATTGAGGAAAATAGTGCCAAAGATAACCAGTGTTTACTGATGAAACCCAAACGTTAGTCATAAAATTATACTCCAGCTCTTGGATGTGTAACAAGACGTAGTGCCAAGTCCACACAATGTCAACAGAAACTGTCTCCAAGTTTCTGGGCTGCCTTCGTATGAACAAGGTGGCAGCTTTCTGGTTATAATGGAGGGCTAAGCCCATTAGAATTGGCACAGAGCACTTATGTGCCCTCCTGACTGCTGTTTACATTATTTTCCCCTCCTCCTAAAATAACCTAGAGTAGCTGGGAGAGAAATATGTACAATACAACACAACACAAAACAGAACTCTATGACTTGGATTCCCTTTTCCAAGAAAGAATGAAGAATCCTCTTTGGACTATGGTATCCAGGAATGAGTATTTCTCCATTCAAATGTATCTTTTATGTAGCACTAAATAAAAGTCTTAGTAGCTACTTAAAGCACCGAGGGACTTGGGCAAGCTACCCATTAAGGTTAAAAGAGTAAATAATTCTACTTGGAGAGATGGATGGATAGATGGATAGGTGGATGGATGAATTCTGCAATTTAATGTGACCATAGGTCTTAGCCTCTCTGTTAGTCAATTTTTCATTGCATAAAATGAATATAAAATGTAGTGTTCATAGAAGGGCAGAGGGATGATGAAGTGCTTGTTTTCTATAGTGGAGATCTGCCTTAGAGCACAAGGACCCACATTGCTAAGGAATGCAGAGGTTTACTTTCTAATAAAGCATGAGCTAATAGGATGCATTTAGTAAGGAAGGGTTGAAAGGGTCCCACACTCGAGTTAGATATAGAAAAAAGTCTTTGCTGCATGAAAAAAATCACTTCACTCTCTCTGAATTCAGTTTCTTTGGATATAAATTGGGAATAATAATGCTGGCACCACCTAGTCACAGGTTTATTGTTGTTTTCTTTCTTTCTTTCTTTTTTTACTTTAGGAACAAAGCATTATGTAACCTCTGCAGCACTATTTCTTTGTGAGTACCTGCTGCCTTTGTTCCAGTGAAAATGTCTTACTATATCAATTCAGTTCAGTTGAATTCAATTCAGTTGAATGAGAAGTAGCTGATGGATTTATAATCTGGAAGACCTGAGTTCAAATCCTTTCTCAAACACTTACTAGCTTTGATACCCTAGACAAGTCTCTCTGGACCCTAGTTATCTCCCCTATATAATGAAAAAGTTGAACTCAATGTCCTCCAAGGTTCCTTGGTTTTCTTAATCTGTGATCCTTAATACATTTAACTAAATACATATTGATAATATTTAATATAAATTCTGCACTTTAATAAGGGTCAAAGCTTGAGTTAATAGGGACCTAATAGTCTCCCTTGTTAAGTAAACTCTGAAAATGCCTTTGTCAGAAAAGCAGACAGGCTTGACTTAGTAACCTCCTTAGGAGACTCTTCTCCTGGCATCTTAGTGATAAGGAAAATCACAGATGTCCTGAGTTGTAATTTCAATTGAAACTTTGTTTACCTGTGTCAGCTATTTCGAGTGCCTGTTTAGGATAGGAAGCCTTGTGGGATTCTCTTCTTATCATACGTCACAGAGACATATGTTTACACAACCTGGAATTGCAAGGTCCAACCGACACTACGTTGTTAATTGTCTTGTCTTACTAAATTTGTGCTTTGTTCAGCTAAGAGAGTTCCTTTCTCATGGTAAAATGTCTATAAGCCAGAAGATTTCTGTACTGGGTAGTCAGAATATTTTTCTGACTCCATAATGCATTATGTTATTGTTTTCTTTAATAGGTGATTGATTAATTAAATCATAAAATGTAAGCATTTAGTCTGTTGCCTTTTCTTCAACCAAGTTTTAGGTCAACAATATATTGAGTACTTACTATGGGTGAGGAATTGTGCTAATTGGTGGGAATACAGGGGAAAAAAATTAAAATGACTATCCTCTAAGAGGCAGCTGGATGTTTCAATGAATAGGGCAGTGGACCTGCAGGTGGAAAGGCTTGAGTTCAGACCTATGTTTAAACACTTACTAGCAGCATGACCCTAGGCAAATAATTTAATTTCTCTCTGATTCCCTATTTCTAAAATGGGAATGATACTAATAATTAATAATAATATATTTTTTCTCATAGTGGTTGTCAGGAGCAAGTGAAATAATGTGTAAAATGCTTTACAAATCTTATTGTGCTATATAAATTCTAGCTATATTCTCCTGTGGGTGGGGTGAAGCATATATAGAGTTAAATTATTCAAGTATATTATTTATTATTATGAAATGAGATAACATTTGCAACATATATATAGCAGAGAGCCTGGCTTATGGTAGGCACTTAAATGTTTATTCCCTTCTCTTTCCCTCACTAGTGGCAGGGATGGAATAACAACTTGGTAGCTGGAGGATGGAGCAGGACTCTGCTGGTAAGTGTTTAAAAACTGGCTTTCCAAAAATGCACACATGACACTCTTTTTAGTTTAATTTACACTATTAAAACTCTCCTTCACTTACTTAAGCCTAGCCAATCAACGAAATAAGAAAACAAACCCTGATTCATACCTTTTGCCAGTTTTTCAACATGTAAATGCTCACAATGAACATTTAATAATCAGCTCTCCCCAGGCTGTAATAGTTGACTCTAGCATAGAGTGAGGGTAATGTCAAAAGGCTCTCTAGAGGTATCACCTGAGGTGGGCTTGGCAGAAAGCTAGGGATTCTCCTAGGTGCTAAAGGAGGGCATATAGACTAGGCAAAAGAAGAGGTCTATACAAAGTCAGGAGATAGAATTCTAGGTATGAAGTAGAGTACATAGTCCAGTTTGACTAGAAAGAAAAGTGTTGTGTACTATGTAATCAGTCTAAAAAGATAGGTTGGAGCCAAATTGTAAGGGCTTTAAATGCCAGATGTAGGAGCTGATATTTTATCCTTGAGGTAATATGAACCACTCAATCTTCTTGAATGGGGAAGTGACATTGCCAAACCTACATTTTTCAAATACCCTGGGAGCTGTGTGCAATATAGGATGTAGTGGGGAGAAACTGGAGGCAGAGAACCCAATTAGGAGGTTATTATATTGGTTCAGAAAATCAGGGGTGGGGAACCTGAAGCCTCAAGGCCATATGTGGCTCTCTAGGTCCTCAAGTACAGTCCTTTTACTGAACTCAAACTTCACAGAAACTGTTCTTGTGTGTCCTCTAGGCCACAAGTTTCCCACCCCTGGTTCAGGTGATGACTAGGGCTTGGATTAGGATGGCAGCTGAGTGGGTGGAGAGAAAGTGATGGATGCAAGACATCTTATAGAGGTAGAATTAAGAAGATGACATCTGATTAGATATGGGAGGTGAGAAAAAGTAAAGAGTTGAGGATGACTGCCAGGTTTTGAACTTCCATGACTGGAAGTATTTGGTATCTTTGATAGATATAGTTGAGTTGGAAAGTTTGGTTGTTGCTGTTGAGTTAGGGTGAGGGGAGAGAAGGAAGATCATGAATTTTGTTTTGTGGTGGGAATGTCCAACAGGTACTTATCTATAAAACCAGAAAAAGCAGACCAGTTAACTCCTCTATCACTCCACTCAATGACTCCATCATTTTACAGATAAAGATATCTATCCCTGGATACCACTTCTCTAATGTAAGCTCTTTGAGGGCAGGGCCCATTTTATCCTTTATATTTTGTATTTGAGCACTGTGCTTAGTATATAATAAATACTTAATAAAAATAAATAATTCATTTAGCTATGCCCAGACTTACACATGGGCAGAATCAATGACAACCCATTAGGTTTAATTTAACTCAGATTGAATATCCTCAAGTGTCAAAGTCAACAGGGATTCCACTGGTAATGTCAATAGTTTCTAGTATCATCTGGAGCTTCACATTAGTGTTAAGTCTGACTAAGACTTTGCTTTTCAGCCTCATACCTCCTGTTGTACTTCCAGACCCCACGCTGAGACTCTGGCACCTACCTCATACCTGCCTCTCCCCAGCTATTAAGGATGCCGTGGGACCTTGGACAGATTTTAATATCAACATTGTCATTTTTGGGAAAGGCATGTCAATCAATGACCCTGTGACTTCACTTGCCATCTTACCTGTAACTTACTAGCCCAAAATACTTCTCTAAAACACTCTGGCTGGAGGAGATGATGACTAGCCCTTAAGCAGGGTAATTCAGTTTAATTCATATTTACCAAGTTCCTATTGTATGTTAGCTCTTTGCTGTTGCACATTATATAGACATGGTAATTACAAAACTAGTTTGCATTCATTATCTTGATTTTCACAATAGCCCTATTGGAGACAGAGTATTTATTAATATTCTTAATTTACATATGAGGAAATTGTGGGTAATAGAAGTGAAGTGATTCTCCCAAGTCACCCAGAGTAAATGCCAAATGAAAGATTGTTAACTGAGATGTCTTGGGACAGTGACCAGTGCCCCTGCCATTAGATTATGCAGCATCTACTAGAGATACAGATATAAGAGATACATCTATAAGAGATACAGACAAAAAGAATTGTGGGTCAGCATGGTGTAGTTAGTAGAAGGGACACTCAATCAGAAAGACAAAGATTTGAACTGAGCCAATAACATGTGATCATGGACAAGTAACTTCACTTCTCGGTTTCTCCATCTACAAAATAGAGGTGATGATAGCACTTCAAAGGGTTGTTGTGAGAATCAGATGAAACAATTTATTGTAAATGCTTTATAAACTTTAAAGCACTATGTAATATTAGCTATTTCATTATTTAGTCCTCAAAAATAAAGTTTTTCTAGGTAGGTCTAGTGTTATTAAAAAGATGATGGAAATAGAAGTCTGGTTAACTGACTTGTCTCCTGTTCTCTACTTCATTTCTCTTACCCTAAGAACTAATCAGTTCATCAGATTGTGGAGAGCAGACCTGTGGAGATAGAAAGTAGATTTTAATTCAATTCACTCTCTCTCTCTCTCTCTCTCTCTCTCTCTCTCTCTCACACACACACACACACTCACACACACACACACACACACACACACACACACACACACCTCTATTATATGCAAGGCACTGTGTTCAGCAGAGATAATCCAGAGGTGAAAGACAGTGCAATGTCTGTCCTTAAGGAGTTTACAATCTAGTAAATTCATAACTTCTTAGAATCTTCCAACCTGTATACAAATAAGTTAAGAATATTTAAGTATTTAGGGAAGGTCAAACAGAGAGGCTTGAGAGAATCAAGGAGGAAGGAATCATTTCTATCTTGGAACATTGGGCAATGCATAACATATCCATTCTCTTCATTAATTTATTAAATGAGCGTTTATTAAGAGCCTGCTCTGTGTAGAGCACTGTTCTAGATGCTGAAAGAGAAACTTTACATAGAACATTATTACTCCCTGCAGGACTATGTTTTTACCTTTATTTGTATCCCTATGTAACAGGGACTAGGGCAGCTAGGCACTTCAGTGGATGGAGTGCTGAGTCTCATCTTTATGAATTCATATCTGCCTCTGACACTGACTGTGTGACCCTGGGCAAGTCACTTAACCCTGTTTTCTTTGGTTTCTCTGTATGTAAAATGAGTTGAAGAAGAAAATGGCAAAACATTCCAGTGTCTT
Organism: Bettongia penicillata ogilbyi; assembly: GCA_023548195.1. Classification (NCBI taxonomy): domain Eukaryota; kingdom Metazoa; phylum Chordata; class Mammalia; order Diprotodontia; family Potoroidae; genus Bettongia; species Bettongia penicillata. The sequence goes on from JAJHZJ010000226.1 coordinate 6,833,162, forward strand.
TGCCAAGGAAACCTCAAATGGTCTCACAAGGAGTCAGACACAATTGAAATGACTCAACAATGACAATGTCAAGGGCATAATACACAAACATAGGTGACTATGATGCTCCATATTAAATAATAATAAATGTAAGAGAGATGTGAAATTAACTTTTTATATGAGATCCAAGGAATAAGGTTGTTACAGACCTGAGAATTCTGGGAAATTTAATTTCATGCTATAATCACATACATGCAAACTGACTCCATAGAGGTACACAGACTCAGATTCATACACTCTGCGTCATGGGGTGGTGAAAAGCCAATCAAGCCCTGATGGACCGTGATCAATCTCAGTCATGATAACCCATTACTAATTGTTCAAGGTTTTGTATCTATTCTTCCATGACTTTTGGTGACCATGATCATATTATGCGGTTGGCTGGTATTTGACCAGAATTCTTACTTAAATGTGTCACTCCCTTGCTCAAAAGCCTTTGGTGGCTTCTTCTTGTCAATAGGAACACATAGTCTTAAGGCCTTTTACAATTAGATCCCTTCTTTCTCTTTAGCCTTATTTCATATCATCTTCCACAAATATTCTATGTTATAATCAAGCTATATTACTCATTCTGAGCCCTAACCTTCTTCTGCTCTCCTCAGAATTCCTCATTCCAGGGAATGCAGGACCTTATCATCTCTATTTAGAATTCTCTTTTCTTCCAGATTCTTCAGGGTTCAGATCAGGTACCACTTCCTTCTTAAAGCCTTCCCTGATTCCTCCAATGGAAAATATTTTCCCAGTTTTTTCAGGAATGTTTTGTCTTTTTCCTTTGTTCCCATCACACCTTACACTATATTTCACTATTCTCTATGCACACTGCATCCTTCTAGTAGCTATCAGCTCCTTGTCTGCTTCTCCCTCGCCTTCCTTCTTCTCTTCAAAGAAAGATAAGTTTGTGTGGCCAAAAGTTGCCCAGTTGACCTGGGTTTTACTGCTTCCCCTCCCCTCCCTCCCCTCCTCTCCCCTTCCCTCTCCTTCCCTATCCCCTGTCCTCTCCCAAAACCTTCAACCCACTATACTCTGAAACTGGGACTCCAAGGGGCCCCAGCCAAGGGCTCTCGGAACCCCCTAGCTTTACAGTGATTACCAATATCTGTTGCTATTTTCCTCCCAGCCTGATGTCTTTCTTTTTTTTGACCTCATTAAAAGGGCCATGCCCTGCTTACTTCTTAAACAGGTCTATTCAGTGAGTAGGCATTGCCTCACCCTAAGTGAGAACCTGCAAAGACCTTGACCTGAAGGGGCCAAGGTCTCCCAGTGCATCCTGGGTCATCTCCAATCATCCTGATGTATATCTGGTCAATGGATTCAGATGGCTCTGGAGGAGAAGTGAGGCTGGTGACCTGAGCAGCCCTCCCTCACTCAAAACAAAGTCAAGTGCAAGTCATGCCATCACTTCTCTCATGGCATGGTCTTCTTCGGCAACAAAGGACAAACCCAATCAGCTCCTTGAGAGCAGTGAATGTAGCATTTTAGATCTTCATTTTGCCAATACCTAGAGCACTGCCTTGCATATAATGCACACTTCATAAAGGTTTGTGGAACATCAAGCTAAAGTTTTGCCAAACACAGGCTTCTTCCCATGATCAGCGAGGTGAAGTGATTTAAAAAAGAAGAACGATTTTCCCTGTCTTGGGATTTGCTGCCAATTAGTCGGCAATTAGCGATTCACATTTAATAAACATGCCAGAGAGCTCATGCCTCATCTCACTTACTTTAGCCAAGGTCAGCAGATGGAAAGCATTGTACAATATCCATGATTACAGTGAAAAGGAGACCCAGAAAGCCATGAAAACCAGCATAACTCTCTAGAGAAATTGCATGACTGAAAGCTCAAGAATAAAAAAGAATGCATTATCCTTCAGATTCTGTAATAGAGATGGCCTAGTGACAGGACACGAATGTTCTCGAAGCATCTTTCAAAACATAAGAGTTGCTGGTAGAAATAAAAGTCACTGAATTGCTCACAGAACAGATAACTATTGCCGCCCAAAGTCCCTGCTTACTAAGATGATCAGAATAAACTGACCCATAGAAATCTGCTATTTAAAAACAGCTTACAAAGGCTAAAAAATCCTTAAAGTTCAAAAACTAGTCAGTATTTTAGATGATTTGTTAGATTCCATTCATCTTAATTCCAAAAATATTTCTTAATTGCCTATTGCATGCAGAGACATGTTGGGTTCCAGGGAAGATGCAAAGTTTAGATAGGATGCTCTCACAGAGTTCACAATCTAGGAAAAGTTGCAAGACACTCACTTATGTATTCTTTTGTTAGGGTTGTTACAGTAGGGATTTTTTTCCTCTTTGTGGGTCGAGATGCTCACAGGCCCTTCATGACCACCTTCTCTCCCCTAAAAGCAGTGCACAAACCCTTAGTACTACTATGACTCCAAGCAACTCATTTCTCTAAAGAAACCCAGGTGAGCTCCATCTTCCTCTTTCAGGTTTGTCTGGGACAATTATTTCACAAAACTAATTGTAGCTTAGTGATCACAAGGTACATCTTTAAAATCCTTATCCAGAACTGTTTATAAAATGCAAAATTCCTAGAATATACCCCTGGCTTGCTCTTGGACCATGTCTAGAAGTATAAAGCAAATGTACACAAATCTATGTGTTGGTGGACCCTTCTTTTATAAACAGAGAAAATCAAGTCAGCATCAAGGAAACATACATCATAAGAAAAGAACCTCCAAATGATGGCTTGATGGCCTACAAGTGAAAGGAACAGAGAGGATAATAAAGACAGTTAAGTCCCTCCACGTTTACCATGTTAGACTGGAGCTTTAGCCACACAGGTGAGCTGCCATGATTGATCAGATCTATATTCCTCTGTAGTCACCTCACCATTGTCTTTATTTCTTTAGTTATAGGCCTGGGAGGAGGAACTGCATCTCAACAACTGCCCCTTTCACACAGAACTGCTCCGGTCTTCATCACTGCTGTCATCATTCAGGGAAGGACAGCAGTAGCACCCTTGACTCAGCCCACTTGCCCTGCCCTAGAGACAAGAGTGAAGCATTTTCCTTCCTTCCTTCTCTCTGTCTCCCATCTTTCCTCTCTTTTTTTCTTTTCACATGTTGAATATATGACCTGGCATGCTATTTACAATGTGTGACACTTGTTTGTCCAGTGAGATGAGGGAAAACTTCAAATTCTACAAGTCCGAGGGCCCAAGCCTCTCCTCCCACCTTTGGGGAGAAAAATCTGTTCCTCACTTGAAATAGAAGTAGATTGTAAACAAGTAGACTCTTTATAAGTATAGTAGGAGCAAAATCCCTTAACTTGTTTATACTTCAGTATCATAGTAGTGTCATAGAATGAAAGGTGCTAATTCATGACTCCAGTGGGCCATATCACTTCAGGGAGTCTGGGAAGAAAGAGTCAAAGAGAAGCCCAGATTCTGATGAGACATCTGGAAAGTGCATGGGATTGAAGTAGAAGAAACTATGATAAACTGTATGTAGTTGAGAAAGTGTAAGTATTGTCAGGGACTATTGCCACAAAGGCCCAGGCCTACAGAAGTGAGGTTGCATGGGCCATTGGGGGATGAGGAAAGCCAAGATAGATGCTATGAGGTTTATACTTTTCCACCACCACCCCTAAGGTGATCATTCTGGACCCCCTTTCTTCCCTTGATGGGAACCTGAAGCCTTTTCCTGTCGATATGAAGAAATCCAATTATCATTCTCTGTTTTAATAAGTATTTAATAAGCATTATATATTTATTAGATATTAGTAATAGTAGTAGTATTAAATGAGTTTTAATACGTAGCATTGACATAGTATTTAAAGGTTTGCAAAGTGCTTCATGTGTTATTATTTTCGATCCTGACAATTCACCTGTCCCTAAGAAGTAGATACCATTATTATCTCTATTTTACAGAAACTGAGGCACAAGATAGTTAAGTGATTTGACCAGAGATACACAGTCAGTGAACGTCTGAGGCAGAATTCAAACTTCCCTGTTCCAAGTCTAGCACTCTTTCTACTATGCTGCCTTGCTGCCAAACATTTACTTTATCTTCATAAATAGACCTTTGCTAGTCTCAGTGTTTTTACTGGAAATTCTGCAAAGAGGAAGCTTTTGGAAAGGAGAGCATTCCTAAAGAAGAGTCCATGCTGTGATAAACACCTCACTGTTGATTCCCTTTCTGGCTGGGGGGAATCAAAGTTGATTCACCTTTGTAGAGAAGGACCATTTATACAGGAACCCCCCTTTAGAAGTGAGTCGTAGCAGTAGTTTGAGAGGTAAATAGTGGTGGCTGAAGAACCCTGCTCCCCATTCCCAGTACTCTTGCTGCTACAATGATACCTATCATCTGTAGTTTTCTAATGTGCAATCCTCAAATATATTTGTGACATAGAAATGACAAGTTCTGGTTTACCCATATTGTAGATGGGGAAACCAAGGTGAAGAGACTTCTTATGAAATGTTAGAGTTGGGATCCAAACCCAGTTCCTCTGAGTTAGAGTTCAACATTTCATAATGGAAGGGGCTTTAGAGGTGTTCTAATCTAACTCCTTCTTTTTGCAGGAGAGGAAAGTAACTTGCTTAAGGCCATATAAATAGTCAGTGTAAACACAAGGTATTTAAATCTGAGATTCTCTGATTTCAAAGGCAGCACTCTTTCCCCTGGATCACCCTTCATCTCCAGTACCATATACAACATATTGTGTACAGAATAGGTCTGCTTAACAGTAAAAATAAAGCATGTGAATCTGCACATATTTTAATGACTGTTCTCTAAAAAGGTCAGACTTTCACTTACTTGTCAATATTATGTTTGATGGGAGAATGAGGAAAGTTGATTGCTGAATGTGAGGAAGCAATAGAGAGGTGATTTCTCAAATTGGAAAGACAAGTAAGGTACAAGCTAAATTTCAATATCAGAAAATAATTTTGAGGTTCTATATGACCAGTCATAAGCATTGACTTATTAAAACAAAACCATATGATATGATCCAGGCTTTGAAAGGTTAATGGGAAGACTCTAATTCTTCCATGTTATTTAATATTTCCACATGGAGCATTTTGCCATGATTAAATGACTTCATTTTGTGAATATTATCTGCATAGATACACTGAAGCAGATCAGTAAAAGAAATATTGCATTTAAAATGTTCATGTTATTGAAATAAAATGCCGAATCTGTGGTTTTGTTCAGGAAAATATATTAAAAAGTTACATTCCTTCTTCACTAAGCAGTTTTAACTTTTCATAAAATTTTTATGGTCTTTGTCGTTGCAGTAAGCCAGTGCCCTGGCACTCGGTTTTACAGACTGGTTTATGATTATTTTCATTGGTCTTTTTTGCCCATTTTTCTCCCCTAAAGGGGAAAATGAGAATTAGCACTAAGCAAGACATTTGGAGAAGATAAGTATTTATAGGATGCTTTTCCAGTAGGACCTAGCCAGGACGGTCCTGGCTTCTACTTGATGCTTGCTTTGGAACCAACCTAGAGGAGGTGGCCACACCTTCTTGGACATGTTTAAGGCAGTTGTCCAGTCTACAGTGGTCTCTTGTCTTTGACCTGCCCACAAGATGCAGAGAATAGCCAATGTAAGTCATAATGATGTGGATTCATCAGAAGATCACCTGGATAGGCCTGATTGTTGCCCAGTTGTTAAACCTTGCTTGCAACTAGGCTTCTGGTTCTTTGTCCATGCTTGTCTATGTGACTGTATTAACTCTTAGTATAAGTCCAGTCTCTGCCTGATAAAATAAATAATTCTTTGATGCCCCTATTGGCCTATGGAAAGAGAAACTGGCCTGTGGTCAGAAGGACCTAGTGGAATCCTAGGTATAGACCTTGATGATGGATGGTTCCATTTTCTACTATTTTTTCTTTTTTTTGCAACTTATGGTCTTAAAGAGTTGTCTTGAGCACTTAGAAGTTAAATGACCTTCCCAGGATCATATAGCCAGTCTGTCATAGGCAGAATTTCAACACTGGTCTTCCTGACTTTGAGATCATTTCTCTATCCACTCCATTGTATGACGTCTCTTGCTGTGCTAGCCTAAGAGTTAGCTAATATGCTAAAAATCTTTTAAATATATCATAGTACCAATGGGACAATTAAGGAAGCTGATTTTCTTCTTTCATCTTCTTTCTGCCCTTCCTATCAATTCACAGATTTCTTATTAAAAACTTTCAGCATTTTATTTGTTAAATCTGTACATTTTGAGCAAGTTCCCTTTTCTCTTTGGGCCTTATTTTCTTTCTTTATATGTGAGAGGGTTGGGGTAGGTGATTATTAAGGACCCCTTCATCTCAAATATTTTTACTACTTTGTGATTTTAAGATATAATTTAATCATCACATTTTTATATCAACTTTCTGGTTGGTTATTTTTATTTGTTTTTGACATGATTACTAGTATACATCCGATGTGGGAAGGAATCCTCCTAGCTTAAATTAAGAAGAAATTTATGAATCACTGAGTATTTTTGAAGTAATGAGTATTTCTGAAGTAGTTGAATATTTATGAAGTACTGAGCAAGTAATGACAAATATCTGCCATACTTTCCAATGCTGCTTAGGATACCCCAATATTTTAAGCATAAATATATGATGGGACTCAGAGAATAAAGCACAGTCTTTTCTATTTAATGGGATCTGCTCCATCACCACTACCATATTTGGATTCCTTCCAATCCCTACTGTCACGTTTGAGCCTAGTTTGGCTCAATGAATCATTTGAAGACCAGAAAGAAACTTCAAAGCCTTTAAATGTGGCCAAAGGGAAATTGACTCCTCCATGGCAGGAGTCCAACTGGTGACCACAAGAGCTTAGCACACCACCACTAGCTAGAGTCTGCTATTGGTATATGAAATGATCCAAAATGGTGGTGTCTCTTGATATTACAGCACATACATTTGGAAGAATGTGACTTTTAACTCAGTCCTCCACAGGAGGGTTATTTCTAAGTTAGATGTAGCCAAAGGAAAAGGCTCAAAGGCTACATTGGTTTTAAATATTGGTTTTTCTCTATAGGAGAAAAATAAAATGATTTATGAGTTTGTCAGCGAAACGATGTTGTCTTCTTATAAAAACCTCCTGTTCCAGCTAGGAAGTGTTATGAATTGCAAATGAACCATGGGGGAAAATGCACACACACACACATATATGGACTCATCTTTTCTTCTTCTTGCCTCAGGGATTTGGAAACAAATTCCACTGGTGTGCTTTCACTGATACTCTGGAGGAAATAGTAATTGCAGTGCACAACAGTCTTCTCCAAAAAAAAAAAAAAAATCCCAATCTGTGTTCCATTAAAGTCAGCGAATAGTTAAACGCTAATTTATTTTTATTTTTTATCCTTAACTTTAATAAAAAACAGATCCCAATTCAATCAGATGCCCCAGAAGTCAGATAATTCCACATAGTCCTTTCCAGTTTAGAGGAAATAGATTGTAATGGTGTCCCAGGGCATATCAGCAGGAGGTCAACTTAACTTATGGTTCATCTTCCTCTCTGTGGCTTGGACAGAGTCAACATGGAAATCCTGAAACTAATAGATTTCCTCACTGCTGTTTTAAACTTGCCTGCCAACTACTCAGTATATTTTCTCAATATAACATTTTGAGAAGTTAAATGGATGCTCAGAAATGATAGCTGTAGATTCTAATTAGAAAACAGAACAAAAATGCAATATTTCCAGACTATAGCTGAGTGATCTCAGCTTGCTTTGAGACCCTAAGACAAATACTGGTGATTTTAGTTCATTGAATTCCAAGAACCATTTGTGCATTATGCATTTTATCAAATCTCTTTTCTTTGAAATGTCACATTCCTGGATTTAAAAAAAAAAAATGTTCTAACTTGCTTATATTCAAGACATGTTTCAAACCATAAGAAATGGTACCTTTAAAAAGTAATATCATAGGGTTATAGATTACAAATTTAGATCCACAAGAGATCTTAGAAATCACAAAATCCAATCTCTTAGTTTTACTGGAAAGAGAAGGGTTACTATCATTACTTTCTACTTTTGTGACCTTAGATCTGACACTTATATTTCCTAGATTCCATTTATTCCTCTATAATATAAGTGGGTTGTTCTAGTTAGACTCTTAAGTATGATAAATTTAGAACTGGGTGGGTTGCTATGGGTTATTTCAAAGGCATCTAATCTCATTCATTATTTTAAAAAATTCATCATTTTACAGATGAAGAAACGTTAAGTACTGAAAGGAAAGTGTCAGAGCAGGTATTGAACTGAAGTTTTCAGAATCTACTTGCCATGCTCTTTACATTGAACTGTGTAGCAACTGATTACATTTCAAAAACAAATGTTTTTAAGACAGTCTAATACAATAATGAACCTTCAGATAACAAGATAAAATTTGTTTTCTTTGTGCCATTCTATTATTTTAAGTTGACGGTAGACAAGGCAAGAAGGATTTGTTAGCAGTTACTATATTCCAGACACTGTGTACTTACAAATCTTTCTCTGCCTCCCCCAAAATAGTTCCTGCCATCAAGGAGCTTATTTTTGAAGGAAGGCAGTGCATAAGAGGGGCCTGAAAAGTAGAGGGTGAGGACCAGTACTCATAAGGGTTGGAGATGATGACTGATGGATTGAAGAATAACTGGTGTAGGCCCTTCCCCAAAATGGAGAAGAAGCTCTAGGAAGAACTCACAGGTAGGAGGGGGGAACTTCAGAGGTTGAGTCCTAATAGCAAATAAGCTTCTAGAATTATAACAAAATTAATAGGAACTGATGAGTTCAGACACTTGCCTTTCTAAGTAGGCCTCCATTTTCTTGTATGTCATGATTTCTCTGACTTTCAGATAGAGCTAAAAATTCTTTCATTTGATGTGAAGGATGTGCCATCTAGGAAATCTTTTGTGATCCACTTAGTTGTTAATATTGGATATCTCCTCATCAAATGATCATATATATATATATATGTATATATGTATATATACATACATATATATGCATACATATATATGCATACATATATATGCATATATATATATATATATATATATATATATATATATATATATATATATATATATATATAGTGGACATATCACTTTTCTTGTATTTCCCTAGTAGAATGTAAACTCCTTGAGGGTAGGGGTAGGGTTGTTTTTTTTTTTTTCTTTTTAACTTGTCTTTGTTTTTGTCTTTCTAATATCAGCACCTAAAGCAGTTCCCTCAAGTCAGTAAGTGACTAATAAATGCTTTGGGGATCATTACATATTTCAAAACTAGGTGTATATACAGATTATTTTTTTCATGATTCCTCTGTAGTTAGCTCAGCTGAACATGAAAAAAGAGGTAGTCTTGCAACAAAACTAGCAGTTTTTAGCTATGAGGAGCCTTGACATAAACATGCGTAATTTACACTACAATCCACAACCTACTGATTTACTGTGTAGTGCCCAGGACATTGGACAAATAGATTACCTGTAGTTTCTCTTTTGTGGTATAATTGCTGCAGTTAGCTAAGATGAATCTTGATTCTCTCCAAGGTCCTTTGATGTTTCTGTAGAATCAAATCAGAGTAGGTGCAATGAGATCAACCTGCCTCTGTTACAACACTTTCCAGTCCCTGGACTTACTGGCCAAACTTGAACTTGGAAGACTCTTCCCATTTAAATTTACATATTTCCTCTTTCTCGATTTTTGTTTTATTTAGGTAGGTTGTTTTAGTTGTTTGCTTAAATTAATATTGCCCAAAGCAGTTCCTTATCTTCTCTGCTCTGTGCTTGTGTTAGTTATTGGACAGCACCCTGGAGTAGCTATCTTATTTCTGGCTTTATTTGTTTGTGTTTGGGGCAGCACAGCTGGGGAACAGAAGGGGATTCCCACCTCAACAGGGAGGAGAGTAGTTAGGAACTCAATTTCCCACCTGTTTCATCCCGTTCATGATGCAGGACGTTTCATATACCTTCAATTTGTGGTGAGATAAAAATAACCTTGATTTTAGAGAATAAGAAAGAAGACTTAGCCCAGAAATTTCATGGAGACTCCAAACAAACAATGACAAGGGAAAACTGGGCTGTGGAGATGTGTCAAGGGTCTGGAGACACTCTGAGGGGGGAGTCAGGCCTTGTGAATGTAGAGCTGAGCAACCTTATTTGGACCATGACAGAATATTTGCTAGACATTTTTGCCACACAAGAACACGTGTCCAGATGTTGATACTCCCTCCCTTTTCCCTGCCTTGTTCTCCACCCCCACCCTCCTTACTGGGGGTTTAGGTTAAATTAGTTTGTAATCCCTTGGAATTGTGTGCAAAATTGTTTCTCTGTCTGTTACTAATTGTTTTAATACTGATTAAATGTTTTATTTCCAAAGGCATGTTCTTAGTCTGTTCTGACAGTAAATTGAAAACTGAGTTCAGGTGACTTTTTGGTTTCCCAGATAATCCAAAGTAGAAAGTAGGGAGCACATGCCTTTTGAGGTATTTATTTTCCAAGATATCTTACAATACGGATCAGTGTTTCTACCCACACATAGCATATTTCAGATATACATCATGCAAATACTTCCTTGTGTTTCTTCTTGCTCTGTGAGATCTCTGGATAGTGCTCTCTCTCTGGCCCACTTCTTTGTCAATTCCAGAAGTACTCATTGCCTTCTGGCACAATCACACCTTACATGCCTCAAATACTAGTTTTTCTTTGTGACACAATCACCCAACATCAAAGGCATCCAGTTTCCTGGGAAATGAAAGCCTGATTGGAAGTTTTTGTCCCAGTCATATAACACACTGGGAAACAGGCTCACTTTCATCTTAGCTAGTACATTATATTTGTACTACTTAACAAATTATAGAAATGGAAGCTTTTATTCCATGCAAAGCACTCTGTTAGGTACTTGGAAACATAAATATAATTTAGAGAAGGTTCCTTTCTACAGCCCTCTTGAAATATAACAGAGAAAGATATGGAATATACACTAGTGTGTAATGTATATTGTCACTATAATTTACTATAATTATAGAGTAGCTGCTGATATGCATTGGTGAGAAGAGTTTCCCTCACTGAGAGGTTTTTAAGTCAAAGATTCACAAATCTCTTCTCTTTTCTCGCCCCTCTTCCCCAGGGAAAAAAAGAAAGAAAGAAAAAGAAAAAAATACTTCATTCATTTTTAACCCAGTGTCTTGAAAAGCTCTATTCAGTTAAGACCCCAGGAGCTGACAACCTGTGCTCATCCCTGCCCATTACCTGCGCTCATGGTTTTCCCAGGTTCAGCTGCAGGAGTCTAATACCCTAACTCTCACCTTAACTGGCCCCTGACTCTCACAGTTTTTGGTTCATGCTCCACCACTTTACCCATTCTGGCTCTATTTGAAGGATTTGGGGCTCTAGTCTAAGGATTCTTCCCAAGGTAGAGGTGGAAGAAAAATAAAAGGTACCTAGAGTAAGACCATGAATTGGCAGTAGTTTTATTCCCACACAGAAAAGGAAATGCTAAGAAATAAACAAAATATTATTGGAAGAGAATCTAATGATTACTGGCATAATTCAGTTGAGAATCTGATATTTAAACCTCATTAGACATTTACCAATAGTCTTATTGTGAGTACCAATGAGCTACTTCACATTTCCCCTCCACTAAAAACCATCTGATCGCTGCCATATGGGCTCTCTCTTTTTGGTGGTCTCCCTTCCTTTGTCTTGTCTATTTCTGTGGCTATTGATGCCACAACTGCTCCAGCTACCACTATCATACTGCGTGGATACCACGAAGAAGAAAATGGCATGCTGCTTTTGATATCTCACAAGACCTTGTACCAAAAATAAAAAAAAAATACAAATGGGAGGCAGCCCCATCTCAGGCACAAGCTTGCCCAGAAGACTACACACTCATCGTTTGCAGCCAGTTGGGAAGAAGTGCACTTTGACACTGGAGGAGGAGAGTGGTCAAGGGGTAGAGATTGATTACCCATTTAATAGATCCATGAAGTTCTAGCTTATCAACCAGTTAAAAGACTAAAAGACTTGTGATCACCACAGAGCATGAATCCCTAAACCATCATGGCTGAGATAAAGTGGTCATTTTATTAAATCAATGAAGTCACCCAGAAGCGGGTTCACCCCAAGCCTCTACATGTTTATTGGGCATGCCCCCAAATGGGGGGGAGTGCTACTTCTTTGTTTTATTCAAACAGTGTTTGCAGAACATTATGCCGCTAATAATTCCCATTTATATAGTTCATTGCCAGTGTAAGTTTTATTAGAATGTAAACATTTTGTATGTAGGAATTGATTCCTTCAGTAATAATTATTCATTGCTTACTTGCTTTTTAAGACCATTTTTCAGAGGAGGAAAGTGAGCCCAAGGAGGTGAAATGACTTGCCTACATTCTCACAGAAACTAAATGTCAGAGTTGGTGAGTTTCTAGCACCCATGCCAGAACCCCCACTGCTGCTCCATCATGAGTAACATATGATAAGTGAGACCAGTGTGCTAGGTGAGATCTCTGCAAGGAGAGAACATTTCTGGCAAAGAGAATTGACAAAGGCTCCTTTGAGGTTAACGGCATTTGATTTTGACCATGATGCTGTGGCTCTTTCTTAATCATGTTTATGGTGTGTCTTGCCTCTGAGCCATTCCTGTTGGCAAGGTTTTTGTATTCCCCCTTGTTCAACTTCATATTCCCATCAATCAAGTCAACTTTGCCCTGTTCTAAATGTAGCATCCTCAAGGCCCAAAATTGAATATCTCTGGGAGATATTTGTACATATGTGTGTATAAATGCATATATATATGTGTGTGTGTGCATACATATATATATACACACATACATTGATAGTACATGTGTATACCTACATGTATATATGTATATAATTAGATACATTATTACATTTATATATACCCATATATGCATACATTTATGTGTGTGGAGAGAGAGAGACAGAGAGAGACAGAGACAGTGAGAGGCAGAGAGAGACAGAGACAGAGAGAGACAGAGACAGAGACAGATTCAGAGAGAGAGACAGGGAGAGAGAGAGAGAGAAGTATTAAGGGAAAGCTGTTACCTCTGATGTGAGGGCTGTTGAGCTCATTTTCAGGGCTGTTCCTCCACCTTTGGTGTCCACCTGCCACCCAACTCTTACCAGTGGATCCAAGAATCTGTAGCATACACAGTGGCCACACTTCAATAAAACCGTCTTAGCAGATAGGCTAAATCAAATTAAGGGTAACCTCAAACCCATCAGTGAGTTAAGATGTGTTTATCCCAAGCATGTGGAGACTTCTCCATTGGAATAGGTATATGTGAACAATTTATTTCAATAAGCCATAAAGCTGGTGGAATCAGATACTATAGAGTTCTTAGAGTTTGGTTAGACATTGAAGATGCCAAGGTCATCCAGTGTATCCTGAGCCATTGCCAGCTATCTTGACTTATGTATTAACCACTAGACTCCATGACTCTGGAAGAAAGTGAGGCCAGTGACTTGTACAACTCCCCTTGACTTAAATTCAACTTATGCATAAATCAAAAGGCATTACCTATATAATTTTACCATTTTTACCCACCTTAAAGTGCTGTGGAGAGAGACAAGTAACAATGCATCTGGTGTGGGTACCCTGTGAGCTAGAATTACAACCTTGTACATAGGCAGTCCAGGCCAGAAGGTCATCTCAGTTGATAGAAATAGTAGTGGGATTCAGCAGCTACCTGAGTATCTGAACAGTCTTTTTAAGAACAACGCTGCTCACCTCCTGATATGAAGAAGGGAATAGAAATAGTGCCCTAAAATTGTCTGCTTCATCTGACTTAATCCTGGCTTGCTTACCGCAAGGGATCCTACCCAGTGGTCAAAGCATCCACAAAAGTATGAGCAAAGCAGAAGTGGTCAAAAGAAATGTGAGATGTGCAAATTTAGAGACATCCACACTTCAGATGTTTATACAGACCATTTGTGCTCAGCATTTGGTAGAGCTTTAATAGCTTGTACTGGTCTTATCAGACATACTGTACATTGACCACAACATAGTGATGTCATTTTGGTCTGCTTTGAGTAGGAAGGACAGTAACTCCTATATATGTAGATGTGTGGATGTATAACACACACATACATTCATTTACATATACATAATACATATGCACCTGTATGTAATGCATATATGCATGTATGTGCATGTGTATGCACATAAATAGTTTTTGTCTCTTGTCTGAAAGGAATATAATTACAAGACACCCCTGCCACCACCATTTGAGAAAAGGTTCACCCTCCAAATACTTTTCAGGATCATCAGAAAATGAATTTAAGTAGCGGTGACAGTGCTTTGGACTAATTATAGAAACCAAAGGATCTTGAGAATGGTTGCAAATCAGACACTTCAAAATCCAGAACTCCCAGAAGAGCTAAGTTGCAAGAGAAGTTAAGGCAATTTTTGCTTAGAGTTAAGTTAGACATTGAAGATGCCAAGGTGCAAAACATTTTATAAAGCACTTTTCTTGCAACCCTTCTGAGGCAGATGGAGCCAGCATTATCTCCAACTGAGAAGAGAAATGATTGACCCAAGGTTACACTGCTATTGGACTTAACTCCAAAATGATAATGCACTTCAAGTTCTGGAAAACACTTTTTTCACAATAAATTTGGAAGGTTGGTAGACTCATTGTTATTCCTCATGGTACAGATGACCATCCTAAGAATGAAAACTTTAATTGACTTGTTGAAGATCATGTTAGCTAGTAAATATTGGAGCCAGGACTTGAACACAGGTCTTCTGACTCCTTGACCTGTCCTTTTTTCTGCTGCATTACATTACTGTCCTTCTCCCATGGCCCCCATAGATAAACTAATCCTAAATAAATAAATTCAGAATAAAGAATGGTCATTTCAAGTGTTAGTCTTCCTTTTTTAAAGAAGGTGGTAGTGGAACAGACTGGAAAGTCTGAGGGAATTGGAGTCAGAGGATGAAGGTTCATATATCAACTCTACCTCTAGGTAGTTGTGATACCTTTGGGCAAGTCAGTTTATATCGTTGAACTTTGGTGTACTCATTGGAAAGTGAAACATTTGGACTAAATGACCATTCTAGCTCTCAATCTACCATCTTTTATCTATTCTTTAAATTTCACTGCTTTACAAACAAATCTAGAGCAATGCATTAGTACATCCATTAAAATCCTTATCTTTACCAAGTAATATTTGGCTTTAAGGTGACACATCTTGAAGTGTGCTGGGCTCTAAGACAGTGCCTGGGAGAAAGATCAGGCCTCTTTCTCTCTCAGATTGCACATGGATACAATCATCTGTAGTCCTTGTTCATTCCTCTAGAAGTTACATAGAGATGAATTACATAAAGGCTATAAAGTGCTTTGAGCTTTTTAGAGAAGAAAATTATTGGTATGAATTGTTGTCTGAATTGTGTCCAGTTCTTCACATAGTTAGAAAGTTGGGTCACATGTTTATATGACTTTGAGAGTGGCAATATTCTGAAAGATTTCAAAATGATTGCTTCATACTTCTTTTCCAAATGGCCTGTCATGGAGAAGAGATATAAATTAAAGGAAATGAACTTGAGAGGGGTATGGATACCATGTTTTTTTTTAAAATTTATTTATTTATTTTAAATTTTCAACATTCATTTCCATGAAATTTTGAGTTCCACATTTTCTCCCCTTCTCTCCCCGCGCCCAACTCCAAAACTTCAAGTATTCTAAATACCCCTACCACCAATCTGCCCTTCTTTCTAACATCCCTCCCTTCCCTTATCCCCATCTTCTCTTTTGTCCTGTAGGGCAAGATAAATTGCTATACCCCATTACCTGTATATCTTATTTCCCAGTTGTATGCAAGAACAATACTCAACAGTTGTTCCTGAAACTTTGAGTTCCAACTTCTTTTCCTTCCTCCCTCCCCACCCATCCCCATTGGGAAGGCAAGCAATTCAACATAGGCTATATATGCTTAGTTTTTCAGATGACTTCCATAAAAATCATGTTGTATAAGACTAACCATATTTCCCTCCATTCTATCCTGCCCCCCATTTCTTCTATTCTCTCTTTTGACCTTCTCCCTTTCCAAGAGTGTTGACTTCTAATTGCTCCCTCCTCCTATTGCCATCCCTTCCATCATTACCCTCACCCTGCTCATTCCCTTCTCCCCCACTTTCCTGTATTGTAAGATAGGTTTTCATACCAAAATGAGTGTGCATTTTATTCCTTCCTTGAGTCAAATGTGATGAGAGTAAGCTTCACATTTTCCCTCTCGCCTCCCCCTTTCCCCCTCCATTGAAAAGTCTTTTTCTTGCCTCTTTTATGAGAAATAATTTGCCCCATTCATTTCTCCCCCTCTCTTCCCAATATATTCCTCTCTCACACCCCTTAATTTTATTTTTTTAAATATCATCCCTTCCTATTCAACACATCCTGTGTGCTCTCTCTCTCTTTCTCTCTCTCTCTTTCTCTCTCTCTCTTTCTATCTTTCCATTTCTGTGTGTGTATCTGTATAATCCCATTAACTACCCAGATACTGAAAAATGTTTCAAGAGTTACAAATATTGTCTTTCCGAGTAAGAATGTAAACAGTTCAACTTTAGTAAGTCTCTTATGATTTCTCTTTTCTGTTTACCTTTTCATGCTTCTCTTGATTCTTGTGCTTGAAAGTCAAGTTTTCTTTTCTGGCTCTGGTATTTTCATCAAGAATGCTTGAAAGTCCTCTATTTCATTGAAAGACCATTTTCCCCCCTGAACTATTGTACTCAGTTTTGCTGGGTAGGTGATTCTTGGTTTTAGTCCTAGTTCCTTTGATGTCTGGAATATCATATTCCATGTTGTTCCATCCTTTAATGTAGAAGCTGCCAGATCTTGTGTTATCCTGCTTGTATTTCCACAATACTCAAATTGTTTCTTTCTGGCTGCTTGCAATATTTACTCCTTGACCTGGTAACTCTGGAATTTGGCTACAATGTTCCTAGGAGTTTCTCTTTTTGGATGTCTTTCAGGAGGTGATTGGTGGATTCTTTCAATATTTATTTTGCCCTCTGGTTCTAGAATATCAGGGAAGTTTTCCTCGATTATTTCTAGGCTCATTTTTGGTCATGGACTTCAGGTAGTCCTATAAGTTTTAAATTTTCTCTCCTGGATTTATTTTCCAGGTCAGTTATTTTTCCAATGAGATGTTTCACATTATCTTCTAATTTTTCAATCTTTTGGTTTTGTTTTGTAACTTCTTGGTTTATCGCATAGTCATAAGCTTCCCTGAACTCCAGTCTCATTTTTAAAGAACTATTTTCTTCAGTGAGCTTTTGAACCTCCTTTTCCATTTGGCTAATTCTGCTTTTTAAAGCATTCTTCTCCTCATTGAATTTTGGACCTCTTTTTCCAATTGAGTTAGCCTATTTTTAAGGGTCTTATTTTCTTCAGCATTTTTATGAGTCTCCTTTAGCAAGCTGTTGACTTGTTTTTCATGATTTTCTTGAATAGCTCTCATTTCTCTTCCCAATTTTTCCTTCACCTCTCTTACTGGATTTTCAAAATCCTTTTTGAGCTCTACCAAGACATGAGACCATTGAATATTTATTTTGGATGTTTGGGATACAGAAGCCTTGACTTTTATGTCTTTCCCTGATAGTAAGCATTGTTCTTCCTCATCTGAAAGGATGGGGGAAGATATCTGTTCTCCAAGAAAGTAACCTTCTATAGTCTTATTTTTTCCCTTTTTGAGGCATTTTCCCAACCAGTTACTTGACTTTTGGTCCTTTGTCAAGACTAGGGTTTACCCTGGGAATCTGTAAGATATCAGTTCCTCCAAGGTGGCACAATCAAGCATGTACACTGGTCTAGGAGCAGCAAGAAACTTTTGTGCCCAGAATCTGTGAGTAGTAATTTCCTCTCCACAACCAGCTGGACTCCAGTTCCACCAAACCATCACTGGGGACTGAGATTCAGATAAGCTGCTCAATTACCCTAGGGTCTTTAGGCAGGGGCAGGACAGACATTCAGTGTGAAATAAAGATCAGCTGCTCAGTTCCCCCAGAGGCTTTACCGTTCAACAATGGATGCGTTCTCTGCTGCCGCCACCTGAGGCTGGAGCCATGGGGATACCCTGCTCTCTTCTCAGCCAGCTGAAAAAACCCTTTCACTGACCTTTAGTACCTGTGGGTTGAGGGATCTGCAAACCACTGCTACTGCCAGGATTCCACCCCCCCAAGACCTGCTTGAGTCCTCCTTCTGGGGCAGTGTGGCATGGCCAAGGTTGGCCTGGGCTCCACTCCACGTCCAATGGGACAGACCTTTCCTGTTGGCCTTTCAGGTCACCATGGGCTGAAAATCTCCCATACTCCATTGTTCTATGTCTTCTGCTGCTCTAGAATTTGTTGAGAGTCTTTATTTACAGGTATTTTATGGACTGTGGGGGAACAGCTAGTGTATATGCATCTTTCTACTCCACCATCTTGACTCCCCCCCAGATGCTATGATGTTAATGGAACTATGCAGTATGGCCAGGTAAATGTCTGCCATTGATAGATGAGGAATGAGGCAGTGCTGACACAGCTATCAAACACACACACACACACATACACACACATGCACACATACATCCTGATTGATAAAAGTTGGAACATTTTTTTCTCCAAGTCAAAGTAGAATTCTGACTTATGATATTAATATCACATTTACTCAGATGAAAAAACAATAAACTGTTGTAGTCATGGTGATCCAGCGAATCCCTGACTGATTTTGTTCCCTTCTCCAGTCTAGTTAGTGACAATACAGGCCATGGACATTATTGAGTTTGGCACACCTCCCATAGAGTAGGACTTGTATATTTGGCCTATTGCTAGAAGCTCACTGTCTTCTCCTAGAAAGGCTTATGTCCCACAGCATGTGACTAAAAGCCCAAATTTAACTCTAGAGGAGGAGATCCAGTTCAGTAAAGGACCACACTTTGTCATCTCATCAGTTGAATGAGACAGGGTAGGGGAGGCAGGGCAGCAAGTCAATCAGGGCTTCCCTAGATCATCCCTTTCTTTATTAGACAGACTACTCAGAATTTTTGTTTCCCTGCTACCCCACCTCTTGTCACTGCCCTTCCTTCAAACCACACTAGGACCTCTCAAAGCTGGCCAAACTTATAAATCTGTATCTATGCCTTCCATAAAGGAGACATGAATAGGACAGAGTTCTTAATCTTATCGTTTGTTGTTCATGAACCCATTTTTGCAGTTTGGTGAAGCCTTTGTACTCCTCAGATCAATTTTTTCATTGCATAAATGTCATAGGATTAAAAAGAATACAATTATATTGAAATAAAAATGTAATTTTCTCTCAGCCAAGTTAACATACCCCTAAAATATAACAATAGACACTTTAAAGTCCATGAACCCCAGGTTAAGAACCTCTACAATAGAGGAAAGTAAAGTATTTCCATTGCCTTCTTCCCATACGTATTGTTGAAATACTTTGGCAGTGGACTTGGTTGGAAGTGGTGGTGAAGGTGAATAGATCTGTGATTTCATTGGCCTATAGAGTACTCCTTATAGGAAAACCATCTTCCACCACAGCATTTCAGAACTTCTTCATTGATGTATATTCTCTTAAAAGATAGCTTTCTGGGACACTAAGACTTTAAATGACTTGTACAGGATCAAAGAGTCAGAGTGTGTCAGAAGAGGGACTTTACCCCAGGCCTTCCTGACTTTGGGGCCATGCTGCCTCTCATTAAGCAGTAACCCTCGGAAAATCATTCTTACACATAGGTCTAGTCATGTAATTTCTCTGCCTAAAAATCTCAGTTCATTCTTATGGCTTTCTGAATCAAATATGATTGGCCTTTAAGGTCCCCCACAACCTGCTTCCTATCTTTCCAGATTTAACACACAGAATCCTCTGAACAAACTACATAATGATGAAAGTAGAAAAACTCTGCTTTCTGAAAATACCCTCGAGTCTTTAAAGTCTGACCAAGGATTAAACTGAGCATGGGGAAAGAGACGGAAAACTGTGTGTACGCATGCCAGGTTAATCTCATAGATGCTAATAGTTTCAGTATGAAAAGAAAACTCATTACAGGACTAGTAATTCAGAGGATACAATTTCCAATGTAACAGCCATTGATAAATCTATATACACCCTCCAGGACTTTCTCCTATGTTTTCAATGAGTTCAAATTTTGAAAGCTCAGCATTTCTCTCTTTAACCTACTCTCATAATGGGGGACTTCACCATGCATATTGGTGTTCTCTCAAATATCCTGCCTTCCCATTTCTTTAGTCTATTCTGTTCTGTGGCTTACCACTCAATTTAACATCAGCTACATGGGAAGATTTTCAGAACCTTAATTTTGTCATCATATAAAAGTGTTCTACTTCCATATTTATGTTATAATAATTCTCACTAGCATTTATATAGTGTTTTAAAGCTGTTGAAGCATTTTCCATATTTTATCTCACTTGATCCTCACAGCAACCTTTGGTGTTGGGTGCTAGGATTATACCCAATTTACAGTTGAAGCCACTGAGACAAACAGAAGTAGAGTGATCTGCCCAGGGTCACACAACTAGTAAGTCTTGCATCACAAGTTTCTTATTGGGTATCTCAAGCTCAACATATCAGAGACATCTGAAACTCAGCATATCTAAAATAGAACTTGTTATTTCTTCTCTGAAGCCTCCCCTCTCTCCAACTTCCCTATTTTCACAGAGTACCACTATACCACTATCCAGGCTCGTAACTGCATTTTCATCCTTAACCTTTCACTCTTTCACCCTACCTTTCAAATCTGTTGACAAAACTTTTCATTTCTCCTTTAGAACATCTCTTATATATCTTTTCCTCTACTTACCCAGACACCACTTTAATAGCACTCTAATCTCTACTTACCTAGATTATTGTCTAACTTTGCAATTGCTCTTCCCACTTCAACTGTGCCCACTCCAGTCATCAGCTTAGTTGCCAAAACAATTTTCATAAAATTTAAGTCCCACCATTCCCCCTTCCCCAGCCAATAAACCCTACTGGTCCCCTATTATCTCCTAGATCAGATATAAAGTTTTCTGTTTACATTTATAAATCTTCACAGCCTGGCTGCTTCCTGCCTTTCTTGTCTTCTTACTTTGTCTTGTTCTCCAAGCATGCTGTGATCCGGCTTGCCTGCGTTTGTCATATTTGTTCCTGCATTCAGCACTCTACTTTCCCTCTGCATGCCTTTCAATGAATGGTTTACTCATTCCAGAATGTTCTTACTGTGCTTCTGAGTTTCCCTGACTTACTTAAAGACTCAGCTCAAATGTCACTTCTCATTGGACCTTCCCTAATTTCAGCCCTCTTGCTGACTACTAGTGCTTTCCCCTCTGATACTGCTTTCTCTCCACTATATACTTCACATGTACCTAGTTATTTATACGATGTCTCAAACATTATGTTAGCTCTTTGAGGGCACTGGCCATTTTTGCCTTTGTTTGTATCCTCAGTGCTTATATAGTGTCTAACACTTGGTAAACATTTAATAAATTCTTATTGATTGACTGAGTTAGAAAAAGAAGCTGAGCTAATGATCTTGATACAAAGATTCAAATAAAAGAGATAAACCTGGATTTCTGTCTCCAAGAAATGTTCATGGCTCTGGTATTTGTGGAAAGGCATACCTTATTCATATGAAACAAATAGATAAAATTATTTCCTCAATGCCCTTACAGTTCTCCTGTATTCAGCACATATATTTTCCATGTATATTTGATTCAATTTGGTTGTTTTCTCCATTTCTTTTTCTTTATTATGCTGTTTCCTCTTCCTTCCTAAGAACTTAAGGGACTGTGGTGCTAGAGTCCAAGTGTACTGGTTTCAATATCCTTGTTGGAGAACAGAGTTTGTGGTAATTGTTTTTGCAAATCTTTTCCATTTTTCTTTTGTTTGTAGTTCCCTTTCCATTTTCATCTCTGAAAGCCCATGGGGTGACTTTAATGAGTTGGATATTTTGCCAAGTTCTCCTTAGCCTGGTTTTACCCTCAGCTGCTTTTCTCTGGCATGTGAGACAATGCTATTCACAAATGTCTTTTGGCAGTCATCTCTCTTCATTTGGCAAAGATGTAAAATTTTTGCTGCCTCAGCTGCTCCAATAATACATTCCCTTATTTGTCATTGGACCAATATATCAACCATCAAAGTAAAATTTCTCAAGTGTTTAAAAATTCTCTGATTTTAGTACCTCTTTTCCTACCTTTGCCACCATCACTGTAGAAACATGACAGAGTTGAACTGGACCAAGAACCAGTGAAAATTTTTTCCATATCATGGGTTGCCATGGTCAAAAAGGTTTTGTCAAAAGATGCACAACCTCCTGGTGATGTGTCTTTCTAAAAGGAGTTATGCTGGTCCTGGGAAATTTCTTCCTGAGGCGCTCACTCAAATCCTTTCTTATGAAGAAGAACCTTCCAGAGTTTGTGCTATACACTGCAATTGAACTCAGGAACCCAGAGTCACCTCCATGCCATGATGAGATATTGGACTAGTACTGTGGTTGTTAAGAAGACATAACAATGTGATAAAATTCATGAACCACAATGGAAGGAAACAAGAGGAGAATCTTTGGTTGAAGATCAGTTTAGGAAAAAATAAATGTAAATTTCTTCATATAAACATGCTATAGACCACCTAAAGAGGTTGAAAATATTCTTCAGGATTGTATGAAACTCTCATACATCTGGCTTGGAGACATCACATTTTATTAGTAGTAAGGGACTTTAACTACTCAGGCATCTCCTGAAAGTCTTGCTATGCCTTAAGAAGAGTACCTGGTAATTTATTGATTTACCTCAATGATAATTTGATGCTATGAAAGAATAATGGAAAATATAATTATGACTGGACTCATCATGGTCTGCCATAGAGTTTGGGAAAATTGAATCTAAAGAAAGCGTTCAGAGAAAGAATAAGTAGGGTAACATAGACTAAAATTAGATAGGAATTATTTTAGAAAGTTTTGTAGAGAGTATACTAGAGGAAGTAGATTAGAGGCAGAGAGACCAGCTGAGAGGCTAGAATAATGGTCTAGGGCCTGAGCTAGGCTGGTGGCCATATTAATGGAAAACAGATATGTTAGAGAAATGAGGAGAAAATTAAAGCAATAAATACCTCCATGATTGCATCATATACTTATCTATTTGACAAGGATGATAAAAGGCAGAAATCATTAATATAGAAAAGACTGTAGAAAGATGGACACACTAGCACACTCTTGGTGGAACTATGCATTAGTCTTAACTTCTGGCAAACAATTTGTTGTGGGTAGGCGAGAAAATGTATAAGTTCATAGGTTTGTACTTTTGAACTCAGTGGCCCTATTGTTTGACATAAATCTTAATTCAAGATGTTCACATGTGTGCATGCACATACACAAAAACATGTGCATACACATATATAGTGAACATACACTTATATATACACATATGCATGTATACATATGTATATATATATATATGTATACACACATATATACATATACACACTAAATATGCGTTAAGTAAATAGTTCCAGACATTATGCTAGACAGTAAAAAACATAAAAACAAAGGTAGTCTCTTCCCTTACCTAGCTTATAATCTAAAAGGGGAAGACAAAAACACAAAAGGAAGCTAAACGAAGTGTTTGAGTGGGTAGAACTGGAAAAGGGGCATAGTTGGGTGGACATAGTGAAGAAGTCAGCGACGTCCTCAAGTAGAGTAGCCAGTTAGGGAATGAGAAAACATCTGAGCCAGGTTTTCTCCTTAAATGAAATTTAGTATTCATGGCTTCATGCTCAGAGAGGCAGAGATTAGAGTTGAGGTAGAGTACCAAGGCTGAAAGAATCTTACACTATGATAAAGTTATCCCAATAATGAATGTCCTGGGACAAGGTAGAAAAATCAAAGTAGTGTAGTCACGTGAGAAATGTGTGTGTGCATGTGTGTGAGAAAGTCAGAAATTCATAGGGAGAAAGATAGAAATTCCTTATTCAGCATATTCAGAGAAGCACTTTTTTCCTTAGCAAAAGAAACAAAACAAAGACCAAAACACTGAGGGAAAAAAAGTGAATGACTTTTAGCTAAGGAATAGCTTAACAAATTGTGGCAGGATAATACAGAGTACTATAATTGTTCAATAAGAAATGACAGAATTCTGAGAAACGGGAATACTTGAATGAACTGAAACACAGGGAAATAAGCAGAACCACACAAAAAGTGCTTACAGTGGCATAAAGCACAGGTGCTTCATTGTGATAATTAATCTTGGTTCCAGAGAGTTCATGATGAAACATACCTTCCATTTCCAAGGGGAGGACTATAGATGAAGAATGTTGTGTAAACAGTTATATCAAATTGCTATAGTTACAACTAGAAGGAAGGAAACAATAGAAAAGAAATTTATATTTATAGATAATTATGACATAACAATTAAAGACATTTGTGAAATAGAAAAAAATGAGTAGGATAGGTAAGTTATGTAACTAAACTGTGTCATAAGATCATAGATTGAGCTTTGGGAGGGACTTAAGCAGTCATCTATTCCAAAACCCACATTTTATAGATGAAGGTTTATAGAGGTTCAGATACTTGCCCAAGATGACATAGGTAATACGTATCAGAGCTTAGATTCCAATTTAGGTGATATTTTAGTCCTTTTAGTTCAAATTCTATAAATATTATGTGAACCAAAAATGATAAGTTAACCCTTTTCAACATGGAATCTAGTTCTAAATTTCAAAGGCACCAACTAAGTTCTCACATTCCTTTCAAGTGAGTTCATTTTTATGTAAAATATACTTATCTCAAGTCCAAAGAAAATTGGCATATTCATCATTAATAATAATCTTTTAAAGTGTTTGGGTGTTTAATTTGGCTTCCTTAGACCCTGAGTGATTCTTTGAATTGGTCTAAGCTTTTCAGTGTACTTAGTGATGGACCCTCTATGTGCATGGGCAGAATTCCATATAAATAGCCCAAAGCACATATTTTAGTGATGAAAAGTTGCATAGCTACTGTCCATATGAAAGTCCATGGCTCAGTGGTCTACTTGGAATGAAGAGATTTTAAACAAAAACAAAAATTAGACTAAAATAAACCAAGTGAACCTCTTAGAACCAAAAGTATCTTTCTCCTACTTCTCTGTGTCTCTGTTATCTGTCTTTCTCTTGTCTCTCTGTCTCTATCTTTCTGCCTTTCTGCACAAATTTGTTTCTCTCTTTCTCTGTATCTTTGGTATTTTATTGGTGTAAATAGCTTTAAGAAAGGAAATCCCCTCTACCCATGCGGATAGACAATTGCCCTGTAATTCATAATCTTTTTTTGGTATACTTATTTTTCAGTTTTCAATATTCACTTCCACAAGAATTTGAATCCAAAATATTCTCCCCATCTCTTCCCACCCTCACCCCAGGAAAGCATGCACCTCATCTATCCCTTTGTCCAATCTATCCTCCCTTCTATTACCCACCCTTCTTCCATTCCCTTCTCCTTCCCCTCTATTTTCCTGTAGGGCAAAATAGACTTCTATATTCCATTCCCTGTATAGCATAATTTCCAGTTGCATGCTAAACCAATTTTTAACATTCATTCTTAAAACTTTGAGTTCCATATTCTCTCCCTTCCTCCCCACCTGTAGGGACCTTTCACTGAGAAAACAAACAATTCAATATAGGTCATATATGTGTAATAATGCAAGGCACTTCCATGATAGTTATATTGTAAAGGACTAACCACATTTCCCTCTGTCCTATTCTGCACTTCATTCATTCCATTCTCTCCCCTTACTGTCCTCCCACAGTAGTGTTTGCTTCTGATTATCCCTTTCCCCAATTTGCTGTCCCTTCTATTATCTTCCTTCTTCTGTCCTCTTCCCCTGTGCTTTCCTGCAGGGTAAAGTAGATTTCCATATCCAATTGAGTGTGTTATTCCTTCTGTAAGCCAAATAGCATGAAAGTAAAACTCTATTAATTCCTTTCATCTCACCACCCTTTCCCTTCATTGTAAAAGCTCTTCCCTCTTTTATATGAGGTGATTTGCTCCATTCTACCTCTCCCTTTCTCTTACTCCTAGTACATTCCATTCAACAGTAAATTTTATTTTTGGAGGGTACTCTTCCTTCATATTCAGCTCACCCTGTGCTCTCTGTCTACACACACACACACACACACACACACACACACACACACACACATGCATGTCTGTTTAGCTCTGGTCTTTTCAATAAGAATGCTTGGAAGTCCTCTATTTTATTGAAATTTCATTTTTCCCCTGAAGTATTATACTCAGTTTTTCTGGGTTGGTGATTCTTGGTTTTAATCCTATCTCCTTTGACCTCTGAAATATCATATTCCAAGCTCTTCAGTCCCTTAGTGTAGAAGCTTCTAAATCCTGTGTTACTCTGATTGTATTTCCACAAGACTTGAATTATTTCTTTCTGGTTATTTGTAATATTTTCTCCTCGATTTGATAACTCTGGAATTTGGCTACAATATTCCTAGGAATTTTCCTTTGGTGATCTATTTCAGATGATCAGTGAATTAGTTTCATTTCTATTTTACCCACTGGTTTTAGAATATCAGGGCAGTTTTCCTTGATAATTTCTTGGAAGATGATGTCTAGGCTCTTTTTGATCATGGCTTTCAGGTACACCAATACTTTTTAAATTATCTTTCCTGGATCTGTTTTCCAGATCAGTTGTTTTTCCAATGAGATATTTCATACTGTCTTTCATTTTTTTCATTTTTTTAGTTTTGTTTTGTAATTTCTTAGTTTCTCATGAAGTCATTAGCTTCCATTTGCTCCATTCTAATTTTTAAAGAACTATTTTCTTCAGTGAGTTTTTGAACCTCTGTTTCCATTTGGCTAATTCTGCTTTTTAAAGCATTCTTCTCCTCAATGACTTTTTGAACCTCTTTTGCCATTGGGTTAGTCTATTTTTAAAGATATTATTTTCTTCAGCATATTTTGGGTCTTCTTTAGTAAGCTGTTGACTTGCTTTTCATGGTTTTCTTGCATATCTCTCATTTCTCTTTCCAGTTTTTCCTTCCCCTCTCTTACTTGATTTTCAAAGTCCTTTTTGAGCTCTTCCATGGCCTGAGACCATTGTCTATCTATTTTGGAGGTTTTGGATCTCTTATTTTGTTGGTATGCATTGCTCTTCCTCATCCAAAAGGATAGAAGAAAATACCTATTCACCAATGAAGTTTTCTTCTGTAGTTTTATTTTTTTCCCTTTTTGGGGCATTTTCCCATTTGGTTACTTGGCTTTTGAGTCTTTTGTCAAGTGGAGGGTGTACTCTAAGGACCTGTAAGTTCTCAGTTCCTCCCAAGTGGCACAATCAAGGGAGAGGAGTTTACTTCTCTCCTGGCCTGCACTCTGGTCTGTGAGCAACCAAGTGCTTTCCTGCCTAAGATCTGTGAGTTGGATTCCCTCACCAGAACCTCCATGAGCTCCACCATGCTAGCATTCTTCCTCACCCCAGGATCACAACTCAGGACTGAGGCCCTGATACACAATTCAATTCCCCCAGGGTATTTAGGCTGAGGGCTCCAAAAGTAGATGTTGCTACTGTGATGGCTGCCACTGCTGGGACTGGGGTCAGACCTCACTACCCTCTCACCCAAGTGAAAGAACTTTCTCACTTTGAAGCTGGTTTTGACATTTGTGGACTGAGAAGTCTGACAACCTCAGCTGCTGCCTATGTTTCCATGACCTGAAACCTGCTCCAGGCCTGTCCATGCAGTGCTGTGCACTAAGGCTGGATTGTGCTCCACTCCACAGGTGTGATAGACCTTTCCTGTTGACCTTCCAGGCTGTCTTGGGCTGGAAATCTCTTTCATTCTGTCATTTTGCTACTTCTGCTGCTCTAGAATTTGTTTAGAGTCATTTTTTACAGGTATTTTATAGGCTATGGGGGGGAGAGCTAGAACAGGTCCATCTTTCTACTTTGACATCTTGGCTCTGTCCTGTAATTCATAAAGAATTGTCTGTGGACAGTAAGAGGTAGGTGTCTTGCTCAGGATCCCCCATTGTTAAGTCAGGGTCAGAATTTCAACCCAAGTTTTCTTGAATTGTAGCTCAGCTTTCTATCTCAACTCTATCTCAGCTTTCTATCTCAACTAGAGTAAAATTGGACTTTTTGGAAAGTCTCATTCTAAACCTGAGTTTGGTTTATGTGCCTAGATGTGTGTTAAAGGTAGCAACAAGGTATAATTCTTCTCAAGTTACATTTTCAGAAATTGAGGCCCAGAACACTAAAGGTCCATACAATGGTTGTTATTTAATATCCTAATGTAAGATTCAAAATCAGTTTGCCTTTTAATGTCCAGGCTAACTTTGGTGGGTTAGGCAGGGGGAAGAGAAACAGTGGCTAAAACTCTGGAAGAGAATATTTTAGCATGTCAGTGTCACTAGACCCATAAATAAACTTTGTCTATGAGTTTACTCCTGGGTATTCCCATAAAACTTTTTGCTCTCCATACAGTACCAAAATATTCGTGGATTCAAAGTTTCAATTGAGTAAATGGCAAAGTAAAAGTCACTCAAGACATTACAGAATTATTCTGAGCCCTCCTGTGACTTCATAAATTTAACTTGGATATAAATAAGTAAACACCAATCTGAAACCTTTCAACCAGAGCCCTATTGCCTCACCCAAACAAATTTTTCCACTAGAAAACAAATATCAACTGTGAAACAGGGTCCATTTCTGTAAGCAGAAACATTATCTAATCCCTTTTTATTATGATTCATACATATACAATGCACTTGATTATACTTTTTGGTGATGTTAAATTTCTAGTAAAGTTTATTAAAAGCAGAACTTTTTGAGGGATGCAAAGGGAATGATTGTGAAATGATTTACAATAAATCGAGTACTCCCAACATTATTCCTCTAGCTAATGTCTCTCTGTAAGATATACACAGGAAATAAGTATATAGCCCTTTAGCAGTTGTGTTATACTATATTCTATTTCCATGGAAACAAATGCTAAGGGAATGAAGTCATGAAATACCCTAGGAGGTGCTAATAACTCAATGGGGCTTAATAACCTGCAGAAAATACCCGAATTCACGTAAAATATTGCAGAAAAAAAGAATAATGATAAACTGTAGGAAAAATTGCAAACCAAGACAGAATGGAGTAAGTTTACACTGTTCTTCTAGGTTGATATTTTTCTTTTTTTCCAAAATACTTCTTAGTCTGTGTTTATAATTGTACCCCACATGTAATATTAGGATGTGGTAAAATTGCATTCATTTTGTAGGCTTGGGTGCAGTATTTTGAAGGATCCAAGAACTGGTTTTACTCTGTCTGCAACCCCTTTCCTGTCAAATCACTACTTACTAGAGTATTTTTCTAGCAAATTTCACTCACATCCATTTTTTTTTTTTGCCAAATATCCACTTGTTCACAATAACTAGTGAGGTGTTGCTAGTGGTAAATCAATAGACATTCTTTTTACCTTCCAGAAAAGTATTTTCAGTCTTGGCTTTGTGACACCCGTGGTGCTCCAATGCTTCAAAAATATTCATTTAGTATATATGCCCTGTTTACTTCCAACTGGATCTGAGGTGGGCTTTTGAAGTTAAACATAATACAAAATAGCAGAAATAAGGATAAGGCAAAGCAGAATCCATCTTACAGGAGCAGTTGTCCCTAGGCTCAAGAAAACAAAACAAAACACACTTGTGGTTTTTGTTGGACATTGGAACTTTAACTTTGGTTCTATATTTCCTTGTACCTAAGACCAAAATTGAGACATGTTGGGTTATATAATCTATCCATTCATTTATCCATCTAATAATTATTTAAGAACACACTACTTACAGATAACTCAGCTGAGGGCAATAGGCATACATTAAGGAGGAAGATACGGTCTTCAAGAATCTTAGAATCTAATAGAGGAGTAAGGAAAGCAATTACATCTGAAAAGAGAATGAGTTTTCCAGTTAGAAGATCTAATTTTGAATCTGGTGCTGCTACTTAATTTAATAATTGTGTGAATTTATCCAGTTTGCTTCAACTCAATTCATTTTTATATTCAAATATAAACACATATATACAAACATTCACACAACATCCCTGGGCCTCAAACTAATCACCTACAAGATAAGAACAGGATTATGTTAACCGATTTCAAATTTTCTATGTAAAATTTGGATCCTGAGATACTATACAACAGAGTAACAAGGAAAATATGGCAGGCATCATATAAGAAGCTCAAGAGTATGAGAGTTCAGAGAGGGAGAGATTATGTGTGGTTGAGATAAAGACCTCACACCAGGGGTAGATAATCATAGTCTATCTGGGATGATTGATTTTTATTGTGTAAAAAGTCAAACATTTCCTAAACTATGAACTTTTTTTCTTAACACTAAAATCAATGACAGTATGGTTTGTAGTAAAGTTATAGTGAGTGACAGAATTGGTAGTGTCTTTATGGTTTTGTAAAAGACACATTTTGGGACTTCCAGAAGTATGACTGAGAGTTTCTATGTGTGAAACATATATAAGCTTAGGTCCCACTCATCATCTCAAAAGAGATAGAAATATACCAAATATATTTGAAAAGACAAGAAGAATGAGAATTGGGAAAGGGAAAGAAATGCTTGCATGGTGAAAAAAAATAGTAGAGAGAATAAGGGAACGAATAAGGAAAGCAATACTTCTAATGTAATGAAGAAATATGATGACATAAGACAGAATCAGGAGAATCTCCAGAAGAAAAGCACACTTCACTCTAAAATTTCAGCTCTAGTAAAGTTAATGGAATAGGAATAAGAATGCTGAAAATAGTTGGGAGGGGTAACAAAAGAATTGAAGAAAAAATTAAGGAGTGAAAGTAGACGTTAATCAAATTTTGAAAGGAGTACTATGGCTGAGAACAAAAGGCGGAAAACCTTAGTGAAGTACTGGACAACTGGAGAGGGAAAATAATAAAGAATTAAGAAATTCAATGCTAGAACCAGAAATATTAGGACAAAGTCAAAAGATAGGAAAATTGGAAGAACAGATGTGATTATCTACAATCAAAAATGATTCACCTGGAAAATACGGATGAGAGATAATCCTCCCAGTGCAACATGAAATTAATTCTGAAACCATATTTTAGGATGTCATAAAATAAAATTACTGTACCTGCCAGCATCAGAACCAGAAATGAAAGATTAATAGAATCCATAGAATGCCCACAGAGAGAAATCATACTTTTAACTCTGTAAAACATGTAGTTGTCAGGTGTCATAGACCCTACCCACACAAACACACACACACACATATGTGACTAGGAAAAGATATTATGAAACAAAGAACCCAAGTCCAAATCAAGAAGTATTAGATCAAGTACAGAACATTTACATAGGACTTTTAAGTCTGAAAAGAACTGAATATACAAATCTCTTTTGAACCTCACAACAACCCTGTGAAGTAGGTAATGCAGATTCTTTTTTAAATCTCTGTGTAACAATCAGCAAATTTAATCTCACAGTTTAAATGGCTTTTCATATGTCCACATAGTTGTAAGTATCATAGGACTTTCTAATTTCAGGTGCAACATTCTACTCATTATGCCATACTCTCACCCTCACTGTTAATAAGAAGGGCAAAGGAATGTGATATACAGAAAAATAAAGAGAAAGAATTTGTACCCAAGGCTAATATGCTAAAGGAGCAAAACTAACTTCTAATAGAAATAATGCTCTCCAAGGTTTTCTTTCTGTCAGAGTTTTTGAAATGCAAAAGCAGTGGAAAAAACAAATTTAAAAATGAACAAGTTTGAAAACATTGAAAGGTCTAGGTGATATTCTCATGATTTCATTCTGAAAGTGGGAGAAAGACAATTATTCCTTCAGAGTTTTACCTTGTTTAAGAGTCATTGAGGTTACAAAGAAAAGGAAACTCTGGGCTTGTGTTCAAAAAAGAAATGCCCTAGAGAATGAGTAAGGAGGGGAATTTAGAAATGTGATATTTCCTCTAATTTATGCATTAGAGATAAGGTCATTAGAACTTATAAATGGAATTGGGAAGAAAGAGGGAATCTCATGGATCTCAGCCTCATCTGGGCCAGGCATGGGAAGTTAAAATAATATTAAAGTAGCAGACAAAATTAATAAGCAAGGAATTGGGCTAGGATGAGGTGGTGTCAGTTTTGAGATGGAATATAGGACCAGAAGGGGTATTTTTTTTTTTAAGAAAAACACACTGTACCCATAGAGGGCTGATTGCCAAAACAAACAAGTAGACATACAAAGAAAATCTGCCCTAAAGTTAAGATCCAGACTTTTGAGTCTGAATTTGGAGTAAAAAAGACTTGGGTAATGTTGTACCATTCAATAAAAATAGCAGATACCAAGTGAGAATTTTTTCTTAAAGGAAAAGAAAGATTATAACATGATTTGATGGAAGGAAAAACACATTTTATGAGAATAACTGTGAAACTGAATGAGGTGAGGTCATCTATAAAAAGGAGGGTGGCAAAATAAACTATAAATAAAACCTCCTAATTTTCTTTATATTAGAAGCACAGTTATAAAAATGCATTCTGAATAAACATAAAGGCTTTGGAGTATAATATAGCATGCCTCAGGTAATAAAAACATAACAAATAGCGACAATAGTACTACCCAAAAAAGGAAATAGCAAACATAGATATAACAAAGACAGACAAGGAAAGCAATTGCATTATGCTTAAAGACATCATAATGGAATAATATTGATATTGAATATATTCGCACTATTTGGCAAAACAGTAAGTTATAGTGGATGGAGGACTGGATAAGAAAAAAAGATCTATATTTAAATTTAGTCTCTAATATTTGTTAGTCACTTGTACAGAGGAAAAATCATCTCAAGTATCTATTAAACCTCAGCTTCTTTGTTTTAAAATTATATTTAAAACTTAAAATAATATCTACAGTATCTGAAAGTATTGTGCAGGTCAAAAAAGATAACCCATGTAAATTGCATTTCAAACTTTGAAGTGCAATGTAAATATCTATTGTAATTATCTCACCCTTTTCATCTTAGTTTGATAGAGTTTAGATAGAAGTAGCCCTGCAACCGCTCACTATCTTGATATTATTCTTTTACTTTTAATGTTCTGTGGACTATCATGCATACGGGTGAAATAACTGGTTTTGTAATTGTATAAAAGTTTTAGTTTGTAAACTAATATTTTGTAGGTTCATTAGAAGCTTATATAGGACAGCTCTAGCAGCAATGATGATGACAGGAATAATGTTATTTCTGCTGTTATCTCATTCTTATCTTTTTTATGGCATTCAGATAGAAGTAGTATGAGGATGAGTAACAAACCTGCTATTATTATTTTATATTTGATTTCTTTTGACTAATGTGCAAAAGGATCCAGTGACTACTTTTGTCACCAAGAGTAATGGATGCTTCAAGGTGGTGGGAGGTCCACATTGTACATGTTTTCAGACTTCGTACTTATCACTTGTGTTTTTCCTTATTCTTGTCTTTAAAAATACTATTTGTTGGGCAGAGCCAAGATGGCAGAGTAAAAGGATGGTCCTGTAGAAGCTCCCCCACCCCCTCCCATAGCCCATAAAATTCCTGTGAAAATGACTCTAAACAAATTCTAGTGCAGTACAGGTCACAAAATGACAGAATAAAAGAAATTTCCAGGCCAAGGCAGTCTGGAAGGCCAACAGGAAACTATTGCACTGGGCATGGATCAGAGCCCAGCTTGGCTTTGGCTGCAGCATGACAGGGACAGGACCTGAGCAGGCTGGAGTGAGGGATCCCAGGTGCCAGTTACAGTTCCAAGATTGCCCAACCGACAAATGCCAAAGACAGCTTCAAAACTCAGTGAGAAAATGTGGTCTGGCCCACTGGCAGCAGCAACTGCAGCATCAGCGGCCATTTGTGGAGGCTTTGACTGAGGGATCCTGGGGGAATTGAGCTGCTGATCTGGATCTCAGTCGTAAGTGGTAGTTCTGGGGTGAGGAGTACTAACTGGCATGGTGGAGCTGGTAGTCTCTGAAAAGGGAATTCCACTCACAGATTCTGGGCAGAAAAGTTTGCAGTAGCTTCCGGACCAGAGCACAGGCCAGGAGAGGAGTAACTCATCTCCCTTAACTGTGCCACCTTGGAGGAACTGAGAACTTACAGGTCCCCAGAGTATATCCTCCTCTTGATAAAGGACTCAAAAGTCAAGTAACTGACTGGGAAAATTCCCAAAAAAGGGAAAATAAGGCTATTGAAGGTTACTTTCTTGGTGAATAGGTATATTCTTCCATCTTTTTGGATGAGGAGGAACAATATATATCATCAGGGGAAGACATAAAAGTCAAAATTTCGGCATCCAAAACCTCCAAAATAAATATGCAACAGTGTCAGGCCATGGAAGAGCTCAAAAAGGATTTTGGAAGTCAAGTAAGAGAGGTGGAGGAACAATTGGGAAAAGAAAGGAGAGATATGCAAGGAAATCATGAAAAGTGAGTCAACAGCTTACTAAAAGAGGCCCCAAAAATGCTGAAGAAAATAACACCTTTAAAAATAGGTTAACTCAATTGGCAAAAGAGGTCCAAAAACCAAATGAGGAGGAGATTGCATTAAAAAGCAGAATCAGCCAAATGGAAAAGGTTCAAAAGCTCACTGAAGAAACTAGTTTTTTAAAAATTAGAATGGAGCAGATGGAAGCTAACGACTTTATGAGAAACCAAGAAATTACAAAACCAAACCAAAAGAATGAAAAGATAGAAGATAATGTAAAATATCTCATTGGAAAAACAACTGACCTGGAAAATAGATCCAGGAGAGACAATTTAAAAATAATGGGACTACCTGAAAGCCATGATCAAAAAAAAGAGCCTAGACATCATCTTTTATGAAATTATCAAGGAAAACTACATGATATTCTAGGACCAGAGAGTAGAATAAATATTGAAAGAATCCACCGATCACCTCCTGAAAGAGATCCAAAAAGAAAAACTACTAGGAACATTGTAGCCAAATTCCAGAGTTCCCAGGTCAAGGAGAAAATACTGCAAGCAGCTAAAAAGAAAGAATTCAAGTATTATGTAGATACAATCAGGATAACACAAGATCTAGTAGCTTCTACATTAAGGGATTGAAGAACTTGGAATATGATATTCCAGAAGTCAGAGGAACTAGGATTAAAAACAAGAATCACCTACCCAGCAAAACTGAGTATAATACTTCAGGGGAAAAAGTAGTGTTTCAATGAAACAGAAAACTTCCAAGCATTCTTGATGAAAAGAGTAGAGCTGAATAGAAAATTTGACTTTCAAACTCAAGAATAAAGAAAGGCATGAAAAGGTAAACTGGAAAAAAAATCATAAGGGACTTACTAAAGTTCAACTGTTTACATTCCTACATGATATGCTCCTTAGTTTTCATCATTGCCTCCTGCATCAATAGATCAGTTTAGGCACTTAAGGATCATGTTTTTTGTACTCTCTAATGGCAATGACCTGATTTGAAATCATTCTCATAAACCACACATCCAATCCCCTACCATCCCTTTTTCTATAAAATAATCTTCATGATTTTTACCTTTTTTATGCACTTGATTGGATTCATATTTATTTGAAAAAGAAATGGAACATACTTTCATTCTTCTCCTTTATTTTAGCCATTTCATAGAATACTTGGAGACAACCATTTTCAGTGACCTATATCTGATAAATCCAATGGCATGTATCTGTTGATAGATACTATTACTTTGAGAAGTGAGGTGCATTCTTTTTTTATATATTAATTAATTTGTTTGTTTTTAGTTTTCAACATTCACTTTCCTAAGTTTTAAATATTCTCCTCCTCCTCATCATCCCTCCTCCCCAAGGTGCAATGCAATCTAATATAGATACACATAAATTCTTATTAAACATATTTTCACATTATTTATGATATATAAAAGAATGAGCATAAATGTAACGAATCATGTGAAAGACAAAACAAAGCAAAACAAAACAAAAAAGGCAGAAAATACTGTGCTTCAATCTGCATTCAGATTTCACATTGTTTTCTCTGGATGTGAATGGTATTTTCCATCATGAGTCTTTTGGATTTGTTTTAGAGTCTTGAATTGCTGAGAAGAGCTAAGTCTATCAAAGTCAGTCATCGCATAATGTGCCAGTTACTGTGTACAATGTTCTTCTGGTTTTACTCACTTCACTCAGCATCAGTTCATATAAGTCTTTCCTGAAGTCTGCCCGCATTCTCCAATTGATGAACATTCCCTTTATTTCTAGTTCTTAGCCACAACAAAATGAGTTGCAATAAATATTTTTTTCCACGTGAATTAGTTTCCCGTTTTTGTGATCTCTTTGGGATACAGCTCTAGAAGTGATATTGCTAGGTCAAAGGGTATACACATTTTTACAGCCTTTTGGGCATAGTTCAAAATTGCTCTCCAGAATGGTTGGATCTGGTTACAGCTCCATCAACAATGAATTAGTGTTCTCATTTTCTCACATTTCTAGCATTTATAATTTTCCCATTTTGTCTTGTTAGCCAATCTCATTATTGTGATACAGTACCTAAGAGCTATTTTGATTTTCATTTCTCTAATCAATAGTGATTTAGAGTATGTTTTCATATAACAATAGATAGCTTTAATTTGTTTCTCTGAAAACTCTCTGCTCATATCCTTTGACCATTTATCAATTGAGGAATGACTTGTGTGAAGAGAATTCTTAGGGTAATCAAGAAGCCTTAAACTGGAGGAGAATGTATTATTCTTCAGCTAAAGTGGAGAAAAAAGGAGAGTAAAAATTCTGATCTCAGATAAAGCAAAAGCAAAAATAGATTTAATTAAAAGAGAGAAGGAATTTTCATCCTGCTAAAAGGTACTATAGACAATGAAGTAGTATCATTACTAAACATATATGCTCCAAGTCTTATAGCATCCATATTCTTAGAGAAGTTAAGGGAGTTTCAGGAAGAAATAGACAACAAAATTAAAATAGTGGGGGACCCCAACCTCTATCTCTCTCAGAACTAGATAAATATAATCACAAAATAAACAAGCAGTTAAGGAGATGAATATAATTTTAGAAAAGTTAGTTATGGTAGACCCCTGGAGAAAACTGAATGGAGATAGGAAGGATTCCTCCTTTTTATAGGTGGTTCATGGCACTTAGACAAAAAATTGAGCATGTGTTAGGGAACAAAAACTTCACAGTCCAGTGCAGAAAGACAGAAATAGTAAATGCATCATTTTTAGAAAATGATACAATAAAAATTACATGTAATAAAAGGCCATGGAAAGATAGAGTAAAATTAATTGGAAATTAAATAATCTAAGGCTAAAAAAGGAGTCAAACAACAAATCATAGGAATAATCAATAACTTCATCCTTGAAAATGACAATAATGAGGCAACATATCAAAACTTATGACATGCAGTGAAAGTAATTCTTAGGGTATGTTTTGTATCTCTAAATGCTTACAGGAATAAAATAGAGAAAGAAGAGATCAATGAATTGGGAATGCAATTTAAAAAAGTGCTAGAAAAAGAACAAAATAAAAATCCCCAATTAAATACCAAATTAGAAATACTGAAAACTAAAGGAGAGATTAATAAAATTGAAATTAGGAAAACTATTAAACTAAGAAATAAGACTAAGAGATAATTTTCTGAAAAAAAAAAACAATAAAGTAGATAAACCATTTCTTAATTTGATTAAAAAAAGAAAGAAGAAAACCAAACTACCAATATCAAAAAATGCAAAGGGTAAATTCACCACCAATGAAGAGGAAGTGAAAACAATAGCTAGGAGCCATTTAGCCCAACAGTATGCCAATAAATTCGATAATCTTAGTGGAAAGGATAACTATTTTTAAAAATATATATAAATTGCCCAGATTAATGGAAGAGGAAATAAAATACTTAACCCCATTTCAGAAAAAGAAATTGAACAAGACATCAGCTATCTCCCTAAGAAAGAATTCTCCATGGACAGATGGATTTACAACCAAATCCTATCATACTTTTACAGAACCATTAATACCAATACTGTATAAATGATTGGGAGAACAGGAGTCCTACCAAATTCTCTTTTTTTTATGATACATATATAGTGCTGATACCTAAACTGAGAAGAGTCAAAACAGAGAAAGAAAATTATAGACCAGTTTCCCTAATGAATATAGATGCAAAGAATTTTAAATAAAATATTAGCAAAGATATTTCAGCAAGTTTTCCCAAGGGTATTATACTATGACCAGGTAGGATTTATATCAGGGATGTTGGGCTGGTTCAGTATTAGGAAAATTCTCAGCACAACTGATCATATCAACAAAAAGCTAACAGAAATCATATGATTATCTCAATAGATGCAGAAAATGCAACACCTATTCCTATTAAATATACTAGGGAACATAGGAATAAATGGTATCTTTCTTAAAATGATAGGTAGCATCTACCTAAAAGCATCAGCAAACATTAGATGTAAAGGGAATAAACTAGAAGCATTGTCAGTAATATTGAAGGTGAAACAAGGATGCCCATTATCGCCACTGTTATTCAACATTGTACAAGAAATGTTAACTTTAGCAATAAGAGAAGAAAAAGAAATTGAAGGAATTAGAATAGGCAAAGGACAAACTAAGTCATCACTATTTGCAGATGATATGATGTTATATTTAGAGAAACTTGGAGAATCAAGTAAAGAAATTACTTGAAATAGTAAAGAACTTTAAAAACATTGCAGGACGTAAAATAAACCCACATAAATCATCAGCATTTCTATATATTACTAACAAAGTCCAACATTAAAGATAGAAAGAGAAATACCATTTAAAGCTACTGTAGACATTATAAAATATTTGGGAGTCTATCTGCCAAAACAAACCCAAGAACTATATGAACACATTAATAAAACACTTTTCTCACAAATAAAGATCTAAGTAATTGAAAAAAAATGTCAGTTACTCATGGGTAGTTTGAGATAATATATTAAAAAGTACAATTCTATCTCAATTAATTTACTCACTCAGTTCCATGCCAGTCAACGTACCAAAAGCTATTTTATAGAGCTACAAAAGACAATAATAAAATTCATCTGAAGAACAAAAGGTCTAGAATACCAAGAAAATTAATGAAAAGAAATGCAAGGGAAGGTGGCCTAGTTGTAACAGGCCTTAAATTGCATTATAAAGCAGCATCATAAAATTACTTGGTACAGGCTAAGAAATGGAGTGGTAGATCAATAGGTTAGGTATACCAGACACAATAATCAATGACTATAGTAATCTGCTACTTAATATATTCAAAAATTCTGACTTGTGGGATAAGAGCTCACTATTTTTCAAAAACTGCTAGGAAAACTGGAAAACAGTAAGGCAGAAAATGGGCATAGACCAATATCTTACACTGTATGCCAAAATGAAATAACAGAAGTTACATGATCTAGATATAAAGGCTGATACTATAAGAAAACTGGGAGAGCAAGGAATAGATTATCTATCAGATTTATGGAGAATGGAAAAATCAAACAGAGATAGAAAACACTATCAAATGCAAAATGAATCATTTTGATTATATGGAATTGAAAACAGTTTTGCAAAACCAAAGCCAATGCAAGTGACATTAGAAGAGAAACAGAAAGCTGGAAAATAATTTTTATGACCAGTATCTCTGATGGAGGCCTCATTTCTTTTTTTAAAATTTATTTTCAGTTTTGTACAATCACTTCCATAAGTCTTAGATTTTCTCCCCCTCCCTCCTCCATCCCCCCTACCTTGAGATGGCATGCAATCTTATATGGGTTCTATAAATACATATTAAACACATTTTCACATTAGTCATGTTGCATGAAAGAATTAAAATGTGTGGGAGAAACCATGAGAAAAACCCAAGCAAAACAAAACATAACACCAGAAAAAATATTCTCTTTCATTCTGCTTTCCAATTCCATAATTCTTTCTCTGGATGTGGATGTTGTTTTGCCTCAAGAGTCCTTTGGGATTGTTTTGGGTCCTTGCATTGCTGTGAAGGGCTAAGTCTAGCAGAAAAATTCCTTGCATACTGGGGTTGTTACTGTGTACAATGATCTCCTGGTTCTGCTCCTTTCACTCAGCATCAGTTCATATAAGTCCTTCCAGGCCTCTCTGAAATCTTCCTGCTTATCATTTCTTATAGCACAATAGTATTCCATTACATTCATATACCACAACTTGTTCAGCCATTCTCCAATTCTCCCCCAGTTTCCACCAATTGCAACTTTGTTGTATTAATGCACATTAACATATCTTAATAGTAATTAATGAGCGGGTGTCCTTCATTCACAACCAATGATATCATATGATAATAGCAAAGAAACTTAAGGTTTTGTCCTTTTAAAAAAATCATTTATTTTTAGTTTTCAACATTTATTTCCATGAGATTTTGAGCTTTACATTTCCTAATTTGCCACCATAAAGAGAACAACTATGAATATGTTTATACACATGGGACCCTTTTCCATTTTAATGATTTCTTTGGGATACAGTTCTTGGAACTATATTGCAGGGTCAAAGGGTATGAACAGTTTTGTAGCCTTTTGGGCATAGCTTCAAATTGCTCTCCAGAATGCTTGGATCAGTTCACAGCTCCACCAACAGTGAATTAGTGTTTCAACTCTCCCACATCTTCTCCATCACTTACCATCTTTACGTTTTGTCATGTTAGCCAATTGGTTATGTGTGAGGTAGTACCTTAGAGTTGTTGTGATTTGTATCTCTATTCAATAGTGATTTAGAGCATTTTTTTTCACATGACTATAGATAGCTTTAATTTCTTCCTCTGAAAACTAGCTGTTCATGTCCTTTGATCATTTATCAATTAGGCAATACCTTGTATTCTTGTACATTTGACTCAGCTCTCTATATATATTTTAGCTAAAATACATGAACTGAATCAAATTTATAAAGGAATACAAGTCACTTCCCGATTGATAAATGGTCAAAGGATATGAACAGGCAGTTTTCAAAGGAACAAATTAATGCTTTCTATAGTCATATGAAAAAGATACTCGAAATCGCTATTGATTAGAGAGATGTAAATCAAAATAGCTCTGAGATATCACCTCACACCTATTAGATTGGCTAATATGAAAAAACGTGAAAATGACAAATGTAAAGTAAGATGTGAGAAATTTGGAACACTAATACGTTGTTGGTGGAGCTGTGAACTGATCCAACCATTATGGAGAGCAATTTGGTACTATGCCTAAAGGCTCTAAAAATTTACCTACCCTTTGACCCAACAATACCATTTCTAGAACTATATCCCAAAGAGATCATAAAAATGGAAAAAGGATCCACATGTGTAAAAATATTTACAGCAGCTCTTTTTGTGGTGGCAAAGAATGGAAATTGAGGGGATGTCTATTCATTGGGGAATGGCTGAACAAGTTGTTTTATATGAATGTAATGGAATTACTATTGTACTTTAGGAAATGATAGGCAGTCAGACTTCAGAAAAACCTGAAAAGACTTATATGAACTGATGCTGAGTGAAATGAGCAGAACCAGGAGAACACTGTAAACAGTAACAGCCACGTTGTGAGATGACTGACTCTGATGGACTTCGTTCTTCTCAGAAATGAAAGATCTAAGAAAACTCCAAAAGACTCAGGATAGAAAACGCTACCTATATCAATAGAAAGAACTTTGGAGCCTGAATGCAGATACAAGTATACTCTTTTCTTTTCTTTTGTTATTTTGTTTCTTCTTTCTTTTGTTTCCTCCCATTAGTTCTAATTCTTCTTTACATCATGACTAATGTTTAATACAAATGTATAGATAGAGCCTATATTAGATTGTATGCCATCTTGGGGAGGAAGGATGGGGAGAAAATTTAAAGCTCAAAATCTTATGGAAATGAATGTCGAAAACTAAAAATAAATGAATTTTTTTTAAAAGGAAGAAACCTTAAGTTTCTTTGCCATTATCATATGATATCATTGGTTGTGAATGAAGGACACCCACTCATTAATTACCATTAAGATACATTAATGTGCATTAATGCAACAAAGTTGCAAGTGGTGCTAACTTAAGCTCTTTTGTGGCTGCCTACAGTTTTGGCTTCATAGTCAATGGGAGAAGCCTCTCAGCTTCCTAGAGGGCCAACAAATACTGTGTATGAGTGCTCCAGTTCTCACATTGCTCTTGGAAGCTATTCCTTAACATCCTCCATATGGATGGCTGAAACAATGATAGGGTAAGAAATTTCACATGTGTCAGCATACACATACACACACATGGATATACATACAAATCAAGAATATTATTTAGGGAAGGAATTTATAAGTTTCACCTAAGGGATTCAATGACATCTACAAAGGTTAAGACACAGGATAAACTCCCCCAAAATCCAACTACATAACAATTTTTAGAGAAGCAAAAGAAGACTTAAATAATTGAAGAATAAGTCAACATTCATGGCAGGGATTCAACAATAACCACTGATGAAATGATGACAGCTTTCCAATTACTCCACAGAGCTAATATTATTCCAAGAAAAATCTAATAGATATTTTAAAAAAATTAGAGAAAATAATTGTAAAGTTCAAAGGAAGAATAAATGATCAAGGATGCCAAGGTACATATCTATATTTACATCTATCTATCTATCTATCTATCTATCTATCTATCTATCTATCTATCTATCTGTCTATATGTCTATCTATCATCTATCTATCTATCTATCTATCTGTCTGTCTATATATCTATCTATCTATCATCTATCTATCTATCTGTCTGTCTGTCTATATGTCTATCTATCTATCATCTATCTATCTATCATCTATCTATCATCTATTTGTCTGTCTGTCTATATGTCTATCTGTCTATCTATCTATCTATCTATCCGTCTGTCTATCTATCTATCTATCTATCTATCTATCTATCTATCTATCTATCTATATGTCTGCCAGTCTGTGTCTGTCAGTCTGTCTCTCTGTCTGTCCATCCGCCCATCCATCCATCTGGATAGAGAGATAGATAGATATCCTTATAAAATAGATATAAAGGGGGAACGAGACAGGCTTGGTTGTACTTATTTCAGACTGTGTTACATTTTTAATCATCAAAACTGACTCACACTGAATTTTAAAAAGAAAATTAGACTGACAAAATAGACTAAACTAAATAAGTCTTGAAAATGTGACCATGTGTTAATGTTTAATAAACCCCTAGCCTCCAAACAACTTGTTGGAGTAGGAAATTTCTATTCAACAAGAGCTTCTAGAAAAAATTGGAAAGCAATACAACAAAAATAGATGTAAATTAGCATCAGATATTACACACAGGTAACATAATATAAAACCAGATATTCTCACTGATAGAAGGGTTAAAGTCATTCATTCAGCCACAGAGGAGTCACATAAACTCCAAATGGATACATGATCTAAATATTTTAAAATATCATTAGAAATTATAGAATGAAAGATTACATACTTCACAATTTTGCATAAAGAAAATTTAATAACCAGACACAGAATAGTTGAAATTATAAATGAGAAAACTGACAAAATATTTAAAGTTCTTTCACACACAAAATCAATATAGATACTATCAGATGAACAATATGAATTGAGAAAAAATGTTAGCATTAAATACATCTGATAAAAAATAAGATATTCAAAATCTATGGTAAATTGATTTAAATCTATACTATTAAAATCTGTTCTCCAAAATAAAAAGTGGTTTATATAGATATGAAGAAACTTCAAAAGAAGGGATAGTGCCCATAAGTAAGTATCTTGAAAGTAAGAACAGAGAACACAGTTTTGAATTTGTGTTTCCAGGATTTAGTACAGAGCCTGGCCCATAGTAAACATTCAATAAACGCTTGTGGACAGATTGATCAATCAGAAAAAATTCAAACGAAAGAAACCTTCAGATATTACCTTATTTCCACCCAGCTAACAAAGGTTCTGAAACACAGATTTGTTTTTGTTTGTTTTGTTTTAGGAATTCTAGGAAGACAGGCACAGTAATTCATTGCTGGCAAATGTACTGATCAGTTCAACAGTTTTAGAAAACACTTTGGAAATATGTAAGAAAACTTTCTAAACTTTAGACCCTTTAACCAAAATATTCGACAATTCAGACTACTTGGAGTAGTATTCACAGCAATACAAGACCTATATGTGAAAAGTTATTAAGAGCAGCATTATGTAGAGCAAAAAAACCCAAAAAAACTACTAGAAGCAAATACGTGCCCAATGTGTTTAAATTATGGTATATAAATGGGAATTTATATTACTGTGCCATAAAGAATGATAAATATGAGGAATTCAAAAAAATATGAGGATAGTTGTATGTAATACCTGAGATAGAAAGAACTATATATACTTTGATGGCATTAATTAAGTGAAATTAACATGGTGATGTAACAAAACTCTCATCAGATACAGGGGTCAGTGTTAGTACTGTCATGTCAAAGTTAAAAGACATATCTCTCATTTCCGAAAAAGAGAGAGAGAGAGAGAGAGAGAGAGAGAGAGAGAGAGAGAGAGAGAGAGAGAGAGAGAGAGAGAGAGAGAGAAACGGAGACAGAGAAAGACAGAGACAGAGAGACAGAGA
This sequence comes from Bettongia penicillata ogilbyi, assembly GCA_023548195.1. NCBI lineage: Eukaryota > Metazoa > Chordata > Mammalia > Diprotodontia > Potoroidae > Bettongia > Bettongia penicillata. Next base: position 6,877,703 of record JAJHZJ010000226.1, read on the forward strand.
GAGAGAAAATCTAGTTTTGAGGTGATGTACTTTATAGGGTAGATGGATGGATGGACAGACAGACAGGGAGACAGATAGATAGATAGATAGATAGATAGATAGATAGATAGATAGATAGATAGATAGATAGATAGACAGATAGATAGAGGTAAATATAGATATGTACCTTGACATCCTTGATTATGTGGAATGTGTGTTATGTCTAAAAAAGTATATAAGAAAAAATAACATATGGAATCTTCTGTCATTTCTGTAATTGATGTTATCTCTGCCTCTCTCCCTGTCTCTCCTGTTGCTCTCCGTCTCTCTTTCATTTTTAAAAGTTACATTAGCACTTTAAGAAAAAGCAAGACTGTGTGATATTCAATAAATGGATGTAGGGCGATAACTACAAAAATGTTAGAAGTCATTGTTCAACAGACATATCAAATCAAATATAGACACAGATGGAAGGATTCTAGTCATACATTCAGCCATAGAGGAATCACTAATACTATAAAGTTTACATTTTTAAAATGGATATTCTTTCAGAAGCACGGTTTGCTTGAGGCCAGAAAGATGAGCAAGTTAGTGCATCAGTAACTCTTCAAAGCAGAAATTTCAAATCGTGGGTTTAGCTAGAAGGCGGAGTTGCTCAAATAACCTAAGGATAGGTATGAGCAGACCTGTGACATAGGTTTCCTTCAGTACATATGGCTTGGAAGGAGTTACTTACCCATTAGGCTACCGCTGGAGAAATAAGAAGCCAAGATAATTCTTATATGGAAAGATCCATTTCTTATTGAGAGATGGTTTAGTATGGGTCCAATAGTAGAATGTGAAAATCATTACTTCTTGCTACATGAAATATTGAGAGTTTGTGTTTCACAAACACTACTTTAGAGAATTGGGAGGGGGGATGAATATGAAACAAATTTCCAGGGAATTTTGAAATTGGAAAAAATTCAGCCATTTGTCTACATATAACTGCCAAGCACTAAATAAACATTGATTTTGTTTTATGAGTTAATGGATTAAACTAGATTTCCATGGCATTTTTGGTAACATACACAGCACACATGGATTGAGTCAAGTTTCCAAAGAATCTGAGTGATTTATGGTGATCACAGAACTTTCCAGCTGTCATTATTTCAGAATAACACTGTGAAAGAAGTGTGCATTGGACAGAATTGTTGATCAATGCAAAACAGTGAAGGAAAAAAATATAATAGGCAAAGATCTCTTACTGCCAAAAGATTTAGTTGTTTTTTGAAATACCTTATATTAAAGTGGAAGTACCTATATGGAAATAATCTGTGTATGTCAATAGATAGATGGATAGATAGATTAGATAGATATAGATATATTTGTTTTCCCCCTTTAGATTTCATAGACATCTTAAACTCAACACATTCAAATCTGAACTTTTTATCTTTTCCCAAAAAGTCATCCCCATTTCCTAATTTCATCATTACTGTTAAGGAGTTCAGGAGACCATTTTCTTCCCAGTTCCTTATTCTTTCAGATTTTGCTGTCATTCTTGACTTCTCACTCCCTTGATCATCCTATCCAATCTATTACCACCACCTGACAATTTTACTTTTGTGACATCTCTTGTATATTCCTCCTTCTCTCCTCTGACACTACTGCCAACCTGATAATGTGGGGCCTCACATCTGGACTCTTGCTATAACCTGCTGGTCAGTCTGCCTGCCACAGTATCCCTTCACCCCAGTCCATCCTCTACTCAAAGGTCAAAATATTAGAGTCAAAACGATCTTCCTAAAGCAATTCTAAACCTGACCCTTTCCTACTGAATAAATTCCTGTGTCTCCTCATCTCTAGAATCAAGTGTAAAATCCTCTATTTGGTGTTCAAGAGTCTTCACAACCCCATCTCTCCCCCACCACTTTTCCAGTCTTTTTATACCTTACATTTTCCCCTCCCAGCCCCCTTCCCCAGCACTCTTTAAAGCAGTGACATTGGAATCCTTATTGTTCCTTGAAAAAGACACTCTTTTATGCATGGAACACTTTATGGAACACTCTCTTCTCATCTTTGCTTCCTGGCTTCCTTCAAGTTCCACCTAAATCCTTACCTTGTACAGAAATCCACTCCTATTTGCAATTTATCCTGTTTATAGCTTGTTTCTACACAGTTTTTTATTTGCTCTCTCCCCCATTAGATTGTGAGCTCCTTGAGAACAGAAGCTACTGGGTTTGTGTTTTGTTTTGTTCTATTTTTTTCTGTTTTTTTTTTTTCCTTTTTTTACAGGGCTTAGAACAGCACTTGGCATCCAGTAAGTACTTAATAAATATTTATTGACTGACTGACCAGTAGGCATTAATATTCACCTTGTGGCAGCTATTGTGTTTATGTTTAATGTTCACAAGAAATGTTTTCTCCATATAATTGACCTGGAAAATCAAAGCTAGTAAGCAATAAAACATGAGTATAAATATGAATTAGTTAAGTGATGTTAATAAAAACTCGTGCAAATTTGAACACAAGTAACTTGGACATACCTGCCAGTTTCCCCAGTGGAATGCATAGCATAATTTCTTGCCATAGTAGTAGTCTAGCCAAGTGTATCAATTCATTTTTTTCCTTTTCTCTCCTTTGTTCATTATTTTGTCCACTTATCTTTAAGATACAAATGGGATGAATCATTATTGATGAAACAAATGCACCTACCAGATTAGCTAAAACGATTGAAGGGGAAAGTGACAAATGTTGGAGGGGGAGATGTGGGGAAGCTGGGATATGAATTCATTGTTGATGAAATTGTGAACTGATTTGAACATTTTGGAGAACAATGTGGAAGTAAGCCCAAAGAATTATTAAAATGCCTATACCCTTTGATCCAGCAATACCACTACTGGATCTTTTTCCAAAGATGATTAGGGAAAAAGGAAAATAACTTTTATGTCCTAAAATGTTTATACCCATTCTGTTTGTGGTGGCAAAGAAATAGAAATTGCATGGGTGCCCATCAATTAGAGAATGACTGAACAAATTGTGGTGTATGATTGTAATGAATGCTACTGTGCTATAAAAACTGATGAGCTCAATGCCCTTGGAAAAACATGAAAATCTTTCATGAAATAATTAGGAGTGGAATGAGGAGAACCAAGAGAACATTGTATATAGTAATAGCAATATTGCTTTAAGCATGACTTTGAACAAATAATTAATTTTGACTATTATAAATACATAAATTAACTATAAAGGACATATGAAGAAATTTACTGAGTCCAGAGAAAGAACTGATAAATAGAAGTATGTATAGAATAATATGACATATATAGGTGTATATGTATGTGTGTGTTTGTAAGTGTGGTTACATATATGGATGTGTGTGTACTTATTCATGCCTAATAGTAGTGATCTCTAGTGCAGGGGTGGGGTAAAGGAAAAGGAAAGAAAAAAAGTAAAAGAAATTTACATGATAACTTTATTATATATTTAAAAGAAACAGTAAGTTATATATAATAGGCTTGTAGTTTCATGTGTAATCATCTTTTTTATTATGCTATGTTATGGAAATTCTTGTTTTATTCCACAAATTAAAAATAAAAATAATAATTTAATAAAAATAAAAAACATAAAAGGGGGAAAACCTTCCCAGAAGATACTATTGTACCCATCATTCAGAGGTATCTGAGTGTATGTGTGTGTGTGTGCATGCGTGCGCATGCATGGTGTACTGGTTATTACATGCCACTATGTTGTACTGAACCAACATAATGGAGAGGAGAGGGAATATAGAAAAACCACTAATAAAATGAATACATTTTGGGAGCAAATCTCTCAAAATATGGCATGTCTTGAGGATTAACTGGGCTATAAAAGAGTCATGGTCTTCAAACAAAGTTTGAGGGGCTTATGATTAAACCAATCCAAGCAAATAAAACTTTTCGTACTTTCAAAGCCTTTAAGAGAAGGTTTATAGCCTTCCTAAGGAGCACATTCCAATGTTTCATAAGCCTTAATCCTAGCCAGGGGTCAAACATCATTTTTCTGGGCCCTCCCCATACAAACTTAATGTAGCAACAGATCCTACCCAAGGTCCAAGCATCATTCTACTCCCGAGTCTAGGAGAACTTTATGACAATGCTGGCTCCTGTCTCAGTCTACTTAGTGCAAATGCTAAGAGCCCTCCATGACTCCTGTTCTCCCTGCCACTCTACTGTTCAAATGAACTAATACAACTGCTTGGTTTTTATAAATGGACAAATTCATTTTTCAAAAGTTCGAAAACCTGAGCACTACTAGACTGAAAAAAAGACTTATAGTAGATAAAAAAGGGAATATCTTCAAGTATATGAAGGGTTGCCTTGTAGAATAAAAAAATAGACTATTGCTTGACTGTTGAAGGAGGGACCGGTGACAATGAATGAATACAGGTTTTGGTTTAACACAGGAATAATTTTGTAACAACTGAAACTGTCACCAGTAGAAGGGGAAGTCTTATAGAGAAGCAAGTTCACCATCATTAGAGTTCTTCAAAGGGAGGCTGGATGATACTGCTAGTCATAGAAGGAATTCATGTTTTCAGTTAAGATAGGATGAAATTTCCTCTGAAGTCCTTTGGAATTCTACAAGACTGTGATTCTATTTTCTTTATGTAACCTGAGTCCAGATGATAGCATCTGATCACATACATATATACACACACATATACACTCATACACATATATGCAAAACTGTACTATGTTTATTTGCTCCTGCCATCTGTTTCTCTGAAGGTGGATAGCATCTTCGTTCATAAGTCCAGTTCTTTCCACGTTTTTCTAAGCCAACTACCTCATCATTCCCTACAATACTCCAACCTAATCATATTCCATCTGAGAGACTGTCTTTCAACATCCTCTTCCCTCAGTTTTCAGCATTCCTTCGATTCTTGACTATACAGGTTTTATTTATACAAGAAAATTTTAATTTAAAATAATAAAAATTATCCTTTTTACACTTTAACAATACTCTCAGCTTATAACATAATTTACGGTCTGACACTACTAAATCTACTTCCTTTGCAATTTTTTTCCTGGCTTCTTTGAAGTTCCTGACTTTTTGTTCTTCTTATTCTCATTCTAAGCTACAATTACTTGTTGCGTATTTTGTTTCTTCCTATTTTTCCTCACTATCCTTCTCATCCTATTTACCCTATCCCTCCTTTCTCCTCTGCTTTACTTCTACTTGCTACCTTGTCCTCATATTCCTTAATCTACCCATCCCAGTAAGTCTCTTCATTATCCTCTCTCTACTCTATCTCTTTACCTTCTTATTAATTTTTGAATTTAGAAAATTTTATTAACCCAATGAGAGTAAAGTTCTATTACTACCTGCTCTCCACACTATTACCTTTTTTGTATTAGTTTTTACTCTTATGGCTCATCTGTATGAGATAATTGCTCCTTTTTATCCCTCCCTACACAGTTTTATTTTTTTAGAATCACCCCATCATACTCAGCTTACCTGTGCCTTCTTTTCAAATTGCCCGAGCAATGATGATAATCATAAGACTATTTCCATATAGATGAAATAATGAAATGGAGCTTATTGAGACTCATATAATTGGTCTTTAATATTTACCTTATATTTCTCCTGGATATTATATGTCTAATTTTCCCTTAAGTTCTGGCTTTTTTATCACAAAAACTTGCAAGTCTTTTAGTTTGTTAAATGTTCATTTTTTTCCCTTTCAGGATTATACTTGTTTGCTGGATAAGTTACTCTTAGTCATAACCCCAGCTCTTTTGCTCTATGAAATGCAGTATTTCAAGATGTATGGTCCTTCAACATAGTAGCTGATAGGTCTTATGTAATCCTTATTGTAGCTCCATGATATTTTAATTGCTTTTTTCTTGTTACTTCTAATATTTTCTCTTTAACTTGTGAGTTTCAAGACTTGGCTACACTTCACCATTTTTCTTGGCCCCAATTCATTTTCCTCTATAATGGATATTTGATGTGGCATCCTATGGTAGAAGACAGCAGGGGTTTGGCTTTGGAACCTTGTAGCTTATAGAGAGGAGAGAAAAGATCAATAATTTAAGAGAAAAGGGAGCTACTGTAGTTTCCAACAAGACTGGTAAGTAGAGTAGCCTGGGCTTTGATTGCAGAAGACACAATACCAAGATCTAAAATGTGTGCTCCATGGTAAGGGCAATTATATTAACCTCTATCCTGAACTCCATTGGTAAATTATAGTAGCCAAATGATAATGCACTGAATCAAACTTTCCTTTAGCATCTGCACTGTGCTGGACTGTGGATGTACAAAAAAATAAATAAATAAACCACACATATAACAATTCAGTTCCTGTCCTCTAGCTTAGGTCATGCAGATAAGCAAAACCAAAATGACGTAATTCACTGGGGTGCCAACAAGCCCTCCTCTTGGTTGTTCTAATTTTAATAACAAGAATTATTACTAGAAAGCTGATTTTCCTAGTAGGGGAAGCAAAAACATATGACATATGTTAAGAGACGACTGAACCAGCCTCCAGGGGTGAGCTGCGATATAGCATTGACCTAACAACAGCAAACATATACTGAAAAGGAGAACAGATGGGCAGCCCTAGTGTTCTGTCTATCCATGAATTATTCAGAGATTTAGAAGCCATCCTTTTTGAAGGATTTATGGTAGGACAAGGGCCAACACTGCACAGGATAGGAAGGTGTAAGATTTGTACTACTTGGCCCCTGAAAGCATAACTGGTAGAAGTGTGTGAAAGTTAGAGAAAAGCAAATATGGCCAGGAGGCAGGGAAAACAAAAAACAAATAGCCACCCATAACACATGTCATAGCAGTTAAAATAATCTCACAATGAAATGGGAGCCCTCAGGAAGTTGCAGGGGTGGGGGGTGCCCTTCACAGAAGATTTTTATTGAAATTGAAGGAGGAATTCCTTTTCAGGTTGGACTGAATGACTTCTGCCATTGCTGGAACTCCTGAAACTCATTTATTCTGTGAATGGGGGGCAGTCTGCAATGGTTGAGGGAGTCAACTTCTATAACATACTTGATCCAACAGAAAATATTCACAAAGTGAGCAGAGCACTCTGCTAGATTGAGAGAGAAATGAAGTTTAGAACAAACCATCCCTGAGAGTGGCTTTTATAGTCTAGCAGGGTCATGGCACTTAGAGCCAGTAGGGTTTACCGTTTTTTTTTTAATTGACCATAATATTCAAGACTATCGTATAACATTGTTTATAATCCATGAACCTTCTCAGTGAACTACTATATAGATATATCTCCCCCATATTAAGCTTTTGAAGATATTTTAACCTAAGTATAAATCTTAATATTAAATTTCATTTTACAGACCACTCTAACATTCTAAAATGTGAAGTTTTTTTGGCATCCTGACTCTGTCATCCAATTTTCTTTTTAGCTATTCCTCTCAACTTTATGTCTTGCCCAAATTGGATGAAAAAAATGTAATAAAATCTTAGACTGAATTAAGAAGACTAATTTCCAAAAAGAAGGGAAAGTGACAGTCCTATTACACTGTGCTTTTATCGGGCTAAATGTGGAGAACACTAGACATCACATTGTATGAAGAATATTAATAACCTGGAGACCATTCAAAAAAATGTGTTAAGGAGAGTCAAGCAATTTGATATAAAGCTGTACTATGATTGGTTGATGGATCTAGGGATGTTTAACTTGGAAAAGAGAAGATTCGGGTGGGACATTTTTTAAAGGTTATATTGAAGATTCAGGTGGGACATTCTTTAAAGGTTATTTTGAAGGAAGATTAGATGTTTTCTGCATGGTCCTGGTGTTTGGAACTAGGAGTAGTGGGTGGAAGTGGAAGAGAATCATATTTTGGTTTGATAAACTGGAAAAAATACTTTTGTAATAATGAGAGAGATCCAGAAATAGATTAGGATGCCTTAGATATTAGAGTTTCTCCTTCCAAGAATTGATTCAGTGAGCACTGAGTATTGACTGTTTGGCAGTGCTATAGGAAGTATTCTTATTCAGTTAAGGGTATGATGCAATGCCTTCTGAGGCCTTCAAAAACTGAAATTTTTTATGAAATTCACCTTTTCTGTAATACCAAATGTATTTTCTTGGATTCCTATGAAATATGTTGGGTAACAATATTCCCCAAGCAATTATTTTATTAGGACACTTTCCCCATCTCTGGCAGTACTTGTTGTCTGTTAAAGGACACTTTTTCTGATTTCCTGATTGCTCTGTTTTGGGGATTAAAAATCCTACTCAGACAAATAAGAGTATTTGTTCATTCAGTCCTGGAACAGATTTATAATAGAAGACTTCCTTATTTTTTTTTGAAAGGTTTGAAAGTTTGCATTGTATTTACTTGTAACTTTTGTTAGTCATATTCTTCACATATTAATTTTTTAACCAGTTAAGAAATATTTAATAATAATAAAAAATAATAATCACGTTTTGCGTATTTAGCACAGTGGGTAATTGACAGAAACCAAGGACTGTAACTTCCTTCTGAGTGAAGGACAGAAGTGACATCACATCTGAAAGTGCTCTCTGTGTATGCATGTGTCTATTATGAGCTCTGTTGAGAGGTGCCAAAGTTTGGAGCTTTTTCTCCTGGCTCTGCCAAGGTTGAGCACTTAGCATGTTAAAATGTTTCATTTTATGATTCACTCTGTACAAGCTTTAAGCTACCTGATTGTTCTTGTCTCTCCAAACACCAGTATTTTCCACTTTTCCTCTTAAACTGCAACTGTCAGGAAGTGATTGTGCTTCTAATTGTTTTTCTTCAAGCTATACTCATCTTTCCCTACACTTCCATTGGGCGCTTGCCAAGTTATGACTTTGCCGGAGGACAATCGGATGTTTGTCCGTTGGCCCTTGAGGTAACTTCTTTCTTCATACTGGAAAAATGCAAGAAGTGCAAAAAAATAAGAAAACAGAATTTGTCACCCTTTGGAAGGGCTGCTTGGCATCATGGAAATTTGCCCAATTTACATGGTAAAGGTTGTCCCACCCTGGATGTTGCTCACATCTGTGTGGGAGAGCAACTTATTCATGGATGGAAAATGTGCTATAAAAGAGGTGAAACAAGTCAATGGCACTTTTCATATGAAATATCAAACTTCCATATAAAGTTTTTCTGGGGACCTGTGGATGTAGCAAACATAAGAATGAGTTGGCATGTACTTTCTTTAAGACCAAGTGGTATATATAGTTTTGTCTTGATATTTTTTCCCTTTTAAAAAAAGTAGCTATATACATTCATGGAATCAATAGAATCATAGAGTATGTAGGCACCTGACATCATCTAGTCCTACTTTCTTATGGGTCACAAAACTCTCATTTTCACTCAGGTATGCCTTATATATTAGGTACCCTCGTGTGCCTTCCTGCCTTCCCACTCCGCACACACCCCACCCACCTCACTATCAAAACAAAATTTTAAAAAATAGCTCATGAAATGCAGGATTTACATGACTAGTAGGAGGTCAAATATGCTACACAGAAGGGTCATTGTGTCCATTAACACAAACATTTGCTTGGTCCTTCACGGTCTTCTTTGTATTCAGTGCTTGTACTACTTTACCTATTTCTCTCATCATTGGTTTTCAGTCGGTATGCATTAATGCTTGGTGCAGGAAGATCCAGACTCACAACATATAATTGCACTCAGATCAGGGCTTAATTCATAGCTAAAGTTGGCCAAAGCTCTGTCCCTGCTTACTCATTCATTGTCTTGCACTACTCATGAGTCCTCTCTCCTAATAAATGATTCCACTCATTCTTTTCAAGTTCTTTACTTGTTAAATATGCCTGGATGACTTCTCCCACTTGGTAATAATTCACATATTAATCCACTAAAGATAGCGATTCATTTTCATGGTGAAGTGAATGTCACACCACTGTTCTCATCCTCTATGATATAACCATTCACAGTGTCTATTAACACTAGCTTTCAGTCCAAACTCCTCCCTTCACTACTTCTAGTTTCTGAGGCCCAGCTGTAGTCTAGAGGGACCTTCCTGATGCCTTTAAATTGGTCTAGAGAATAACTCATATGTGTGCCCAATGGGTGTTGAAAGGTTCAAATGAGATAATGAATATAAGGCACTCTGCAAACCTTAAAGTGTTCTATAAATAGCAGTTATTATTGGACTAGTCACCAGGTCTCTAGTTTCGTGATACCTTCATTCCCTGAATCTTTGACTGACACTTCTGCTAAACAATGTTTATAGAGAAGTATAGGAGTGTGTTGGTAAATGTTTAACAACTAGCCTCTCCAAAAAAAGTAGACAAACACTTTTAAGTTTAATAATCATTATTAATGCATTTCATCCACATAGTCAAGAAAACAATGTCAAGATATAATTGTAATTATTACAGATTTCTGAGATGTAAATGCACATACTGAAAATTTAATAACCAGCTCTGGAAGCTGCCTAGAATTGACTCCAGCGCTCTCTTGTTTGCCTTTATAGCACATACTTTCTCCTGTTCCAGTCACCCCTAATAACTGACATTTTCTTGAAGGTGGGATGGCTTTAGAATAGTGTCTGCTCCAGTTCCATGTTCACATTTTATTTAGAAAGACTGAATTTAGACTATTGGAGGTATTTCAAACAGAAATGGATTTTTGCCTAAACAAAAACTGGACTTCAAAAATCAAGACAGAAGACTGGCTTTCAGAAAATTAGGAAGACACATGGGTTATTGGGGGAAAGGATGTGCCACAATACAGTAGACAGGTAAAAAGTATAAAGAGTCGGGAGAACAATTTATGACAATATTGTAAAACAAACAAACCTGGAAAACTTAAAAGCTACAATCAATACGATGACCAACCATGATTCCTGAGGCCAAGTGATGAATACTACTCATCTCCTGACACAGAGATAATGGACTAAAGATGCTGAAGAAGAGGCACTGATTTTTTTTCCTTTTGTTGTTAATAGGATCGTATTTTTTTGCCAATTACATGTAAAGGAAGTTTTCAACATTCATTTTTATAAGATTTTTGAGTTTCAAATTTTTCTTCCTTCCTCCTTCCCCTTCCACCTCCCCAAGACAGTGGGCAATTTGATATGTTATATATGTGCAATTATGTTAAACATATTTCCACTTTAGTCATGTTCTGAAAGAAGAATCAAAACAAAAGGGAAAAACCACGAGAAAGAAAGAAACAAAGTAACGTAGCATGCTTCTATCTGCTTCAGATGCCATCAGCGCTTTCTCCGCATGTGGATAGCGTTTTCTACCATGAGTCTTTCGGAATTTTCTTGGTCATTGTGCTGCTGAGAAGAGCTAAGTCCATCCTAGCTGATGATTGCACAATGTGGCTGTTACTGTGTACAATGTTCTCTTGGCTCTGCTCACTTCATTCAGCATCAGTTCATGTAAGTCTTTCCAAGTTTTTCTGAAATCTGCATGCTCATCATTTCTTATAGCACAATAGTATTCCATTAAATTAATATACTACAACTTATTCAGCCATCCCTGAACTTATGGGCACTCACTCCATTTCCAATTCATTGGAGAGAAATTTTTTTTTTTTTAATTTGACCAATGTGAGAATTTGTTTTCTTTGACTATATATCTGTTGTAAGAGTTTTTTTCTTTTGTTTTCATGGAGGGATAGAGAATGCTTATTAATTTAAAAAAATGAATAAAAAGAGGAAAATATTGCCTAAGTTTAGAGTTTGAAGGGACTTTAGACTTATTTGCCTCTCCTTCTATAGATTAGAATGTGGATAAGAGATTAAGTCACTTGATGAAGGTCAGGGCAACAATTAGTAAAAGAACAATAATTTGAAAAGTTCTTATTTCAAATCCATTGATCTTCCTATGGTGCCACAGAATCTGTCAGCCCAGGACATTCTAGAAACATCCTCACTATATTCGCTCAACATCAGATGAAATAAACAGGAATCAGAGAAAACTCACATAATGACTTGGTCCACACAGTGATGGTATGGTCATGAGTTGATCAAGCATGAATGACTGCTTGCTACCATCCTCATATGCAGCTGAGCCATCGGCAAAGAGAAGGGGAGACAACAATTTTACCACTTGCAAGAAATCCAAGAAGTCAACCTAATTAAACAGTCCCCCGTTCTGAATCTGAGCTAGAAAGAGAACGTATCTTTCCCTTTCAATGCCCTCCCTCAATCCTGAGTGACGTGGCAAGCTAGTGCAGTTGAGCAATCACATAACACAATGTCTGTCTATTTTTCTTAAACATTTTCCAACTGTATCATGTGAGTTTGTTATTGTTGTTGATTATATTCTGTTTTTCCTAAATCCTCACAGCTGGAGTTCTGTTCATTTTGCTTTAGCCTCCTTAGAGCTTGGAAAAGTCAGACAAATTCCAAAGGCTAAATTGTCCCGAGTTAAAATGGTTTTCCTTCATCCCTAATCCAGAAGGTTTAATGAATATAAAACTCATTTAGAACTTCTTGGGTAACTCTCAACTAGGGATTCTTTATCATACTTTTAGATTAAAGGGCTAAGGACTGAAGCATCTGGAGTGAGTCTGACACTTTCCTCCAGATGTACCATGACTTCTGCTAATTGCCTGGTGTTCTGATAGGCAATGGACTGTTCAGTGATTAGGTGATCAGAAAAGAAGCTAAAGTCTCAAGATTTCCAATCCTGGATCCTGGTGTATTTGGGGACAAGCCACGCCTCTGCACTGAATTTTCTGGATCCTGGTTTTATGTACTGTTAGGGGTAATGACTATATGAAATCACAGAGCTGGAGATTTGGAAGGGATCTCAGTGACCATCTGGTTTAACCCATATCCACAAAATAATCTTTACTACAACACACATGAGAAGTGGTTGAATGGCCTTTGGTGATGATTTGTGAAGGAAGCCACTATTCTACTCAGGTAGTATCTGGTAGTATCTCCCTTTTCTGGACAGTTCTAATAGATAAAAGATTTAAATTGAGTAAAGCTTAAATTTGTCACTATGCAACTTCCAGCCAGTACCCCACCCAAGGCCAGGTCTATACTAGACAAAGTGAAGTGAGAATTGGCCAAGTACCCAGATTACTTAATACCATAGCCATCTAATTCAAAGTAAATTCATTATTTTAAAATGATCTGACTAGATATGTTTAGAAAAAGTGGCCTAAGGATGTTCATTAGTATCATCATGCAGTCCATTTATGGGCTGTAGAAGTAGTACTTTTTAAGTAAGAAATCAAATATGATGCTATGCAAACACAAAGGATAGTGTGAATGCAATGTGAGACTGATAGCGTACACAGGGACAATTGCTCTAGGTTGCTCAAGAAATAAATCAAAAGTTTTGATTGCAGTTTTTTAAAAATTTTAAATGACTACATAGATCAAGAATAAAATAAAGAGGTACTGTCATTTTAAATTCAGCTTGCCCATAATATTCCCGTAAAGATAGCAGAGAAGGGGCTTATGGGAGATATTCATTATAGGGTGGGGAAAAAAAGGACTCATAGATCTGCTCTCAGTACAAGGTCATTGTATGAATAGAGGATGTCATTTATTAGTCAAGCATAAATAATACAGATAACACTGTATTTATGTGAAACCATAAATAAGCTGATTTTCAGGACCCACACTTTTTAAATGAAATTATTAAGCATTTTACTGAATCTTTTTCTAGAATAATCCATTAATTAGAGTGTAGAGGCTTTTAAAAATGGTGACCCATGACATTTAAAACATAAATTATTAACTTTTAAATGGGGTATTCTGAAATGCAGAGTTTTCTGTAACTAAAGGCACTCGAAATTTCCAAATGATTTATAGAATCAGCTTGAAATTCTTGCACTGAGCTTCTACACTTAGTTTCTGTGTTTGGATTTGTCCAACTTTTCACTTTTTGTTAAAATATAATTTTCACATAAAGCTAAATGAAAAATTCCAAAGAATGCAAGTATCTATAGGTACAAAGACAACAAAAGCTAAAATAAATGATTCAAAAAGGACTAAATTTAATCAGTCCACAAAATTGGATGAACTGATGTTGATTAATTGAAACAACTGATTTCCTGGCAATTTTTGCTTACATTCCTTCAATATACCACAGCAAGACTTATCGTAATGGTTCAGTTAGTAGGCATGTAATAAATTCTGAGTGTCATGTGGCCAAACCAGGCAGTACAAGGAGTTGGGGGAATGGTAGTGGCTACTGAAGTTGACTTAAAGGGGAAAATTCTCTCTCTCTCTCTCTCTCTCTCTCTCTCTCTCTCTCTCTCTCTCTCTCTCTCTCATTGCTAATATAATAGTTCTGCTACACCATGATGTGGAAGCTGTCAAGAAATCTAGTGCACAACTGGGAAAATAGAATGGGTTCTATTTTTTATATACTGCATTTCACATGTCACTGAGATTGTAGTACAATAGAAAAGAAACTGGCTCATAGAATCAAAGAATTTCCAGCTACAAAAGACTTTAGCCATTATTTAGTCCAACTCTCTCATTTTTTATAGGTAAGGAAACTGAACCTTAGAAAGAGGAAGACCCTGGATTTATTAAATGGAAAAGTCAAAATATGGTCCTTTGACTCCCTCTTCTTTCCCTCCTTCCAAGCTCTCCCTCCCACATCCCCTTGTACCACCTTGAAACATAAATATAAAACTTTCTCAACTGAGTTCATGACTCCTTGGCTTGGTTTTTCACTGACTTTCACTGACTTTCTCACCGTTATTTCCTCTAGTCCAGCTTTTTCAGAATGGTATTCAAACTCTCATGCTATCTCTAGAATAAATATAGGGCACTATTAATTGTTTCTCCAAGGGTTTTACTTTGGAAAGCTATAGATTATCTCCACCAAAGCTCCCTTCTGATGTCCCTTTGTGTAGAGTTTTGTCTTTTTTGTGTCCTTTGGGCTTAGCACAATTTCGATCACATAGTAGGCACCTAATAAATGCTTATTGACTGACTAACCTTGGACTCTTGGCATAGAAGCACAAGCTCTGGCCCGTCCTAAATATCTAGATGGGCTTCAAGTACAGGCTCAATGGCATATTGTATTTAAGTTAGCTAAGAACCAGCCTAGAGAAGTTCCAAGGAACTTAGCATCAGGGTATTTAATGTTTCTGCCATAGAAACACAAAGATGTTCTCCTCCTAGAAGAGCAATGGTAAGGGAGAAAAGATCTATAATAATACTAAAGTTGAAGGTTTTTTTGAGTTAATCTATAGTGAAACATTTTTTTCTCCTTTTGGTTTAGAGAAGGAGGAGTTCAGATCCATGGTAGACCAGCAAAGTTCAACATTCTCAAATTATGTACATCAACACCTTATCTGTAATTTATTATAATAGTGGGTTTTTTTAATTACTAAGATTACACCTTCTTGTTGTCACAAAGCTGACTTGTTTCAAGATGTAGATTGAAGTGACCTACTCTACAAATTGAGCTTAACTATAAATTAAAAATATATGAATATTCAATAATAAAAGGCGTTTGATACATTCTAAGAAAGAATACAAGATCTGAAGAGATTATTTGCTTCTTGAAAACTCTAGACCGGGGTTATCAAAACTCATGGCATTGGTGCTAGCTACATTCTTGAGTGAGACCCATACCAGATTAAAATGTAGTTGTGAAATATTTAACAAAATAAAGAAAAATGCAATAGAACATAAATAATGTGAATATGTGATTTTCTAAATCAATATGCAGTTGACAGGGATCCTTACGTATGATTTAGTAGCTCCCAATTCTGAGTTTTACACAGCTGCTCCAGATAACAGAAATGAAGGAGGAATGAACAAATTCAGCATCCAAGGATGACAACAGCAATAGAGGAACAGTTGTGAGACCAGTTAGAGACATTTCTAAATGTGCACACAAAGCTAAAAGTGAAAGGAGAAGTCAGGTGGAGGTAACACTGGAGAGTTGAGAATTAAGGACAGAATCTTGTGACATCCTGACTACAGGTGAATCAGTTTTGTGGGGCAACATTACAAAATGAGAAATTACAAGAGAAGGACAGAGAGGATCTGGTAGAGGGGAGTATAAGATGTGTCTGGAGCAAATCAAAGGCTAGAAAGGAGGGAATATTGCACCTTGTAGTATCTCAGGAAGAGAAAAACTTACAGGAGAGTGGATGAGGAAGGAGGGGGGAGAAGGATTGCAAAAGAAAGGAAAACAAGGAGGCTTTGCTTTGGTGATGTGAATGCTCCCATGGAGGAGAGGAGTTCTATGAAAAGTGATAGTGACAGTGTTTTCTGTGGGATTTGGTGCTTGCAAAGGCCACTCAAGTTGATCGTGAAAGTGTGTGTGTGTGTGTGTGTGTGTGTGTGTGTGTGTGTGTGTGTGTGTCGGGGGAGTGGGAGTTAGATTTACCAGGAGCAATTGACATCTTAGGGAATAAAAGGGCAAGGACCCAGGGAGGAGTTTTTGAGACAAGTAGGGAACTGTATATAGATCAGTGTTGGGTTATACAATCAGGAATGTGCTGCTGGGTGGTCCTACCATTGGGCAGTGTCCTTTCTGTCACCTCCTGGAATGGGTATTGTTCTGAGAATAAGGCACAGTGAGAAAGGGGAAATTCATGTTCTTCTCTGCAGTGGTAGAAAGTGCCAAGAGAAGAGAGCCAAGAATAGGTACCTTGGACATTTTACAGAGAATAGAGACAGATGTAATTATAGGAATCAGAGAAAGAGTCCAGAGTAGACAGAAAATAGACAATGAAGAGAGTGAGAGAAATCCTTTCTGAAAAGGGGCAAAAAATTGACATTTTAAAAGCTAATTAGCAGGAATAGGTGAAAATGGGGAGAATGGGAAAATCTCCTTGACTAACTGAAAGGGA
The DNA here is from genome assembly GCA_023548195.1 of Bettongia penicillata ogilbyi. Classification (NCBI taxonomy): domain Eukaryota; kingdom Metazoa; phylum Chordata; class Mammalia; order Diprotodontia; family Potoroidae; genus Bettongia; species Bettongia penicillata. The sequence continues at coordinate 6,894,457 of JAJHZJ010000226.1, forward strand.
AAAAAAGAGGTGAGGGAAAATTAAATAACCAGATAAAACTCCAAAGAGAAAGGGGTAACAAATGGGAGAGGAGTACTGGCAGTGAGGGAAAAAGCCAGTTGGAATAGAGCCACCTAAAAGAGACTAAGTAATTGAAGAGACATATTTCTGTGTTTACAGTTGAAGAAGAGGGGAAAAAATTATAACTTGAAAAAAATCAATATTAGAGACAAATGGAAGAAAATATAAACGTAATTCTCATAACTTAAAATGTGAATGGATTAAGCAATCCAATAAAACAATGAAGAGTGACAGATTGGATTAGAAATCAAAACCCTACAATGTGTTGTTTATAAGAAACACATTTAAAAACGAAATATACAGAAAATAAAACTTAGGGGAATGTGAAAAAAATTACTAGGCTTAAAATGAATCCAAAAAAGCAAGAGTCATAATCATTCTTTCACACAAAGCAAAAAGAAACATTCAAAAATTTAAATTGTATAAACAAGGAAACTACATTATCCTATAAAGAACTACAGACAACAAACCAGTATCATTACTCAATTTATATGCTTTGGATATCTTAACATCCAAATTCATAAAGGAAATATTGACTCTCAAAAGAAATAAAAACACAACTGTGAAAGGAAACTTCAATGTCCCTCTCCCTGTTTTGGATAAGTTTAAGAGAAAGATAAACAGAAGGGAAACTATGAAACTGAACACATTGCTGGATAAAGTAGAGCTAAAAGGCTTATGAAATCTTGTAAACTTTACTGCAAAAGAAGATACCTATTTCTCAGCACAGCATGGAAATTTTACAAAAATTGCTGTGTATCAGGGCACTAAGAGGTTGTGAATGTAAAACAGATTGCGTTTTATAAAATATAACACAATAAAAAAGAAAAACAGCCAGTTAAAGGTTCACAAACAAAAGACATAGATCCACATGGACACTTAATAATGAAATTCTAAATAAAAGAACAAGTAATAGAGACAATTAATTATGTGAAAGAAAATTATTCTATCTATTTTTTGGATTTGCTAAAACAGTGCTCCAGGGAAAAATCATATCCCTACAAAGATACACCTCCAACAAAAAAGAGAGAGAAGTTTAATGAATTTAATATGAGTCTAAAAGTAAGAAAATCAACAAATAAACTGAAAATAAGCTTAAAACAGATGATATTAAAAATTAGAGGACAAATAGGCAAATCGGAATAAAAAACAGAAATAAACTAAAATGTTTATAATAAACATAAATCAGTTAATTAATTAAAAGCTGGTTCTTTGAAAAGACTAATAAAATTGATAAACCTTACCTAATCTGATTAAAAAGAAGAAAGCAGAAAATCAAATAAATAAAATATCAAAATGAGCAAGGTGATAATACAACAAAATCAGAAAAAACAAAAGAGTAATCACATTTTGTGGACAGTTATATTCTAGTAAAAATGAAAACATAAAAGAAATAGAGGAATATAAAAAAATATGAAATATCTGAACTCTCAGATGAACAGATAGAGATCTTAAATAACCTAATTTCAGAAAAAGGATATAACGCTCCCTGTAAAAGAATTATCAAAAGTGGTGGTAGGGGGTGAAAATTGGTCCTATGTGGATTCACAGGAGAATTCCATCAAACTTTTAAAGACTAATTAGGATCTTCACTTCTCAAATTATTCTCAAAAATTTAAAAAACATTTTGCCATAGTTCTTTTTATGTGATAAAATATAGTCCTACTTCCCAAAATGAGGAAAGGTAAAACAGAGAAGGAAAATTGTAGGTGAATGTTTAATGAATATTGACTGAAAAATTTTAAACAAAATCCTTTCAAACAAACTACAGCAATTTATCCAAGAAATTGTTCACTATAATCAAGAGGAGTTTATACCAGGGATGCAAGGATGGTTCAATGTTAGGAAAACAATTAACATAATTAATCACCTTAAAAACTAAAACATCTAAAATCACATGATCTTCTCAGTAAATCTGGAAAAAAGCCTTTGACAAAGTACAACAATCATTTATGCTAAAAACCCTATAAAATATAATCAAAGAGGGACTTTTTAATATCATGTAAAAACATCCATCTAAAATCAAAAGCAGGCATCATATTCAATGGGGATGCAATAGATCCTTTTCTGGTAAATACAGGATTGAGACGAAGATGATCACTATCCTCACTATTTTATGATATAGTTCTAAAAATGCTAGCACCAGCAATAAGATAAGAATGGAATTAAAGGTGTAAATACAGTAAAGAGGAGAAAAAAACCTATCCCTGTTTGCTGACATATACTTGGAAAATCTCAGGGAATTAGCAAAGATAATAGATGAGACAATTAATAGCTCCAGCAGAGTTTCAGGCTATAAAATAAATTCTCAAAAATAAATAAAATTTCTATATGATAAGAAGAAAATCCAAGAAACTTTCATAGAAAGGGAAATACCATCACAGATAAGTAGAAAATTTATAAATTAGGTGGAAATTGGCCTATGTAAGTACATAAAATACTTACAGATACAATAATAAAGCCCTACTTAAAGGAAGAAAGCAACCTAAAGAACTGGACTATGTGCTCGAGACTATGCCATGCCAATAAAATAAAAGTGACAAAAACACAAAAGTTAATTTATGCTTTTGATGATTTACCTATCAAATTACCAAGGGAATATTTTATGGAACTTGATAAAATAACAACCAAAATAATTTGGAAAAACCAAAACATCTATATTATCTAGATAAGAAATGATGAAAAGATGTAAGCAGGAAGAGAGAATAGTGCTTCCAGATGTCAGACTATATTATAAAGCAGCAGTCAGCAGAAACATCTGTCATTGTTTCATAAAATATAGACATATCAATAGAACGGATTAGACAAGGGAGAATCAGAAAGAAAAAAAATTCATTAACTAACTATTTGATAAAGTGGAAAACATAAATTACTTAGCAAAAAAATAAAATCCTTATGTGTTAAAAAATGTTTTTTTCTTCATGATTTTATTTTTTTTTTCTGGTCATTTTTATTTTATTTGTTTTCAGTGTTCTACAAATGCTTCCGTATATCCTAGATTTTTCACCTCCCTCCTTCCCTTCCCCCTCCCTGAGATGGCATGCAGTTTTATATAGGTTCTACACATACATTTCTATTAAATACATTTTCACCTTAGTCATGTTGCATAGAAGAATTAAAATCAATGGGAGAGACCATAAAACAAACGAAAACATAATACAAAAGAAAGTGTTCTGCTTCATTCTGTGATCAAATTCCATAATTTTTTCCTTGGATGTGGAAGCATTTTGCCTTAAGAGATCAATGGGAATTATTTAATTCCTTGCATTACAATGAAGTACCAAGCCTACCAGAAAAATTCCTCCTGTGGTTGTTGCTGTGTACAAAGTTCTCCTGCTTCTTCTCCTTTCACTTGGCATTAGTTCATTTAAATCTTTTTCAGGCCTCTCTGAAGTCCTCCTGTAGTCCTCTTATAGCACAATAGTATTCCATTATATTCGTATACCACAATTTATTCGACCATTCCCCAACTGATGGGTATCCCCTTGATTTCCAGTTTTTGGCCACCACAAAGAGAGCTGCTATAAATATTTTTGTACATAAGGCCCTTTCCCATTTTTATGATCTCTTGGGGATACAGTGTTAAAAATGTGCAAAAAATAGAAAGTAGTCTTATAGAACCTAGGCTTATATCAATACCTTACATCTTATTCAATAATGCATTCTAAATGATATTCAATATTAAAAATAAAAATTATATCATTAAAAGCAAGTAGAAGAGAAGCAAGTTATATATCTCTCACAGCTATGGTTAGGAGATTGTTATAGCAAGCAAAGTGGAATCTTCTGCTGTTTTTGTTTTAGTATAATTAAGTGCCTCTGATTGAATTTTTGCCTTTATCAACCAAGAGTCTTTACTAAGAGTAAAGTGAAGAAACAAGGGTTTCTTTAACTAGAAACAGTATACGTATTTGTATTATTAATGTGATCAAAGATCTTCCCCACCCATTAATGGGCCTGGGAAGATGTGTATGGAGTCCCACAACTTTTGTTAATGAGGCACTGGTTCTCAAGAGTTGTGATACCATCTGTCCCTGAAAAAATTTCTAAATACTCTGAGGGTGAGATTTTACTTTGAGGCTTACTGACTGGAAGTGTTTGTTGGGCCAGCCAAGACTCTGGGAAGCCACTAAGGAGCCCCTTGACTTTGAAAACCTAGATGTTGGTGCTTCTTTCTATGGTTACTGTGAACAGACCTATCGGCTGATTTGTGATATGTATACATATATATTATGATCAGACAGTTGGAAACCATGTCTGTTGATATTTGATTTCTCTGTATTTTCTCTGAAGTTCAGAGTGCTGACTTTTTCCCCTGAACTAGGTAAATGATATATGTGCTCGATTAAAGGAAACTGCTAACTCCTCAAAAGTTGCCTTTCCTTTTATAAATGCACATCTAAGAACCTGTGATAGGCTCTCCTGTGTATGTCGGGGTCCTTACTGACATATTGATATATACTTTTCTTTCTTGTAAATTTAAAAACGTATTTTAAACTTAAATAGGACATGAGAGAAGAAAAAAACATAGCTATGTACACAGAGAATATAAGAAAGAATTCAATATTTTATTTATTTATATAATTTACTTGTTTTCAGTTTTCCACAATCACTTCCATATATCTTAGATTTTTCACCCTCTCTACCCTACCATCCCTGCCTCCACCTCACTCCCTTCCCTAGATGGCATGTAATCTTTTACAGAGTTTACACATACGTTCTTATTAAAAACATTTTTACCTTAGTCATGTTGCACAGAAGAATTAAAATGAATGGGAGAAACCATGAAAACAAAACATAACATAAGAGAAAATGGTCTACTGCTATCTGCAATTCAATTCCATACTTCTTTCTGTGGATGGGTAAGGCATTTTGTCTCAAGAGTCCATTGAGAATTTTTTAGGTGCTTGCATTGCTGTGAAGGGCTGAATGTACCAGAAAAATTCCTTGCCACTGGGGTTGTTGCTGTGTCCAAAGATCTCCTGGTTCTGCTCCTTTCACTTAGCATCACTTCACATAGGTCCTTCCAGGCCTCTCTGAAGTCTTCCTATTCATCATTTCTTACAACACAGTATTATTCCATTATTCACATACTACAGCTTGATCATCCATTTCCCAGTTGATGGGCATCCCCTCGATTTCTAATTCTTGGCCACCACAAAGAGAGCTGCTATAAATATTTTTATACATGTGCAGCACTTTCCCATTTTTATGATCTCTTTGGGATACGGTCCTAGAAGCGCTATTACTGGGTCAAAGGGTGTGCACAGTTTTGTAGCCCTCTGGGCATAGTTCCAAATTGCTCTCCAGAATGGTTGGATCAGCTCACAGCTCCACCAACAATGGAATAATGCTCCTACTCTCCCACATCTTCTCCAGTACTTATCATCTTCCTGTTTTGTCATGTTAGTCAAACTGATAGGTGTGATGTGATACCTCAGAGTTGTTTTGATTTGCATCTCTCTAATCAATAGTGATTTAGAGCATGTTTTCATGTGACTATAGATAGGTTTAATTTCTTCCTCTGAAAACTCCCTATTCATATCCTTTGACCATTTATCAGTTGGGGAATACCTTGTATTCTTGTACATTTGACTCAGTTCTCTATATATTTTAGAAATGAGGACTTTATCACAGACAGTAGATGAAAAACTTCTTTCCCAGTTTTCTGCTTCCCTCCTAATCTTGGTTGCATTGGATTTGTTTGTGAAAAACCTTTTGAATTTAACATAATCAATGTTATCCATTTTGTACTTGATACTGTTCTCTGTCTCTTGTTTGGTCAAAAATTTCTTGATTCTCCATAAATCTGACAAATACACTGAATCCTTGATCCCCTAATTTGTTTATAGTATCAGTCTTTACACTTAAGTCATGAATCCATTTGGACTTTATTGTTGTATACAGTGTCAGGTCTTAGTCTATGCTCAGTTTCCTCCATACTAATATGTATTTTTCCTAGCAATTTTTGTCAAACAATGAGTTCTTATCCCAGAATCTGGGGTCCTTGTGTTTATAAAAGAGTAGATTGCTATATTCATTGACCACTGTGTCTTGAGTACTTAACATATTCCAGTGGTCTACCCCTCTATTTCTTAGCCCTTACCAAATGGTTTTGATGATTGCAGATTTATAACACAATTTAAGATCTGGTAGGACTAGGCCACCTTTCCTAGCATTTCCTTTCATTAGTTCCCTTGATATTCTGGACCTTTTGCTTTTCCAGATGAATTTTAATATTATTTGTTCTAAATCCAGAAAATAATTATCTGGTAGTTTGATTGGTATGGCTCTGAGTTGGTAACTCAATTTAGGTAGGATTATCATTTTTATTATATTAACTCGGTCTACCCATGCATAACTGATGTTTTTCCACTTACTTAGATCTAACTTTATTTGTGTGAAATGTGTTTTGTAATTGTGTCCATATAGTCCCTGAGTTTGTTTCGGCAAGTAGACTCCCAGATATTTTATAGTATCTACCATAGCTTTAAATGAAAACTCTAGGTGGGAACCAGGCATTCTTAATTCTCTGAAATTTGCCCAGCTGTGTAATTGTAAAAAGAGATAGGTGCTGTAGTAGATAGAGGAGTGGCCCTGGAGTCAGGAGGACTTGAGTTCTAATGTGACTGCAGACACTTACTAGCCATGTGACCCTGGGCAAGTTATTTAACCCTGCTTGTCTCAGTTTCTTCACCTGTAAAATGAGCTGGAAATGGCAAACCCCTCCAGTATCTTTGACAAGAAAACCCTAAATTAAAGTCTCAGTTTTCTCATTTGTAGAACCTTCCTTTTGAGATTATCTTTCATCTGTTCTGTTGCAATCTTGTATGTACGTAATGACATAATACAACCCCCCCCAACACACACACAAACGCACATTAAAAACAATCTACTCAAGGAGCAAGGATGGTATTTTTTTTCCCACTTAGTTGCCCAAACCATTTACATCCAAATATAGAGGACTCTCCCTTTGATTCTAGCAGTGCTGAGTCAGCAGTCTAGCTTCTCCCTCCTCCTTCCACAAATGATGTGTTTTTACTTTGAGAGAAGCCCAGTTATTAAACATCTCAAAGAGAAAGTGGGCACAGCTGAAACGGATCCCTTCAGGACCTTCCACCAGAGCAGCAGGTTCTTTTGATTTCTGATGCTTATTTTAGAAAGTGTCTTCCTGCGGCCCAGCCACAAATCTGCACAGACACTAGCACTGTGCCACTGCATCCATGCCACCAGCGTATGGCAGGCATTTTTAGCACACATTTGCAAATAATGCAACCATTTTTTTTTATTAGCCATACACTGATATATATAGCTCTTCCATTCATTTGAGTGGAAAGAACAGAAATTGTCTTGTGGTTGTGGGGAGGCCAACATATGTCTCCCTTCCTGGAAAGACATCTCTGGGTTGCAATTCAATATTTGGCTCTTTGTGCACCAATGACACAGCAAGCCCTAGAAGTGTTCCTGTCCATCCTATGGGTGATCTCATTTTAACTCCTTGGAGTTCCAGAACTAGATACCAAGAATGGTGCTAGTAACAAATGAGAAGCTTCTCTGAAGTTAACTGGATGAGAACAGCTAACGTGAGAGTTTGAAAAAGACCATAGGATCAATCATAGATTTACAGGTGGAAGACACCTTAGAGTTCAATCAGCCTGACCCTCTAATGCCACAGTTGAGGTCTAAGGAAGTAAAAGTAATTTTTGCCCCAAATCATGGAGGAAATAAATACTGGAGACAGGGCCTAGGTTTTCTGTCTCCAAATCCAGTGGTCTCAGTTGCTAAGTTTGGTATTACTAGTAGTTTTCCATCTTTATATAGTCTTATTGTTATATGTCTGTCATTCTTAGCTAGTTTTGATTCAATTTTTTAAATTATACCACTTTAGCATTGCTTTTTCTTAGGTGCCACAAAAAACAAATCCTAAACTATTAAAAGATAGAAAATTGATCACAAGGATATCAGAGGTCATTTAATCCAGTTCTTTCCTTTACGAAGAAAGAAACTGAGTCCCAGAAAATTGAGTGCACTTGCCCAACATACAGAGCTAGGTAGTCGCTGGATTCCCAGTCCAGCTATCTCTCCCCCTGCCCTGAGCAGCTCTGAAATACACGTCCCATCATGTTTGTAATGTAATACCATTGATTCGTTTAGAAACTTGATGAATCATTAAAGTGAATCATGTTTAAATTTTCTGGGGAGTCTCCATAGGGATGAGTAACAGAAAGTAGAGTAGGGTGGTTTGGAGCAATTTTGGGAAATTTAAATGTCACTTGACAGTAATTTGGCATTATGGATACAATTTGAGGTAGGGGAAAATAACCAGAAAGACAGCTTCCTATTCTCAGTCCCGAATACCACTCACTCCACAATGATTCTCTACTAGTCATCCATGTCTTGCACTTTCAGAGAGGAGAAAGGAAAAAATAAACAGAGGAGTGGAGAGGGGGAAAAGGCAAGATAGAAGAAATGGGGAAAGGAAGACACATTTATTAAACACCTACTTTAGGCCATAGAGCAGTTATGTGGTACAATGGATAGAGAGCCAGGCCTGGAGTCAGGAAGACTCATCTTTCTAAGTTCAAATTTGGCCTCAGACACTTACAAGCTATGTAACCATGTCACTTAACCTGCTTGCCTCAGAATCGTCAAATTATATATCCAGAGTCACAAAGGTAGTAAGCAGAGATTGTCCATTTTCATTTTTATATCCTCTAGGCAACTAGGTTATGCAATGGATAGAGGGCTGGTCCTATAGTCAGGAAGACCTGAGTTCAAATATTGCCTCAAACCCTTATTGATTGTGTGACCCTAAACAAGTCACTTAAATTTTGTCTACTTCAGCTTCCTTAACTATAAAATGAGATTAACAATAGCACCTACTTCTCAGGGTTGTTGTGAGGACCAAATAAGAATATTTGTGGAGTCCTCTGCAAACCTTAAAGAGCTAATATAAATTCTTTGGAATGTAAAAATATAAAATGAAATATACTGCTAGAACTGAAACATAATGCCTGGCATATTAAATCAAATGATCACAGGATAATAGCCGTAGAACGGGAAAGGATTTCAAAGGTCATCTGGTACAAATCATAGATACAGTGAACACTTCTTGGAAGTTGTTTAATTGAATTCTGGCCCTAAATGATCCTTTTACTCATAGATCACCCCTTTATAAATTCAAATATTTTTCCTGATTCACAAGTCTCCTGTGCTTTAAAATAAACCCATATCCTTCAGTCCATTCCTCTTAAAACCTATTGGCAAATCTTAAGTTATTTTCATAACTCTTTTGTTGATATCCCCCCATCTTTTTATTCCTCTCACAAACAAAAATAATGCCACTATAATTTAATATTCTTATTTGAAGTACCATTAAAACAGAGAACTTAATTGACTCATCTAAAACTATGGTGAAAAGAGATCCCACTATATATCTCCTGGATGCCCAGTTCAATGTTGGCACAATGTTAATAAGCCCTAAGGTTCCTCTCCAAGGTATCATCCCAGCATGATGGTAAGGATGTGCCAGAGCCAGCTTTAATTAGCTTTGAAAGTCAATTGCTAAATTTTCAGTGTGAAGATTTACATCTCAAAAATCTTCAGTCATTACATATCAAGAAGACATTATTTTGTTGATAGTCTATACTTGAAATACAGCTTAAACTTAGAAGTGTATGTCCATACATGGGTTGTTAAACATTTACCAGCATCCTCTTGTATTGCTCTATAAACATTACTTAAGTTCTGCAGGAGTGGAAAGCTCAGTGAGTGAAGATACCACCAGAATGCTGGCCTGGTGATATTTAGGCTAATGATCATAACAGTGATATAAGAATAAAACAACAGCAGCAATTGCCATTTATAAAGTACTTTAAAGTTTGCAAAGTACTTTATATGCATTATCTCATTTGAGCCCCACAACACCCCTGCATTAAGGTGACCCTGGGTTATTAAAAACTGCGACAGCAAAATTCAAGTTCTGATCAGTCCTACTACTAAAGAAGGATTTAAATCCTGGCCAGTGGGGAATCATATGTCTGTTAAGGTATGGAGAGGTCATCACCAGTTGGGCTGCAAAGTGATGATTTTTTTTTTGTCATGGTAACTTGACATGGTTTATCGCCCATCCTCTTCCTGTATACTTTCTTCTCCCCGGTATAACTTTTTTTCTCTCCTGTTTCTTGCCCTTTCTATCTTCTTGGTGCTTTTTAGTCTTCTTTGCTAGATCATTATCCATCTCCAGCTTCCTTAGAGTGGCTATCCCCCAAGGCTCCATCCTGGCCCTGCTTCTTAAATAACCCTAACTCTTCTTTAGTGACTCTGTCTGTTCATAAAGGTTCATTTATCATCTCTAGTCAGATGACCTCCAAATCCATGTCTAGTCCTTCTCTGTCTGTTAAAACTCTGGTCTCACATCATCAATGGTCATTTCCTGGCTATGGCTGTTCTGTAGGCATTTCAAATTTGGTATGGGTGTAACAGAACTCATCATCTTTACCACAGCTTTACTGCTGTGTTGGTGTTCACTTGTTTTAGTTGTGTCCTACTCTTTGTGACCCCTTCTGGGATTTTCTGGGCAAAGATACTGTAATGATTTGCCATTTCCTTCTCCAGCTCATCTCTCACCATTGCACCCTGTCTTGTTAACAACTTCAGAGTCTTTCATGAATTTTCCCTTGCTGTTATACCTCCTATAACCAAAGTAATGAATTATTAATTATTCCCATTTATAACTCCACAGCATCTTTTGTACCTTTTTGTCCTACTCACACAGATGCTACCCTAATTTATTCAGACTCTTAAACTTTCCTCTGAAGTTTTTAGTCTTCCTAGTCTTTTCTCTTTCCAAATCATGCTTTATATAATTACTAAAATAATCTTCCTAAGACCAAGTTTAATCTCATCAATACCCTGCTTAAAGTCTTCAGTGTAGGTATGTGTTGACAAATATTTAACAACTGGCTCCCTGAAAAAGCAAATGTATGCAGGGCACACTTAGAAGTTTAATCAATATTATCAGCATTTTTCTCTATCATTTCATTCACAAAACAATATAAGTCAGGCCTAATTTATAGTATGTACTTATTTCTCAGACATAAATGCCACACTGAAAATTTAACAGTCGGCTCTTGTGATCCTGTAGAGTCTTGGTCCAGAATACCATGACTTTGGTACTTCCCTATCACTGCTAGAATGAAATAGATACCATTTCTCCCATTAGAATGTAAACTCCTTGAGGGAAGAGATTATTTTGTTTTGGTTTGCTATGTATTAAGCTTTTATTCCCAGCACCTACTATATTAGGATTTCTTGTGCATAGCAGGCGCTTGATGCATATTTATTTCAATTGAACCTACTAAGTCAGAGAGGGGTTGAAATCTGATTGGTGACACGTGTATCTACTCTGACAGTATCATTGTCATTGAATTGTTTTTGACTCTTTGTCCCCATTTGGATTTTCCTTGGTGATGATTTTGGAGTGGTTTGCAATTGCCTTTTCCAGCTCATTTTACAGATGAGGGACTGAGGCAAACAGTGTTAAGTGACTTGTGTGGGGTCACAAGCTAGCAAATGTCTGAGGCAGAATTTGAACTCATGAAGATGAGACTTCCTGACTCTATATCCAGGCACTCTATAGGCCAGGCACTATATCCATTGTGCCACCTACCTGCGCCTTCTGACAGTATCACAGATCTTCACATTGTGTATGAATATGGAAGTTAGATTGATGGTATAAGTATTCTCTGAAGTAAAAAACAGTGTTACCATAATCCAGAAAAGGATATTCTTTGCAAAATTCAGTACCCATGATTCTTTTCTTAAAATTTAGACTATTTTAAGTATCCCTCTAGTTATATGCAATATGGAAATGATTTTACATATGCAATGTTGCTATAGCTTTTATGTGTGGAATGTAATTCAACATAGCAAGGAGGATCTCTGATGGCCTACAAATGATCAGATGTTCAAATTTTATCTTTAGGCAACTTATAAGAACTATAGCAACAATAACAGAATTTTCTTTGATATCAGGCAATATGTTTTCCCCCAGAGGGAATTCTAAGCATAGTATGTATTTCTCTCAGTAATTACCCATTCATGCAGTTGTTATGTTTCATCCTTCGTTTTCAGAGAGACCAATGATATCACAGGGTGATGTCTTGACTCATGAATGAATTAGATTTAAGTGAAGCAAAGCTGTTGGTCTTATATGGGATATATGTATATATTCATATACATATATATTATGCACACATACATAATTAAGGCATGTTGTATACATAAGTATGAAGGAAATCTTATCCTCATATTACACATGAGAAAATAGAAGTTTCAGGAGTGAAATGTTCAAAAGAATTCTTTACCAAAGACCCACTATGCACTGTCCATTCATATTCTGGTTACCAACTGTATTTTTATTGAAAAATAATAAGAATATTTCTTGTATTAAGTATTTGTCAGTCCCCCTATCTTTTTTGTTCAGAAACATGTCTGATTATCCTTGTATTTTCTTCCTGAATCAGTAACTTCCACTGCCTGAAAAACTATAGAGGAAAATCAAAGTAACAGAAGTGTTCGGCAAAAAAAAATAAGATATATTTAGCAATTTTAGAGTCAAATTTTTCCTCTCTCGATTTAAAGGTAAGCAATCACTGATATTTCCAATGAATCGTATATGAACTTGGTCAATTCAATCAATCAATAAGAATTTATTAAGTGACTACTATATGCCAGGCATGGAAGTGAGGGTTTCTGTCTTTAAGGATCATTCTTGGCCTCTGTTTCTTCACTTATAAAATGAAGAGATATAATGGCAAATAAAATAGGATCTTTTGCTGTTTTTGTTTTGGTGCAATCAAGAAGTATAGTGCCTCTATTTGAATGTGATTAAGGAGAATCTTTTCCACCCATTGGCCTGGGAAGATTTGTCCAAAGGTCCATGCCTTGTCTTAATGAGGCACTGGTTCCCAAGGGATGTGATGCTCCCTGGCTCTAAAAAGACTCTGAGGTGCAGTTTTATTTTGGGGCTTACTGACTGGAAGTATTTGTTTGGCCAGATGGGGACTCTGAAAAGCCGCTTTAAGGATCCCCCTGGCTTTGAAAATACAGATGTTAGTGCTCCCCTCGCCGGTAACTATGGTCAGACAGTTGGGGTCCAACTATCTGTTGAATTATGGTCAGGAAGAGGAAGCCATGTCTCTGGATCTTTGATTTCTCTGTATTTTCTTTGAAGTTCAGGGTGCTCACTCCCCTGAACTAGGTCAATAATATATGTGCCTGGTTAAGTGAATGAAATATGGGCTTGATTAAAGTGATTTTTAACCCCTCAAAAGTTGCCTTTCTTTTTATGAATGCAGATCTAGGAACCTGTGATTGCAGGCCTCCCGTGTATGTTGGGGTGCTTACTGATACAGGAGATTAAACCTGATAATGTGGGAAAGGAGAAGAGAAGGGAAGAGAATAAGTATTTGTATAGTATCTACTATGTGGAAGGCACTGTGCTAAACACTTTAAGAATATTGTCTTTACAACAATCCCATGAGAGGTAGGGGATATTACTATCCTCATTTTGCAATTGAGGAAACTCAGACAAACAGCAGAAGTACAATGACTTGTCCAGGATCTCACCACTACTTTCTAATTTCAGAATTGATCTCAGGTCTTTCTGACTTTGGGCCCAGCACTCTAAGGTGCCTTACATGTATAAATTTATTTTTCTCTAAATCTCATGTATATGGGAATAGAATGGAGAGAAAACAAACTAAACAAAAGCATTTCCATTAAAAAAAATACCTCACAAAAATGATTGAAAAGTGGCAGCTGCAAACCAATAACATCTGGAGCAGAGAGACAGGTCAACCCAACCCTAGTTCTCATCCAGTGCAAACATAAAAAAGTCTTGCATAGTCTGTTAGAACTGCGGTACTGAGTAGTTCTAGGCATGGCAACTGGGAACTGAAGCAAAACTTATGGAATCATTCCTATCTTTCCACTGCCCTAGAATGAATCTATCATAATTCTTCCAAATTCCACAGGAGAAAATGGTTGTAAAACATTATGAATTTTCTTCAGGAAGATTGTTTTGCCTGAAGACAAAGAGGCATATGGGATTACAGGATTTAAATGTTGAAGGAACCTTAGAGATCCCCTAGAGCAACTCTCTCCTTTTATATCTGAAGAAATGAGTTCAGATTAGAGAGAGGAGTGATTTACCCAAGGTCACATGGGTTTTAAGAGGTTGGGCTAGAACAGGAACGCCGTTCAGTAGTTGCTTTCTCTTACTACTTTCCCTCTTCGTATACTTACTTTCCTCTCCTTCACAGAACTGGGAGTTTAGATCTTGTTTTGCACTGAAAGTGCTTCCTTTTCTACTTCTTTTGGTATGGAAAATGTTCAGATAATTTTACTTATTTTCTGATAGACTTTCCAAGATAAAGTTCAAGATGATAAAGTTCCCATTGTGAGAATGGGAAGAACACTGATCTCTCTGTAACAGAATGGTTATCGATTATGTGGCAGAGAGAACTTAGAAGAGGGTTATTGACAGATATTTGGACATATTTCTTTGCCATCACTCCCATTGTCACCTCTTGGCTTATCTCACGTTCCTCCACTAGCCTACACTGTGCCTCTGCTGCGTCCTATTTTCTTTCCTTGTCTGAGTGAGGATGAATGTCAGACAGCCCCTTTTCAGTGTGAATACATTCCTGGTTTGCCTTTACTCAGTGCTGCTGCTCTTAACGCTTCCACTCTCAATCCCAAATCCTCTTGCCCCAAGCTAAAGGGAAAAAAGCATTCTTAGATATCTTAGATAGTATCTGGGTTCTAGTATCATTAGCTAACTTAATGACGTTGTTCGAGAAAGTCATAAGGTCATACGATTTTTTAAAAATAAATTTTCTCTTTTTAAAATTTATATAAATTTATTTTCTCCCTCTTACCCTCATGGTTTTGGGAAAAGAAAAAAAAAACAAGAAAAAACCAACAAATTCCTCATAATAAATATCCATAGTCAAGCAAAACAATTTTTCTCATTAGCTGTGTTTTCTCTCTCTCTGTGTGTCTCTCTCTCTCACTGTGTATATATGTATAAATATGTACATACATTCACAATATGTATCATTCTTTTTTTAAATAAATGCTTGCTTATTGATTAATCAGCTCTATCTCCTTCAGTAACTAGCAGAGTACTTTACAATAATCGTCTAATAAATATTGCTTTACATTGAAAGGTTTTACTATCCCATGGTGTTTTTTAATCTTTTCTTATTTTAGACTTAAATACTAAAACTTAAATATATAATAAAAAAGAAAAGAAATATTATAAACTTAAATATAAATTGAGAAAAGAAAAAAATGTCATGTGCATAGAACATAAGAGGATCCAAAATATATAGCAATGTTTCCATTTAAAGAAAGCCTGTATATTAAATACTGTACATTGTGTTGAAAGCTGTCCATCTTTTCTTTGTCTCCTTGTAGGTTTTCTTGTATGTATCATTCGTCATTTTCATCTCATTGCTTTATTTTAAAGTCAGGATATATGTAGCAGTCTTCATCGCTGGTCCTCTGGATGTACAGATTATTGTTGCAGATCAGAGTTCTTACAGCATTCAGAATTGTCAAAATCGCATAAATTGTACTCCTGATTCTGTTCATTTCATTCTTTATCAGTTCATAAAATTCTTCAAAATCATTCATTTTTACTATATTGATTCATGGTATAAATTGTTCCTCTGGTTCTGCCCATTTTGCTCAGCATCATTTGGTACAAGTGGATGCCCATCAATTGAGGGATGACTGAAAAAACTGTGGCACATGAATGTAATGGAAAAATATAGTGTTATAAGAAATGAAGAAATAGATAATTTCAAACAGATATGAAAGGCCATAGGATTTTTAAAATCAAAAGGGACCTTAGGGGTCACTCTTTAAACTCTCTATAATTCAGATTTTAGTTTATTAATTATGAGTAATACTATTCCTCCTATCTCACATGAATGAAATGAAATGATGTAAGGAATGTGAAACCATATATATTATATGTATACAGATAAATATATGTATACGTATATGTGTATATATGTATATGGTTACATAAGTACAAGATGATATTAATATTGGGGTATATATGTGTTCAAGGAGAACTAACACCTCTGGTGTGAGGTTTTACTGAACCCTTTTCAGGGCCTTTGGTTTTCACTTGGCAGTCAATTCTAACCTGTGCCTCTAAGAAACTGTAGCATTTGTAGCAGCCATAGTAAACCATCTCAGCAGATTGGCTAAACCTGGTTGAGGGAGACTTGACAGGTCATTAATGAGCTAGTGGGGTGTCTGCCCCCAGCATGTGGAGACTTTTCATTGAATGAATATAAAGGTGGAAAAAGTAGGCCCCATGGAGCCTCCTTGAAGTCAACCAAGGCTATTGCATCCCAGGACATCACCAGTCATCCTGACTTTATCTTGTCACTGGACTTTAGTGACTCTGCAAGAGAGTGAGGCTGATGACTTTGTGCAACTCTGCCTCACTTAAATGCACAAGCCAAGACATCACCTTGTGATGTCACTGGTCCTCTTTGACAATGAAGGATAAGCAATACATTGTTAGTATTATAAGGGAGTGCAGTCACAGTAGGGCTCTAACTTCCTGGTAAAATCATTCAAGAGAATCATAAACTGAATCAAGTCAGTTTGCAATCTACAATTTGCAGGGAAGCCCCAGGGGCTGTACTGAGGCAGGGAGGGTGGTGGGAAAAGATTAGGCCTGTCTAGATATGGACTAGTGAGCATCAAAAATCCTGTAGGAAACTAGCTAAACTGCTACAATTTCTCTACAGATTAGTTCTGGAATCTTTAGAGTCACAGCATTTAAACCCAGAAAGGTCATAAAGCTTGGAAGGAGAATCCCGGGATGTGGCTATAGGTCCTCTGACCCTAGATCTACTTGGATTTGGGGTTAGAGCAGACCAAAAAAATATTAGACAGTTGTAGTAACCCTGAAATAAGGCTATGGGTTCTATGAGATCTGACTGTGGCAATCCGCTGCAATCCTAGACTCCTAGAGCAGGATGGAAAGTCTAGTCTCTGGTGTGAGAAACCCACTCCAGGAGAGTCTCCCATTGTCTTACACTGTTTTACACAGTCTTCAGTAATGACTGATCCTTCCAAGACCATTTGCTTGTAAATTGATATGTTGTTAGAGATAGAATGTATTTTAGAGTTAATCCAGGTCAGCTCTCTCTTTACAGATGAAGAAAGTGAGATTAGAGGTTTGCTTTGTGTTTCACTGATAGTTTATGGCAGTATATAGATTCAAACCCAGATGTCTTAGTCTTGTGTATTCCACAACAATGCTGTTGCAATTTTCCCACTTATTTTCCTTAAGACTTTTTCTAGGAGAAGAGTCCATAACCTCATCCACTGTTTTTTTTTTTTATCACTTTGATGATTAAAGTTTTTCTATTTGTCCTTGTGAAGTTTTCCTGCTATAACCAGAACCCCAGTTCTTCTGGTGTGAGCCTCTGTAGACAGAAAACACTGAGGAATCCCTCCCTCATATCTCAGTCAGCAAAGCACTGTCCTTAGTTTCAGGACTGGGGACTCTGATGTCCAGCCCTTCCTGGATGGTTTTGGTTGGTCTATAATAGGCACAACTCCAGAGCCACTTTTGCATTGCAAATAAAACTCCAGCAAAAATTGCAGAACTGATGCTGCATTAAGGAGGGGTAAATTAACCTTAGGAAAACGGAGGATGGATTCAGTCTTCGGGGATGCGCTCCTGCTTTAATCAAGAAGGGGCAAGAGACTTAATTTCCTTCAGTTTCCTTCCTTCCACTTCCCCTTTCCCTTCCCTCAGCCCCTTCACTCTTTATTCCTGAAATGCCTTTAGCATCTCATTTCTTTAGTAGCTACTTCTACGAGTCTTTGTGGGCAAAGTAATTCATCACCCTGTAGCCAACCCTTCAGTGATGAACATCTTCATTTATTTAGTCTGGTCATTAGATGCTAATGTTGGTTGTAGGAGCTTAAGATTATTGATCTAGAAGTCAGATGGGGCCAAAGGAGTCATTTAGCCTACTGGTTATTTTACATATGAAGACACTGAGGCCAGAGAAGTTAAGTTCATTTATGATCCAATATTTGAAGTTGTTTCTCCCACTCTCCCCCCACCCCCGATTTAAAAGAACCAGGAAAAATATGTGTACTCTTGAAATGGTCCTTTAGAATGCAGGATGAGCCATAAGAAGAGGACTTCCAGTGATATAGCACTTTAAAATTTTGCAAAGCATTTTTCACACATCATGGCCTTTGGCTTCCCAAAAATCTTGTGAGGTAGTTTTTTGGGGTTATTTCCATTTTAAAGATTAGGAAAGTGAGCCCCCAAAATGTTAAGTGATGTTGCATTTAAGTGAGAAGAGAGATATAATCAATCCAAATATGAATTTATAGAGGAAATTGAACCTTTAGAGAATTAAATGACTTGCCTAAGTTCACATTATTCATTAAAGGGGAAGAGAACTCATTTCTCTAGATTTCCATTTGGCATTTTATACTACATCAAAATGATTCTATTGAGTATATATCTCCATTTCAGAAATTATTAGACCAGTATCCAATGAGCCAAGTTTTCAGTGAGTTTTCTGTAATCCAAGTAGTGTAACCAACAACATAAGGCTACAATATGGGGAGAAAGTAGACAAATCCAATTTATCCTCTGTCTCATTTGTATGCATTCATTTCCAGTACACTTTGCCTAGGAGGTGTGCAAAAAAGGACCACAGACTGGAGAGAATACAGATTAGAAGGAAAGTGAATAAATCATATCCTGGAGTAATTAGCTGCCTCAATCAGCTGGGCTAGATGGCTTTGGATAGGCTCTGGAAAGGTATGCTACATTTGTCAGCATATAATTAATTCGCAGTCATTTTTAACAGGTGATGTTTAGTTTGTAGTGAATTTTGCATACTGGCTAATGATCATGGTATTTTTCATGGACAGAGAGCCTTTTATCCTCAGATGCTTCACCCTCAGTTGTCATTCAGGTTTGCCAGTGAAATGCAGCCACCTCTGCGGTAGAACAGGTGCTTGTGCCTAATAGAACAGAAGAGAGGGAAGACTTGCCAAGGACACAAGGGAGAATATGATACCACCCCTTTCCAAGTCCTGCCAAGCCTGCCTTTGGGCCTGGAAATCAGGGCAAGGAAAGATTCCCACGCACAAAATTAGATCTTGGAAACAGGTTAACTTGGACACCTTTACCACCAAGGAATGTTATCTCTATAAATCCGTATCTAGATCGATATGAAACTGACTTGAGACTGTATAACCTTTCAAAGATAAAATCACTGGTCCAGACTTTGAGTATAATATAGGATACCAAATGTATTCATTTATTTTATTCATCTGTTCAGCAAACATTTAGCTCTTACTATTTGATTCTAGGTGATGCAAGGATCGCTCTTTATATTGGCAGAAGGTTTGTTCTTTACTTAAGATCCAGTATCTCCCCAAGACTCCTGGCCCCATACTCTCTCTCCTCTATTCCTAACCTAAAAGTCATTCCCCTGAAGATATACACTTATTATATAACACCTCAAAGTGTTATTTTCTACTATATGTGTTATTTCAACACAGTAAATGGCAGATTTTGCATGTTTTCACAAAGTATAAAAGAAATCATTGCATACTATTATTTCTTCTGAGGCAGGCCATAATTATTTGATGAAATAATTAATCAGTATAAAGTGGCATCCTGGTAATTAGTATGTGTTTTGTAAGTATTTCTTCCTTCAGCTGTCATTTATTTAAATAATCCCCCCTTCTCACCATTCTTTTCCTTATTTAGACTACTTTTTTCACCTCCTTCACTTCACCAGATACCAGATTCCCCCTACACACATACCTGCTTCTTCTCATCATTTGTTTCTTTCTCTCACTGAACCATGCAACCTCTCTACCCTATTTTTGTTATTGGTAACACTCTGCTCCGTTGTTGACATCTATAATATGTTCTGTGGAGGAAATAATGTGTATCACTAAGTTATCGCTTAGTCAACTGATGAGAGAAATGATCGTTATGAAATTATTTATTTGGAGGCATCTCAGCTAATATGGACAGTGGGACCATTGTTGTCTATGGAAGGAAGAAGGAAAGTCTCACAGTGTTTACCTAAGTTGTTATTCTCATCTCTATTGGCTTTATATCCATTTAGAAAGATTTTTTTAAAAAGGGATTAAGAACTGGAGGCAAAGAATTCTCTTAAGTGAGGAGCCCTACTAAAAAGAACAGTTGTTTTAAAACCATGAACTTCCAATACATTACTAATTCCCAAATAGGGCTGTCTTCTTAAAACAAGCTACTCTTTGCAAAGCCATCTGTGGAAATCTTGGGCGGCTTTTATTCCATTTCAGTATCTTTTTCTTTGTCCATGAACCTGCCTTTTCTTTTCTCTGTAGCATTCTCAGGTGTGCAGGGACCCTGGGAAGATAGGAGACTTTTCAAAAGGCACTTCCACCTCCTAATCCTTGTGCCTACAAACCAAATATTGATCTATTTAGTAAATCAACCTCTAGTAGTAGGGATTGTAAAACAGTGTTTACTCAGCAGCTAGGCCCCCTGACAGCTGCTCAATGGTGGGATTATGATGTCACAGTAGTAATTACACTATAAACAGAGGATACTGAGAAAAATAAAACATGAAAGGGAACTGTGGGGTTGGTTACCAGGCAACAAAAAATATGTAACTTGAAACCCTACAAGCATGTAAATTTCCTTGCAAGCCTCTGCAGATGTCCTCACTTTAGAGCCAATTCTCAGTTTCACTTTCAATTTATTTGCTTCTCCTACTTCAGCCACAAAGTGGAGCTGATTGTTTCAGGGGAAGAAAAAAGGAGAAAGAGAAGAGATAGAAAAAGGAAACATCTAACAAAGCACTATTTCCTTGTGCTTTTTTTGTATGTGCCTGTTCTTTCAGGATGAACACGGCATCTACATGGCGATCTTTGGTGTTTAAGGTAACTCAGAGCCTCAGTCCCCTCTTACCTGGAATTTGTCACGTTGAGGAAATCTGGGGGACTAAAGTGGAGGTCATTCCCAGTTAGTAACAGAGGTAAACTAATAAACTTGTGCTAAAAGGAATTAGAAATAGAAAGGGAAGAAAGAAGAGGAGGATGGAGAAACTGGAGAATATAGAAAGAGAAGCAGAGACGTTTGGGCTTTGGAGGTCTCTGAGCAGGTGAAAATTGCTTTGAGACTAGAGAACCTCAGAAATGAATGGGCCTATGAGAGAGTTTATAAAAGAGGCCATGATAGCAATAAGACTGGACTGTTCAGAAGGTGAATGCGAGCTCATTTTGGTTTAACCCTAGTACTGGTGCTAATCAGCTGTGTTTTGACTTTGCTGGAAGTTTCTGTTTGACTTTACCAACATTAGGGCAGAAACTTCATTTTATAACCCATGCAAATGATGCATGTTTGATCCTTTCTGCCTCAGAGGATGTTTTGGGGCCTTTGTGGAAATATAACAGCCTATTTGCCTTCTTTTTTTGAAACCTATGGATCCTCTCAGAATTTTGCTTCATCGTCTAAAGATTTGCAACATTTATTAAGTATCCAGTATGTATTTGCAACATTTATTAAGTATCCAGTATTTGTACAGATTTTGTCCAACAGTTTGGGCAGCTAGATGGTACAGTGAATAGAATGTTGGGCCTGAAATCAGGAAGACATCTTCCTGAATTCAAATCCAACCTCAGACACTTACTAGTTATGTAACCCTGGGCAATTCGCTTAACCCTGTTTGCCTCAATTCCTCCTCTATAAAGTGAGCTGGAGAAGGAAATGACAAACTACACCAGTATCTTTGCCCAAAACAAAACAAAACCAAAAAAAATATTCATGAAGTGTTGGTCACGACTGAAACAACTGAACAAAATCCAACAGTTCACAAATCTACAATTTAAAGATTTTGCACATGGACAATGTGCTAGTCCAAGAACAGGAGAAAGACAATGGATTGCCTTTTGAGAAACTGAACAGTGCTTTTGGTGACCCTTTCTTCCTGAAACACCCTCTCCCCTTTTTGAATATTATTATTCTTCCAATGATGTTGCATTGCTTTGGGACATGTAGAACAGTCTCTGAAAAATTAAAGTGGAGTGGTGTCCAATGGGCACACATGGCAAATCTGAGCAATCATGTATATTAGGTATTATATAGCAATTCTACAGAGAATATCATGAGTAAAATTTATGACCAGAAAAATGATGAGTCAATCATGGATCAAGAATGAGGATCCATCAATAGACAGAATAGACATTTCCACTGATATCTATGTAATATCAAAAGAATGTGAAGAAGGACTTTGGTACTTTGGGTAAACTCTCTGTAGGGAAGTTGTAGACATGCATGAATATGTCTAGGGAAGAGGTCCAATCAGACATCTATTTAAGGAAATAGTTATGGTCAATCAGTTCATGTGGTAAAGATGCATACTTAGATAACTAAGACAGATCACTCACAGTGCTAGAATGTTTATTTTATATTTTTCTGAGTTCCTCAGATACTTTCATAAATCAGGGGAATCAGAACACTTGAAATAAACACAATAAGTTGCAGAGTCATCCATCTAGACAGGCCTCAGTATGTCTGTACCATTGCCAGTGCTTCCATTAAATGTTGTAGCTCCAACCAACCCCCTTCAGCTAGAGGTGGCATCAGAAAAGCCTTAGAACTTGTGTGGATGACACAAGGGGTCTCTGATTATGGAGTGAGGAATGATTCCACCAAGATGCAAGCAGGGTGCCTGAGGTCAGAAATTCTTCAATGTGATCAACATTTACTAGGGGTGGGAGAGCTGTAGATGATTATATGCTAAAGACTAGATAGTGGCAGTTAGCTGTTGCTGTCTATTGATGGTTCCACATCTTTCACAAAGGAGCAGCTAGGTGACGTTGGAGCAAGGTGATGCAAAGTGGACAGAGCGTCCAACTTGGAGTCAGGATGACCTGAGTTTAAATATGGCCTCAGGCATTGTAATGGCAATGCTATATTTATAACACCTTTGGCAGCCATGACCATCCCAATGCAATTCTGAATCTCAAAACACAACAGGCTCTCCACATGGAAGACAAACCAAAATATTTATTCAGACATCAGAAAGCCAAATTCCAACACTGGAAAGCCAAATCCATCATAAGTAACAAACTTTTAAACACAGTAATGCAAAGGGCAACACCATCCCCAAGCCTTTACTCTGCTAGGCTTCCCACAATCCAACTTCCTTAAACAAATCTTAACTGGCTCCCTTAAACAAAATCACAAACAAACTCTCTCACTCACACTAGCCAGCTGTCTGCTTGCCTGCATCCTTCCTAGCTCTGACTAGATTCTGACCAATTTCTCCTCTCAGTTTTGCTCTAGCTCTGCCTCTTCCTGTTCCACCCATTCAACAAATTCCTCCTACTAGAGGCTCCATGTGACTCGGACTGCCATGTAACCTAGCCAGATCACATGGGCCTATTAATGAATGGGAAATATCTTCTCATTTAAATTACCATTACAGACATCTACTAGCTGTGTGACCCTGGATAAGTCACTTAATCTTATTTGCCTCAGTTTCCTTACCTGTAAAATGATCTAAAGAAGGAAATGGTAAACAATTCCTGTATCTTGGCAAAGAAAATCCCAAACTGGGTCACAAAGAGTCAGACACAACTAAAACAACTGAACAACCTTTTTTCACCAACCAGTGATTGCTCTTGCCCAGAGATCTTTGAGGGCAAAGGAATTACTTGGTATTGGTGGAAGGGCCAGTTACACCTTACCCCTGAGTGCAAGCAGATTTCATTCCTCTCAGATCTCAAGTGAGATTCCCCAATAAAATACACAGTGCCAACATATTTCATATCCATAGAAATTGAATTGGTAGCTCTTTTTACAGGGTAGTGCCTAGAAAAGCTTCCCTAATGTCTATAATCTTTTGGGATGTCTGGATAGTCTGTTTACTAATAACCTTTTTTTGAAGCACCAGAAGTGCTTGTGGAAATGCCTTTAACAATATAGCAACTGTTCATTTCATGTCCCAAGCAACCAATAATCAAGAAACATTTGTTAAGTGCCCATGTGCCAGGCATGGTGCTAAGCTTTAATGGTACAAAAAATAAGCAAAAGATAGTCTGTGTTCTCAGGGAGTTTACAATCTAATGAGGAGACAGGTAAACAGGTTATATTCAAGACAAATAGGAAATAACAAAGGAAAAGCACTAGAATTATGAGAAGCTAGGAAGTGCTTTCTGCAGAAGATGGAATTTTAGTTGGGACTTAAAGGAAGTCAGGAGATAGGTATGAGGAAGGAGAACATTCCAAATATGGGGGGAATGGCAGCCAGGGAAAATGGCTAGAACCAAGATGGAATGGTTTAGAGACAAAGCCCTACCTCATTTTATCCAACTGCTGTTCTTCACAGAAAATTTAATTCTGTACCTATATAATAAAGGATTCATTTAATATCATGTATTTCAGTGTTCTTGTATTAGTCACTTTATGAATTATAAATTACCCCATGAGAGTATAGATAATATCTTTTATAAATTTGGGCGCCTTTCATAGGGCCTGGATAATTTTCTGAAAATAATAGATGCAGAATAAATGTGTGTTGAATAAATGATCGAATGAATGAACTCCCCTAACACTTGCATCTGTGAAGTCCAATGGTACAGAAAGCTTAGATGCTGATTTTTATGTACTGTCGCATATTAATAAACCTTACAGTGATGGAAATGGCCCTTATATCCTTCTAAATTCCTTTTTCAGTGGGCTGATATCTGAATTGTAATTAGAGATTCATTGCTTTGTTTTAGGCAAAGTCAGTGATTTGTACCTCGTCAAAATGTAAGTACTACTGCTCAAAACTTGATCAATTAGATACAGTGTCAACGTATCAGATCCTTTTTTATTACCAGATACTGAAAAAGGGAAAGGGGGAGAGCAACCCTGTTTTGAACCTATTTGGATTTTATCTAAGGGAGTCATCAGTTTTTCTTCCAGCTTTTGCTAGGACCAAAATATTTTTGTCCTCAAAGACAAGGTTGATGCTTTTAGTCTGCTCCATATTTTGAAGGGGATATTTTGTAATATTTGAAATTTCATCCATGAAAATCAATATTAAACCCTCTATATGATGTGTTCTATGCTTTGTTTTGGATGTTGGGGACACAATAAAAAAATAAACAGACAAGTACCAACCCTCAAGGGGTTTTGCATTCTGGGGAACATGGGCAAGATGTTATAGAAAATTAAGTACAGGGTACATCCAAAATAAAAATGAAACAATTTCAGGGTCAGGGTGCACAAATAACAGGTTGAATCAGAAAAGGCCTCTTGAAGGAGTTGATATTAGAACTAACCCTTGATTTAGAAGTTCCAAGAGGTAGAGATGAGACACAAAGTTGGCAGATGCAATAGCATGTACTAACATAAATCCAACCTCCCCTTCCATGTTGTCCTTTTTTCCCCCTTTTTGGTGAATGTTTTATCAACCATCCATCAATGAGAATGTACCTAGCTCTCTCATTATTTTTTTGATAACTTGATGGCATCAGGGTGGCCCTTGAGTTGTTCATTTTGTTACTTCTCTTTCTTTCGACTTGATGGCCTCATGTTCTTTTTCAGTTGCGTATTTCCCCGTCTCCAATCTATCTTCCACATCGCTGTCAAATTAATATTCCTAAAGAAGAATCATGTACCTCCCCTGCTCAAGAAGCTTTTGTAGCTCCCTAGGACAAAATACAAACCTTTCTATTTGCCATTTAAAGACAACTGAAATCTCACTTCAATCTATGATTCCAAAGGATTTCTCATTATACCTCTTCTGTGTTCCAACCAAAGTGGTCTACTTGCCCTTATGCATATGTGACATTATACCTCCCATTTGGTGTCCTTCATGTTTAGACTATTCTACCTTCTCCCCTCTGCCTCTTGGATTCCCAAGGTTCCTTAATGGTTTTCTGAAGTCTTACCTCCTACAGAAGACCTTTCCTAATCTCCGCAGTAAGTGCTCCTCACTCTTTGCAACCATAATTAATTTGTATTTGAAAAGGCTGAATATTTGCTTTGTATATATGTTGGTGTTTTGCATTGGTAGGTTCCTCCCTTCCTTCAAATAGAATATAAACCAGAGGTAATGTGGTAGAGTGGCAAGAGTGCTAGGTCTAAAGTCAGAGGAGATTTGGTTTCAAATCTGTCTCTGACACCTACTACTTGCATGATTATGGGCAAATTGCTTAACACTTCTGGGTCTCAGTTTCCTTATCTATAAAATGAAGGGATTGGACCAGGTAGTCTATAAGGGCCTTTCTCATCTAAATTTATTATACTATGATCCTTAAAAGTAAGAATTATTTAAATATCATCTTACCCACAAAACCCAAGTGCCTTGTACATAGTGGGTATAAAAATAAGTGTTTCTTCTATTGAATTATCTGTTTTGTGCTTTTTATCATGAAGGTTATTGTTGTCAATGTGTTGAAGTATACTTATGCCCACAAAACATTTTTCCTCTGCCCTTTTAGTTATTTAGAAATCTAGTCTTCTGATGTCAACTCTAAATGCCACCAGAAGGATCCTGCTTCAAAAACAGGAATTTTGGGGGGTGTTGGCCCTACAACTTGGGATCTTTGAAGCATGCAAAGAGTATATAAAAAGAATGAAGTTTTGTTTTTCATTGGCAACTCAAAATAATATTTCTCCCCTCCCCTCTTTCATCTCCTAATATCACTGACAAAAAGTTTAAGGAGGAGAATTTAGGTCTTAAGTTCAGTGTTAGAGGTAAATATATGTATACACAATATAGATACAGATATAGATATAGATGATATAGATATAGATATGGATATATATATATGGATATATATATATATCCATATATATGTATATATTTCTTACTTTAATGATGCCATTGACCCAAACCACCCTGGACTCATCTTAACCTGCCTGGACCTCAGTTTTTCCAGGTGCAGAAGGACATCCTTTCCTTATGAGATATTGAAAAGATTAATTACTGTGCAGCAAGTTTGGCAGGTATTAGCATGAAAATGATCATAGTAATCAACATCCAAAATGCTTGACATGACCTGAGGAAATCCATTGGTTGAGAATGAGATTCTATCGGTGATCACAGCTATGCTCACACCACAAATTGAACAGTCTGTTTTTATTGTTATAACTTCTGGGACATTCCAAGATGTTGGTGGGAATGAAGTCCATTCATAAGAATCATTCAAATGCCATTTTGAGCTTCTCGATCCTACAGATTCAGAAAACATAGATCTTTCATCAAATCCCAACCAAGAGAAAAGGTCCACGCGTCTCTTCTACATTTATCCTGGGCTTGTTTGTCTTTGGGGCTCAGCAACTCAGATCTTGGTAGATGGGTCAGTTTTCAGAAAAAAAGAATGGCTTTCCAGGAGTATAATAATTTCTGAGCTATAGATGGAATTTAAGAGGTCACAATATGCCACAGTCCATACCTTCCCTCAGAGCACTCATTTCCTTATTCCATTATGACTGAATCATATCCAAAGAATATTTGTTTCAAAAGCCTATAACCATGCAATTTTCTTTGTCAAATCACTCTCCTCCCTTGCTACACATGGCCTCTGAGGGTCCCAGAAGTTTCTCATAAAAAGGATTGTCCTAATTTGAAAAAGAAAGAAAAAAGCCTACCTTTTATTCTTCCAATTTAATAAAATCTGTTTCACTGCTGCAATGCCAAATGAAAAGTTGCTTTTAGCTTTCCTGCCTGATCAAAAGCAGGCAGACATTCATTTTTAAAACTCAGAGATCATAGATTTAAAGCTAGAAGGAACCTTAGAGGTCATTTAGTTCATCTTACAGATGGAGAAACTAAGGTCCAGAAAGGATAGCAATTGCTCACAATCACATAGTGAACAAATGTAAAAAACATAATCCAGATCTGGATCCTCAGTCTCCAAATCTAGCCCTTTTTCCAGTGAACAAACTGTATCCCTTCTTGTATAAGGTTTTATTTTTAGGCAATCAGGGTTAGGTGACTTGCCCAAGGTCACATAGCTACTAAGCATCTGATAGTGGATTTGAATTTAGTTCCTCTTAACTCCCGACTATCTACTGTGCCACCTGGCTGGCCCAGTCCTTGGTTAAACAAGAATCTATGAAATTTGACGGCACAGTGAATAGAGTGCTGGACCCTGGAGTGAGGAAGCTTCATCTTCTTGAGTTCAAATATGACCTCAAATGCTAAGTAACTGCATGGGCCCTGGATAAGTCATTTAACCTGTTTGCCTCAATTCCTCATCTGTAAAATGAGCTGGAAAAGCAAACAGCAAACCACTCTAGTATCTTTGCCAAGAAAACCCCACATGGGATCATGAAGAGTTAGACATGACTGAACAGCAAAAAATGAGAAGTTACTTATCCATCTCATTAATTTTTTATTTTTACTGAAATATGATACTGACTTTCCTCTTTGCAATGCTGTGTACACAGCCAGTTACTGATATAAAAGTGAGTATTACTCATTTTATTTTGTTTTATTTTGCATCTGGACTTATGATTTCATCAGTGTACAAAATGTCCTCTATCTGAGAAAGGCAGATCTTCTACAATTTATTGTCCTAGGAATTTACCATGGGAGTGCTAGGACGTGCTACCTAGTATGTGTCAGAGGCAGGACTTCTACCTTGGTCTTTCAGTACCTCCAATGTTCCTCAGTCTGATAACATTTGAGCAACAGAGTCTCTCAAATGTTATTTAGAAAGTCTGTTAGTCAATCCAGCCAGTATTTGTTGACTATTCATTATGACACCAAGACAATGCTTACTCAACGTAAAAGAATTCCAAGATCCCCTTCCTTGAGAAATTCAGTTTGCAAAGAACACTGAACTGCATGTCAGGAGTTGTAGGCTTGGCTTAACCACACCTTGCTGTGTGACATTGAGCAAGTCACTTAACTTCCTTGGGGCCAAATGAGTTTCCTTACTTGTAATCCTTACTGGGTTAGATGCTCTGTAAGATCCCTTACAATTCTAACATTCTATGACTTTATTTCCTAATAGGACATAATAAATTCATAACCAAATAATGAGTTCATACCATACATATGGGGGTCTTTTCCTAAATGAGTGTACACATATGACTGTTCTGAAAAGGAAGCAAAATGTTCTTGTCAGATCCTGACTACAGCAGAGATATATATGAATTTATCACTAGACCTAGAAGAACTACCTATGTACTTTTATGTGCTTCTCTCTACTTCTATGAAGTGCTTTAAAACAAGCCCAGGCAACAAACCTCACTATAGAACAGAAGAAATCAATGCCAAATAACTAAAATAGCCTCCAAAAAGTGGGACTAAGCCTTGAGATAAATGACTAACTCCATAGGTGTCTACTTGAAGAAGAACCAAAGCACAGGATTACATTTCAAAGCCCTGAGCCTCAGTCACAGAAACTTTATATTACCGAGATCGTTGAGTTTGCTTTGCTTTTTTTTCCCTTATTTTTGATCAGGCAGGCCCAGCACAGTGAGTTGTCTTTGGCATTTGACACATAGCACCCAATGATAACCATGACCCATCTCGACAAGTAGCGCCTTGTGGAATATATTGGGTGGATTTTAATCTCAGTATTTCAAGAGATTCATGATTTCATCAATAAGGATACTCTATGCCATAGCGCAAATCAAGTCAACAAGACAACCATTTATTAAGCATCTGACATATGCCAGACACAGAATGCAACTAATTCTGGAACTTCACAGATAATCTCAATGATTTGTCATGGCCTGAAAAGAGAAAGTCATCACCCAATGGCCAAAATTTTGTTGTGTTTTTCTTCTTTTAGAAGGGCTAACTCTTGGATGATCCATAGTTATTGTTGCCAGGCCTGGGGTCAAAGCCTTTTGAACTTGGGAGAGTCTGCCAGGGCTTGAATTCTGCTGTCATGGACTTTGAGAACCTAGGGTCACTTCTACCCCAGAATGAATCATGCAAAGAGGATTTTAGGGAAAAACACATATCATATTTTTTTTTTCTCACTGCTACTCTCTTGGGTAAATCATTCTAAATTAAGTAAGATTGGGAGGATTATCAATCAATTCCATTTGTTATAACTGGGATCCCTAGGAGTCTTTTTACTCTATATATTAGCAATTATTTTTAATTGTGATAGATTTCAAATTATATTTAAGACTATCAATAGTTTCCATGATTCCTCTATTTTGAAGATGGCATGAATGAAGGTTAAAATGGAAGTGGGAAAGCTTATGACCCTTCCAATTTAAACCTGAAGTGCAGATTTGTCATCACATGAAAACATGTTGGTAATTACCAGGCAGTTGAAATGACAATTAACTGTGTCACTAATAATTATAATTTGACAGACAATAAATCATGATGGCAGTTATCTATAAATAAACACCCACATAATCAGATGAGTAACATTTCACAATGCTTTAACCTCATAAAACCAGAAAACTAGTACTAACTCGTGAGTGACTAAATTTCCCTAAAAACAGACAGAAGCACTCTTTGGGGCCACATGTTCTGACATTTGTCAGCTTAAGGGAAATCAAAATAGAATTTCTACCCCAAATTGGGGAAGGATTAAATAATTTCCTTCTACAATTTATCTTCTCCACACTCCCTACCCCCTCTGCATTTCAAACAACATCAAGATGCAGTGTTGTTTTTTAATACTGGATTTTTTTTTCAGAAAGATAAACAAAATGCTTGAGGTATATGTTTCTATAAGCAATAGAATGAGTTTTAAGTGTAAAATTAACTAAAAGATTAATAAAACTCTTATACTTTGAGGAAGAATAACACAGCATATCTCAAATAAAAGAATGTTGTAATTCTGAATGCAAGGCAGTATTTTTTTCATAAAACAAAACATAATCAATTATGTCTTTGCTTGTGACCTTCTCTTTGTGATTCTCTCTGGCTAGGTGTAGGAGTGGGATTGACAGGCAGTAGGATATCCTTATTCCTACAGAGATCAGAAACATGAAAGTTAATACTATTAATTGCTCAGAAGGCAGAGAGAGGACCAAGAGAATTAATTTTAGAGATTTGGAAATGGGAAGATTTGCAGGATCACTGGAATCCAGCTCACTCTTGCTCCTATAACCTTGAGACTCCTTGGAATAGACCTTAAGGATCCATAGATCACCTGCAGGGGAATTTAAGCTCAACTTAAGTGAGGGAAAAAATATACACATACACATATATATTTCCACTTACTGCCAATTTACAGAGGTATATTTAGCATTGTCATTAATTAAAAATTTAAAAATATATATATATTCTGAGGAACTCACTATCTTCATTAGATTTCCCGAGGAGTCCATGTTTAAAAAAAAAAATGACTAGAGAGTGTAAGAAATTATGTTTTTTTATTGAGAGGCAAGAACTTGAATTTATCTGAATTCAGAAATTTAAACCAATTTTTAGCTCATTTCACAATCCATCAGGTGAGTAATAACCAAAATAACCAAATAGTAATAATCAAAAATGAAGTGCTTTCTTTTGAAAGTAAAAGAAATATATATTTGCATAACTGAAAATTCTTGAGCTGTGAGGAACTTTGGAGGCCATTCAGTCAAATCTACTTACTTTGCAAATGAGGAGACTGAAACCTAGAGAGATCCAGGAGCCTGTTAAAGGTGATGTAGTCAGGTCCACAGGGCTTGGACTCAAATCTTCTGAATCTCAGTCAAGGACCCTTTCCATTATACCATCCTGCTTTGTTTTTGTTGACTAATTTTCATACCCTGTGGAAATAATAAATGAATTTCTGCTGATTTATTGTTTTCTGGAAAAATCATGTAATTAAACTTGGAATTGCTTACCACTAGCTCTAGGAGGCACAATTAGATAATATTCACTTGATGGAAGTAAATGGTTTTATGTAGGCTATGCTCCATTTTTCTTTTCTTTTTTTTTTCTCTCAGCAAAATATGAGATAAATTTCTATCCTATGGGAGCGCTTCCATGCTACAAGTTATTGTGATGAGAAAAAAGAAAAGTAAATGTGACTTGCAATATTCTTAAATGAAATATACACATCTAAATGCATGAACTTTTCTACCCCACCCTCCTATTCCAACCAATGACTTCAAGATTTCAAAAATTTTTACATTTAACATTTTTTTCAGCTGGTATTTAATTCTTTTATTTTGGATTTCATATCTCTAAGAGATCCAGATGTCCCTAAGTAATAATATGCTGAACTTTGATATTCAACCCTTTAATTATATGAGACTGTGATTTTGGTTTGCTGCCTCCCCCATCTCAACTCTAGGTCTCTGATAATTGGTATTACCTTATGTGACTTATGTCGACTAAATCAGGTCACCATTTGTGCTGATCTCCATTGTGCTAAATTGGGAATATAATCTCCTGTTTTAGAATCAAAATAATTTTGTGGGTGGCCTTGTCTATGGAGGGTGAGTGGTCATGCCTCCCTGGATGCTGATGTCAGCAGGCTGGGGATTACATTCCAGAAAGGCTGTAGTGAGGACTTTGAGTCAGAGCTTCTCTAGAGAGATGAACCAGCTGGGGTCCCTTCTGCCCCATTGCATTAGTATTCTTCAGAGTGGCCTGTTAGATTTTCTTCAGAGACTGTAATCTCCAACCTGATGAGGTCAGCTCTTTAGAGGGGCCTTAACAAAGTAAGCTTCTAGGAAAAGTGTCAGTCATCACCAGTCAAGAGCCAATCAGAAAGTAACCCTGGGAGGAGGATCTTAGTTGAAATAAACATACTATAAATTAGTTTTTTACATGTGGCACAGATCTGGTTTGAATGAAAATGGGTGGATTTGGCCACAGCAATAGTCACATGATATGGGTAGTATTTTAAAACAAAAAATTCTGCCATGTTTTCTCTGTGTCTCAAAATGGCTTTAGGGGTGGCACACAGACATTCCCAAATGCATCTTGTTGGCTCCAGACCAACTGGAATAGTGAGGAGCACTTTCATTAGAATTACAAAAAGAATACTTTTTGGGAGACATGATAAACCACCCACAAGCTGTTGGTGGTGGCTCATAATTACTAAGACAAATGAAATTTCCCAGTTGCATTGGGGGCGTTGTCCTTTTCATGTGGTTCTGCACAAAGATGAAATTCAAAGGGTATGAAAACATTTCAAATGAAATCTGCCAAGAAGTCCTCCAGAATAAATGCAAAGTGTCACTGGGAACATTCATAACCCTCTAACATAGAAAATAGTCCTTTTTTTGCAAGAACTTAAATTCCTTTAACATTGGTTTCAGGAAACCTAGAAGAGTGAGAAAACGGATTGAAGGACATCCTAATGAGATATCCTTAATGGTCTTTTTCTAGGTACTCAGTGTGCTTCACAGCACACGATATTGGTCATAAAAAAGCATAAAACAAATCTTCCAAAGACTGACTTGTTAATGAACCTCAAACTCTATGGCTCTGTTTAAACAAAGTAAAAGAAGGACTGGAAGAAGTTTTATAAAAGTGAAAAACAAACAAAGGAAAAAAATGAATGAACAAATAGATGAATAAACAAATTAACCCACAATCAAGCTGAGGCAGACCCCAGTCCCAAAGGCTGGATCCCTCATTTACTGCACATTTCAGGTTTGAGGTTCGGGTTGAGGAAACTTAAACTAGATAATTGCATCATTTCTTTAGCTTCCTTAACTTGTGTTGGTGTAGCTTCTGGTGTATTTGACTCAATAATATAGGCATATTGTAGGCAGTTATAAAACTCCTCCTTGTTGGGAAGTTTATTTGAGGTTGCATCACTGACTCACAATCAACCCTTGTAATGATGTAACTTAAATTTCACAAAACTATCGCTAGGAGGCCCTGCTTGTGCTCCATAAAGTCAATTTCAACTGAATAAAATATACCAGGAAATATCCTGTTTTCCCTTAACAGTCATTCATAGACTTATGATCTATGAATTTATTTAGATCCTTTTAAAAACTCCATATTTAGCCTGTTATCTTTTGAAATTAACAGACACCATCAATTTACTAACTACAAAGCATAGTAGAATGTTATTCATTTATCCTGAAATTATTTCATTCACTTCTGAAAATTATAGACTCTTAGAGTTGGAAGTGGCCAAAGGTCTTCTAGTGCAATCTCCTTCATCATGGATTCCTTTTACAATATCAGACCTAGTAGTTATTCAATTTTTTCTTCATCACTTCCAGTGATAGAGTGATCTCTGTCTAATAAAGCAGGTCATTATATTGTTGGGCAGCTTTCATTGTTAGAAAAATCTACCTTCCAATAAATTTTGTCTGTTAGTACTGGCCCCTTGAGATAATAGAGCAGTGGAGATCAGGTTTAATTCTTCTCCTTGAGTGATGATTACAAGAAAATCATGAGATTGAGAAGCTATGTAACTGGAAGAGTAGTGGTGCCTTCAAAAGAAAGAGGACTTCAGAGGAAAGATAGGATTTCAGAAGAAGAGACAGATACCAAATTCATTTTCATTAAGCTTGAAATGCCTGTAAGATATTCATTGGAGATAACCAACATTCAGCTAGTCACAGAACTGGAGCTCTGGAGAAATATTATGTGTTCATATACTTTTATCTTGGCATCATCTCCAGATAAATGAAAATTAAATCTTTGAAGGCTAATGAGATCACTAAGAGAAAAGATGAAGAGGGAAAAGGAAGAGATGGAGAGACACAAGGGAAAGAAAAAAGAATCCAAGATAGAACACTGAGGAATACCCTTGTTTAAGAGGCAGAAGATGGGTCATGATATAGTAAAGGGCACCAGGAAGCAACTGTTAGATAGAAATAAAACAAGGAGAGAGAACAGTGTGACTGATGCTAAAAGAGGAGATATTATCCAAGAAAATGAAGAATAAATAGTTGACAGTTTTAGGAACTCAATAAAAAGGTGTCAAAAAAGATGAAGACTGAGAGAAGTCCATTGGATTTGATCATTAAGAAATCACTGATAAATTTGGAAAGAACTGTTACCCTAAAGTAATAGGTATGGATACCAGACTATAAGGGACTAAGAAGTGAGTAAGAGGTAAGGAAGTGGATGCAATAAATACAGACAGGTTCATTTTTTCCCCTATACGTTTGACTGTAGAAGGGAAGAGATATAGGATGATAGCTTGGTGGATGATAGGGTCTGGCGAGGGACTTAAAGGATGAGGGAGATTAGAGGATGTTTTTAGGTAGTAGGGAAGGATAAACAGGAGAAAGAGAATGGTAGGAGAGAAATGGAGAGAGGAAATGAGAAGGAAGAAAGAAAGGGAAGAAAGGAAAGAGGAGAGAGAGTGATAATGAGAAAGAGAGAGAGAGAGAGAGAGAGAGAGAGAGAGAGAGAGAGAGAGAGAGAGAGAGAGAGGGAGAGAGAGGGAGAATAAGGAAGAAATTTATCAAGGCTAGAATAGAATCAAGGGCAAACATCAGAAATGAAAGGCCTCAGAGTTGGGGATTATATGGAAAGATTTAAGGCACACAATACAAAAGAAGATGTAAATTATGACATGTTGCCTTTATTTTCTCAGTACAGTAGTAGGTATGGTTACTCGTTGAAGAGGAAGGTGGAAGTTTTAGTTCAAGAAGATTGAACAGAGGGAAAAAAGTATTCTGGGTTCAGTTTATTTGGTCAAAAATGGTAGATTGTAACTCCTAGAAGAGAATAAAAGTTCTGTGTTAATGAGACCCGAGTGAAATTAGATAACGCAGAAATTTGGTGGACCTCGTCAGCTCAGTTCTGTGACTTCATCCAGAAGCATGCATCTACATGTATATGTTGTGGCACAGAAGACAGAAGTCAGGCACAACTCAGTTTTGGTGTTTGGCCGAGCTTGGGGAAAAGGTGAAAAGGATTTAAAGGTAAAGGGCAATGTCTAGCGAACTGGGCAACTAGGTAAAGATTGTGGAAGTACAGGTGGGGTCAGGTACTGAGTGAAAGCCTAGAAGTAAAGAAGCAAGATCACAGTGAAGAGAGAGAATATACTTCAGAGACCTTGTTGTGCTTGTCCTTTGTTGCTGAAGAAGATCATGCCATCAGAGAAATGACTTGCACTTGACTTTGTTTTGAGTGAGGGAGAGCTGTGTAGGTCACCAGCCTCACTTCTCCTCCAGAGTCTTCTAAATCCAGTGACCAGATATTCATCAGGATGACTGGAGACATTCCAGGATGCAATGGAGACCCTGGCTTTTTAGGTTAAGACCTTTTCAGGTACTCACTAAAAGTGAGATAATGGTCATTCAGTGAATAGACCTCTTTAAAAAGTAGTCAAAGGGATGCCCTTTTAATAGAAAAGACAAAAAAAATAGATAAATCATACTGGGAGGGACAGGAGCTTCAGGGTTGTTCTTTCAAAGAGAACTGTTACTATTAACCTTCACTCTAAACCAGGAGGTTCCCAAAACAGCCGTTGAATGGAGGGTTGGCAGGGACCCTTCTTTCTTCAATCCATGAACTTTATAGTGTACTCCATCTAAGGTTTTAGGAGAGATAAGAAAGAAATGAAGGGAAGGGAAGGGAAGGAAAGGAAAGGGAAGGAAAGGAAAGGAAAGGGAAGGAAAGAAAAGGGAAGGGAAGGAAAGGAAAGGAAAGGAAATGTGGGAGAAAAAAGGAGAAAGGAAGGAAGGAAGGAAAGAAGGAAAGAGAATATGAGAAAGGGTGATGATAAGAAAGAAGGAAAGAAAAAAGAAAGACAAGATATAAGCAAGAGGGAGAGATGGAAGGATAGGAGTTAATGACAAAAGAGCTTAATTTAAAAGTTCTGGGCTATGAGAATAGAAGAACTGTGGTTGGTACTATGGTCAAAGGTTGGAGGTGGAGGTAAGGGGCAGCAGGGTGGGCTTCATGGAGAAGGTAAATCCTGAAATGGAAAATTTCTAAGAAGCAGTCGAGTAGGGAATTTATCAATGTATGGAAGCTTTTTCTGAGTTCTCAGAACTGAAATGTGGAATGTTTCATTCAGGAAGGAGCTAACAGTCAAATGTGATTAGAATGTAGAATACTGGAGTGGATATCCCATGAAAAGAAGTCTGAAAAAGTAACTGAAGCCAGATTGTGGAGGGCTGCCCATGCTAGATTCACAAGTTTGTATTTTATTTCAGGAGAATCACTGGAAGTTTTTGAGTAGAGGCTAGACATGGTCAGAATTATATTTTTATACATCTACATCCAAAATAAATAGTTGGCAAAAGAAGACTTAGATTATTTCTCATACTCTAAACCCCAGGTTAACCTCTGACTGGTATCATGCCGTTGATACTCTGAGTTCCACATGACAAAAATGGACATGTTTGTGCTACCGGTCAAGTATGAAAATCGATGCTTGGTTTTGATATGGATATCCAGAAAATCATTTCATTCATCCTTTCCCTCATTACACAATTAAATGCTAACCACGTGCATAGTACTGTGCTAGCAGTGGAATTACAGAGTCAATATACTCCCCTTCAAGAAGCTAATATTCTCTAGTTCTAATAAGAAAATGTAAAATCCGAAATTCAAAAAAGAATAGAAAATATACACAGGAAATGCCTTCTTCAGGCCAATTTTGCTAAATTTAACCAATTTAATTTAATAATATAAGAGAATTTTGGTCTTGTCAAGAACAGAGACAGTATATTATACAACATTATATAATATTATATATGTATATATCTGACATAACATAATATATGGTATATAATATTATATAATGTAAAGATGCCAGGATTTGGAATCAGATGAACTTGGTTCAAACCTTATTTACTACCTGAATGACCTTGAGTAAACCATTTAAAAAATCTCTAAAACAGTTCCTTTATCAAGCTTCTGTTAAGTCTCCTAAGAATCAAACACTGTGCTAGGCTCTGGGGGTACAAAGATAAAAACAAAAGGCATTATCCTCAAGGACTTTATATTGTTTTATCAGAAATAACATTTTTCCAGAGTAATTTTCCAGTGTAATAAGAGCTGTCCCATCTCTTGGCTTCTCAGATTGTCCCACATGCTTGAAATGCTCACCCTCCTCCATCCTGACTGTTGATCTCTCTTGCTTCCTTTAAATGACAGTTGAAATCTCACCTTCTACAGGAAGCCTTTCCTAACCACTATTAATTCCATTGCTTTCCCTCTTTTAATTTTCTCCCATTTATCATATATATATATATATATATATATATATATATATATATATATAAACTTACTTGGTATAAATATATTTGCATGGTATCTTCCCCATTGGGTTTTAAATTCCTTGAGGATACAGATTATCTTTTGCCTCTTTTTGCACACCTCAGTGCTTCTCACAGAACCTAGGACATAGTATGTACTTAATAAATATTCATTAATTTATTAATTATGATTAGGGTTTCCTTTCTTCCTGCTGGTTGGAGGTTTGACTTCTGCTTCTGACCATCTATGATTTATATTTTGAATTGATGAAAAATTTCCTTATTGGCCACTGAGTAGAAATAGCTGATGATTCAATGATTTAAAAGGAAATATCCCCACTCTCAGATTTCTCTTTCTTTTCAACTGCATATTGTATTAGAACTGATTTCCCAATATGGGAGAGGAATGGCTTGCCACATCCCCCATTTCAGACACCAGACATCTGTGATCAAACATGACCACTGCGTAAGTGGGCTTGGATCTGGGTTTGGGGCTATCTCTTTTCAGTTTATTCTTTCATGATCTTAAGTGAATGAGTATATACTGAGAATAGACCTGAACAGGCTGGTAGGTTACCCTTGTGAGTTTGAAAGGTCCTGTTGGTTAGAACAAATTGTCAGTAGTCTGGGCAGGAGTCTATACTACTTTACCACTTTAGGAGAAGTTGACCACTAATATAAGGGACTGGCCTAAACCTCACCCATTTTATCAAAAGATGTAAACAGGGATTTTTTTGAGCCATGAAGAAAAGACATGAAATATAAAATTCATAATTTGCAATGAAGAGATCTACTTTATGCTCTGATGAATTTTAAATTCTTACCTTCCTTTGAGAATGTTTCACTGTGTGCATGTGACATTTTGTGTTTTATCATTTGTTTCCTATAAGGGGGGAAAATACCTGTCCTGTATATGAGTATCTTTTTTCTTTGAGATCTGAACATGACTCAAAACCTGAGTTTGACATTATTTCTTCTTGAGTCAACAAACACAATGAGTCTTTTCAATGAATCAGAGTCTGAAAAAGAAGAGCCTAACTACCTTTACTTCTCATTAGAGGCAATGATTCCTAAGAATCAAACCTGGTCCCAGCTTTATTCCTGCATTCAGAGCTCACTAAGAGTTCCTTAGAGGAGAAACAAGTGGGAACAGTGCTCTAGTTTTCCAAACTGAGGAGTAGCTCTTAATTTCAGCCTAATCTAACTGTCAAATTAAAGAGCTGAGCTAGATGATCTCTGAGATCCCTTCCAGTGCTAAATTTACATTCCCATGTTTTGTTTTGCTCTCTTTTCTAGGACTCTAAATCAAACATCCTCCCAGCCATCTATGAGAATGGTACAAATATTGGAGACGACACCAACAAGAGAACTGTTTCAAGACCTGTCCATGTCATCAGAAGACAAAGACTGGGAAACTTTTGAACAGGGCAGAAGAGGTAAAATGTAAAATGCTTAGCTTTTCTCTTTTACTGCACACAGAAGGTAAAGTCTATATACTGTACATTATAAACTAACATGTGGTAGACATCATAAACATCAGTTTATGACAAGTATTTCATTATACGTTGTTTTCTTTTTTCTTTTTCCTTCTCTTCTGTTTTCTTTTTCTTTTTTCTTCCCCTCTTCCTTCTCCTTTCCCCTTTCCTTTATATTTTCCCTTTCCTTTTTCCTTTCCTTTCCCTTCCTCTTCCTTTTCCTTTCTTCAATGCAACTTAAAAAAATAGAAGGCAAAGGAGAAGTCAAGATAGATATTTATTTTTAGTAATTAGAAGTCACCTGGCCTAGTGGATAGAGAGTTTACCTAAGAATCATGAAGAAATGTCTCAAGTTCTACGTCTATTACATACTGGCTGGGTAGCCCTGGTCTGTTCATTTAATTTCTCAGTGCCTCAAATAGCTCTGTAAGGGTAGAATTTACAAAGCAGATGCTGAACTGAATTGGTGGAGGCCATAACCTCCTCAGGACCTTGCTATACCATAGCAATCATAAGGACAATTTAGGAGAAAAAAAAGTATTTTCTAAGGGCAATATCAGAAATAGGTGTATGTTAAGGTCTCTTTTTCAAGTCTTGAAACATGACTGTTTACTTTATGTGGATATGGTAATCCAGAGCAGACTTTTCTTCTCCATTTCCAGAAGAAACTAACAGCATGGAAGCAAGGCCTCTGCCCTTGGAGCTCAAGAGGAGCCAGTGCTCAGCACCCCACTTCTTTTCTAGTTATTGACAACTAGAACCAACTGGGGTAGATTTAGTGACCTGAGAGGTCACTCAGGAAATAGACTTTTGTCCATTGGGGTAAAGTGCTGTACAGAAAGAACAGCTTCATTCATTGGGGAGGAGCTTTTTCAACTGAGGACTTCACATTAACTTTATTTTTAAAGAAAGCAAAATAAAAACAGATTAAGCTGAAGCCTCTCTCTGTGAATGCTGCTCCTCGGCAGGCTATTCTAATTGGAGTTTCTGTGTAATACTGTGAAACGTCATGTGCAATTAGGTGCATTAAATGCTTTTTGATGATAATGATGGGTCTAAGGAAAAGAACTTTTTATGACTCTTCCAAATGACTAGAGGACATTCCCTGAAAGGAAAACTGTGAAGTAAGGATATATGATTGGGCACAGGGCCTTTTCTCCCTTTCGAGTATTGGATGAGTTAAAGACTGGAATTTCTTTCTATTTTTTTTCACATATTTTCTTGGCTTTTTGTCTAGATTTAGAATAAAATTCAAACTTGTTTCAACTAATGCAGATTAAATACTCACTACCAGGCAAAAAATATTGATATAGCAATTTAAAAATGGCAAAATACCTTATGCATGACATCTGAGCTTTACAACAACCCTATGAGGTACATACTATTATCATCCTCATTTTACAGATGAGGAAACTGAGTTAGAGAAGGTAAATGACTTGCATGGGTCCACACAGCTCCTAGTATATCTGAGATAGGAGTTCAACTCAGGTCTTTGACTATAAATTCCAGTACTCTATCCATTATAATATCTTGAATCTAAATTTTAAAAAATACTAAAAAAGAAATGAATCTGTCAGTGATTATGGTGTCCAATCTTCATCTAAGAGAATAAATAATGAAATTTTACTCAGAAAAGAGGGACACTCTGGGTCCTAAATTTTGTGTATACTATTAGATGAAGTTGCTATGTTGGTTGATTGAAATTGGTTA
The DNA here is from genome assembly GCA_023548195.1 of Bettongia penicillata ogilbyi. Lineage (NCBI taxonomy): Eukaryota > Metazoa > Chordata > Mammalia > Diprotodontia > Potoroidae > Bettongia > Bettongia penicillata. The sequence goes on from JAJHZJ010000226.1 coordinate 6,935,884, forward strand.
TCTAAATCTCCAACCCCTCTTAATTCTACTGCATTCCCTTCATTAATTTTTTTTTTATCTCATGAAGTTTCCTTATATGTACTTGTTTGCATGATGTCCCCCCCTCATTAAAGTAGAAGCTCCTTGAGGACAGGAGCTATCTTTTGCCTCTTTTTGTTTCCCCACTGCTTATCACAATATTTGTTGTTTCATAAATATTGACCATTTTTGTTAAAAGAAATTGATACTATTATTAATAAAAACATGAGTGTCAATAAAAACTTTTTATTAATCTGAACTTCAACTTAAAGGAAGTGACCTGATGTTGTGAAAAATAGGACTGACCTGGAAATTTGAGAAGCTGGGTTTTGTCTAATCTATGTTAATGTGAAATAGTCCTTTCTCCCTCTCTCTGGACCTGTTTCCTCATCTGTGAAATGAAGTCATTTGATTGCATATTTTTAAAAGTCACTTCCTGCTCTAAATCCCAGGATCCTTATTTTCATGCTTTACATTCCAAGTTTTTTTTTTTAATTTTCTGCCTCTACGTGTTATTTTAAAGGTTTTTGTATTTGTTAACAAGAGTCTTCAGGATCTCCTTCACGATAAATAGTGATTGACCTTTCTGAATGCGAGTTGGGTAAAGAGTTCACTGTGAGGGGCTAGAATCTTCACCATGCTCCCTCCAGGTATTGAAGACCACTTTTCGTTCTCCGATCTCCTCTTAGGAACTCTAGAGGAATTGGAGGAAATGGTTCCTTCCATTCTGTCTTTTGTTTGTGTAACAAGTGGCCAACCAAACTCCGATTCCTGTTGGTATTATAAGAACCAGATGTAGTCTGGGATTGATACTCAGCAGACAGAGAGGGAGTCCTGACAGACATTGCTTATTTAACCTCTAACTTTCAGGTTGGCAAAAGGAGATCCTTCTGTTCTGTACTCCAGAAATTGTCTGCATTGTTAGAGACTCACTTTTTTCATGTTTGTTACAATGGACCTTATTGGGCAGTCAAAAATCTCACTTGGTTTTCAAAGTTTGTAACAAAGTGCATTGATAACCATAAAATAGTTTGTGTTAGCATGCAGTTTGACTAGCTTAGATGTGTGATATGCACAACTTTGTCTTCAACTAAAAATTTTAGAGCAATGAGGAATTCAGTTTTAAGTAACAAAAGAGTGAAGCACACAAATTCATGACATATTCCACATTTTTCATTGTTCCTTGAGCTTGGTATTTCTTATTTTTTTTGCTTCCTCGCATCTCATATGTCACCCACATACCCCAAGGAATGCACTCCTCCCTTATTGCTGCCCTTCAGAATCCTTATTTCTTTCTAGACTTAGGTGAGTAGTTCATTATTTCTCTGATGACATGGTCTTCTTTGGCAACAAAGGATGAACACATGCACACAGATGAGTAGTTATTCTACAGCAGTTAATGCTTTCTCCTCCCTTATATTGCCTTGTATTTCTCCATCATTGTAGTTGCTGTATACCCTCACCAGACTACAAGTTACAGGCTTGTAGATTTAGAGCTGCAAGAGACCAAAGCACTTATTTGATAGCTGAGAAAACTGAGGTGCAGAATGTTTCAGTTACTTGACAAATATCATATTGACAGTCAGTGACAGAGCTAGGACTCACACTCATGTCCTGATTGAAGTTAAATGACTTGCCCAAGGTCACACATAGCTAATAAGGATCTAAGATAGAAATTGAACATGGGTATTCCTGACTGCCAGTGCCACATGGCTCATTATCTCCCCAGGCTTCCTCCTTCCCAAATAAAATATCCTTCTTCAAAACTTCCCTTTTTTTCTATAAAAGATATTTGTCCAATCTTCCAGGATCTCAACATAGGAATCACCCTTGCTCCTTATCCAGTCATTTGGCAAGTCACAACACAGGCCTTATCCATCTGCTTATCTCCCTTCATCTCCTTTCATCCATCCATGGATTTCTTTCCATTTTCTTCCTTCACATCACTTCCATCCTAATTCAGGAATTCACTGAATTCACTGTTTCTCACTTGGACTATTGCAGCCTCTCCAATCCATCTTTTACACAGCTGCCAAACTGAAGCTGAAGGTCTGATCAGTTCCTTCTGTCACAAGATGCATAAGTGGCTCATTCTTTAAAGAGAGAATCCCTTCCCAATTTTGCTCCAGACCCAAATGGGGTCGTAAAGAGTCAGACACAACTGAAGAAACAACTGAACAACAACTTAGTTTCCAGGATGATTGCACATTACTCCTCATCATTCATAGACTTTCAGAGACATTATTCATTCATAAATCCTATCCTCTATGATTCAGGAATACCTATAATGTGAATTTTTCTCCTTGCATCATGGTTTCTAGTTCACTTTGATTCTTAGTTATTCATTGTGCACTCACAATTAGACACCCAAAGCCAAACATTTTATTTCTGATTTCTTCCTGTGAAAATATGAGCATTTACACTAGTTTTCTTTCTACATTTCAGCCTTTCCTTATATTACCTATGTCAATGGACATAGATGTAATTTTTTTCCTCTCCTTTATTCTTATGCAATTTAAACCTCTTTTGATGAGCTTTGGGAGATTCCATACAAATAGGGTCTTAACAGTTCTGGTTAGATGTAGTATATTCTTGGTCAGGAGATCACCATCTCTTTGTTGAGAGCCGAATTTACCAGACATCTTCTTATTATCTAGTCATTTACTTCCCAAATCTGCCTTTCTTTTCTGAAGTCTTTGAATGAAACACTCTTTCTGATCTTAAGCTCTTCGGTTTCTTATCTAGTGTGAGCCATTTCCTGTTTACTTTCTAAAGAGGCCTGTTCACTGAACGGGCGTTACCTCACTAACTGGGGACCTGAATAGGCCGAGGTCTCCCCTTGCATCCTGACCCATCTCCAGTCATCCTGATGAATATCTGGTCACTGGACCCAGATGGCTCAGGAGGAGAAAGTGAGGTTGGTGATCTTGCACAGCCCTCCCTCACTTAAAACAAAGTCAAGTGCAAGTCATGCCATCATTTTGCTGATGGCATGATCTTCTTTGAAAACAAAGGATGAACACAGACAGACACAGACACATAGGCAGATTTTCTATTACTTAAGAACATGTTATAGATTCCTTTTGGGAATATCATTTCTCTCTGCAGCTGACAATTTCTCATATCTCCAAGTCTTTTTTTTTAATAGAGCCTATGCCAATTACACATCTTAATTATATAGTCAACTGACAAGATTTTCTTTATTAATAGGACACTTCACTATGTTAGGAACTGGTATCAAACCTTCATGCTTGGTTTATTTAGGTAATATGTACCAAAGTCTCGATCGTGGGAGAGGAAAAGCATTTGATGCATCTGAGAACTTTGTGTGACATGATATAAATGAATGTATGTGTCAAGTGTAACTTAAAGTACTACCTTCAAAAACTGGTCCAACAGAGAGAGATAACTAGGAAGAATCTTTGCAACAAGTTTCTCTGATAAGCATCTCATTTCTAAGATATGTAAAGAATGAGTTCATATTTATGCGACTAAGATCTACTCCTGAATTGATAAATGATCAAAGACCATGAAAAGGCACTTTTCAATGGAGGGTTGTATGAAAACATATTCCAAATAACTAATAATTAGAGAAATGAAAAATAAAGCAACCCTGAAGTTCAACCTCATATCCCTCAGATTGGCAAAACTGATAACAAATGTTGGAAGGACTATGGAAAACAAATACAGTAATGCACCTCTGGTGAAATTGTGAATTGGTACAACCATTCTGGAAAGCAATTTGCAACTGTGTTCCGGAACTTACAAAATTGTGCATACTCTTTGCCCTGAGATACTAGTACCAGACCTAGATGCCGAAGAGGTCAAAAGGAGAAAAGGATCCATATATACAAAAATAACTCCTTTTATTAGTGTAAAATAACTGGAAATTAAGGGAATGCCTATCAACAGGAGAATGGCAAGACAAATTGTGGAATGTGGAATATAATGAAATATTGTAAAATATGATGAAATGCACTGTTTTTCAGAGAAATCTGAAGATTTGTACGGACTGATACAGAGTGAAGTGATCCAAACCAGTAGAACAAACTATGCAATAACAACACCATAGATACAAAAATTTTGAAATATTTAAGAACTCTGATCAATATGACTAATTTTGATTTTCAAGGACACAAAATGACACATTCTAGATGTCAGAGAAATGAAGGACTCACTAAGAGTGCAGATTGAGATACACACACAACATACACACATATACATATAGCCAATATGGGAATTAGTTTGGCTTCACTATGAATATTTATTCTTGGGGTTTTGTTTAAATAAAATTTAATTACAAAAATGAAAAACATTCAGCCAAGGGAATTTCTGGCACCCAAATGAATTCATAGCATTTTAATGGCTCAAGTTGAATTTTAGATTTTAGTTTTCAGCAGTATGATAAATTATTTCCCCTGTGCCATCACCATACACTTGAAGTGCCAAATTTAAATATATATATATATATATATATATGGATATAGATATGGATAACCACCTAATTTCAGTAACTGGGCCTAGCCTTATATATTAAAAAATCCTAAAAATTAAAGAAAAATAAATTCATGATTTATTTTTTACATTTCATTTTTTTAAAACTGTGAATTTCTAATTTCCTCCCTCTCTCTCACATCTTTCCTAGCCACTGAGAAAGAAAGCAAAATGATATCATATATGTGTTTGTGTATGTATATATATATGTACATGTATGTGTGTATAAGTCATGCAAAACCTATTTCAATATTAACCACATGGAAAAAATAAGAAAGCAAGAAAGTTATACTTCATTTTCTACTCAAAATTTTACCCAATTCAAGTCCATACCCTTCCACATTCCCCTCCACTGTAAAAGCTTTTCCTTGCATGCCTCTTTTTATGTGAAAAAAATATTTCTGTATTTTACCTCTCTCTTACCCCTTCTTCCAGTACATCCCTCTCTCAGTTTATTTTTTTCCCCTAACTCTTACATAGTTGACTCATATTCAGATTATCTGTCTTTGCGGACTCCTAACTGCCCCAAAGATGATGAAGTTTTAGGAGTTACATATGTCCTCTTCCTGTATAGGGAGGTATACAGTTTAACTTTGTTGAATTTTCTGTGATTGCTTTTGCATGTTTACATTTTTATTCTTCTCTTGAATCTTGTGTTCAAATGTCATATTTTCTATTCAGCTCAAGTATTTTCATCAGGAATGCTTTGAAGTTATCTATTTCATTAAATATCCATTTTTTCCTTTGAAGCACTATACGTACTTTTGTTGAATAGATTATTCTTGATTGTAATTCTAGTTCCTTTGCTTTCCAGAGTATCATATTCTCTCCTTCATAAGACCTTCATTTTTATTTTAAAATAGAAGCTGCTCGTTCTTGTTGATCCTGACTGTGAATCATGATATTTGAATTGCTTCTTTCTGGCTACTTGCAGTATTTTCTTCTTGTCCTGGGACCTCTGGAATTTGACTATTATATTTCTGGAATTTTTCATTTTAGAATCTCTTTCAGGAGATGATTGGTGGATTCTTTCAGATTTTAGTTTGCTTTGTGATTCCAAAATATCAGGGCAGTTTTCCTCTATAACTTGATGATATATGATATATGATATATACATATATATAGGCTTTTTAATATGGTTTTAAGTAGTCTAATAATCCTCAAATTATCTCCCTTCAATCATTTTTTGAGCTTTGTTGTTTTTCTGCTGAGATAGTTCACATTTTCTTCCATTTTTCATTCTTTTAAATTTGTTTTTTTCTTTTTTTTGATGTTTCCTGGAGTCATTAACTTAAATTTTTAAGGAATTATTATTTTTTTAAATCAGCTTTTGTATCTCTTTTTCCATTTGATCAAATCCACTTTTTATGGAATTCTTTTCTTCAGTGAATTTTTGTGCTTCTTATGTTTTTGAAGGTATCATTAGCTATTAATTCTCTTTACATAATTTTCTTACATCACTCATTTCTTTTCCCAGTTTTTCTTCTACCACTCTCATCTCTTTCTTGAACACTTACCTAAGTTCCTGTTTCACTTGTGCTAAGTGAATTTGTTTTGCATCCTTGTTTGCAGCTATTTTCACATTGTTATCTTCTGAGTTTTTCTTGGGTTTACTTGCCATTATAGTAGCTTTTTATAGTCAAATTGCTTTTCTGCTGTTTGCTCATTTTCCCAGACTATTTATTCACTTTGAATTTTATATTCAAGTTGGATTCTACTCACCTGGAGTGGGTAGGCACTGTCTCAAACGTTAGATTTTTTTCTTGCTGCTGTTTCAGAGAGAGTTCTGGAGATCTGTAAGTTTTTAATACTCCCAAGGTGGTGTGATCTGGGGAGGTATGTGGTCACTGCTCTCCTAGTCTGTACTGTGGTCTTTAGCCAAGGAAAGACCCTGCTGTCCTGTAGTCACATGCACTAGCTCTCCTCTCCTTCTGAACTATGTCCAGGTTCCCTTATCTCTTGTGAGAGATCACAAATGCCCCTTTTCTTCCTAAAACTTTGACCAGGAAACTGCTTTCTTGTGATGGACCACAAGGAACTGTGACCCAGAACATCTTAGGAGCAGTAGAGTTCCCAGGTTCATGCAGTGCCAGAATAGGTTTCTTGTAATCTCTTTTTGACCAGTACTATCTCTGGGCTGAGACCTCTCAAAATTGCTACTCCTACTTCTGCCTCCAAGGCCCATCACTGGTGCTGCTGTGCTATGATCTGAACAGGCCCCCATCCTGGTGTCACAGACCTCTACTGCCAGCCTCCTAACTTGTTTTAGACTGGAAAAATGTCTCACCCTGACTTTTTGTTGGCTCTGCTGCTCCAAAATTTGATTTGAGGTGTTATTTTAAAGTTGTTTGGAGGAGAATATTAAGAGAGTTAAGCTGAGTTACTGCATATACTTAGACATCTTGGCTCTTTCTAACCTTACATTGTATAATAACTCTCATCCTCATGAAAGTACTAGCTGAGCTCATAGGTTTGAGAAAAATTCCAGACGTAAGCATGTAATCCTTAGAGAAACACAATTCTTCTAATGTGTAAGAAAATGTATCTGCAACTCTGAGAAGCAGGTGCTAAACTAGAGATCACATGTTCAACCATTATCCACAATTTAAAAAGTCAAGATAAATTCTCTTGTTTCAACTCAAACAAGATCTATTATGGCTAACAAATGTCTCTAATCTTTTCACTGTGGAGACATGATGACAAATCATAGCAATTCTAATGTTGTTGGACCAAAGCAGAAGCAATTTTTTTCTTTCTTTTTTAAAAAAATGATAATTTAGATTTTAAATATGATTGCTTGACAAAATAGGTTTTTCTTCCAATGGAGCATAAGTGGCTTTCAGAAGGCATTTGGGAACAGAATGAAGGCTCCTTTGGGGCCAAAATTTGGCAGAGTCCTGTTCCAGCATATTTTTACCTTCCATATCCTCACACAGTCCCTTTGCCACCTGATCTGAAGTTTCTTAGCTTTATTGCCCAGGATTCTGTCATGTTTCAAACGTGCAAAAAAATTAGGAAACATAAAATCCAGTTTTAAACTATGACCAGCAGCCAACCATGCATTAGATTTATACATAGAAATGACAGCTTCTGCTGAGCTTATTAAGTCATGACATCCCGCACCCCCCTCCCCGTTTCCACTGATCTTGTATTGTTTTCTTTCCCTGTATGTGAAGAATCATGTAATTTTATAACTAGAAATGACTTTAGTGATAATCTACAACAAGTTTATTTTACATGTCAGGAAACTCAGGAGGAGTGAGGGAAAGTGATTCAGCTAGGGTCATACTGCAGAGGAGTGAGAGATCTAGATCAAGACTCCAGGTTTCCTGACTCATTCTCTTGAACCATCGAATCTTATCAGTGACTATTAAAGGAGTGAGGTGTGTGAGTATTTGTTTACTTCTTAAAGGAGAGGAAAGCTTAGGGGGGAAAAGGAAATCATTCTTCATCCCTCAATTCAGCAATACTACTTTACCAGCATATGTTAAGCATCCATAGCATACTATATATAAGACTATACATAGGGCAAAAGAGAAAATATGATGAAGAGTAAAGCCAAAAAATTGTGTTTACAGTATAGAAGAGGGGGGTGGAAAGAATACACATGCGCATATTATACAAAAGTATAACCTTTCTATCAGAGGCTCCCTTCTTTTAGGAAATCAAATATATGTTAGAAACCTTTACTAGTTCTCTGGTCAATCTGTATCAAAGAGGTGGCACCTTGAAACAATAGTGCATGGCATTACTGCAAAGACTGGGCATCAACTCCCCTTATAGACATTCAGAATCATTAAACATCAATAATAAAGAATAGGTTTTGGTTATACAGTAAAAGACAAAGAAATAAATCACATCTGAATCCATAGACAGTGAAGAAATAAGCTTCTCTTTCTAAGGAGCTTCCTTTTCCTCTCCCCTTTGCCACCTTTCAACTTATATTTTTGTGAGTGGGGGATCCTCAATAAATAATGGATGCAATGATGGACTTGAAGTCAGGAATATATGAATTTAAATTCTGTCTCAGAATCTACTTATCTATGTGACTCTGGACAAGTCATTTAACTTCTTTCAGCCTCCATTTCCTCATCTGTAAAATGTAGGTATAAAGTGCTTTGTAAACCTTAAGGTAAAAACTATTAATTTTATTATTAATTATTATTCTTGAAGAATTTTGAATTTTCTTTTTTGTTTATTTACTTATTTTTAGTTTTTAACATTCATTTCAACAGAATTTTGAGTTACAAATTTTCTCCCCATCTCTCTCCTTCCACCACCATGTAACACTTTGCATTCTGATTACACTTTCCCTCAATATGCCCTCCCATCTATCACACTCCTCCCTTCCCTTATCCCCATCTTCTCTCTTTTCTTATAGGGCAAGACTGATTTCTATATCCCATTACCTGTATTTCTTATTTCCCAGTTGCATGCAAAAACAGTTCTCAACATTTGTTCCTAAAACTTTGATTTCCAACTTCTCTCCCTTCCTCCCTTCCCACCCATCCCCACTGAGAAGGCAAGCAGTTCAATATAGGCTATATATGTGTAGCTTTGTACAAGACTTCCATAATAGTCATGTTGTATAGGACTAACTTTATTTCCCTCTATCTTATCCTGCCCCCATTTATTCTATTCTGTCTTTTGACCTTGTCACTTCCCGAAAGTGTTTACTTATAATTACTCCCTTCTTCCATTTGCCCTCCGTTCTATCATCTCCCTCACTTCATTTATCCCCTTCTCTCTTACTTTCCTGTAGGGTAAGATAGGTTTTCATACCAAATTGAGTGAGCATGTTATTCCTTCCATAAGCCAAATGTGAAGAGAGTAAGCTTCCCTTTTTTCCCTCTCACCTCCTCCTTTTTCTCCTCCATTGAAAAAGCTTTTTCTTGCCTCTTTTATGAGACGTAATTTGTCCCATTCCATTTCTCCCTTTCTCCTCCCAATATATTCCTCTCTCATCTCTTAATTTTATTTATTAGATATCATCCCTTCCTATTCAACTCACCCTGTGATCTCTCTCTCTGTGTCTCTCTCTCTTTAATATATGTGTGTGTGTGTGCATGTGTGTATGTGTATAATCCCTCCAACTACCCAAATATTGAAAAAAACCTCGAGTTACAGATATTATCTTTCCATGTAGGAATGCAAACACTTGGACTTTAGTAAGTCCCTTATGAGTTCTGTTTCCTATTTACCTTTTCATACTTCTCTTGATTCTTGTATTTGAAAATCAAATTATCTATGCAGTTCTGGTCTTTTCATCAAGAATGTTTGAAAATCCTCTATTTCACTGAATGACAGTTTTTCCCCCTGAGGCATTATACTCAGTTTTGCTGGGTAAGTGATTCTTGGTTTTAATTCTAGTTCCTTTGACTTCTGGAATATTATATTCCAATCCCATCCATCTCTTAATGTAGAAGATGCTAGATCGTATTTCCACAGTACTTGAATTATTTCTTTCCAGCTGCTTGCAATATTTTCTCCTTGACCAGGGAACCCTGGAATTTGACTATAATATTTCTAGGAGTTTCTCTTTTCAGATCTCTTTCAGGAGGTGATTGGTGGATTTTTCAATATTTATTTTGCCTTCTGGTTCTAAAATATCAGGGCAGTTTCCTTGATAATTTCATGAAAGATGATGTCGAGGCTCGTTTTTGATCATGGCTTTCAGGTAGACCCATAATTTTTAAATTGTCTCTCCTGAATGTATTTTCCAGGTCAGTTGTTTTTCCAATGAAATATTTCACATTATGTTCCATTTTTTCATTCTTTTGGTTTTGTTTTGTATTTTCTTCATTTCTCATAAAGTCATTAACTTCCATCTGCTCCATTCTAATTTTTAAAGAACTATTTTCTTCAGTGAACTTTTGAACCTCCTTTTCCATTTGACTGATTCTGCTTTTTATAGCATTCTTCTCCTCGTTGGCTTTTGAACTTCATTTGCCAATTGAGTCAGCCTATTTTTTAAAATACTATTTTCTTTAGCATTTTTGTGGTCTCTTTTATTAAGCTGTTGACTGGCTTTTCATGATTTTCTTGGATTGCCCTCATTTCTTTTCCAAGTTTTTCCTCCACCTCTCTTACTTGATTTCCAAAATTCTTTTGGAGCTCTTCCATGGCCTATGACCATTGCATATTTATTTTGGAGCTTTTGGAAGCCTTGAATTCCTCTAATATGATGCATTGTTCTTTCTCATCCAAAAAGAGGGAAGAAAATACCTGTTCACCAAGAAAATAACCTTCTATAGTCTTACTTTTTCCCCTTTTTTGCACATTTATCTAGTCAGTTACTTGACTTTTGAGTCCTTTGTCAAGAAGAAGATATACTCTGGGGACATGTAAGTTCTCAGTTCCTCCAATGTGGCACAACCAAAGGAGAGGAATTTACTCCTCTCCTGGCTTGTGCACTGTTCTGTGAGCAACCAAAAACTTTTCTGCCCAGAATTTGTGGGTAGAATTCCCTCTCCACAGCTGCCTCCAGCTCCACCATGCCAGCACTCTTCCTCCTCACCCCAGGACCATTCTTAGGACTGAGATTCAGATCAGTGGCTCAATTGCCCCAGGGGCTTTGGGCTGAGGGCTCCAAAAATGGACACTGCTGCAGGTGGGGTTAGATCTCATTCCTTTCTCACCCAGATGAAAAAGCTTTCTCACTTTTCTTTGAAACTACCTGTGGAGTTTGTGAGTTGAGCAATCTGGGAAATGCTGGGCTATGCTCTGCTCTGTGCCTGGTGTGATAGACCTTTCCTGTCGGCCTTCCAGGCTGTTTTGGGCTGGAAATCTCTTTCACTCTGTTGTTTTGTAGCTTCTGCTGCTCTAGAGTTTGTATGGAGTCATTTTTTACAGGTATTTTATGGGTTATGTAGGTGAACTTCTACAGGTCCATCTTTCTATTCCACCCTCTTGCCTCTGCCCTGAATTTTGAAGTTTCTAGAGAGTTAAGTGATATCTCATTACTTTCCCCCACCTCTGGCCCACATTCTGGTAAGCCTATAACTGATGATGCTTTCAGAAACAGCTTTCCTTGGAAACCTACCATTCAACCACACTCCCTGACCACTACCTCTGTGACCCCATGTTTCTTATTGACATGGTACTTTTTTCCTTCTGATTTCCTCCTTAGCTGCTTCTTTTCCTCAGGAGCTGATACCACTTCTCAAATGTTATGTCTTTCTCAGAATGAAATAGCCAAGGTCACATGGTCTTTGGGATATTTTAGACTGTATGCTTATTCACTATGGTCCCCCAGTCTAGAAAAATAATGTTTGAATATAATTTGCAGCCAATCATTCATCAGATTTATACATAGAAATCTCACATAAAGATAAATGCCAGGTATGCACTCCACATAAAGAATCTTCTTAGGTTACTTTGAAGACCCTTCTCCATTAATTATGTTTGGTTGAGTCTTCAGTTTGACTCTTATCTGAGAAAAAAATAAACTGACTCCAAGAAGCTTCAGCATGTACGGTGGCCACCCCCGATAAACTATCTCAGCAAATGGGCTAAACCAGATTGACACCAACTGTTGGTAAATTGTAGAGATATCTACCCCAAATACGTGAAGACTTTTCCTGAAAGAATGAATTGATGAGAACAGTTTGTTTCAGTGCCCAATGGCAGCCTAAGCAGGCATTATGGAGCACTTAGAACTTGGTCCACCATTAAAGATGACAAGGTCATCCAATGCATTTTGGATCATCTCCAGCAATCTTGGCTTTTGTCTTATCACTGGACTTCATTCACCTCCAGTCAGCGCATTATGCTTTTGACTAGTTCTAATATATACTAATGATGTACTAATGATTCTAATATGATATAAGAAAAATATCAAGCCTAAAAAGCATTTATTATTTTTAGTTCTGATTTCTTTTCTATGGCAGTTAAAAAAAACTTGAAGAAGTGAGTGAGATTAATGACTGCAATTCTGTCTCACTTAAATTCAAGGCAAGGGCAAGTCAAGACATCGCCTGATAAGGCCAGTCTCTCTGTAATTACCCTATAGGGTACTTCCTATTAGTTTTTCATTTCCCACTGACACTTCAGATTATGAGAGATAATCTTCACTTCCTCTTCGTACTTGACTTACCATTCCCTGTTTTCTGTGGTCAAGGATATGCAATGAATCTGTGACCATATGAAGAAAGAATTGGTCACAGAGTTGAGGAGGGGAAGAGCTAGTGGGCTGCTACCAGTGTAGTACCCGTGAGTTATTAGAGAGGATATTGTACTCTAGAGAGGAAGATCCATGCTTCAACACACTAGGGAGAATGTGAAAGTCCAAACAAAAAGTTCACTTCACAGAGTTACAAGTTCATATGATTATAGATGATTAGCTGGAAAAAATCTAATAAACTGTCCATCTTAGTCAAACGACCTTATTTTACAGAGAATGAAATAGAGATTCAGAGAAGTTGAGTCCTTTTCCAAAGTCACACAATATGAAATGTGTGATTTGAACCCAGGTTCTTTGAGCCTGAATTCAATATTCTTTCCATTGTACAATGCCTATCTTGGGTTTCTCTTTGGTAAGATCAAGATTCATGAAGGAACTTAGCCTTGAAGATTAGACAGAGATGGGAGAAAGATCAGATTAGAACTGATGGACAGCACAATTCATGGGTGGGAAGCTTTGGGGCATATTTAGAAAACAACAAATAATACATTTTTTTCTATAGGTCTTTTTTTCTGGAGACCTATTTAGGAATTCTACAAAGCCTAATATAGTAGAGATATTTCAAATATTTCTGAATATAGTATATTCAGATATTCAAATATAGTAGAGATATTTCAAAAATTTCAAATATATCTGCCAGTATCATTTTGATTTGATTTTTGCCAGTAACATCCTATATATAATGATACATCTCAAAATTGATTTCTTTTAAAACTACCAGAAGAATAAATCCAGATGAGTAGCAATAAATACCTTAAGTCTAACATGCCCCAGACTAGTCAACTGGGCAGGGTGATTTTAGGATTTAGAGGCTGAAGGATCTTTAAGATCATCTTGTCTTGTCTTGGGAGTACATGGGATTGTGAAGATGAATGTCATATAGAAAGTGGCTGTTGGTTTATGGCATTCAGTGAATAGTCTTTACCAACAGAGGGTTTTGAATAATTCTTATGAGACAGCACTATATGTAACTCCTCAGATTCTGTCAAATCATTCAATAAATATTAACTTGCAAATTCTGAGAAAGGAAGCTAATGCATTTTTTCTTTTCCTGTCAGATTAACACATCCTTTAGATTAAGAGTATACAGTAGATATGTTATATGTTGATTCGACTTTGGCAAATCATGGTGTATGATCAATACACTAAGAAAAATAGGCTTTCCTGCTAACATATACATATTCTCACCCACAGTTCAATTCATTGATTTTATTAAAAAACGTTTATTAAAATGCTAACTATGTTCTGGGGACTGCGTTAAGTGGTGAGTATATCTCCATCAAACAAGGTAGATTCTGTCTTCATGAATCTTTCAATATACTTGTGAGTTGGGAGGGTCAGACGTAATTATAAGACAAAATTAGTAGTAGTAGTGATAGCTTGCATTTGTTGAGTGAACACACTTCATATGTGTTATTTGATCTGCTCTTCATGACACCCCTTTCAGATACATGATCCAAATATTACCACCCACATTTTACTAACAAGGAGCTTGGGACATGGAAAGATTTGCTGATGGCTAAACCATTTAGGAAAGCGGGGAACTGAGATTTGAACTCAGGCCATCTAACTCCAATTTAGAAATGTATCCATTAAGTGTATATGAAGTGTAGCATTTGATAAATGTTTATTGAATCAAATCAATGAATGGAGGAATTAGTTGTGGGTGAGAATATCCATATGAAAATAGAGAAGATTCTATTTTCTTAGCCTCTTAATTAGACACCATGACTTGTTGAAGTCAAGAACAAACCTTAAATGAGTAAAATTCCAGGCAGGTAGTATCATTGGTTTGGGATTGTCAGGGTGGAGGGAATTAAGAAAAGTTCTATAGAATAGGTGATACTTGATCTGGTTCTTAAAAGGGAAAAATACATGAAGAAGTAAAGAAAGTCTATTCTGTTCAAGGAACATGAAATATACAAAGACATTCATGAGAGATAGGAGCTCATCTATAACTTACCTGTAGAATGTATCGATGAAGTAGAATAGTTTTGAGAAAAGACTTGAAAGGTTATTGTAACAGCAAAGATCCCAGCATACAAGGATAGGGCCTCTGTACAGGTTCTTAGATCTGCTTTTCCAAAAGGAAAGCAACTTTTGAGGAGTGAGCAATCTTCTTTAATTAAGCACATATATCATTCACTTATTTCAGTGAAAAAAGTCAGTATCCTGAACTTCAGAGAAAATGCAAACAAATTACAAGCAGAAATTACAAAGAGAAAGACCAACAGACAGGGCTTCCAACTGTCTGACCATAGACAATACATATCTCATTACCAGAGAGAGAAGCACCAACATTTGGGTTTTCAAAGTTGGGGGTTCCTTAGCAGCTACCCAGAGTCTCATCTGGCAAACCAACCTTCTTCCAAAAAATAAGCCCTCAAAGTTAAATCTCAGCTTTTCAGAGATGGAGGGCACTACCCTCCTCACCCAATGTCTCATTATAAACTAGCGAAAGGTATTTGAGGCCCATTAACAGACAGAGAAGATTTTTAATTCTTCCCCCCACCCACCATTTACCTTACATTAACATTAGAGTAAGTTCCAGCCTTGCTCTGTAGGACCTTGAATGCCAGTCTGAATAGTATATTCAAGGGGACAATGAGAAGTCATCATAGAATTTTGAGTGGAAGAATAACATAATGAGGCCTGAATTAAAAAGATTTCTTTGGCAGGATTGTGGAAGATGTTACGAAACTGGGAAAGATTAGAGGTAGGAAGAATAGCCCAGGATAGTGCAGAGGAAATAGGAGAGTGAACTAGGATAGTAACAATGAGAGTGGAGACAAGGGAGAAGGATATGAGAGGTGCTAGGGGAGGCAGAAAATGAAAGACTTTGGAAAATGATTGAAAGATGTTAATTAAGGAAAAATAAGGAATCAGACAAGACTCAAATGTCTGAGATTGGCAGGCACTTAAAAAATTCAAGATTGGAGCCTAGAAGACAAGCCAGGATTGTAGATATAGATTTGAAAGTCATCTCTGGTTGTTGTGTTCATCCTTTGTTTTCGAAGAAGACATGACATCAGAGAAATGATGACATGACTTACACTTGACTTTGTTTTGGGGGAGGGAGGGCTGTGTAGGTCACCAGCCTCACTTCTCCTCCTGAGTGATCCGAATCCAATGACCAGATCTTCATCAGAATGACTGGAGGTGGCCCAGGATGCAATGGGAAACCTTGGTCTTTTAAGTTAAGGCCTTCTCAGGTACTCACTTAAAGTGATGTCCACCTCTGTAGAGGTGATAAGTGAAAATGTAGAATGTATGAATATCCCAAGGAAGAGAATACAGAAAAAGCATATAATAGAGTCAAGGATGACCTTGGGGCTCTCCAGTCTCACATTTGGTGAGTGAAGAAGAGGAACCAGAAAAGAAAACTCATCATTCAGATAGATAAGAAGAAAATCAGGAGAGAACAGTATCACGGAAACCACAGAAGGAGAGAGAATAGGTACAAGTAAGTATAAGTGAGTGGTAATGATGGAAGCCAGACCTGAAGGGATTGGGGAGCAGAGGGGGGGAAAGTGCAAGCAGTGAGTATAGAACATTTTTTCTAGAATTTGCGCAAAAGAAAGTAACCAAAATGTGGGGCAATAACTTGAGAGTAAGCAAGGTTCAAAGAAAGAATATTTTGGTATAAAGGAAGCCTGGACATGTTTGTAGGAAAAAGGGACAAAGCCAGAAGAAAAGAGAGACAAGGTAAAAAGAAGAGAGGGTGGATGGAGCAGGCATCTAGAGGAGAAGAGAGGGGATGGAGAGAATGATGGCATCATTTATACTTTGGTGGATCCATGTTCTCATCAGCATAGACACACCATTAAATAAGGCAGATTGCAACTCTTTCCACATCGCCCCTGCCCCCAGTCCCTAGCTGCCAGTTAGTTCTGGCGCTATATGATCCCTGGACCTGATTATCTCTCAGTCTTCCACAGAGAATCCACCTACTATAGTGGAGTTATTCTTTTAGTTCTTTCAGTGTTTTGTGGATACCACTATGGCATTCAGGTTATTTGTTTTCTCTGGCTTTTTTCCTCATTGACCTGCAATTTTCTAATTTTGCAAGCCCTTGGTAATATAGTAATAGCTAGTATTTTCAGATTTTAAAGTTCTTTCCTTATAGTTTCTCTGTGAGGTAAGCAGTGCAAGGGAATGGGATGAAAGACATAGATGGAGAGTTAATTTTTGCAGAAGGAGGGAATAGATGTGAAGGGACAGAAGTGAAGATGGGCCAATTCAATCCATGGGAGATGGATGGATTATGGGGAGGGGAAGGGAAGAGATAAAGAGATTAAATATTATAAGTGAGAAGCAGATTCAAAAAGGATGGAAGCATGGAAGATAGGGAAAGTTGTGGGAAATTAGAGTAAGAGGAGTATTTCCATGTTCAACACTTTGGAGTTTGTCAGATAATTAACTGTTAAATTGGGAAAACAGAAATGTTTTTATACAGCAGTCATTCCAGGGTTTGTTATTATCACATTTGAGAGAAGTGATGACAAGGACACTCTCCCTAAATTACAAAAGATGCTGTGTTGGGAAAGATGATTCCTTATCAGGGTGGGGAGAGAATTAAAAGGCATAGCACCATAGACCATAAATTTAGAACTGGAGGGCATCTCAAAGGCTCCCATGACCATGAGAAATGTGAAGGGTCCAGAGTAAGTGAAATGAGTTCATAGAGGGTATTAATGTAAGATGAACCCACTGGGAAAATCCATAATGAAAGAAAATTGTCTATATAGTCACATGATCAAGAAAGTTAAAGTTAAACCTGCATCAACAATGCAGGTGAAAGATTATGCAATGATATGAAGAATAAATATAAATATATAAGGTGACCTTCTATTTTATACGTCCTTACCTTGGGCCCTTCAGGCCAGGACTTTGCAGGTATTCACTTAGGATGAGGCAATGCCCATTCATTGAATAGGCCTGTTTAAGAAGTAGCCAGGGCATGGCTAACGCATCCTGGGTCATTTTGTCATCCTGAGGAATATCTGGTCACTGGATTCACATGGCTCTGGAGGAGAAGTGAGGCTGGTGACCTGCACAGCCCTCCCTCACTCAAAACAAAGTCAAGTGCAAATCATGTCATCTTTTCTCTGATGGCATGGTCTTCTTCAGCAATGAAGGATGAACACAATCCTTACCTCATTCCTACACCTGTCCTTCACAGTATCACTAGTGTCATCTTCCTAAGTGCACAGAACTCTTCATTTCACTTCTTTACAAACTTGGCATACTTCTTCCAAATGATTTCCAACCCATGATGGAAAGTTTCCTGAACACTAGTTTCCTATATACAATAATCTCCATGGGGGAAAAAACCAAAAGGAATTTATTTAAATGACAATAAAAAGGACTTGCACAAAAGGAGGCAAAATCAGTGTGATGTAAAAGAAAGAGCATTGGATGGAATTCAAAAGACACATTTTAGTCTCAACTGTACCAATTTCTAGATGTATGAATTTATGCAAAGTTGCTTATTTCTCAGGTTCTGCAGACATAATTTAGAGGACTAGATAAGATGGTTACTAAGATTCTTTCTACTCTAACATTTACTATGTCTACTTAAGATTCTTTTAAATATCTCTGAAAGATAATGTAGAGTCACATCTTTTTAATTGTTTAGTCCAAGATCCCTAGGATCAAATTCTCATCCACCCCACCCTCCATCCTATATTTTTTATCTGAAAGCTTTGATTTTGTGTATATATTTACAATATGAGGTCTGTTATTCAGGAAATGATTCTTATGGGATAGAAATAAGAACTGGACCTATAATTTCATTGGCATAGAGATCTGTTGGATGAAGAAATTCGCTCTGCCTACACAAATTGGCACCTTCTCTGCAACTTATAGTATTACAGAGTTTCCTAGAACACTGAGAATTGAAATGACTTGCTCAGCATCACATAGGCAGTTCATGTCAAAGGAAGGATTTATGTACTAGTCAAGTTATGGTCCAACCTTGTTGGTTTGAAGATGAACCTTCTATACATTATGGCACTGCCTAAATGGGACAACAATACTTCCATCTTTGAATGTAAAAAAAAAATAGTAGTTCAGCTTGATTAATCAATAAACTTTTACAAACACCAAGTAGATGAAAGGCACTGTTCTAGGCATCAGGGACATAAACAAAACAAAAAACAAAAAAGTGATAGAATTCTTCCCCTCAAGGAGTATTTGTTCTATGAGGTACTACACATACTGGGAATGGATGCCACAGAAGGAATTTTGTTCTAGTTAGTCTGAGAGATTTTGAGTGGAGTCATATGGCAGTAGGTTGGCACTTCTCTCTAGTAATAGTGATAGTACTGATCCATATACCTGTGTGTATGTATGTGTGCATGCATGCATATGTGTATATGCATTTATGAATGTATGTGGATGTACCAACACACACATATATAGCTATAGCTACATACATATGTATGTGTGAACACACTAATGCATGCACACATGTAGAAGAAGGGATACATACCTGTTGATACATCCATACATACTGGGCAAATAGTAAGATAACAATTTTGAGTAGGACCTGGTGTCTTAGATGTAGTGTGAAGAGAGGCCTGGAGTTGTCTAGATGTAACAGATTAAGTGAGAGTTTTCATTTACTTGCCCATCATCAGGACAGCCTTACCCATGTTGGAGTCCTCAAACTGGGTGGGAGTCCCAAAAAACTGGGGATAATTATCTCCAGTCTCTGGTTTGGAAGGTCACTGTTCCAAGTGGGAAAAGGGATAGTGAAAAGGTGGATATAAAAATGACATACTGGGTAGATCATGGGTGTCCTAGGACATAACTGGATGAGACATCTGGTTATATTACCCTGTTCTTTTCATCCCTCTCCCTCTACTGCTACATCAGCTCCTCATTAAGGATACTCCAGTGGCTCCAGGAGTCACACTGAAGGAATAAAAAAATTTATATATATATATATAGTATGTGTGTGTGTATATATATATGCATACACACATATACATACACACATGTTTATATATGATATGTATAATGTGTATATGTATGCAGATATATATGTGTATGTGGGTATGCACTTGTGCACATAATATATCTTCATCTTCATCTCTTGGCTTCCCTGGTTTCCTTCAAATCCCGACTACAAACTCACCATCTACTGGAAGCCCTTCCCAGTGCCCCTTACTGCTGAGTAACTTTCCTCTGTAGATTATCTCCAATTTATTCCTAATATATCTTATTTGCACCTAATTGTTCATATGGTTACTCCCCCTTTATACTATGAGCTCTTAGAGACTGGCGTTTGTTTTTTGGCTTTCTTTGTATTCCCAGCATTTAACACCCCATGCATACAGTGCTTAATAAATGCTTGTTTAGAACTTACATCAAATCAGTTGACTTGACTTGTGTTGAAAGCAGTCCTCAGAGGAAGAAAACCTATTTCTGTTGCTTGTGGAACCTGATTTCCTTTCTGATTCCCTGGGTACTTAAAATCTGAAAGCTCCTTACACATCACTTCATTGTCCCTTTATGGGGATTCCCAAATTTATATATTCAGTTCATTATCCAGAGGAGAGTCTGTAACCCAGAGAGGGGAAGGGACTTGCCCAAAGCCACATAGCTAGTTAGTGGAAGCTGGAATTGCAAACCAGATTTTATTCCTTGACATTCTTCACATAGCTTCTCTATAAACAGCAATCAGATAACTATATAAACAAATTGTTGAATTATAAATTAAGCAGCAATAATTTAATTAGTAACATTTATTTAAGTGGTAAGAATATGTCAAATTGATTACTTCTGTATCTTTATCCTCCAAGACTATAAAGGGCCATTCAAGTGGAACACACACACACACACACACACACACACACAAACACACACGTTCATGAATGGGGAACTCTCAAAAAACGTGTTTATGGGAGTTACTCATGTGATTATGGCTCAGAAAGGAAAGTGAAACCCTTTGGATTCCTGCATAATTCCGGAGTGAATCCATTTGTTGTTCAAAGAACACTAGTGTGTTTCTATAGGCACTATCTGTGCAGTTACCTGTATCCTCAGTGTTAGAGGGAGACTCAGAGTTCTTCCATTCAAAACAGTGGCAAGCATCCACATTCTTCTGCATGCAACCACAGAATTGTCTGTATAATGAGGGCAGGGAACCTAGATGATCTAACAGATTTCAGGCATCTTGGTGACAGATAGGCCTTAGAGCACAAGGGAAAGTCACGCAAGCCTTACCTTCCTAGCAGAAAAGGATTTCGTCATGGAGGCCTCCCAGTGATTTGATTTGAGTAATTAATTGCAGTTTACAGTTTGGCCCTCCATCCAGGTCTGGGCCTCCCTGCTCCCAGTCCCAATCATCTGGAATCGCATGGGGCCCTAACGAAGACCCAGGGTTATGCTGAACAAGCAGAGGGTAGAAAACAACACTTCATCTTCCAAACCAAAGTGGGCCCTCTGTCATATTGCATGACGAAACTGTACAGCTCTAGTGGTTTGGCTTCACTGATTGCTCATTTAGACCTACTTCATAGACCCTAATAGCATGTCCTTTCTTAGTAGTTGTTTGGAATAAGTCAGGAGACTCTCGATTCTAAGAGATGCAATGAATGCAAGAAAATCCAGGCTTGTAGATGCACAGCGAAAAAGTAAGTAACTATTATTGTTATTGCTGGTGTTTTAGGTTAGGAAAAGGGAATAAGCATTTTTCTGGCACCTACTTTGTGCCAGGCACTGTACTAAGTGCTTTGAAAATATGTCTTTTGGGATCAGTACGAAGGTCCAATTCTCTTCTGTGAATATTGGTAAAATACTGATTTTTTTTTTACAAGTTAAAGAATGAATTTTTACTTCTGTGAACTTGCAGTTTCAGAACTGGTGGGACTTTGAAATATTCCCATATATGTGTTTTCCTTTCTCACTTCTAGCTTGCAGGTTAGAAATACTGACAATTACATAGAGGAAAAATGTATTTTGCAAATTACAACCAGAAGTCTAGAATATCAGGTATGGTTTTTAGTTCAACTTTCCCTACGTACAGTGAATCCTTGACAGAAGCAGCATGGTGTAGTAGACTAAAGGGCCAGTGTTGAAGTCAGGGAGGCATGGATTCAAATCTTGCCTCAGTCACTAGCTGTGTGAACTTGTTCAAGTCATTGAATCTCTCTAGGACTCTCATTTTTAAAATGAGGCAGCTCAAGTCAATGACCTCTAGGTTCTTTTCTAGTTCTCTGCAAGATGAAAGGTCATTTTTGGCCTCTGAAACATACTAGTTGTGGGACAATAGCTAAGTCACATAATCTCTTAATACCTTAAGCAACTCTCTAAGATGTTAAATTCTATCTGTACATCCCTATCTCTATCTATCTATCTATCTGTCTATCTATCTATCATCCATCCATCCATCCATCCATCCATCCATCCATCCATCCATCCATCTACCAGATTGCAGGTCTGGCCAAAGAACAAACCTTTAAGAGAGCTTTATTCAGGTGAATGCTGTCATCCAGATAGGTGGTAGTGTTTTTAAATCAATACCAAATATGTTGAAATAGTCTATTTCACAGTATTATCTGAGTCAAAAAGAAGAATTATAGAGTTTTTCTCCTAGGTCAAAATACCACGGTGATTATGACCTAGTGCTGAGGAGATGGATTTTCAGAGTGATTTCTTTCCAGAATAGGCTTGGATCAGTTGTACTGAACTCAGCCAAGGTTATTTCTGGAAATTTATTGATAGAAATAAGTGGTCAAAGTCAGTACAGCAGGATTTTTTTAAAGGTTGTCATGTGATAACTTGATGTGATAATGCAATGTCAAACCAGAAGCGTTTGATGTGATGAATTAAGTGGTCTGATTTATCATTTGGCCAGAAGGAGAAGCTGATGAGGTTGGAGGCTAGGATCCTAATGGAAATAAGTAGAAAGATGAGTCAGGGACCAAGAAAGAATGGGGAAGGAATATATAACCCTCCACCAGTGTAGACAAATCAAGTGGGGCAGAGGGAAATTTGAAGCCAAGAATTAATGTTGAGTAGCAGGTAGGAGAGGTAGACAAGGAGGACAGAAGCTCAGCAGCAGTAACAGCTCATGGAAGAGGGAGAGGGAGAGAGAGGCTGATTCTGAACCTTTCTGGAGAGACACGTGGTACAGGAGTAGGAGAGGGTAAGTGGTGGAAGGAGAAGCAGCAGGAACAGATGGAGGATGCTTTCCAGGAAACTGCCTCTAAACCTTGTAGCTGCTGGAGCCTTTTCTCTTTCCCTGGATCACCACTTGGTTTATTAAGAGAATCCAGCTGGGAGAAATCTCTGGACGACCAGCGAATTTACTTTCCTCTGTTTTATGGTCCCGTGTAATCAGTAACATAGTTTGTTAATATGTATTTTTTTGCTATTTGAATTTTTACTGTTTTTTGTTGCATTTTTCAACAATGATTTCTTCCATAACATAATTTTAAATTATGTCCTGAATTAGTGTTTTTGCTATAGAATAGAATTGGGGTAGGTGTGGGTGGGAGCTGTGGATAAACGATTATACCAAATTCAATCAGCCAGGAACCTCCCCCATTGGCAATCAATAGATTGTCTGGAGGCTTAGAGTATATTATTTATAATCTGTATTTTTTTAAACTTTGTAGCCTTGCAGAAAAAGAAAACCATGTGAAGCTAGCATTTTTGCCCTAGATTAAAACCCTCACGAGCTAATCTCCTTTTCATAAGGGTTTTCCTCTACCTTTCATTCCTCTCAGGCAAGGCAGGGGTACGGTCAGTAGATAGTTAGAGATCATGCTCGGAACCAGCCCCAGTGGATGGAGATGGGAATAATCATAGAGGATAGATTCTGCCCACTGCCTTGGACCTCAACCAAACTACTCTCCACAAGTGACATCTACTGGACAGAACTAAGATTAGTTGAAGGAACCTCAGACATTAACTTAAAGGAAAAAAAAAAAAGAAGTTTCCATGAGACCTGTCTCAGTGTCAAGAGTGAGTCAATTAATTCCTCAAGACTATCTCATTCTTGTGTTTGTAGCTTCAACAGCTAGACTATGGTCTAGACCAGGGATGAAATTTGGATTTAGTCAAAGGGCCGCACTTGAGGACCTAGAGGTCCACATGTGGAAACCTTACAGGTTTCCCACCCCTGGTCTAGAATATATTAAGCACTTAATACATGTTTATATTTGATTGGCTTGTTCAGATGGCTGCAGAGAGCAGCTGCAAAAATTGCAAAGAAACATATTTCTGCTCTATTTTAAGAGAAAGTGACCAATAATTAAAGGTGTCCCAAAGAGGAATATGCTGTTTCTAATGAATTCTCTATCCTTACCAGTCTTCAAGTACTTGAACTACTTGGTTCAACTACTTGGGGATATTATAGAGAGATATTATATTGGAGATATTATAGAGAGAATCCCTACTTAGTTTCAGCCTAGTTGAGCTCTTGAAATCTTCTTCAACTTTGAAGTTCCCTGGTAAGCTCTACCCTTGAAGCCTTGTAAAGGAACCTGATCCTTTAGACATTAAACTTTACTGTCCCTAAACTAGGGCTCTTCTGAATCAGCCATAGGAGGTGAAGCTCTGTGCTCAGAGTGGAGTGGGCAGAGAAGACTAGGGATGACCAGAAGGATGATCAGGCAACTGATCTGAGCATTCATGGCCCCCCAGGGCTCTACTTGGGGTGTGACAAAGCTTGTTTCAATTAGCCCAGCACTTGAGAAGAGAAAGAAAAAAAACAATTTTTTAGCTTCAAGAAAATTTGTTGTCGGAATAACAGGGGGAAATGTGACTGTATGTTCTCAGAGAAAAACAAAAGTTCTGCCAAGGTAATTAATCTTTTATGCAATAGGAGGGAATTTGAGGCAATCTTTCATTCAATGTACATTTTTACTTTGACAAACTTGGAGTGAGGATATATCTCCTGATGTTTGGTCTAGATCTGAGTCTTTGCAGACTCAAATAACCATTCTGTCAATCCACCTTTGTGTTGGTGTTTGTGAAAGCATCTTATCATTTTGCACTCAGTTAAATGAGAGTCAGAAAGGAGTCCAAGTTTAAATTTTGGCTCTAGCACTTTCTAACTCTGTGACCAAAAGCAAATAATATTTCCTCTTTTAGTCTCAGTTTCCTCATATGTAAAATAGAATTAGTAGTATTTTTTGTTAGTTAACCTACAGTTTTATTCTGAGGGAACTGTATTATCTAAATGCTAAACAAATATAGAAATATGATTATGATGAATTTGGAATTTGTATCAGGATCTCAAATGAAATGTCTTTATATCATCTATGAAGAAAAAAGTAGGCAAGCCAATTTATCATTTTCTCTCAATGGGGAATGTTAAACCTACTTCTAAATAGCTTAGAAATACCTATTTTCATTGGGACAATTAATATGCCAATCATCCCTACTTATTTACGAAAATTAGTTCTGAGGGAATCCCTTTTGCAATACATTTTTGTGAAATTTTTATCCACCAGTAAACTTGAAATTTGTTATACTTCAATATTCTGTAATTAAACTTTCCAAATTAAGACTAGCCATCACAATGAATGATAAATATGATGACTATATTTTAACCAGATTTGAGCACACATGGCCCAGAAAAGAATATTTTATAATCCCTTGCTGAAAGTACATTTTTCATGAAATCAGAAATATCACAAAATATATGGAATGCATAATTTTCATAGGCACTTTCAGGTAACATCAGAAGACAGGAAATCATTAATCACCAACATTTATATGACACTTGAAGGTTTGCTCAGCACTTTACAAGTACTACCTCATTTGATCCTCATAACAATCTGGAAGATAGGTGTTATCATTACCAGAAGAGGAAACTGAGGCTGAAAGAGAGTAAGTGACTTGCTCAGGGTCACAATAGCTAGTAAGTGCCTGTGGCTTGTCTTGAACTCAGTCTTCTTCCTAAGTCAAATACTTTATCCATTGTATCACCTTAGCGATATATAGAAATAGATATTCCTATGTATATAAATGCATTGTGTGTATATGTGCATAACATATGTATATATAATATATACACATGCATAATGGATACAAAGAGAATATATATGTAGATACTGCTTTCTATCTTTCAGAACACTGGAAGAAGCTCAGACAGAGGGCATAGGGTGAGTTGAATAGGGAGGCATAATATCTAAAAAAATAAAATTAAGAGGTGAGAGAGGATTATACTGAGAGGACAAAGGGAGAAATGGAATGGAGGAAACTGTCTCTCATAAAAGAGATAAGAAAAAGTTTTTTTCAATGGAGGGGAAAAAGGGGGAGGTGAGAGGGAAAAAATGAAGCTTACTCTCATCATATTTGGTTTAAAAAGGAAATAACATGCACACTCAATATGGTATGAAAACCTGTCTTATGCTACAGGAAGGTAGGAGAGAAGGGGATAAGTGGGGTGGGGGGATGATAAAAGAGGGGCAAATGGGAGGAGGGAGTAATTAGAAGTAAACACTTTTTGGGAGAGACAAGGTCAAAGAGAGAATAGAATAAATGGGGGTAGGATCAGATGGAGGGAAATATAGTTGGTCTTTCACAACATGACTATTATGTAAATCTTTTGCAAGAGTACACATATACAGCCTATATTGAATTGCTTGCCTTCCGGGTGGGGATGCGTGGGGAGGGAGGAAGGGAGAGAAGGTGGAACTCAAAGTCTTAGGAATGAATGTTGAGAATTTTTTTTGCAAACAACTGGGAAATAAGAAATACAGGTAGTGGGGGATAGAAATTCATCTTGCCCTACAAGAAAAGAGAGAAGATGGGGATAAGGGAAGGGAGGGGTGTGATAGAAGGGAGGGCATATGAGGGAAGGGGTAATCAGAATGCAAGGTGTTATAGGGAGGGGGGAGGGAAGAGACAGGGAGAAAATTTGGAACTAAAAAATTTGTGGAAATGAATGTTGAAAACTCAAGATAAATAAATAAATATTTAAACGAAGTTTAATTTTTATGGGTGTACCATTTAAAGAATATAAGATGCACATTTTATTCTAATTCTACTTATATTTTGTTAAGGCAAGCTATGCTGTAATGACAAAGGAGGTTCAGCAAAACAGAGGGACATGAAATTATAATTTGATGACTTCTCCTTGGCTTTGCTCCAAGTTCACTGTATAACCTTAGTCACACCACCTAAACATTTTGTGAATGGATGCGCTTATATTAGAGTTTCTGTTCTCTCATAAAATATAAGAGCAGATCTATAGAAGGATGCAAAATACTGAGAAGTGTCAACAGATTGAAATTATTCAATGTCAACAAATATTTATTCAATGCCAACTATATTCATAGCAAGATACAAGGTTATAGGAGATGATTAAATAAGAAATAAACACGTGTCTTGTAGCTTATAGTCTAGAACTAGATCAGATACATGAAACAGCAGATACACATGATACGTGCATAAGAGAGTTGTAAATGAAGTGCTCTGTGAGGTAAAGGGGAAATTATTACTAACTAGGAAAATCAGGGACAGTTTCATGAGATGTAATTTTTTTTAAGAATATATAATTTATTTGTTTTGCAGTTTGCAATGTTAACTTCCACAAGAATTTGAATTCCAAGTTTTCTCCCCGTCTTTCCCCATCCCCCCACCCCAAGACAGCATGGAACTCATCTACCCATTGCTCCAGTCTCTCTTTCCTCCTATCAACCCTTTCTTACATCCCCCTGCATTGATAATGAATTTTTGCTTATTGTTAATATAATTTTGCTTTTTAATGGAAGGATTTTCCCCACCAATTAATGAGCCTGGGAAGATTTGAAGGAAGATCCACAACTTTTGTTATTGAGGCGCTGGTTCTCAAGGGTTGTGATGCCCTCTGGCTCTAAAATGTGTATAAAGACTCTGATGTGTGGTTTTACTTTCTGGCTCAGTTTTTGGAAGGAAGTTTGTGTGCAAGATGAGAATCTGGGAATCTGCTAAGTAGCCCCTCTGACTTTGAAAACCCAGACATCAGTCTTTATCTGGTAACTATGTGTGTATGCTCAGGCAGTTGCAGCTGTCTGTTGATTTGTGATGTATGCATTGTTTATGTCAGATAGTTGGAAGCCATGTTTGTTGATTTTGGTTTCCCTGTATTTTCTCTGAACTTCAGGGTGCTGACTTTTTTCTCCTGAAGTAAGTGAATGATACATGTGTTTGATGAAAGTGATTGTTGGCCCCTCAAAAGTTGCTTTTCCTTTAGAAAAGCAGATCAAAGCACCTGTGATGGCAGGGTATATTGGGTGCTTACTTTTACATCTTCTCCCCTCTGTTTTCCTGTAGGGAAAAATAGATTTCTATACCCCATTGTCTGTACATCTTATTTACTATTTGCATGAAAAAACAATTTTTACATTCTCTCCCCTCCTACTCCCACACCCACACTGAGAAAGCAAGCAATTCAATATAGGTAATACATGTGCAGTCATGCAAAACACTTCCATAATAGTTATGTTGCAAAAGACTAACCTTTTTCCCTCTGTCTTGTCTTGCCCTCCATTTATTTCATTCTTTCCCTTGACTTGTCCCCCCACAATGGTGTTCACTTCTGATTGTCCCTTTCCCCAATTTGCTGCCCCTTCTATTATCTTTCCTCTCCTATTCCCTTCTCCCCTGCCTTCCTGCAGGGTAAAATAGATTTTCATAACCAATTGAGGCTGTGTTATTCCCTCTTAAGCCAAATCTCATGAGAGTAATGTTCATTTATTCCCTTTCATGTCCCACCTCTTCCCCTCCACTGTAAAAGCTCCTTCTTGCCTCTTTTATGTGATATGGTTTGCTGCATTCTGCCTCTCCCCTTTCTCTTACTCCTAGTACATTCCACTCAACAGTAAATTTTATTTTTCAGATTTTCATTTTCAGGTATTGAAAATTGTTTTTCATATTCAGCTCACCATGAGCCCTCTGTACATACATATACACACCCACATATAGATACACACATATATATATACACACATATATACACAAACACACACCTATAGACATATACATACCTACACATATATAATATACTCATACATACATACCATACCCGTACATATCTATATACACACACACATATATGTATGTATTCCCTCTAACTACCCTAATACTGAAAAAGGTCTTATACTGAAAAATATCATCTTTCCATGTAGGAATGCAAACAGTTCAAATTTATTGAGTTCCTTATGGATTCCTTTTCCTTTTTACCTTTTCATATTTCTCTTGATTCTTGTATTTGAAAGTCAGATTTCCTATTCACCTCTGATTTTTTTCAACAAAAATGCTTGGAAGTCCTCTATTTCATTGCAATTCCATTTTTTTCCATGAAGTATTATACTCAGTTTTGCTGAGTTGGTGATTCTTGGTTTTAATCCTGCCTCCTTTGATCTCTGGAATATCATATTCCAAGCCCTTAGACACCTCAGCGTAGAAGGTGCTAAATCCTGTGTTGTTCTGATTGTATTTTCACAATACTTGAATTGTTTATTTCTGACTACCTATAATATTTTCTGCTTGACTTGGGAACTCTGCAACTTAGCTACAATACTCCTAGTTGTTTTGGGGTCTCTTTCAGCAGGTAATCAGTGAATTCTTTCCATTTCTATTTTACCCTCTGGTTCTTGAATATCATGGTAGTTTTCCTTAATAATTTCTTGGAAGGTGATGTCTATATTGTTTTTTTGATCATGGTTTTCAGGTAGACCAAAAATTTTTAAATTATCTCTCCTGGATCTATTTTCCATGTCAGTTGTTTTTCAATTGAGATACTTCACATTTTCTTCTACTTTTTCATTCTTTTGATTTTGTTTTATAATTTCTTGATTTCTCATGAAATCATTAGCTTCCATCTGCTCCATTCTAATTTTTAAAGAATTGTTTTCTTCAGCAAGCTTTTGGACCTCCTTTTCCATTTGACCAATCCTGCTTTTTAAGGCATTCTTCTCCTCATTGACTTTTTGAACCTCTTTTGCCATTTGAGTTAGTCTATTTTTAAAAGGGCTATTTTCTTCCACATTTTGGGGTCCCTTTGCAAATCGTTGACTTGTTTTTCAATAGTTTCTTGCATTGCTTTCATTTCTCTTCCCAATGTTCCCTCCACCTCTCTTACTTGATTTTCAAAATCCTTTTTGAGCTATTCCATGGACTGAGGCCATTTCATATCTTTTGGGGAGGCTTCGGATGCAGGAGCCTTGATCTTGCTGTATTCCTCTAGGTGTATGCTTTGATCTTCCTCTCATTGTATACTTGATCTTCCTCATCAGAAGGTGTGGAAGAAAATACCTTTTCAGCAAGAAAATAACCTTCTATAATTTTGTTTTTCCCCCTTGTAGGGCATTTCCCCAGGCAATTATGTGACTTTTGAATCCTTTGTCAAGTGGAGAGTATACTACCTCATACTTCAGAGTTTTTGTGTAGCTGTTCTACCAGATTATTTTTCAGTTCCTCCAAAGCAACATAGTCAAGGGAGAGGCATTTACTCCTCTTCTGACCTGTATTCTGGTCTATGAGCAACCACAAGGGCTCTTCTCTGCCCTGGAACTGCAAATAGGAGTCCCTCTCCATAGCTGCCACCAGTTCCACCACACCAGTGCTGTTCATCACCCCAGGACTGCCACTCAGGACTGAGACCCAGATCAGACCAAGAGCTCTAGAAGCAGCAGCTGCTGCTACAGTGTCTACAGTCACCCTGGAGCTGAGGCTGGGGCTAGGCCTGGACCATGCTTCCCTGTCACCCAGGTGAAAACTATCTCACTGACTTTTGAAGCTGTCTTTGGCATTTGTGGGTTGAAAAATCTGGAAACTGTGGCTATGGTCCATCATTCAGCACCCTGAAGCCAATTTCAGTGCCATCTGTGATGTTGTAACCCACATTGGGCTCCTCTGTGATCTGAACCCGGTGCGGTAGACTCTTTCTGACACCCTTCCATACTGTCTTGAACTGGAAATCGATTTCACTTTGTCATTTTGTGACTTCTGCTGCTCTAGAATTTGTTAAGATTTATCTTTTACAGGTGTTTTTGTGGGAGAGTTCAAACAGCTCCATGATTCTACTCATTATGTCTTGCCATCTTGTCTCTGCACTTTCCATGAGTTGCAGTTAGAAGTGAGAATTAAATGGGTAGAATTTCAGAAAAAGAATGTGTATGAGAGGCAAGGAAGTCACATGGGTAATGGCATAACCAGAGGCAGTACAGCATGGAATATCTGCAGTGGATAGAGAGTAATCCAAATTGGCTTGGTACATAGAAGCTCCGGGACATGCAGAAGAGAAGAATTGGTCTCAGAGTCAGGTAGACCTGGGTCCAAGTTTTGTCTCTGTCACATCTTAGCTCTGTGACTTGATCAAGTCATTTAATCCCTTAGCACCTCATACCAACTGTTAAGTCTATTAGGTGGCAGAGTAAATATGGTTTCCTTATTGGTAGAGAGAGCCCCTGATGAGGAAAGATGTTTCACAAGTTTAATGTTTATAAATTGCACATGTTGAAAGAAGTAGTGTTAAGTTAAGTCATTTAAGGTACAGTAAGATTATAGTCTTGAAGAAGAGTTGGCAAACTATGGTCCATAGGTCAAATAGAACCCACAATCTAAGAAATAAACACGACTTGTTACCTAATTATCACACCCTTTCCTTCCCTCCCACTTCTAAATATCACTAGCTTTGGAGCAATGGGAAGAGTACTGATGCCGGATTCAGAAACTTTAGGTTTCTAGGCCTGACTGTATCTTTTTTTAGTCATATGAAATTGGGCAAATCACTTCCAGGAGGGGGGAAGCTGCGGCCTGAAGGCCACAGGTGGCCTTCTAAATCATTAAGTGGAACCTTTGACTTAATCTTTTGACTGTTCTGTAAAACTTGGATTCAATTAAAAGGAAGAACTTAAGGATTTAGAAGGTCATATGTGACCTTAAACCTGTAGGTTTCCCACATTTCTTTTAAAAAAATAATCACAGAATTTCAGAATAGGATGGGATCTCAGTGGTCATTTGAAAAAGCACCCACATTTCAATAAATCTAGCCAGTGGCCACTGATTCTTTGTTCAAGGACCTCTAAGGAGAAAGTACCCAAGACCTCCTGAAGCAGGCCATTCTTTAGAATGCAGGGAAATTTTTCATGACGTCAAACAAGAATCTGTAATGTTGTAATAGTGATTTAAATGGAGAGATCTTTCGCATTAATTAATAGGCCCATGTGATCTGCTTAAGTTGCTTGGAAGCCTAAGTTACAGTGTGATGGGAGAAGCTTGCTGAAAAGGTGAAACTGGGAGGAAGTGAGTGAGTGGGGTCAGGTCAGAGGGGATAGAACGCAACAACTGACGCATTGTGAGAGTTGATAGTGAGAAATCCCCGGCTGGGGGAGGGGAGATTTGAGAATGGCTTTGCCCCCTGCTGTGATCATTCTTATTAACTTTTTTGGTCATCATGACAGATTTTGCTTTCTGGTGCCGGGATTTGGCTTTCTGGTGTTTAAATAAATGTTTTTCTTCTGGCTTCTATACGGAGAGTCTTTTATACTCAGTGACTGTGAACTACACTGCAAATTCATAGTCACCACCAGTGCTGGGAATACTGCTTTGGCAATACAAATGTCCATTCCCTGCTCCCAGTTCTAACCTTTCTGACAAGCAGAGTTTCAGTTACCCTTTGAGCCTCAATAAAGGGATCAAATGATTCTGTATAAATTATAACAAAACTATACAAACATAGGAAAACATTAGTAAAAACTTATTTTGGTTCTATCATCCAGAAATATCTAAACATTTCTGAAGCTATTTACACTTTTAGTCTTTTTTAATGAATTCCATAAATTCCAGTGAGTAGAACAGTACTTTTTATTTTTGTCTTTTTCGAATTTTAAAGGGGGCCTACTAAGTTTTAGGAGACAAATCCATGTTCCTCAAATCTCTTTCTTTCACAGATACTCTCCTTTGTCACTTTGTCAAATGTTTTGCCCATACCACCACATTAGTGCCAGAGAGTCTTTGGCATTCTTTCCACTTTGTGAATGGACCAAAAAGGGTATCACTACCCCAGGTCAGACTGACTAATGCTGAAAGGAAACTTGCCAAGAAAAACTTATGAAATCTGAGCAAAACCAGTTAAAATTCAAACTGCCCACCTGTTTTCTCCTTTGAAATCTGACAAAGTGACAGAAAATCTGTTATGTACAAGCTCCTGGAAACACTTTAAAAGGAATAAAAATTTGAGCTCAGCAGAAAGAACATTCTCTCTCTCTCTCTTTCTCCCTGTTCTGTTTCTTTTCTGAGTGTCTTACTACTCTCTAGGTTGGTATTTGATAAGAGTCACTAAATTATCAATGCATTTATATAGTTCTTTAATTCAAAATAGATGAAGGAAAAGATGAGTCTCTTCCTTGCCTCCTCTACCCCCTTTACATTTAGAAGAATTGGAGCATTTGAATCAATTCAGTTCATTTCAATTCAAATTAACCAATATTTACTAGATACCTAGATGTACAAGACATTGGGGTTATAAAGAAAAATAAAACACTCCCTGTAGTCAAGTTGCTGACATTCTGCTGGGAAATACAACATATACATATAAGAAATACAACATAAACACATAAGGTAAATACAAAGCATTTACAAATTAATGCATAGTAATTTCTAGAGTGATAGAGTGTTTCTAGTTTGGGGAATCAAGGAAGTCTTTATTCTTGGGTGGTATCTGAGCTGTGCTTTCAAGGCAATCAGGGCTTTAATGACACAGAATTCAAGATGGTCCCCAGAACATACATAGAATATTATTTCATCCAGAATGTAGACTGATGGACTAGTCCCTATAGTCTTAGACCATTCTCTTCCAGTACCCAATAAAGTCGAACAGAGAGCAATCCCTTAGAAAATGAGTGTGGAGGGGTTGAGTGGGGTGGGGGGTTGCTTGTTTTATGTACAGGGTAAGGAGTTAAGTCCTATAATGGGTGAAAAGCCCCAGATTACAATGCAGGAATATTCCTTCCTCTCCTTTCTGTCTTTTCAGTCTTCCCTCCTTTTTTCTACACTCTATGGATGCATTGACAGAACTATTCTAGTCCAGTAAGGGAGCAAGGGATATTTGACTTTTTTTCTCTTGAAATACAAGAAGCCCAAGAATGAGTGGAGAGAATTTGTCAGAGATTATTTCCTGAGCTTGAATTGTTCTTGTGAGTCTGGTTGCAAGATAGAGGGGAGAAAAACTTAAAATCTTTTAACTTTGACAGTGTAAATCTTTAATCTCTTGTCAGCAAAGTTGGATGTGCTGCCTGTTACGATCCACAAGTGCCTTGTTGCATTTTGCCTCCAGAGTCTGAACCATTGGATTGACCTAGCTTAGGCATGACCCTGCATTGGAAAGGATGGTCAAGTGCATTACAGGTTGAATGTACACATGCAGAGCCACTTATGCATACACATAAAACAACACTGTTGTCTGTCTTGAAGTGCTGGGCAAAAGTTAATCTTCAGAGGGGAACTAGCCACAATTAAACTCTATAATAAAATGTTATAGAAGGGAATAAGGTCTCCTTTGTGAGATGACACCAAAAGCATACTTTTGGATCAGTCTACACATTTTCAAGATGTTGAGCCAAAAGCAGATAGGACAGCCTCAAGAGGAAGAAAGTCTACTGGGCTATAATTTGTTGGATAATATACAGTGTTGGTTATCTTTTCTTTTGGTAAAGCTTCTCTTTGATACCACGTGGTCAGTACACTTAGAAATGGCATGGATATGGGGATTGATGTTAGCCTCCTGGGTAGTTAAGATCCTAGGTTATTCCAGGTTTCTGGGAGGCTGAAGAGAAATGGGAAGGAGTTAATAGAGGTGGGGCATCTCTGAAAGGTTCCCTGCACTCTTTGTGTAATAAGTATTTCTAACACCAGAATCCTGGTGCCTGAAGAATCTAAAGCACCTCAGGGAAGGCAGATAAATAATTTACATAATACACCTTTGCCATAGGTGACAGGCACATCCAGCTCCATCTGGCAGAAAATGAAAGTGAGAATTCTTTCTCAGAAACTTTCTTTTGACTCAGAGGATTGCAGTGCATAATACACAAATTCAGCATTCCCAATTAGACCACCCTGGGAAAGCCAAACACTTTTCTCAGAATTGTAGTAGAGATGCTCTCCTCCCACAATTGTGCTTCAAATCCCACTCAGACTGTAAATGTAGTGTCACATTCTTTGCTTCATTATGCATGAGGGACTACACCAAACTGGAAGGGAACTGCCTTCTCCAAGCATAAAGAATGTACCCAGATCCACATGTTTAAGCAGGTATTTTTAGACTAAAATGTTTGGGAAGAGCTAAACAGTCCTGGAAACTTTTAGAGATCTGTAGAAAAATGACATTTAGTACAAAGACCTCCCAGAATGTAGGACTTGTCCCACATTAAAAAAAAAAATCAAAGCCTTATGGATCTGGTAAAAATTTCTTGTTTAAGTAATTAATCAAAGTTTTATTTTTAGGCATAGACAGACACACAGACATAGAATTTCAGATCTGTAATGGCTATCTAGTCCTATTCAATAAGTATTTTCTCTTTATCATGTTAGCTAGTGATCAGTCTTTGCTTAAAAGTCTCCAGTAAAGGGAAAGTGCAGTGTGCTATTTCCCAAGGCCATCCATTCCTCTTTAGAATACTAACTGGGAAGATTGTCCTTGCCTTGGGCCTAAATTTTGCCCTTTGCAATGGATAGCTACTGATCCTGGTTCTGTCAAGAAATACAAATCTAATCTCTTCTACATTACAAAATCGCTCAAATATTTTAAGAGAGTTATGGTTCCTTATGCCTCTTCCCAACCCTGACCCATCATGAATTCTCTGTTGGTAAAATGCCCACAGTTTCTTCAGCTTTTCATCATCTTCATTTTTCCTCCTTTGGCGACTCTTCAGTT
Source organism: Bettongia penicillata ogilbyi (assembly GCA_023548195.1). Lineage (NCBI taxonomy): Eukaryota > Metazoa > Chordata > Mammalia > Diprotodontia > Potoroidae > Bettongia > Bettongia penicillata. Next base: position 6,971,460 of record JAJHZJ010000226.1, read on the forward strand.
TATCAGTCTCTCTTCTAAGATGGCTTTTCAGCTTATCCCCAAGGACTTAGGACTCTGAGATTTTGATTTTTTAGGAGATCTACTAATACATGTTTCTATATCTCAGTTTATTTGTCAGTTAAAATGGATCCAAGCAAATGGAGCCCAACCTTGCATTGTTCCACTGAGTCACATAGAACATGCCTTGCTCCATAGAATGAGGATGGGATATTTTTGACATTCATTTACCCTCTCTGATCTTCTGCATTTTCATCTATAAATTAGAAACTTGCCAAAATAGTTATTGCTGTGGAGTAGAATTTAATATAAGGTAGATCTTCCTTGGATTTCATCCATAGATATAATTACTGAAGCAAGGATTTTACTATAAGGCAATTTTTCCCAGAAAGATATCCCATGGCATGGATCCTGAAGAGAGCATTATTAAAAAGACTCCAATATATTAGTACCTTCTTCCACTGAGCCCTATTGGGCTTCCTATAGGAATGGGACCCAAATTAATGATTAGGGACAACTAACAGAACTAGAGGGAGAGGAGAGACCTGGAAGAGGGCATAGTCCAAGCTATTATCCAAAAGAAAAACAAGCTATCTTCGTTGCCAGGGTCAACCTGAAAGGCTTAGTGAGATAAACAAATCTGGAGGGCTATATGATAATAATAAAAAAAAAAGAAATAAAAATGGAGGCCAGATCAGTAGAACAAAGTCCAGGATAGATCAGCACGGAGTAAGTCAGGAAAACTAGGAGAAAATAGCTTCAAAAATATCTATTTGATGTCTTTGCCCAGCTATGAGCCAACATACCTCCCTTGTTTATTGGAAGAAAACTATTCATTAGCTCATAATGGATACAAATCACTGTACTAGACTTTAAAGAGATAGAAAGATAAATAAGACTTGGTGCTTGCTTTCAAGAAAGTATAGGTAATTATCTTTCATTATACTAAAATAAACCCTCCAAGGCTACTTCACAACTCCCACTCCCACTGGAAGGCTGGGTCCCCAGAGGGTGGCTGACTATTTTCTTTTAGAGTTCTAGGAATAACCCTGATGGATTAGAGGATTTATCCAGTACTATCACTTTTAGGTGAGAGGTCTATTCACTGAATGGGCATTACCTCACTTTTAATGAGTTCCTGAAAAAGTCTGAGCCTAAAAGTCCAAGGTCTCCCCTTGCATCCTGGGCCATTTCCAGTCATCCTGATGAATATCTGGTCACTGGATCCAGATGGCTCAGGAGGAGAAAGTGAGACTGGTAACCTTGCATAGCCCTCCATCACTCGAAACAAAGTCAAGTTCAAATCATGTCATCACTTCTCTGATGTCGTAGTCCTCTTTGAAAATGAAGGACAAATACACAATCACTTTTAGGAATCCATACAGTGTCCTTCCCATTATCAGACAGACTTAATTTGCTATTTGAAAGAAGCATTTTATAAGGTTTGGAAACAGCTTCATAAATTTACTAAGAACAGGACAAAACGTCCCCCTAAAGTCTGTGAATACACATTCCTTTAAGTATGTAAGGAATTCAAAGGAAATGTACTCCAACCAGCTCCTAATTGGTGGAAGTCCTTTTCTCCCCTTTGTATGGTACTCTTGAAGTTCACTTAAAGTATGAACTGGTTTTCTGTAGGGTTCCTTGTGGAGCGGTGCTTCTCTTTCCCATGTCACTGCCAGTCTGTTTTTGGCTCTCAAGTGAGATACTGCTATCAGTTACCGCTGTCTTCAGGGATGGAATGGGAAGATAGGATGGTAGGATGTTGATGGGAAGATGGAAGGGCAAAATTGCCTTAACTCTTCAAGGCTTTCAAGGCACTCCTCTGCCAAGGAAGTGGGCAGGGGTGAGTTAGATTGAGGCCAAAGGCAAAGTGCACTCTTTCTCTTCTCTACAAATGATTCCTTGCCAAGTGTGTTGTTGGAAAGTTTTCTTCTGGCTTATGCTCATTTCAATCATTCCTCTACCAGATGCTTGAATGAATAATTCAGTTTCTCAGCTGCTTTTCTCTTTGATGGATGATTCACAGGGCATAACCAAGAGCCTTCCAATCTGAACATGATTCCTGTCAAAGGTCAAGGGCATCATGGTGTAGAACATCTTGCTAGTTGCATTAATTGGGGTTGAAGGGAACACCCTTCTTATCATACATTCTCAGTTGTGAGAGGGCACCTCATAATACAAATATGAATATGTGAAAATGTTTGGAACTTCTAGATGGTCACAGAGGTATACTGAGTAATCATTATGGAGGTCTCTGAATCTCAGATTCCCATTAATGCTAATGCCTTTCAATTTATCTCCAATTTATCCTGTATGTATTTTGTTTGAATATGGTTACTTGCATATTGTTTGGATTTAGCTATTTGCAAGTTATCTTCCCAATTATATTTGAATACCTTGAGAATAGGGACTTTTTTTGCCTTTCTTTATGTCTGCAATACTTGGCATAGTGTCTGGCATCAGTGAACACTAAATAAATGCTTGTTGACTGACAGATTGGCGTATTGCTAGAAGAAGGCATATCAATAATGCTGATATAGCTAAAAGCAAGAAAAGGCATTAGGACAGTCTAGAGATGATTCAAGCCTAGTTTAATATGGGGAAAGAACTGCACGTCACAGAGTAAGTGGACTCTTATGGACAAGAATTATTATTGCTACCGAAAAATAGAAACCGAAAAGTCCGAGGCTGTCAGCTTTCCATTATTACACCTTAACTAGGACAAAGGAAGGAATAAGCTTTCCTGAATCTTTAACTTTCCCTTAAGCCAAGTAATGCTGTGCAACAGAAAGGATACTGAACTGAAATTCCAGTTCTACCTCTTCCTACTTGCGGAAGATTGGGCAAGTCATTTAAACTATCTGAACCTTATTTAGTTTCCTCATCTATAAAATGAGGGGTTGGACTAGATGATTCCTAAGTTAGTTTTAAGTTCTAAATCTTGATGTCTTGTAACACTTTGAATTCCCTTTTTTATATACTTCTAGCCTTTTATCCATTATAGTTACCACTGTTCATGTCCTACTTCCTTAACTAGATTATAAGATCCCTGAGGACAAGGTTCTTTCCTTATCCATTATTCATTCCTTATTCATATTCCTATTGCCTGGCACAAGTTCTGAATATATAGAAGGTACATTATATTTGTTTTTTTTTTAATTGAACAGATCTGATTTGTTGGCTCTGAAGTATCTATCCCACTAAGGAGCTGAGCTTACACACTCTCCTGATTAGAATGCAACTTGGAATCTTTGGAATCAGTTCAATCTGGGGCATTCTTAAACTAGCTCCATCTAGTTTTTTAAACAGTAAATTTCCAAGCAAATGATCTCATAAAAAAATACATAGAAAAGAGAACCACAAAAAGTTCTGGAAAGTTTCGTGTGACTCATGTGCTTTATTTTTTTTTTCTTTCCTTGTTATGGTGTTAATTAGGCATATGTTCTCCTGTTCCTGGCCCAGTCCAGGCCTTTGTAACTGGAGCTTCACCAACCCAATGTGGACAAGCTCCCTCTTTCCCCCTCCCTCCAAACCTTCCTCATCCCCCCTCCACTTTGCCATTAAAATAATCTGGGTTTGTAAGAAATGTTTTTATTTTATTTTAATTTTAATGTCTATCAACGTATCTATCTGTTTATTTATTTATTTCATGACTAGAGGTGGTTGAGTCCAAACACAAGCTGAGTCAATCCCCTTGCTTAATTTTTTCCCATTGCTGTCAAACCTTCTGCTTTATGTTTGAAAAATAAAAGTCTGCTTTTTCAGTGCTAACATTACAGCTGATAAATCTGTCTAAATAATGTTAACACGTCCAAAAGGTCAGGGGGGATCTGGAGGTCAAACATGAGTCTTCCAATCCAGGAAGAATACAGGCATATTTCCCACTTAATTCCACATATCATTTCTTTTGCAGGTGGATACCTCAATGGTCAGGTTTATCTAATTCTTGGTTCTCCCCACCAAAGTTTAAAAATATAGTCACATAAAAAATGGTCAATCTGCACATCTCAAAGATCTTTATACTTATACATGAATTCTAAGAAACAGTCTTGAGAAGTCAACAAGTACTGTACTTCCCAGAGAATTAGGAAACTGAAAACTTGATTTATCCAAGATTATAGAAAAAAAATTGGGGCAAGGATTTTGGAAGTCAAAAAAACTTGGTTTTGGAATCAGAGGATCTGGATTCAAATTCTACTCAGAGGATCTGGATTCAAATTCTACTCCTGCTGCTTACTATCTATATTATCAAGGTCAAATTGTTTCCTTTCTTTGGATGCAATTTTCCTTCTCCTTAAAATAAGAAGATTTACCTACAGCTACAATTATCATTTGAAGTACGTGAGAGGAACAAAATAAAAAACTCACAATAAATGATAACTCAATGGAAGAGAGGCCAAGAGTTTTTCTTTTTTATCTTCCTCTCCATATTTCTTTCTTTCTCTTAACTTCTTTCCTTTCTTCCTTCCTTTCTTTTCTTTCTTTCCTTTTTTCTTTCTTTTTCAGCTACAAAAGCTTATTAATCAATTCTAGTAAGAATTAGCTTTTCATAAAGCAGAGCATACTGGGAAAAAGGGGACAGTAAGAGAATTCCACAAGATTAAAAAATAGTAAGTAAAATCTCAAAAAAACTAAGTTGAAAATTATAATCAGTGACATCTAATTCTTGCACCAGACTATGATGTTTCCTTAGAGACACAAAGATAGATGTGACTTGGACACCTCAACTCTGCATTAAAATATTTAAGTTAGGGAATTTTGATCATGTGGAAACTTGATTGACCAAAACAAGCAAACAAGCAAAAATCTCACATACTTTTAATTCTCCCTGTCCTTAGTTACTCTATCACTATTTGACTCTCTTGATATCATTTCCCATTTTTGTTCTTTATAATCATTGAATTTTTTGCAGTATGGTCAACAAAGTATGTGTTTTATATTTCTGCAGTTTTATAATTGTTTAAATACCTCTAGGCCTTATAATATGTTCTACTATTTACAGAGGTACTATGTGGTCTAGTCAGCTAGTGGCACAGAATCAGGAAGATCTGAGTTCAAATGCAGGCTGAAATACTTACTAGCTGTGTGACCCTGGACAAGTAATTTAATCCTGTCTGTTTGCTAGGCTAAAGAGGCTGTGCATATACACATGTACATATATATTTTCTAGGTAATGAGGAACTATGAAAGCTTTTTTAGCAAGGCGATTGAGTAGGCTTTAATAATAACTGTGCATTAATACTAACTGAAAGTGAAGAAACTCATTAAAGTTTTCTCATCTATAAAATGAGCTGGAGAAGGAAATGGTGAACCACTCCAGCATCTTTGTTTAAAAAAAAAGAACAGATGGAGTCACAAAGAATTAAAAACAATTTAAAAACAACAGCAAACCATTTGATGCTCAAATATATGTGTATTCTTTGAAGTCCCTATTTTAAACAAGCAATACATATTTTGATTCTATTTTTTTCAATGCCCCATTTAGTTTTCTATTTTCTTTCTTGTGATATTTACTTAGCTTTGAGAAAAGGAAAATAGGAGTCAAACAATTATTGTTTTACTGGATTTTTTTCCGATTAATTTATCTTTCCTTCATGAATTTACATTATTCCGTTTGGTACATGTTTGTTAATGATACTGTTTCATTGTCTATGATGATTACAATTCAGAGGAAAATGACCAAGACCCTAAAGGATTAATCTGTGTACAAGTAGGAAATTCAGAATGGAGATGGAGGCTTATACCTAGGCGAATACTAATAAATGTAACAACAGCGTCTTTTGAGACAACTCATGGAAAATGGTAGTGGAAGTGCCAAGAGAATAAGAAAAAGTCTATTTCCTGGGGGAATTTCAGCTCAGTCTTCATGATCCATAAAGTCCAGATGATGATCAATTCTGTGAGATACTTCTCTAAATGTAATCTCTGTGAGATGTAGGCCTTCACAGAGCGGAGAGTGGAGGTACATACTTATACTGGGAGAGTTGTTCAGGGGACGAGGAAGCTGACTTTGATCCAAAACTAGGAAGAGAGGGCTCCTCAGTAGGGCTGCTTAAGAGGCCAAACTGACATGGCCCTGCCTACATGTGTTGGAAGCAACAGCGTGAGTGTAATTGGCGTAGTGCTTTGTGAATCACTACAAATCAAAACACTGTAATTCAAGGACTGCTTTGCTTAGAGAACATCCCGTTCTCTTTATTCCCCCCTCACTTAATTTTTCTCCTTATTTCAATGCTTTTCATATTGTTTCTTGTAATTCAACTTCTTAACATCCACAAGCTTGTGTGCATAGGGTTTATATTAGTGATGCCGTTTAACGGTCTTTTTATGGTTACTAGTAAGGTGGATTCTTTTTCTGTCACAGAAGAAAAGGGAATTCAGAAACTGACATAAAACAGTCATTTCACGGCCCTTTACTTAGCAATCAGTCCATTTTTCAGGTCTCTTTCACTGTCAGGTGAAATGTTTAATTGGAAACAAAGCAAATTCATTAAAGAAAAAGAATGAAACTTCTTCTTGCTGGTGTGAGAGAAACAGTTATGCTGGTCCTGAGAGTAATATCTATTTATTAATGGAAACTGAGGCTCAATGTCCTTTACACTCTGGGCTTCATGGTCCAGGTGGGATATTGGAAGCCTTATGCAACAAAATAACCAACAAAGACATATTCTCTTAGACCTGTGTGTCCCACTAAGAGTTTACTTTGGAAGATCTTCAAACAGTTTCAAGACTAGGTTTCCATAAATATCTGGAACAGGATCCCTAGCTCAAGTGCAAGCACTTGTAACAACTGGAACAAGTGTAGGAACTTCTTAAAGCACTCACATTACTCCCAGAGGTCCCTTTAAGACTATAACTAAACTTGGGACTATTGGTGGGACAAAACAGTCTAGGGAAATCCTTCTCACAGGTTCTTATGCCATTCCTTCTATGTTGACTGTGTCAGCCCAGAGTGTAAATGCTCCCCAAAAGAAGAATGTACTTTGGGGCTCCTGGAAGGCAATTCCTATTTTATTCTAGTAACTAGTAAGTAATTTATGTGTATGTAGATTGGGACTGAGGTGGAAAAGTCCTGATCTCCTATTCTCCTACTTTACCACTAAATTAATTACACTGGGCATCAAAATTACTGTGGATGGTTTTGCTCACACATATAAATCTAGAGAATTAAAGTGAGTGCAAACTGTACAGTTAAGTACAAAGAAATCACAAATTAATGATGTGAGCAGTATGGGAGGAGGTTATTCAAGGAATGATTCCTGGAGGAAGACTTCTTGGGGAGGTAGAGTCGTATAGCAGAAAGAGAATTGTATTTGAAGAATGATAACCTGGAGCAGCTAGGTGCTGGGCCTGGAGTAAGGAAGGCTAACCTTTCTGAGTTCATATCTGGGCTCAGACACTTACAAACTGTGTGACCTTGAGTGAATCACTTAACTCAGTTTTCCTCAGTTTCCTCATCTGTAAAATGAGCTGTAGAAGGAAATGGAGAAGCAGTCCAGTATCTTTGCCAAGAAAATCCCAAATGGGGTCATGAAGAGTCAGCCATGACTGAAAAATGATTGAATTCCAACAAGCTCAGTTCAAAGTTACCATGTCGCCTCTGTGACTTTGGGTGAGATGATTTATCTTTATTGACATCAGGTTTGTCATATATAAACTTAGTGGAATGAACTAGATGTTCATTGCTATTCCTTAGAGCTCTTAATCTATGTTACTTTGGTAAATGAGGGCTACAATCTGACTGAGTTGAAAAATAATGATAATAGCTAGCATTTACATAGTACTTATGTGCCAAGTACTGTGCTAAGTGCTTCATCATTATTATCCCCTTCCATACTCATGACAACCCTGGGAAGCAGGTGGTATTGTAATCTCCATTTTACAGGTGAGAAGAACTGAGTCAAACAGATTTAAATGACTTGCCCAGGGTCATACAGCAAGTAAGTATTTGAGACTGGATTCACACTCACATCTTCCTGGCCCAGTGTTCTCTTTTCAGGTGCAGAGATATCTAAAAGAGCTGCCTTGACCTTTGGTTTTAAACATTTGTTTGCACTAAACTATTAAACGCAAATTATTTCTTGCTTGCTTTTAGGTGACATATAAACCCATAATTTCTTTGTCTCAGGTGATCAGCTTTGGAGACTTTTGGATTATTTTCTTTTCTCATTCATTGTGTACCCAGTTCCTAACAAAAGTTTTGACTTATAAATTGTGCCTGATATGCATACTTCAGCTCCAGGCCATCAGTTCCCTAGTAGGAATGAGAGAAAGAACATTTACTTGTTTCTCTCTGTTAAGTCTTGGCTACTATAAACCTCTGCTGTCAGTCTCTGTTGTCTGAGTTAACCCTTCCCATATTTAACAGCAAGCATTTATTAGGCACCAGCAATTAAGTAAGATTGTGCTGACATTCTAGACATGCAAACAGGAGAAATGTCCCTGCCCTCAAGGTGCTTATATACAGGTAGAAGCATGTAACAGATTCATAAACACATAAATATGTTTATAAATACGTAAATAAAAATTCTTAAATGTGGAAATAGCAAACTATTTCGGTATCGTTGCCAAGAAAATCCCAAATGGGGTCACAAAGAGTCAGACAGAAACAAAACACACTGAAAAACTACAGCATGCTGCAAACAAAGGGGAGTTCTGGTGAAAGGGCTCTGAGAAATCTGGGACATTGTTTTCAGCTAAGTTAAGGAGGAAAGATTTCATAAAAGACTTGACACCAGAATTGGACATTGAAGCATGAGAACAAATTCAATGGATGGAGATGAGAAGGATGGGGAAAGTTTCATACATGGGAGATGACATGTTAAGTTTGGAAAACAGCTAGTAGAGTATGACTGGAACATACAGGGCCTGAATTTAGTATGTCAGGAAAGGTCAATCAGAGGACCAATGCAAGAGTCTTGATGCTAGGTTAGAGGCTGGGTGTATATACACATACACATACACATACACATACACATATACATATACATATACATATACATATACATGCGTATGCGTATGCATATGCACATGCACATACACATACACATACATATATATGTTTTCTAGGTAATGAGGAACTACTGAAGACTTACTTTTTTAGATTTCAACATTCATTTCCACAAAATTTTGAGTTCCAATTTTTCTCACCATCTCTCCCCTTCTCCACCCTATAATACCTTGCATTCTGATTACCTCTTCCCTCAGTGTATCCTCCCTTCCATCAGATCCCACCCTTCCCTTATCTCCATCTTCTCTCTTTTCTTGTAGGGCAAGATAAATTTCTATACCCCATTACCTGTATTTCTTATTTCCCAGTTATATGCAATGATAATTCTCAAAATTCATTTCTAATACTTTGAATTCCAATTTCTCTCCTTCTCTCCCTCCCCATCCTCACTGAGAAGGCAAGCAATTCAATATATATATATCCCCCCTTTCCCCCCCCCCTTTTTTCTATTCTCTCATTTGACTTTGTCCTTTCCCAAAAGTGTTTATTTCAAGTCGCTCCCTTCTCCCATTTGCCCTCCCTTCTATCATCCCCCTCACCCCACTCTCTACTTTCCTGTAGTGTAAGATAGATTTTCATACCAAATTTCGTGAGCATGTTATTCCATCCTTAGGACATATGTGAAGTAAATTTCTTTTCCCCTCCCACCTCCTCCCTTTTCTCCTCCATTGGACAAGATATTTCTTATCTCTTTTATGAATGATAGCCTGTCCCATTCCATTTCTCCCTTTCTCCTCCCAGTATTTTCCTCTCTCATCTTTCAATTTTATTTTATTTTTTTATGGATATCATCTCTTCTTATTCAACTCAATCTGTCTATGTGCGTGTGCGTGTGCATGTGCATGTGCATGTGCATGTGTGTGTGTGTGTGTGTGTGTGTGTGCAGTCCCTCCAATTATCCAAATACTGAGAAAAGTCTCAAGAGTTACAAATATTATCTTTTCATGTAGGAATGTAAACCGTTCAGCATTAGAAAGTCCTTTGCGATTTCTCTTTCCTGTTCACCTTTTCATGCTTCTCTTGATTCTTGTGTTTGAAAGTCAAATTTTCTATTCAGTTTCTTTCTAGCTATTTGCAATATTTTCTGCTTGATCTGGAAACTCTGAAATTTTGCCACAATATTCCTAGGATTTTCTCTTTTCAGGTCTCTTTTAGGAGGTGATCAGTGGATTCTTTCTATATTTATTTTGCCCTCTGATTCTAGAATATCAGGACAGTTTTCCTTGATAACTTCATGAAGGATAATGTCTAGGCTCTTTTTTTTTTTGATCATGGCATTCAGGTAGTCCCACAATTTTTAAATTGTCTCTCCTGGATCTGTTTTCCAGATCAGTTGCTTTTCCAATGAGATGTTTCACATTATCTTCTATTTTTTCAATCTTTTCATTTTGTTTTCTAACTTCTTGATTTATCTCATAGTCATTAGCTTCCCTGAACTCCACTCTCTCTTTTAAAGAACTATTTTGTTTAGTGAGCTTTTGAACCTTCTTTTCTATTTGGCTAATTATGCTTTCTAAAGACTCCTTCTCTTCATTGGCCTTTTGGACCTCTTTTTCCAATTGAATTAGCCTATTTTTAAAGGTGTTATTTTCCTCAGCATATTTTTGGTTCTCTTTTAGCAAGCTGCTGACTCTCTTTTCAAGCTCTTCTATGGCCTGGGCCCATTTCCTGTTCATTTTGGAGGTACTAGAGGCAGAATCCTTGACTTCCTCTGACAGTGTGCCTTGTTCTTCCTCATCTGAAAGGATGGGGGGGAGACACCTGTTCACCAAGCAAATAACTTTCTATGGTCTTATTTTTTCCCCTTTGGGGGGCATTTTCCCAGCCATTTATTTGACTTCTGAATACTTCTGAATCCTGGTCCTAATGTTCCTCCTCCCCCCAGTACTGTGATCAAGACTGAGGTTGACATCAGCTGCTCAGTTCCCTCAGAGGCTTTACGCTGAGCTGCCTGGACAATGGACTCAAGCTGTTTTCATGGCCATCATAGCTGCCCACCACCTGCTCCTGCTGCTGCCACCTCTGCTGCCTCCTGGGGCTAGTGCTGGGACCCTGTTCCCCTCTCACCCAGCTAGGAAACCCTCCCACATATAGGGATCTGGGATCCTCCCTGCTTGGAGTTCTGCCACAGAGATCTGTTCAGGTCCTATTCCTCCCAGTGCCATGTGGCCAGGGTTGGGCTCTTCTCTGCTCAGTGACCTGTGGGATAGACCTTTCCTGCTGGCCTTCCAGGTTACCTTTGACTGGAAACCTCTTTTGCCCTGTTGTTCTGTGGCTTCTGCTGCTCTAGAATTTGTTGAGAGTCATTTTTTTTACAGGCATTTTGTGGGCTGTGGAGGAAGCACTAGAGTATATGAGTCTTTCTACTCCTCCATCTTGGCTCCACCCCGCCCTGAAAACTTTTTTAGCAAGTAGATTTGACTAGGCCTTAATAATAACTGTGCACTAATAATAGCTGAAAGTGAGGGAGTTCTTTAAAGTTGGTAATCTGTTTTAATATATATTATCTTATTTGTATCTCATAACAACCCTTTGAGATACATACTATAGACATTATTGCCATGACAGATAAAGAAATTGAAACTTAGTTTAGGTGATTTATTGTCACACATCTTATAAACATAAAAGACAGGATGTGACTTTGCATCTTTTTAACTCTCATCTCTATACCCTATCAATAATATTTCCATTAGGATGGTGATTTTTGTTAAGTGAATGAATGATAGAAGAGTAAAGAGAACAGAAGCAAGAGATTCCATACACTTTTGAAATAGTACCATGAATGTGGAGGCATCATGAAATATTTGGCTTGTCGTGGAGGAAGAATAATAATAAAGAGAAAAGAGGAAAGATGACAGAGAAAATGTAGGGAAATCTTTTAAGATGAGAGATCATGAACATATGCATTAGATCCAGGAACAAGGAAGAACAGGCACACATACTTTAGTTGGCCTAAGACCAACTTTGTCTCCCAGACTTCTTCAAACTATAGATTATCTAACAAAGTATATTGACACTGTAGTAGGTTGTGAGCTGTGTAAGGGCAGATGATGTCTTTTACTTGTTTTTGTTTACCCAGCTCTTAGCAAAATGCCTGACACATAATAAGCACATTTATTGACTGATTGATATGGATAGAAAAAAAGATAAACTGAATAACAAAATTTTATTTAAAAAATAAAACTTATAATACATTTGTTATTAGCTATGTAATTTTAGGCAAGTCACTTAACTTCTCCATGCTCCTAGCAAATTTGTAAGTTACAGAAAATTTTCTGATGGTTAATGGAGTTTCCCCATTCTTACAAAGATCAAAGTACAGGTGTGGACCAAAAAACCATGACAAAAAGTCAAACACAATAACAAGGAGATCAAAAAAACCTAAAAGCTACCTTAGTCAGAAAAAAAAAAATGACTTCATTGCCTAGAGGAGAAATATGGCAGTCAATGGCAACAACTATTCAATATAAAATAATTTGTAACACCTTATGGAGGATGATGAAAGATTTTGTACACTATTATCTCATAAAACATATTCACTCATGGTAAAGTCAGTTTAAAGAATGGCTAGCAAGTTTCTCAAATAAGCAAAGATTATCTAAGGCAATATAAGGGTGAAAATGCGAGGAAATCATAAAAAAAAGGAAAATGGAAAAGATCTGCAAAGATATTTTGATAGTATAGGTCACTATAAGACATATTTTCTTCCTCTTTAGCTTTGATTTTGTTTAAATATTTGTTTAAATCTTCATTACTTTCTCTTTCATCCACTCTAATTTTCAGGGAGCCTAATTCTTGGATGAGATTTACCATATTTATTCTAAGCTATGAATTCTTTTTGCCTTTCTTTCCTCTCTAGCCATCATTTCATTTAACACTGTATTTTGTATTTCTTGCTTCCTTTTTTTCCCCAGAGTGCTCTTATACTACTAGTGGATAAAATTTCCTTTTCTCTGAGTCACAAATTGAGCTTGTTAGTAGCAAAAAAGCATGAGTTACCTTTTAGATGATGCTTTAGCTTTGCCAACAATTTTATCCATGTTAGTTTATGTAGAACTCACAATAATGATTTAAAGTAGGCTCTATTATTATTTCCATTCTACAAATGAGAAAATTGAGACTAGGAGAGGTGACTTGCCTAAGGTCGCATAGTCAATAAGTAAAGAAGGAAAGATTTCAACTCCAAACCCATCGCTATTCACTATACCATGTAGGAGCCTCTTGGTAGTCTCATGGAGTTACTCTCTTCTGGTTATTTCTTTCAATCAATAATATTTCCTCATATATCTAGACATGGTATGAAAAGTCACTACTTAGCTCTGGATACGTTGTCTACAACTAGCTCTTAATTTCTTCAAGATTTCCTGGAATGTGGTTCTGTGTCCAGGTGACTTACTTTAGGCTTGAACCCTTCTCTGTCTACTGTTCCTCATATAGTCCTAAATCTAGAGTTGGTTTCATCACTTGCTTTGAATTTACTAGTCCCCAACTAGCCATTCACTGGTAGAAACCTGGTAATAGGTCTTTTGTAAGATCCCACATCATGCATTAGCCTTTTCTTCTGCCTGCACTCATTCTGGGGATCTGGAATGAATTATATGAGCACTGGACCATCTACGCTCTTGCCTGGCCTTGTCATCAGCTGTAACTTCACTGAGATTTCCTAGACACTACAGTACCTAAGCATTGGTCTAACCCTCTGTCCTGTTGTGAGTCCAGGTGGTTTGCATGATTTGCCTTCTATCTAGCATGGCTTGGCTGTACTCAGACCCTCTGCAGTATTCTGGAAGACTTTTTTCTTGGACAAGAAGATAGAAACTTTTTTGTTTTTTCTTTTCTTTTCTTTTTAGTTTCCTATAATTTTTTTCTTCTGGTGCATTTTCAAAACTTTACTTGAGGGGAAGGTGGGGGGACGTTCTAGCATGCTGTGAACTTCTCATACTTCCAAAGATTTTTCTTTCATTTTTGCCCCCAAAGACAATAGTCACTTCACTTGGACTCAAATATTATAATTTTGATTGTGGTTATAGGAAAGATAGAAAAGACATTTAAGATAACAAAATTTATAAACGTTTATTAAGTACCTACTATGTTTCAAAAACTCTGCTAAGTGCTGGGGATTCAAAAGGAAGAAAAGACAATTCTTTCAAGTGAAGAACTTATCATCTAATGGGGGAAATAGCAGCTGGCAAATATATGCAAGGTAAACTATTTACAGAATAAAGAGGAAATAATTAACCAAGGAATATACATAGGTGACACTTTTGTAGAAGGAGCATTGTCATGCGGTTGTTGAAGGATTCAGTTTCAAGCTATCTGAAGGGGAATGAATAATCAGTGATGTAGCAAGGATGTAAAGGAAGGGTGGGGAATAGATCTTATTAGTATAGACAAAAAGTCAATGGGTGAATTGGTTTTGAGATTGAATTCTGAGGGAGGAAACGTTTCTGAATGCATTGCCTCATCCCTCTGCCTACTAAAGAAATTTAGCTCAAAGTCTTGATCTTTCAAAGGAAGCATAGATTCATCACTTCATTGTCTCCTTTCTAGCCAGTGAGAGGAGGAAAAGAAGGAAAAGAAGGAAGCATTATGTCTCTCCCACGTTTCCAGTCAAAATCATTTGGCATGCTTTTGCCACATTGACTATTCCTTTCAGTACCAATGACATTTCAATCATTTAAAAAGATGGTGGCTATTAAAGTCCCTACTGATGCTATTTCATTATGATGGCATGAGACAAGATTGGGAATAGATTTTGCCCTTAAATAGAAAGGAAAAATGAATTTCCTCTAGTAAAAATTGAAGTGAAGTAGGAGATCAAGTCCTGGATCCCTGAGAGAGAGAAAAAGCACCGATCAAAACTGTCTCCTAGATTAGGGAGAAACCATGATGGTTGAATATGTATCATTGGTATTATTCCTTTGACTGATATTGTTATTACCCTAGAGCATTTCTGTTGTGTGTGTGATTATATTTCAGGTTGGTTGGTTGTTGCTCTTCGTTCTCGAAGAGGACCAAAATGAAATCACCAGGATAAAATGATGTGTCTGATGTGGCTGATCAGACCAATACGAGCTTGCAATTCTCTACCACCGATTGGGTGCAGATAATCCATGTGAATGTTTGGGGTGGTTACTCCAAGTTTGTGCACCCGCGGTTTCATTTGTGCTGTTTCAATTCTGCTTTGCTCATAGAGCACAGCACTTTTTCTGATGGGGGCATACCATGCTGAGTGGTCTGGGGCCAGTGTGTCCTATGTCACACAATCAAATCCAACATTCTTGAGAGAGACCTTGTGAGTGTCCTTGTATCACTTCTTCTGACTACTGTGTGGTCACCTGCCCCATGTGAGTTCTCCATAAAATAATGGTCATGACAAGTGCACATTTTGCATTTGAACAGCATGGCCAGTCCATTGGAGTTGCACTCTCTGAAGCATAATTTGAATGCTTGGCAGTTTAGTTTAAGAAAGGACTTCAGTGTCTGGTATCTTAACCTGCTAGGTGATCCTCAGAATCTTCCTTAAATAGTTCAAATGGAAGTGATTCCGTTTCCTGGCATGGAGCTGGTAGACTGTCCATGTTTCATAGGCATGCAACAATGAGGTCAGCACAACAGCTCTATAGACCTTCAGTTTGGTAGTCAGTCTAACACCTGTTCTTCTCAAACTTTTCTTCAGAGTGTCCTAAACACTGAGCTAGCTCTGGCAATGCGTGTGTCAACCTCATTGTCAATGTGTACATCCCTGGATGGTACACTACCAACCTAAGTGAACTTATCCAAGGCATTCAAGGCTTCTCCATTTGTTGTAACTGATGGTTCCATGTATGAATGCTGTGGTAGTGGCTGATGGAACACCTGTGTTTTCTGGGTGTTAATTATTAGGCCAAAATCAGCACAGGCAGCAGAGAATTTATCCATACTTTGTTGCATTTCAGCTTCAGAGGCTGTATTGAGTACACAATCATCTGCAAATAAAAAATCATGCACCGACACTCCCTCCACTTTTGTCTTCGCTTGTAGCTTTTTCAAATTTAAGAACTTACCATATTTCAGGTAAGGCCTAAGCTAAGTATCTTTTACAGATGGTTGACTATTTTTAGAAATGAACAATTCAGTTCCATACCCACCTTACGTGTGTGTGTGTGTGTGTGTGTGTGTATGTGGGTGAGAGAGAGACAGAGACAGAGAGACAGACAGACAGAGACAGAGACAGACAGAAACAGAGACATAGAGTATACATACATACATATCCATATACATAAACATTGAAGTCTAGGTCCTTTGAATCCAAGTCTAGCGTTCTTCAGTTGCAACATGAAGCCTTCTCCAGTTAATGAACCAAAACTGATACCCAATGTAGGTCAAGTAATAATTATAGGATTAGTAGAGCTAGAGATAGTAACATTAGGTAGATATGGAGATAGAGATGATATAATTAGACACAGAAAGATGGAGTTAAAGTTAGAATTTGAGACAGAGTAGAAAGTTAGAATGATATATTTATGTTTAGATGCTATACACTCACCTATTCTTTGTTTTTTGGATGTTCATATAACATTCATCATTTTCAATTATACCCGATTTAGTTGTATCAAATGCAAGAGGGATTAAATATATTTTAAAGAATTATAAAGAGGTTAAATAATTCACCTTTATCATATAATGAATGAAAAGTAGACCTGACCTATACAGGGGGAAATTCTCAATATTCATCTCCATCCTTACTGGCCCTATGGCCTCTTATCGTTCAACTTTTCAAGTATTGATAGATTAAATTTATAAAATGTTTTGTTTTTACAAAATCATTCAACTAACATTTGTTGAGAACTTAATATGTGTCAGGCACCGTGTTTATTATGTACTTTACCTCATTTGATCCTTATAACCATCTCATGAGGGAAAGTAGTATAAGTTTTATTATTCTCTATTTTTTAGGTGATGAAACTGAAACTGAGGGCATTAATATGCTTGGCAAGCTAGTACATGGAAGAGTCAGGATCTGTTGATTGCTGAATCTAAGTTCTTTCTGTTAGGCCTTTCTGTCAATCTTCAAAATGTATAATCATGAAAAGAAACTGATGGAGGTCAATGTGACCATCTACTTCCAGCCTATTAATTGATTCCAGGACAACCATACTGTGAAATTAACGCCTTCCAAGTCCATACCTAAGAAATTAGATTTTAGGAGGCATCCTTTCATAGAAAAGAAATGAAAAATCCAGGACAAAAGTTGCTGTTTCATCATTTTCAGATTATAGATGTAGTCTAGACGCTAGTCCTGGCTATTTGATGCTTTGCCTCAAGTTTTGTCCAATTTTCCTGTCACTTCTAAGTTACACTGAATGATTCTTTACTGCTGAATGACAATTACAGTAAATGGAAACAGCCTGAACCACACGATAATTGGATGTGAATAAATACACCATTTACTCTGATCGCTTATATGTGCCTGTGTGTATATTTTAATGTCTTCAGAATGGAAGAAGTATATTAAACAAGTGTGATTGTGCAGATGAAGTTCCATAAAAAGACCTGGAGTGGTTATTGCTCAATCCTGGGGGAGAATTCTTTAATACAGCTTTAAAATGGCATACGTTAACGTGGGTCATTAGGATTCGTCTTTGTTTTAGCTGTCATGTCCTATTTATAGACTTACATTTTCATTTTGCTCTTAACTGTGGTAATAAAATTATCCATAATTCTGAGGGACTCATGCCACCTTTAATTGGACAACTATAATTTTATTTAGAGATTTTTGTTTGTTTTGTTTAAGTTATTCGAGCTCTGCATTTTAGTTTGATGTACGATGAAGTTGGTTAGATTTTAGACTTTTTGAGGGATTTGGGGTTTTGGTTTGGTTCGTTTTTTGGTCATGGTCTAAAACAGATGCCCTAATTATACAGTAGCATGGCACAATGGAAAGGATGTTGGATTTGGGTTCAGATACCAGCACTGTCACTTACTACTTATATGACATTGGGTAACCCATTTAGTTTCCATCGTCCTCATTCATTTTTCTTATTTTGTAAAATGAGGGGTTTGGATTCAGTGATTCCAAGGATACCATCCAATTCTAAATATATGGCACTATGGATTGCCATTTGTTGGTGGCAGTTGGGTAGTACCAAGAATCAGTTTTACAAAGAGGGATTAACCTTTGCCAGAAGCTATATCTGAATGTTCAGTCTCTGCTGTTGGAATCAGTCAGGTCCAAACTAATTCACAGATTTTTAATGGTATTTAATTTTTAATTCATTTCAAATATTTAAGAATCAACTATCTATGCTAGGTCCAGGCCTATCATTTCTTCAGTGTAGCAAACTTTGAAGCAAAAATGAACAAAAAACAAAACACTAAAAACAAACCACACAGATATGTATATACATATATGTATACAGACATAAAAGAGTGTATATATTTACGTGTGTGTACACACACACACACGCACACACACACAAACTCATTCACATAATATTATTCTAGGTGCCCAAAATAGAATGAAACAAAACTGTCTCCCTTCAAGGATCTTACATTTTCTTACAACCTCTGCCTTTCCTTAAACACAGTGGAGATTGTTGAAGAACAAAGATGAATTTTTTCATGAACATTACTTTAAAGAATTACAAATGAATGATAGTAAAATATTGAAGGAATTTCAAACTCTCTGACCACTTAGAGCAGAGACTATGCCCAGAAAGTATTGACACTTTTGATTCTAGAATTTTAGCCCTAGGCCCCCCCATTGTCCTGAGGAGTCAGAGTTTCAACTAATTCTCTATTTCACCATTGATTCTTGGCTGTACTACTATGCTGTTGGGAGAAGAAACCAATTTTTCTCTTATATTGTTTCAATTTTTACATGTGATAAGGAATTATAGAATGAAAATCTATGATAAAGGTAAATACACACACACACCCATGCGCACACACACACACCCATGCGCACACACACACACACAAACACACACACACACACACACACACACATACCCTTAGTCCAACTCCCTCATTTTACAGGTGAGGAGCTAAAGATCTGAGGCTTGAGTGAATTTGCTCAAGTACATAATTGGAGTAAATGGCAAAGCACAGATTAGAACGTGAGAGTTCATAACTCCAATACTATAGTGGTATAATGGATAGAAAGCTAGCCTTGGAGGCACTAAGACCTAAGTTCAAGTCTTGCCTCTGATTCTCAATATAGTGACTTAGTTACTTAACCTCTCCATTCCCAAGGCCATTCTCTAATACTATTAAGTTGCAAAAAAGGTGCCACTCTGTATTGATCGATGCAAGATATTATTAGATGTGTTGGAAAGACTCTTTGATTAGTAGTGGAGGCATTCAAAAAGGCTTTCAAGAATCAAATATTGCAATTTTTTCTGCTTTATTTGCTGGTAGAGAGTCATCTACATTCATCGTATAAGGTAAAAATCATAGAGTTCCCAACCTTGGGAGTTTAGAATAGCTAGAACAGTAATCTTCAAGGATCAAGGAGTCAGAGTTCAGGCTGGGTTTCTTTTCCAGTGAAGCAAGGAGTAATTGCCTGAGGGTGTTCTCTGGAATTCTAGGCCTGGAGAATTAATCTAGCTAGAACTTGGGACCAGTGCAGTGTAGGAAATGAACTGAAGTTCAAACTTACTCTCCTCAGAGACTGAGGTGGAATGGGGACAGTATTCCCCAGAGTTGTTGCAGGACATGTTTGTATTTTGTTCTAGATATTTCTTTGAAACAAGTATTCTTGTGCAAAAACCACTTAAGTTGATTTAATGAAATTGGGATTGCTATTTACCAGCCCTGAGTAAACAGGAAAACACATCCAACTGCAGTTTGAACTGATGGCAGAGAAAGCTCACAAACTTTTCAAGATACCTTGAAATTATAAGGGAGTGATGTAACAAGGCTGGACCTGAGAGAGTGGAGTTTGATACATACAAACAATTGACTATGTCTAGGATCTGTGATGTGATGAATGCTTCCTTTATCTACCCAGATCATAGCCTTTCTATGACTTATTACATGATCTTCAACAGTTTCCATAATTGAAAAATTCCTTAATAACTTACAATGTTAGGGGAAAGTGAAGAAGGCCCACAATACATTGAGTGTATCCCTTGTGGTAAACTCATGGGGGAAAATGGTACCACACTGTTTTTGTTTCCTTGTTTCAGATCATACTAATAATGACAATAGAAATTATAAATTGTCTCTTGAGGAGAATTTTTTAAGAGACTACAATACTAAATTATGTTAAAAACACTAAAAAGGTAGGAACAAATCGACCTTTGTTTAATAAAATAATTAGTATCTATCTAAAACCAAGAGCCAACCTCATAGGTGAGGAAGATAAACTAAGATTCCATTCATTAAGATTAGGATGTCCAGTAAAGGGAGAAGCTAAGACTAGATGATCTCTTATGTTCCCCATAGCTCTAACCATCTGTAATTCTATACTCTATACAAATTTGAGTTTTTGTTGTTCTCCCAACAGGTTAAGATCATTGTAATTTCTTTCCCTTTTGTATTTGTTACTCCCTCCACCTAGAATCCCTTCCTCTTTCAAGATCGCATTCCTGCTATCACAAGTCCTACTCGTTCAGTAGTTCTTTTTTTGTTAATTTTTAGTTAATTTATTGGCTTTCAGTTTTCAGCAATTACTTTGATAAGTTTTACATTCCCTCCTTCCCCAAGAGAGCATGGAATCTTATGTGGTTTCTGCTCATTGGTGGTTGTTGACCTTTGTTCTCAAAGAGGACCAAAATGACATCACCATGAAGAGGTCAAGTTTCAGTGCATCCGACTGTGGCTGATCAGATCAATATGAGCTTGGAATGGTCTACCACAGATTAGGCACAGATAGTCCATGTGAACATTTGGAATGGATACCCCAAATTTGTTCATCGTATGTTTCCTTTGTGCTGTTTCAATTGGGCTTGCTCATAGAGCACAGCACCCCTTCTGAAGTAGGCATGCCTTGCTGAGTGGTCCTGTGCCAATGTCTCCCACATCACACAAACAAACCCAAAGTTCTTAAGAAAGACCTTGAGAGTATCCTTGTGTCACTTCTTCTGACCACCATGTGATCATCTGCCCCATGTGAGTTCTCCATAATACAGTCTTTTTGGCAAGTGTACATTTTGCATTTGAACAGCGTGACCAGCCCATCACATGCTGATGCATAGTTTGAATGCTTGGCAGTTTAGTTCAAGCAAGGACTTCAGTGTCTGGTACCTTATCCTGCCAGTTGATCTTCAGAAACTTCCTAAGACAGTTCAAATGAAAGTGATTCAGTTTCCTGGCATGGAGCTGATAAACCATTCCTGTTCTACTGATACATTCTTATCAAACACATTTTCACATTAGTCGTGTCAGAAGAATTAAAACAAATGGGAGAAATCATGAGAAAAAACAAAACAAAACTTAGCAAAAGAGAAAATACTCTGCTTCACTCTGTATTCTGATTCTATCATTCTTTCTCTGGATATGGAAGACATTTTGCATCAAGAGTCCTTTGGAAATGCCTGCTCCCTGCCTAAAGGCTCTCTTCTGGATCCTCCTCACTTAGGAGTGATTATCAATGATAACTGTTGCTGTTTCCCTCCCAACCTGATGTAGTTCTTTTTCTTTGCCTCATTAAGCTGGCCATGCCCTGGCTACCTCTTAAACAGGCCTATTCAATGTGTGGGCATTACCCACACTAAGTGAGTACTTGCATAGACCTTGGGTTGTTTCCAGTCATCCTGATGAATATCTGGTCACTGGCTTCAGATGGCTCTGGAGGAGTAGTGAAAAGTGAGGCTGATGACCTTGCACAGCCCTCTCTCACTCAAAATAAGGTCAAATGCAAGCCATGTCATCATTTCTCTGATGGCATAGTCTTCTTTGGCAACGAAGGGCAAGCACAAGGATGCATTGCTCTGAAGGGCTAAGTCTATCAGAAGCAGTCTTGGAACACTGTGGCTCTTACTGTGTATAATGTTTACTTTCTGTTCTTTTCACTCAGTGTCAGTTCATATAGGTCTTTCCAGGTTTTTCTGAAGTTCGCCTGTTCATTCTTATTTCATATGTCTCCCTTATACTGGGAATAAGAAATATGTCATTTCTTATAGCACAATAGTATTCCATTGCATTCATGAACCACAACTTGTTCAGTCATTCCCCAGTTGATGGATATCCCCTCAATTTACAGTTCTTGACCACCACAAAAAGAGCTGCTGCAAATATTTTTCTACATGTTGATCCTTTTCCCATTTTTATGATCTCTTTGAGATATAGCCATAAAAGCAATGTTGCTGGGTCAAAGAATATGTAAATTTTTTCAGCTCATTAGATATAGTTCCAAATTGCTCTCCAGAATGGTTAGATCAGCTCACAGTTCCAGCCATAATGAATTAGTGTTTCAACTCACCCACATCTTTTCTAACATGTATTGTTTTCCTGTTTTGTCATGTTAGCCAGTCTGATATGCATGATGTGGTACCTCAGAGTTCTTTTGATTTCTATCTCTCTAATCAATAACGATTTAGAATATATTTTCATATGACTGTAGATAGCTTTAATTTCTTCCTCTGAAAACTAACTCTTTCTATCCCTTGGCCATGTATCAATTGGGGAATAACTTGTATTCTTGAAATTTGACTCAGTTCTCTATATATATATTAGAAATGAGGCCTTTATCACAGATACTAGTTGTAAAAATTCTTTCCCAGTCTTCTGCTTTCCTCCTAATCTTGGTTGCATTGGCTTTGCTTGTGTAAAAACTTTTCAATTTAATGTAATCAAAATTATCCATTTTGTACTTCATAATGTTCTCTGTCTCCTGTTTGGTCATAAATTTCTCCATTCTCCATAAATATGACAAATAAACTGTTTCTTGCTTCCCTAATTTGTTTATAGTATCAGTCTTTATACCTAGATTGTGTACCCATTTGGATTTTATTCTCGTATATGATGTCAGGCATTGGTCTATGCCCAGTTTCTGCCACACTGTTTTCCAGTTTTCCCAGCAGGTTTTGTCAAACAATGAGTTCCCATCCCAGAAACTGGGGTCCTTAGGTTTATCAAACATTAGACTGCTATAATCATTGACTACTGTGTGTTGTGTACCTAACCTATTCTACTGATCTATCCTTCTATTACTTAGTCAGTACCAAGTGGTTTTGATGATTGCTGCTTTATAGTACAATTTGAGATCTGTTATGACTAGGCTAAGTTCCCTAGCATTTCTTTTCATTAATTCTCTAAGTATTGTAGAACTTTTGTTCTTCCAGATGAATTTTGATATTATTTTTTCTAGCTCTATAAAGTAACTATTTGGTAGTTTTATTGGTATGGCACTGAGTAAGTAAATTAATTTATTTAGAAATGTCATTTTTAGTACATTAGCTGAGCTTACTCATGAGCAATTGATGTTTTTCCAATTATTTATATCTAACTTTATTTGCGCAAGAATTGTTTTGTAATTGTGTTCGTATAGTCCCTGCATTTGTTTTGACAGGTAGACTCCCAAATATTTTATAGTATCTACGGTAACTTTAAGTGGGATTTCTCTTTCTATCTCTTGCTGTGGGACTTTGTTAATAATATAGAGAAATGCAGATGGTTTTAGGTAGATATTGCTTATTTTTTCTTTTACGAAGGCCCCATTTATTCCTATGCTCTACAATATTTTCGATAGGAATGAGCGTCGCATTTTGTCAAAAGCTTTTTCTGCATTTATTGAGGTAATCATATGGTTTCTGTTAGTTTTGTTGTTGATATGATCAATTATTATGATAGTTTTCCTAATATTGAACTAACCCTGTATTCCTAGTATAAATTCCCCCTGATGAAATGTATTATTCTGGTGATAAGTTGCTGTAATGCTTTTTGCTAATAGTCTATTTAAAATGTTTGCTTCTATATTCATTAGAGAAATATATATATTATATAATTTTCTTTCTCTGTTTTGACTCTTCCTGGCTTAGGTATCAGCACCATATTTATATCACAAAAAGAATTTGGTAGGACTCCTTCTTTGTAGTCTGTATAGTATTGGAAGAAACTATTCTTAAATTGTTTGACAGAATTTGCTTGTAAATCTGACCCTGGAAATTTTTCCTAGGAAGTTCATTAATAGCTTCTTCAATTTCTTTTTCTTCTGACATGGTGATATTTAAGTGTTTTACTTTATCTTCTCTTAAGCTGAGCAACTTATATTATTGGAAATATTCATCCATTTCAAATGGATTGTCAAATTTATCAGCATACCGTAGGGAAAAGTCAAATTTATCAGCATACCATAGGGAAAAGTAATTTCTAATTACTGTTTTAATTTCTTCTTCATTGGAGGTGAGGTTGCCCATTTCATTTTTGATACTGGTAATTTGGTTTTCTTATCTATTTTAAATCAAATTAATTGATCAAAGGTTTATCAATTTTATTTTTTCATATTGTTTGACAGTTTTTTTAATTTCAATTTTTAAAATCTCTTCAGTATTTCTAATTCGGTATTTAATTGGGGATTTTCAATTTGTTCATTTTCTTACTTTTTCAGTTGTGTGCCTAATTCATTGATCTTTTCTTTCTCTATTTTATTCATGTAAGCATTCAGAGATATAAAACTTCCCCTAAGAACTGCTTTTGCTGCATCACATAAGTTTTGGAAGGTTGTCTCATTATTATCTTTCTCTTGAATGAAGTTATTGATTGTTTCTATGATGTGTTGTTTGATCATTCTATTCATCTCTCTAACTTCTTATTTATTTTTAGGTTAGATTTATCAGCTTCAGAAAGGAGGAGGTTGAGGTCCCCTATTAGTACAGTTTTACTGTCTATTTCTTCCTGTAATTCCCTTAACTTCTCCTCTAAGAATTTGGATGCTATACCACTTGGTGCATATAAATTATATTATTTCATTGTCTATGGTGCCTTTTACTAAGATATAGCTTCCTTCCTTATCTCTTTTCATTAGATCTATTTTTGCTTTTGCTTTGTCTGAGATCAGGATTGCTGCCCCTGCTTTTTTATATCAGCTGAAGCTTAATATATTTTACTCTAACCTTTTACCTTTATCCTGTGTGTATCCCCTCTTTCAAGTGTGTTTCTTATAAACAATAAATTGCAGGATTATAGTTTTTAATCCACTCTGTTATCCACCTCTGTTTTATGGGAGACTTCATCATTCACATTCACAGTTATGATCACTATCTGTGTCTTTCTCTCCATCCTATTCCCCCTACTCCCATTTATACCTTTATTTCTCCCTTCTCCCTTCCCCTACTCAAAAGTTTTACTTTTGACCACATCCTCCTTCAATCTTCCCTTCCTTCTATCAGCCGCCTCCCTTTTCTTTCCCTTTTCCCTTACTACTTCTTCCCTCCCTTCTAACTACTCCCTCACATTTCTTTTCCCCTTCCCCTTCTATTGCCTGTAGGGCAAGTTAGATTTCTATACTTAACTGATTATATTGTTCCCTCCTTGAACCAAATCAAATGGGAGTAAATCTCAAACAGTGCTCCTCTCCCTTCCCTCTTTTCCTCTACTATAATATCTTTTTGTGCTTCTTCCTGTGATGTATTTTACCTTTTTCTACCTCCTTTTTTCTTCTGCCATTACAATCCCTTCTCACCCTTAAATGACATTTTTTATCATCACATCAGTTAATTTATGCCCATTCCCTCTATGTATATCCCTTGTAAATGTTATAATAAATATGCAGTTCTCAATATTTAACAAGTATCATCCCCCATTATAGGAATGTAAATAGTTTGCCCATTTTGAATAACAAGTTGTTTGTTTTCTCCCCCTTTTACATTTTTATGTCTCTCTTGAGACTTTGAAGATCAATTTTTATATTGAGTTCTGGCCTTTTCATCAGGAAACTCTGGAAATCCCCTATTTCATTGAATATCCATCTCCTAACCTGAAATATTATGCTCATCTTTGCTGGATAATTGATCTTTTGTTGTAGTCCCAGCTCCTTTGCCTTATGCAATATCATATTTGAATCCCTCCAATCTTTTAATGTAGAAGCTGCAAGGTCCTGTGTGATCCTGACTGTAGTTCCTCAGTATTTGAATTTTTTCTGGCTCTTTGTAGCATTTTTTCCTTAACTTGATAGTTCTGGAATTTGGCAATGATATTCATTGGCATTTCCAATTTGGGATCTCTTTCAGGAGGTGATTAGTGGAGTCTTTTGATGACTATTTTGCCCTCTAGATCTAGAACCTAAATTCCTTGGAAGATATTGTTCAGGCTCTTTTTTCATCATGGCTTTCTGGTAGACCAATAATTATCAGATTTTTCTCTCTTGGATTTATTTTACAGATCAGTTGTTTTTCCAATAAAATATTTTATATATTTTTTATATTTTTTCATTCTTTTTGTTTGACTGATTCTTGTTGTCTCATAGAGTCATTCGCTTCTACTTTTTAACAAAATGTTTTCTTCAGTTAGCTTTTGTACTTTCTTTTCCATTTGTCCTATTTTCCCAGTTATGTTTTTTACCTCCTTTTCCATTTGGCCAGTTTTCCTTTTTAAGGAGCTGTTCTCTTCACTGAATTCTTTTTTCATTTTGTCAATTGAGGTTTTAAAATCATTGATCAGTTTTTCTTCTACCTCTCTAATGTGACTTTTAAAATCCTTCTTGAGGTCTTCCAATAATGCTTTTTCAACTTGAGACTGGTTTATTTTTCCTTTTGAAGTTTCAGTTGTGTGTATATTGGCAATTCTATCCTCTTCTGAATTTGTATTTTGTTCTTCCTTTCCTGTTGTAAGATTCTATGTTCCTTGCTTTTCTTCTTGCAAAATGATTGCCTCTTTCCTGGCTGTTAAAGTGGATATCTGTTTCTGGGGGCACAGGGGGCTCTGTCCCATGGTTCTTCTACTTAGAACTTGAGACATTTTGTATTGTGGTCTCTGGTTCTTTCAGCTTGAAGCTAGAATGTTGCAGCTTACCTGGTGCTGATCTGGCTGGTGTGCCAAAGCAGAGGCCAGATGAAGTTTTTCTGAGTTTCCTGCAGTTACCCTGGAGCAATTACATGAGGTGTGGGCAAGGGTGGTCTGGCCACAGGGGGTCTCTTCTCCTGAGCTACAGTACAGGCAGGTTCAGCTACTGGTGAACCCCCATCTGCACTGGTGTCTGCCCAATTTCCCTGGCTGTACTAAGCACCCCTAGGATCCTAGTGTTTGTGCTTATGGACTCCACCCCCCAGGGCTCAGGATCTCCTACTGGTCAGCTGAGGTGGCCTTGATGAGATGTGTCCTGTCCTTCACTGGTTCCCTTAAACCACAGCAAGAGGGACTATTCTCATCAATCTCCCTGGCCTCCTGAGATGAAAGACCACTCTACCCCTTCTGCTGGCTCCACTATTCTAGGATTTTTCCTGGGGAAACATTCTCTGGGTTTTTCAAGGTCAGCATAGGGAAGGTGAGAGCACTTACAGTTTACTCTGTTATCTTGGCTCCCAGAAGTTCAAGTAGGTGACTTTCAAACATATAGTCTGTTGGTTGATCGCCTCAGGAGTAGCTGTGGCTGCTACTGGGGGCCCTGCATTTTTCTCTTACATAGTTCTCCTGGACTCTTATCCTGTGCTGCGAGATTTCAGAATCCACACCGCCATTTCTGAGTCAGTCCACCTGGAGCTATTCCCACTCTGCTATGGCTTAGTTTGTGCTAGTGCAGCCTCTGCATTCTGTGCTCCTCCAGTTCTCTGTACCAGATCCTTCCCATTGACCTTCTGGGTTGTCCTGGGTCAGAAATCTACCAAATTCTGTCTCCTAGTGGATTATGCCACTGTAAGTCTTGTTCAGATTCACTTTTAAGATGTATCTAAAGGAGTTTGTAGAACTCAGGTGAGTCCCTGCTTTCACTGCACCATCTTGGCCCTGTCCCCACTAATCCTTAAAAAGCCAACTTTGATCACAACTTTATCTTTCACTGGTTATGACACTTGTATCTACATTACATATACTAGCATTTTGAGCACATTCGGTTTATTCAATTCACAATTCACTAATTAGTCTGTATTAAATAGTTCTCTCTGTCTGTATCTTATCTGCTCAACAAGATTGTAAAGTAGATACCATATACTTGGAAAGTAGATGTTATAACGTTTGTCTTTTATATCATAAGCCCTTTATGAATATTTGTGAGAATTACGTAAAATTCACTTTACTTGTAGTTACACATGCTCATTCTCCTAGCTTGTCTACTTTTTTGGAGGGCACGATCACACTTCCACTTCTCAAATTTATAATATTGGAGGGATCTTCAACTCTTTGCTCTCATCCACTCCACAATCTGTTTCTAGGTTCTCTAAGTTTTTCAACAATTTCTTCAAATCTATCTTCCTTTTTCTATTCATGCCAAAACCATATCAGTCAAGGCTCTTATCACCTCTTGTCTGTAGTATTTCAATAGCCTTCTAATTAAATTCCTTTTATCCTTTCTCTTCCCACACTAATCAATGTCCCTCGCAGCTAGTAAATTAAAATTCTTAACCGTCATTATCTGACCTTGCTCAATAAGCTTGTGTTGTTGGTGCCCTTTATCCTTGAAGAAAAAGCACAACTCCTCCCTTTAAGCTTTGGCAATCTCACTCCAGTCTATGTTTCTCCCCGTAATGGTGCATTATCTCCCCATAAGCATGGTATGATCTAGCCAGGTTGGCCCACATTCTCTTTCCTGTGTTTCTTACTACAACTCCAATATTTTTTCCTCATCTCTGCCTCTCTGAATCACTATGCTCAGCTCAAGTGCCACCTTCTTTCAAAGATGAATTTTCTGATTTCCTCCAAATTACCATGTATTTATTTGTATATATTCTACATGAACATGTTGTTCCCCAAAATAGCATGTATGTTCCATGAGGGCAAGCCCTAGGATGGTGTTTGATACAGAGTAAGTGCTTAATAAATTCTTAATGATTAACTGGTTAATTATGAATCCAATAGTTGGTTCTTGGAGCAGACTTAAAAATTGTTCAATCCAAGTATAGATTAAATCTATTAATGTGGAGATTCATGGTTTAAACAAATAAACAAAACTTCTTGTGTGTGTGTGTGTGTGTGTGTGTGTGTGTGTGTGTGTGCGCGCGCCTTCTGCTAGGTTTGTAAAAATGCTCTCTTTGTTTTTGGTGTTCAAATTCAGGTTTTAAAAGTTTAAAAATATATAAATGTCTTCACGTAAATTTCTTCTTTCCGTGTTATTCAAGCAGGTTGACAGATATGTGGTTTGGGACTATATCAAATAATCCATGAATCTTTGTTCCTTTGAGCTCAGCATAGCCAAAACACAATAATGAATTTGCTGATTGTTTCCACTCTTTGGGGTAGTCAAACATAAAGGATGGCAGCTGTTTGACTAATGGTCCCAGTCAGATTGAGGGTGCTGCATTCTCTAAGTCTTGAAAATGACAGCTTTTATTCCTAAGGTCGTCCTTTCCCAGGTTAAGATTCCTTGGGTCTAGATTAACTGTGACTTCCTCAGCTTCAGCAAGCCATGATCCAGCCAGCATGCCTCAGTTTTCTGCAGTAAGGAGCAAACAGGGATTTGAATGGAACTGAAGGAAAGAGAGAATGTGCTGAAAATGTGATGTCAGTACTGCAGAGTTGTGGTGGGAAGAGGGAGAAAATGAGTCAATGCCAGGTAGTGGTAAGAATACTGGATTTGGAATCAAAAGACCTGAATTTGGATTTTACTGGTTACTGCCTTTATAGCCTTAGGCAGAAATAGAAACACAGAGAGATTGATAGATCAATAGATACCCCTGAAAACTCTAGTGAAGAGTCCATGTTGGCAAAGCTTTCCTCCAGTAAATGCAGGGATGTATATGCAGAGGAAGCTATACCAACATTGCTTTGAGTACCATTTTCAAAACAAGCCATTTTTACCTCTTTAGCATGCATAATTCTCATCTCCTTTATACATTCCTTGAAGACCAGAATGGAATCTTTCTCATCTTCATATCACCATCATCTAATGCACTGTCTTATGATATACTGTAGATGCTTAATAAATATTTGTTGAATTGTCTCAAAGCCCAAAGTTTTTTGGTAATTTACATAATCTCCTAGAAGGATAATTAGATAGCATTAGATAATTAGGAAACAAATGAGGAAGTTAGTAGAACTGTAGTATGAGAAAAGGTGGTGTGTGAGTCCTCTGGAGGAAGATGATAGTCTGAAGATTTAGCCATGGACCTGGCTGAGTGGTAGAGAATAGATGACACTGAGGCAGATGGAAAATCATCAAAGTTGATCACTCACATAGAGGTAAGAGGCTATCTGTTTGTATCAACGAAATATGGCATGGTTTGCTGTTCATTCATTTTTCTGTTGGGTACTACTCTTCACGATCCCATTTAAGATCTTATTGGCAAAGATACTGGAGTTGTTTGCCATTTCCTTCTCCAGCTTATTTTACAGATGAGGAAACTGAGGCAAATAGGGTTAAGTGACTTGTTCAGAGTCCCATAGCTGATTAGTGCCTGATGCTGGATTTGAACTCAGGAAGAGAAGTCTGCCTGACTCTTGGACCTGTAAAATTTCCACTGTGGCATCAAATTGCCCCCATGTTCTTAGGTGAGATTAAAAATATGGATGTGCCACAAAATATGGATAGACAACAAATCTTATTGTGCTTATTTTGCTGCTAACAGTAGAGAGCCTGTGACTTCAAGGCCTCATGTGGCACTCTAGGTCCTTCAGTGAGACTTTTTGACTAGATCCAAACTTCACAGAACAAATATGCTATTAAAAATTAATTATTACCAATAATTTGTTCATCTTAAATTATTTCTATTTTAAAATAAAATATTTTAACAATTAATATTTAATTATATGTATTCTGTAATACATAATATAGTGATATTTAATAAAAATGATTAATTTAATTGTTGATAGTGAATTTTTAATAAAAATATTTGTTCTGTGAAGTTTGGATTCAAAGGGCCACGCTTAAGGACTAGAGGGCCACATGTGGCCTCAAGGCTGCAAGTTCTTCACCCTTGTATCCACATTGCTCTTTCATAAAGGATTAATGCAAACATCTTGCTAGTGTAAGCAGAATCCCTGTTTTCAGGATACTTGTGGTGGATTCATAATGAATCCAAAGGTCTCAAGAAGTACTCAACATGAATCACAGGAAAAAATAAAATTTGCTGATCACTCTCTGTGACGTTATTGGACAAATCACTTTTCATCTCTAGGTCCTGGTGTGCTCTTCTTTCTAATTAGGAGATAGGACTAAAAATCTCTAAGTCCTTTGAGAGCTGCTGTAAAGCAATGATCTTATGAGAATATTATGAGAAATCCTAATAGCAGACAAAATGCCCCATTCATTGGGGGAGGGATGCTACAGGTGAGTAGAAAAGGATACCAAGTACATAAAACGTTTCTTTTACTAAAATAAGAACATGAACAATTGTCCATAGTCATTTTTCTAACGAATTCATAATAAAATGTTAAAATGAATGTCAATCTCTGCATCAGGACTATGCATGAAATGTCAATGTAAAATTAGATAAAACAATATGAGGTAATTTTGAATTAATGGAAACGAATGACTGTCTTTAAACAGGAATGACTTTTTGGCTTTGAAACTGAAGACACTGACTTTGGATATTGTAGGCTACAATTATTAAAGCTAATGCATATAGTTTTGGCTTCCTAAAATGAATTTTTAAAAAAATACATGAATTATACTTAAATTAAAGTTCCTGATGGATAACACAGGGTATCTTGTAGAAGAAAAAGGCAACTTAATTCTATTCTGAATTTAAATAAATCTGGTAAATGTTTGAAACTTTTTATCTGTCACTTTTAAGCTTGAATGCCTAGCAGTGAATTCAATCCAATAAATATTAAGTACCTATTATTTGCCAGGTGCCTTGCTGTTGCTAGGGATACATGAAATGATAAATGAAAAGTGTTTCTTGACCTTAAGGAGCTTGAATTAATTATTCTGTTATCTCCAACTACCATGGTCCTTCATATCTGATTCTGAAACTCTATTAAGGTAACATTTCTGAATTATTAATTTAAGATTGCTTACCAACTACCTCTATGACCATGGGTAAGATATGTTCACCTCTTAGCCTCAGTTTACTCATTCCATAAACCTATTCAATAACTGATTTTTAATCCTTCATACTCTACATCAGAGTTATAAAACACATGATTTATTGAACACAATATTCCTAAATACAGGCCCAAACCAGATTAAAATGTAATTGAAACATACTTAAATAAATTTAAATATGATGACATTACCTCTTAAAGCTAAATTAATATGAAACCCAAGTAAATCCTTATGCATGATTCAGTGCTCCCATTTCCCTTTGAATTTTCTACCACTGCTCTACACCATCTCCTAAATTTCCTCCATCCCTATAGCCGCTACCTTAGTCTTAATAATAGACTCTTTCCAGAGCTCATTTTTGACCCGAAAGGACATTTGTACCAAGGATTTTGCTCTCTATTCAAGTATTACTTGCCTTTTTTATCTTAAGGAAAAGTTAGATGTAAAGAGAACATTAATATGACTCTGAACTTGAAAACACCATCCATCAAATTCAGGAAATGTCACAGTTAAAGCTGCACTGCAAATGAGAGGATTGTATACCTTTTGGGGGGAGTGAGACAGGATAAATTTATAAGTTATGATGTTGAGGTTGACATTACTAAAATGTACTCGAGAGAATTCTGGGTGTACAATACTGCTAGTTAAATTTGCTTTTGGAAGTTGAAGTTGGTCATTCTTGACTTTTGAGAAATGAATTCTGGAATAGTCTTTTTTATCTTTACATAATTATGACCTTTAGTAAACTTCGAGCTGCTAGGGTGGCTCTAGTCATATTCGAGAAGACTTATAGATATGAAAATTAACTTTATTCTGACAAGTATTATGGACCTCAGATCAGATAACTAAGTTTACTTCCTTAATTTTAAGGCATATGATTTCATCAGTGAGTCTTCCCTCTTCCATTGCAGATGACAGCCTCTTCACACCTTAGTATGTATTATATGTTATCTTGATGAATTACTGTGTCTAAAAACATTAATTACCTGATGACCAATCCACTGGGGATAAAGCCCTCTGAACTTAGCCAGGTTGATCACAAAACTGTAATTTAATAGACCTAACAAATCTTATTTTAATACTAATAAAGAAACTAAATGAATGAATGAAAAATTATTATTAAGATCCATTAATGTGCTAAGCACTGGGGATATGAAGGTGAGTAAACATGAGAGTCCCTGATCACAGGAGCCTGCATTCTATTAGAGTAAGATAATATAGGAGAATAGTGGCTACGAAGGGCTGGTTTGATCTTGGAAATTTTTATACGTGCATATTATACACTATCGCCTTCCCCACTAGAATGTAAGCTGATTGTAATCAATGATTGTTTCATTATTTGTAACTATCTCCAGGGCTTGGCATAGTGCTTAGCATATAGTAGGTGCTTTGAAAAGTCACAGAGATAATATGTGAAGACACACTGGAATGCATTAACTCATCCTTCTCAGAGACTATAGTGCTGATCTGATTACTGATTTTGGAGATAGATTGTCTCTTAAGTTCCAAAGAGTAGTGACAAAGCCAAATGATCAAAATCCAGAGCCTTTGAACACAAATCAATCATGCTTCTTTGTTCAACAGGCAATTTGTCACCAATCCTATAGTTGATATGTTTCCAGATGGATAGAACCGGCCAAAGTCTGTGCTCTGCTGCCATAGTTTTTAAAGACTCAGGGTCACCTGCACTCCATGATGAGTCATTGTGATAGGATTTTAATAGAAAATTACTCTTTTCTAAATTGATATCATCCCATATACAGAATATTAAAGGCAAATTAAAGGCAGCATTATTATATTTCCATATAATTTTTGACTTTATATTTCCATATAATTAGGCTTTGCTTTATGAAGCCAAAAACACGTTGAAATTATTATTTATTCATGACATTAAGTGACAGTTTATGTGCGGCACAATAGAGAGTTCAAAAATAAATAAGTGGACATCCCTGCCTTTGCAGAGCTTATTAATAATGACTTCATATGAGGCACTACTACCTGATGGAAAACACAATGGATTGGATATCAGGAAACATTGGTTCTAGCCTGGCCACCATCACTTCCTGGAGGCATCACTTTCAGGCAGCCTTTACCCTCTACTTGATGCAATGTCATTTTCTGAAAAAATTGTAGATGCAAGATGGCATAGTGGATAGAGAGTGACTTAAGTCCAGGAAAACCAGAACTTAAGTGCCCCCTCTGACACATATTACTGTATAATCCTAGATAAGTCACAATCTCTCAGCCTTCTCTGCAACTTTCTCAGCTCTCAAGTTGCAGAGAAGGAACTGATCTTAATTTCCAAGGATTTTTCTCACTCAGAAGTTCCATGTATCAATGAAATCACTTGTCTAGTTCCTTACTATCCTAAAATGACAATAGTAAGCAAAAGTCGAATGATATATATATGAACACAATGTGGTAACTGCACAAAAAAGTAGAGTATGTTTATTATTTCCTCTCTACGAGCTCAAAATTTACTTCACAAATACACAGAATTATAAATTACGAATGGATATAGAAACATTTTTCCTACTACAATTTCTGAGCCATAAAGTGATACAAGGAGATATATAATACACACAGTGGATAAATGTCTTTTTAAGAATATTTCCCAGCAAATCCTAGGAGATAAATTCAAATTTGGTTCCATATCTGTTACAATAAATGACATCACTAATTATAGATTTCATGAATGTTTGAGAAAATGTATTTCCAGTTTGGTTAAAGGCATCTAGCAAGAAGAGCAGACTCTCTAAAATGGATGAGCATCCCTCTCCTCTCCAAAATAAGAAAAAAAAATAAAAAAATAGCTTAGTAATCATTTCATACTTATAATCCCAACACATGTCAACACCAGTTCGATTCCTCAATTCAGACCATCTCTCCCATGTAGACAGTAAGAAAACTTCCACCCATTTCTTTGAAGCCTTTTGGCAGGTTCTCCTGTGCTTAGTGGATCATCTGGAGTGTTTGGTTATGTATTAAGGCAATCTCTAAAGTGATTTCTCTCCTTCATCATCCCCTCTCAGTCCTATGCAAGGGTGGAGTCATTCTGACTCTTTGGTGGAACACTATGGGATGTGGGATACAGTGTATTTGCCCACACATGCTAACCAGGGTATCATAAATATAGATTTCTTTAGTTTTTGATCTCCTGGGCTTCAGATCTCTTCAGAATTCACTTCTTGATTTTTAGTTCAATGCATATGTTCTAACACAGCTATCTGTAGGCAGAGAGTTTGTATTGTAAGGCTACTGATACTCAGACTCGTCTTCCCACTATCATCCAAGTACCTGGTTCTGAAACATTTTCTTCCTTTGACAACCTTGTTTTAAAACCTGAATCAATCACTAATTTGGTGTAGGTTTATTTATCTACACCTCTTGTCTACACAATAGAGCCAGACGGAGGTTGACCCCAAAAAGAAAATGGCATTACATGTGAGATAGGGAAGAGTGTGTATTCGTAGCAGCATAGATTGCAGACCTAAACCAGGAAAGACTTTTATAAACTATCAAGTCTATATCTTTAGTTTTCCAAATGAGGGAATCTAGTATCAGGAAAGTTAAGTAGCTTATCTGACGTCACATAAGTAAGTATCCAAGGTCACACACAAGATCACACACTTTCAGAAGCAGTATTTGAATGCAGGTCATTTTGGCTCCAGAGTCTCTTCCCATCCTACCAAGGTGCACTGAAACACACACATATGCACACACACACACACACACACACACACACACACACACACCAAGACAGAAAAGTCAAGGAAGGGGCTTTCACCCATTATATGATTCCTAAGGCAAGACTCATCCAGAGTCACTTTTACTGTATCTGTGATTTGAAGATCTAGTGAAAATTGACCCCTGGAACATTCGTCAGCGTTAGTGATCATTGTATTGTGCACCATTTCCTTTAAGATGCCTGTCTATCAGTTTCATTCTGATGTCCTCTTCTCCTATTTCTCACTGTAATTCCCTCTAGTTTCTTTCATTCAGGTGACATGCTCTCAGACACTTTCTCCAGGGTTCATTCACAACAGAAACAGTCTACAGAAACTAGATTTCCATCTAGTTCATCACAAAGCCCATATCAGTCCAATATAATCCAGCAAGTATTTATTAAGTGCCTCGGGCAACTAGGTGACTTATTGTGCCTGGGATCATGAAGACAAATCTCTATGAATTCAAGTCTAGCCTTAGACACCAGCTGTGTGATCCTGGACGAGTCACTTTACTCTGGTTTGCCTCAGTTTCCTCATCTGTAAAATGAGGGAGAAAGAAATGACAGATCACTCCACCATCTTTGCCAAGAAAAGTTCAAATGGGGCCAGGTACAGTTGGACATGGCTGAAATGACTGAATAACAAATAGCTATGCACAAGGCATTGTGGTAGATTCTGAGAATATAGTGATAGGACCAAAAAATAATTCCTAACCTTAACAACCTTTCTTAATGTTTGCGCTAGGAGTTGGGGTGAGTACATCATGTCAAAAGACAAGCGTAGTCATCATTTTTTGAAGAGGGAGAAGGAACTAACTAAAATGACCTAGAAAGGTTTTTATACCAGAAACAAGAATATCTTGGTGGGGGAGAAGCTTTGGAAGAAGTTCTAGGTTTTCCCTCCACCTTTTTTACTTATATGTTTATATTACCTAATTTTATATAGCTACATATATGTTTAAGTATCTTGGCTAATTTAAGTCATTACCTCAATATTTGGTAGTACCTAGAGCTATGCCAGTCACTCTATGGAAACTTCAAAATATTGACTAGAATGGAATTTTTGAAACCTCTCCACAGATTTAAAGAGAAGTCCTGAGAAAAAGGAGCTGGCTTTGAAAGTGCATGTATCATGTTTGGTAAAATACCTTAGATGTTGCAAATGCTCCATATTAATCATTGTGAAAACACCCAGATCAACTCCTACTTCTGAATCACGAATAAGCTCTGTCTCCAGTTGATTATTAAGGGAAATTAATAAGGAAAATAAGATGTGTATTAATGGATAATACAAAGCATGGGAAAGCTCTGCCTACAGGGTGAGCACTGCAGACTATATTTGCAAGCAGGGCTATTGGGGAGGCCTGATCATGTCTTATCAATCATGAGAATCACCCCTGGAGATCAGCATTCCCCATTTTCTGTCCTGTGCAGCAGGAGCAATGAAAACAACCATTTGTCATTCAGCAAGAATATCACACCCAAGGAAACTTTTTTTAAAAAAAAAACAAGCAATGACAGAGTCTATCTCTACATTGATATAGACACCTCCTTCTACTGAAGATGACCTGCACTGTCTATGAAACGTATGGTCTTAGAGAGTTGCCTAGAGCACTGAGAGCTTTGTTAAGTGATTGCCCAGAGTCACACAGTCAGTATGTATGAAAGGTAGGACTTGAAAACAAGCCTTCCTGGCTCTCAGTCATATAATGCTGTCTCTTGGGACAAATAAAAAAATCATTTTTTCTCTTTCCCCACACCAGACTCCCTAGTTTTCCAAAGCTTCTGGTCTAATTCCCTAAACTACATAGCATCTAGTCTGAGGTTTCAAAGATGGTGTAGTCTATATAGAACACTTGGATATTGAATTGCACTGGTCTACAGCACAATTTTGACTAGAAAACACTGTTCTAAAACAGTAATAACTTGTGTGTACCATTGGCTCTAAAAGTACCTATTTGTTTCCCCAATTGCTGTCATATTCCCTTCACCCTTCCTTTGTTGATTCTGGCTTATCCCCAGTATGAATGTACTTTGAAAAAAAATTCAACTCAAAGAATTATACAAATATGCAGTCATGCTTTTGGAAATCCACACTAACCTTATTTGACACACATCAGGGTACAAGGACAAAGGGGGATGTCTTATATTATGCATTAATATGTTCAATCCTGTCATAAGTTTTTCAGTTGCAGTTCACAGAAAGAAAAGTAGATATTAGCTGAACAATCGGGTCATGTTAAAACAAGAAAAAGAGCATGTTCTGTGCTAGGGAAAACATTCCCCCCTTAAGTTGATTGAATTCCCCACTTAGCAGTGCCACACAGAAAGCTCATGCTTTCAAGATGGCTGAGCTGTTGGCAAAGGATCATGCATGTAGAACTGGATGAGACTGTAGATGACTTCTAGGCCAATCCCTGTATTTGGCATGTGAGAAAACTGAGATCCAGAAAAGTAGAAATGACAGTCACAGCATCACGGAGGAAAGTGACAGAGCTGAGATTTTAAACCCAGCTCCTTTGATTTCAGATCAAGATTTTTCTATTCTGACACATGCCTCCCTCCATTAGTCTCCCCAGAGTATGAAGTATGAAACAAAGCATGTCAAAGGATTCATGAATGTGAACAAAGAATTGGTCCATTCAATTTGGAATGGTGTGCGCTTCCTATTGGCTTTATAAATACCTACTGACTTGTCCATATCGGAGCTTTCTGATATATTGCAACAGAAATTATAGCATAGTTATTCCAAATTTGTGAAGAGCTCTGTTGAATTGTGTTTATCATGATCAACAGACATTTACATAGTGCTTTAAAACTTGTTAAACACTTTATAGCTTTCTCTTTTGAGACTCAGTGAAACTTACAGTTTTAGGGAATTGTCTGAGACATTGACAAGTTAAAATATTTGTTCAATTATAGCATTACCACATGTCAGACAAAGGATTTGACCCCCAGTGTTCTTGGCACCAGGGCTGGTTCCTTATCCACTATAGTACAGTGTTTAGAAAGATGCAGAGACTGTCATTATAGTGAGAGAGGAGAAAAGGAGAGACAGACGGAGGAAAGGAGAGGAAAAGAGATACACAGAGAAATATACACACACAGACATATGTATATATGATTCATTAGTGTGTGGACATATACATACACACATATACAGAGAAAGAAAGTATATGAGTGTATGTGTGTGTGTGTGTGTGTGTGTGTGTAATGAGAGAAAACATGGAATTATGGATAGAGAAATAGTCTTAAAGCCTGGAAGATCTGTTCTAGCTGTCACCCTGGACAAGTCCTTTAACCTCTTCAGTGCTCTAGGCAATTCTCTAAGATTATAAGTTGCAGAAGAGGTGCAAACCTGCATTGGCAGGAGTTTCCTTATATGGAAATTTCCTATACCAAATGAAATTGAAAGTTTGCTCCCTTTACATTTATATAGATTGCAAGAGATATTAGTTGATCTCAAAGTACATAGGTAATGGTTTATACCAAAAAATGGGCACCTCAATAAACTTGAAATGCAGATTATATTAATAAACAATATACATTCATATAAATTGCTTATGAAATGTCATATATGGCTATCCAAAATCCTACCTTTAAACAAAATCCTTAGCAGCATCATATAGTTTTCAGTATGTAACAAAACAATAAACTCTATGAATAGCTGTCAGTCTCCTTGCATATCTGTCACACCTCAGTCTGTTATTCATAGATGATAGTTTTCATGTTAAATTCTCAACATACATAGGTGATAACATCACCATGAAATTTCACCATAGGCCTAACATTTTTCCAGGTCTCACAGATCTATCCTTCTTTCTTCAATATAGGAAATGCCTCAAGGAGGAATAAGCCTAACCAGAAGGCACAGAAGCTTTTTTATTCACAATGGAGATCATGTCATCGATCACAAAAAACATTAGTTTATCCCCTCCTTCTTTCCAATCCAGTCTTTGGTTAAGGCCATAAAATATTCAATCTCTCAATACTTGGGGGATATACTCTAACATTTTTTGAGGAAAATTAAATTGCTCATGTATTTGGTTTCCTTGGCAAAACCATAGAAACCCCAAAGAAAACAGAAAAAACTTCCCCCCTTTTCTGAATTGCAATGAATTGAGAACACTCTCATGACAGCTGAGATACACCTAATTTAGGATCTTAGACACCAAAGGGGCAAAGTCTTCATGTGAAGGTCACCTTTCCACATAAGCACTTATACTATGAGAGTTTAGAGAATCATTGAAAGACGTCTACAGAGGCACTGCTGGCTTGCTTCCACCTTTTCTTTGGAGGCCTCCAGTCTAGTTCCTAATTATTCTCTCCAGCCAGGATTTTGGCTGAAAACTCGATGGCACCTTGGAGGCAGATAGAAAGGTTATTTCATGTAATAACATATATACTAAAAAAAAAAATCCCAACCTGGCACGTGTCCCACAAGTTCTCAGGCTTAACTGGTTACTCTGACATTTTTGAGAGCAACAGGCTCAATTCCATGAAGTTGCAGGGGAAAGATGTGAATTGGCTGTCTGTGTTAGCAGCCATCCACCATAGGGAGAAAAAAAAGACTTCTCTGTAAATTGAGGTATAATGATATCTCAGCTCAATTTTATCCTTAGTAAATTTTTTAAAAATAATTTTTAAAAAACTGAAGAATTGATCTTGATTAATGAAGGAACATTCTATGGCTTTCAAAGTATAGTTCCATACATTATCAAATTTGATCCTGAGTAGACTAGGTTTATTTCTATTTCACATGGCAAGACAAATTAAATTCAGTCATTCAATTAAAAAAAAAATTTTCAAAGCTAGATTTCTCTTCTTTATTCCTATTTTTGCATTGGCTCTTTTCAGTGAAGAAAGAAAATCCACATATTTGGAATTGTAAAACGAATCTATTTATTTGTGAAATGCAGGGTGTACAGAGTTATGTGTCGATATCCTTCCCTGCTTCCTGACTATATATGTAATGATTCAATCTTGGAGAAACCTGGCCTCTAATGAGAAGAGGGTGCAGCTTTCTTTCTCCACGCTCCATTCATTAAGCCCAATGCTGTGAAGAAATCATTTGAAGTACAGGTTTTGGTGTTACATCTAGGAGGTCTCTACAAGGTGAGAATTAGAAAGGTGCTCAATGGATAGCCTAAATTAGGTATGGGAAAAGCATTTATTTTCTGTGCACAAAAGAAATGCTAAAACACAAGACTTAAAAATCATGCATTGACACTGAGGAGCTAAAAAGTATCAGGTATGACTAATATTATATTTGGTTGTGAAGTTTTCCCTGTAAATCATTTAAATGGAAAGTAGTTTGTAGAACTGCTAATTAGGTGTTTTCCATTTCATTTTGGCTTTGCACTTTCTTAGAGTTCATGCCTCTTGCAAGCAAGCCTAGAAGCCTGGTCTTCTCTTATCTCCTTGTTACCCATCAGCTTCACTCAGCAGACCCAGAAGCCTCTTCGGATCACAAGGACTTTTCCAACCTGGTCGTGTCCACTTCAAGGTTGATGCTCAGGAAAAGAAACACCAACTGGGAAAAGGTGGTGAGGGAATCTAGGCAAAAGTTCACTTAGTGGGGTCCCCCTACAAGTGCTGTGATACAGAAGTGGAAAAGGAAGTCAGCTCATTTTCCACTCATCACTGGTGAGCTTTGAGTTACATTATGGTCAAAAGCGGTCAAAACCAGTTGGAATCTCTGTTTTTTTTTTAACTAACCCAGCACCCTATCTCCCTCCTGCTTTCATAGGGTGAGGAAACTAAGGACCATCCACTATTTGCCTCATCATATAAAAATGACAAAGTCACTTAATTCTGGCCTACCACGAGACCACTAGCAAACATTCAATTTGCCATCTCCCATGTACTCAACCAAATACCATTACATATAAAAGATGCAGGCAATAAATATCTGTGTATGCTTGGCATAATCCACATTATATTAAACACATTAAATACAGTATTCATTAACAAAGGATAATGGTGCATTTCTCAGTTCAATTCCACTATATGAAACAAATATAGAGACAACGCTAGTAACTGGACTTGAGATTTCATTGGTATGGAGAAGTCCAGAACAAAGCAATTCCTTCAATTGATAGAGGCATTTTCTTTGCAACTTAAAGTCTACCAGAGGGATGCTTGGGACAATTACATTAAGTGAAATGCTCAGGGGTCACATGATATGTACACGGGTAAGTATAAACAGGATAATTTGATAAAGGGATTGAGGAAGATATTCCAAAACAGCCAGGCTGAGGGAATTGGAGAAGAGGTCCCACCCAAGGTAAGCCTCAAAAGAAGCTGAGAGTTCTAAAATGGTGGAGTTGAGGAGAGAGTTCATTCCAAGCTGGGAATGAAGGCTGGGGGTTTGCTATCCTTGTGCAAAGGCATAGCTAAAGGTGATTAATTGTATTTTAGTATCTACTAATTACTATTTATCATTATCCTCATTATGTTGGTCAAGCTCGGTCAAACACTTATCAAATAGATTCAGTAGAATTGATGAAGAAATGCCAATTTTACTGGATATACCTTACTACATATATCAGTCAAGTCAGGGAGGAGATAAGGATCTGCCATATTTTACTTTAAAATGTTTATTCATTATGTCCTTATTACTATGTATTTAATATTGTGCTAAGCATTGTGGGGGGAAAACTAAAGTCCCCTGCATATTTTATCCTAAAACTGAAAGAGCACTGAGTCTAGAGCCAGGAAGCTCTGGCCTCCAAGAATGTCTCTGACATTCACTGCTGTGTGATTATGAGTATGTTATTTAGTTTCTGTCTGCCTCAATAAATTTTTTTTATCTATAAAATAAAGATAATAGGAGCACATTTATCACAGCATTATTGGGAGGATAAAATGAGATAATAAATGTAGAATATTTTAGTAAACTTAAAGCATTATGGAAAGTTAGCTATTATTATAATTTTGTTTGAAAGGTAGGGCATCCAGGCATGAAAAATGAAAGATAGTACAGTGTATGATAAAGTATCAAAATATATGATAATCAGCTAAATGCTTCTATAAGAGGAGACATCAGTGGAGTAGTTTAGGAAAGCTTCACGAGATAAGGTAGTAATTAAACAGATTATAAAACTATAGAATTACAGAACTGGAAAGAAACTCAGTGGTTATTTAGTCCCATTTATACCTGAAGAATTACCTTTACTCTCTACCCAACAAGTTGTCATTCATCATTTGCTTAGAGATCTCCAATGAAGGGGAAAGTACCACCTACCAAGGTAACTTATTACACTTTTGAATAACTCCGATCATGAACTTTTATTTTCTCACATCAAACTTAAATTTGCTTTTTTATTTTTTTTCTCCAATTTCAACCCATTGCTTACAGCTTAGCCCTCTGAAGTCAAGGAAAAGAAGTCTAAATGCTTTTCCATGTGACAGATTTCTTAAACACACATGTACACACACACACACACACACACACACACACACACACACACACACACACCCTCTAAACCTGAAGACCTGAAACCTAAGTGTGTTTTTTTTTTTCTCTCTGGGTTAAACAAACTCAATTTCTTTGACCGTTTCTCATATAGTGAGAACTCAAGGTTCTGTACAGTTCCATTATTCTTGCTTTGAAACCTCTCTCCACCTTGACATATCTTTCCCAAAATGTGACTCCTAGAACTGAACACCACATTTGTTAATGATGGTTAAGATTTGTATAAAGGGATAAGAG
This sequence comes from Bettongia penicillata ogilbyi, assembly GCA_023548195.1. Classification (NCBI taxonomy): domain Eukaryota; kingdom Metazoa; phylum Chordata; class Mammalia; order Diprotodontia; family Potoroidae; genus Bettongia; species Bettongia penicillata. The sequence continues at coordinate 7,014,973 of JAJHZJ010000226.1, forward strand.
TAGGAGGTGTTCTAGGTATAGGAGAGAGTAGAGGGGGAAGAATGGTTATTAGTTTTAATTTTCCCTGAGAGTGATATTTAAGTGAGAGTAGAGTAATTCACTTCCTCTCTCTGGGCCCTGTTTAAGAATTTAATAAAGGAACCACTTAGACTTCATGCTTTTGAAGATTCCTTTCAGTTTTCTGTGCTTTGATTCCTAACAATGAGCTTACCAGAAATGAGATGATTTGTAAAACAGAAGGGAGGCTGGGTCGACAAGAAGGACACTATTGTGGAGGAGTAGGAGACAAGATTTGCTAGGTAAGCTAAAACTGGTTTGTTGAAAGCCTTGAATGACAACATGAGGATATTAGACTTGTTTATCCATAAGCAACGGAGAGGCATTGAAGGTGCTTATGTAGAAAAATGACTCAGGGAAATGTGTTTTAGGAAGAAGAATCTAGTCATGGTATACAGGAATAACTGAAAGGGTAACGAGAGTATTAGAAAAAAGTCAGTCTAGATCAGGCCTCTTGGAAAGCCAGACATGGAAATCTGTGCAAATCAAGCTTCAGGAACCCCAAATTCCTTTCTATGACACAACCAGCATCCAAGGAGATCACATTCAACAGGCTGGAAAGTGGTGTGAATCTTGTAAAATTAAATCTGATGTATTGATAAATGTCTTACTGTAAATTTGATAATTGGAAAAAATAAAATGCTGTAATGTTGTATACCTGAGTTAAAAATAAGCAAAACAACAAAAAATTAAATCGAGGTATTTGAAACCTGGTTGGAGAGTGGGGAAAAAAAGAATATGTGATTAGAAAAATATGCATCTTGTGCCACATTTATTACAGATGTTGAGCCAAAAGCAAGGAGGGAATGATATTATTTTTTTGTTCTGGTCACACTAAAACTGAAATCACAGAAAAAAAAAATAATAGAATGTGAAGGGATACCAGTAGCTATTTTGCCAATTTGTATGTTACCTTTATGATCACCATTGTAATATATGTGATAAGTGACCAGTCATCACTTTAAATCTCAATAGTAACAAAGGAAACATAAAACAAACCAAACCCAACAGATCAAGCCCTGCTTTGCAGTGTTTCCCAGTTTCTCAGATGGAAATGCTCATATTGTAAATTCAATAATCAGCTCATGAACCAATTCAAAATGGCTCCAGTACATCCCCGTGTGTGTGAGGTGATTCTAAAACAGACTAAAGATAATGAATCCAAGCAGTTAGGAAAGATTGGAAGAGCAGAAATGGAGAATCTTCCAGGAACAAACAGGAGGTCAGGGTATCAAATGGGAAATCAAATTTTTGGAGGAAGAGACAGTTCTTAGAGGTCAGAAACAAGCAAGGGGAAATTAATCTAAATTGATATAATAGTTCAATATAGTATCAATTAAAATAAAGGGGACTTAAATCTACCACTGGGACAAAGGGATTGTAAGATTGGAAAGATTCTTGGTAAACTTAATGTGACGTCAGGGTATCCGGGAGACTTAGGGCTTGCCTGAAAGTGCCAGCACTACGATGGCTACACCTACCTCATTGAGAATTGAGGCTGAGGAATCACAAGAATAATGTGATCCTTACTGGGAAAAGTGTGTGAGAGCTCTCTTTGCGGATGGACCCTGATGGGTAGGGAGACCTTTGATGACACTTTTGCAGTAATCCAGGAATGAGATAATGACCTGTATTAGTGTGTTAGTGGAGGGGAAAAAAGAGAAAAAAATATCTTGAAGGAAGAAAAATAATAAAAATAAATATAAAATAGAATAATATAAGTAAGAAAAATAAAACAAGACGAACTTACAAGTCATAAGTGAAACTTTTTTAATAGCAGAAAGAGCACTGGACATTAGGGTAGAAAATTTATTTAGTGGATGACTCAAATGGGCAAGTCCCTTCAATTCCATTCAGCATACAACTATAAGACATCTCTTAAATATAAGTCATGGATATAGTGTAGTATTGACTTAAAAAACTACAAGTTAACTTTATCTTTATTTTGTTATATTTTTATTTTGTTAAAAATTTCCCAATTAACTTTAATATGGTTTGGGCAACTGGCTTTGAGTTTGACACCTTTACTGTAGAGGATAAAGGGTTGGCCTTGAAGTCAAGAAAATGTGGGTTTAGTTCTTGCCGTAAACACATTTTAACTGCTGTGGAACAATATCATATAGTGAAAAAAATGTAACAAAATCATTTAACTCAGAGCCAAAACAAGACTCCAATACTCACTAGCTTCTTAACCAAACAAATATCATTTTATTTCTCTTAATCTCTATTTTCTTTTCATAAAACAGTTGTCAAAGCTTCTTTGATCTACAGAATCAAATTATTAGAAAAAAATAGGATTATAAACTTTAAAAATCCATATCATATGGTCTCTTATCAACAGAAAATAGAAATCAAGACAAAGGACATATTTTAGTATGGAATGTTGAATTTGGGATAGAGCATTCCAGTGGAGAAGTACAGTTGACTGTTGGCGATGTGGAACTCAGGGAGAGAGGAGAAACTGAAACTCGAATTGTGACTTACCTTCTTTGAGTCTCACATAATCACAGAATATTAAACTTGAAAGAGATTCTAGAACTCTTCTAGTCTAGCCCATGCCTACATCGATATCTCCAACAAGAGGTCACCCACCGTCTTTGATGCTTTGGATGAGGGTAAACCAGCTTCTTGAGGTACCTCATTCCTCTTTTGGGCAGCCATAATCAGTAGCAAGTTTTTCCTGACATTAAATCTAAATCTCTTTCTCTGCAAAATCTGCTCATTGTTTCTGCTTCTACTGTATAGATCCATTGCACGACCTAGCTGCACCTAGCTAATGCAGGAGTCAGGAGGACCTGAGTTCAAATCTCACCTCAGACACTTGACACTCACTAGCTGTGTGACCTTGGGCAAGTCACTTAATTCCAGTTGCCTCATCCTGGGTCATCTCCAGTCATCCTGAGAAATATCAGGTCTCTGAATCAGATGGCTCTGGAGGAGAAGTGAGGCTGGTGACCTGCACAGCCCTCCCTCACTCAGAACAAAGTCAAGTGCAAGTCATGTCATCATTTCTCTGATGGCATGGTCTTCTTTGGCAATGAAGGACGAACACATACACACACACACCCATACACACACACACACTGTATGGATTCAAATAGATCAAGTATAATTGGTCTTTGAAAATGAAGGATGAACAACTTACAACTGCCACCATCCTTCTGTATGCTAGCCTCTGGAAGACTTGAAGACAACTTCATCCCTCTCTTCCTCTTCTTAGGAATCCTTCTTTCTTCCCCTCCTTAGACTTCTCTAAGTACTAGGCCCAATCATCATAGTGAAAGTCTTCCCACAGTGGTCTCCAATTTATGACTGTGGTATGATAACTAAATTCATGGGTGTGCATAAAATATCTAAGGGAGAGAGTATAGAGAGGAAACCAAACCTCTGGACTTCATTTTCTACTCTAATCATACTTATACCCTGTACCTTGGAACAAGATTGTTTAACTGTGCTATGTTAAAGATGGCAATGCTGATGCTGGGGATGGAAGAAGAGAGGAGTCAGTGTAGAAAATCAATGCATAAACCACTGAGTCCAAGGGGAACATATAGTTTCAGAAGAGATTGATGGTAAATAGTAGTAGTAGCAGTAGTAGTAGTAGTAGTAGTAGTAGTAGTAGTAGTACTAGTAGTAGCAGTAGTAGTAGTGATACTAACAAAGAAAAATTGATATTAGCGTTAATTGGGAGAAGTAGGGCAGCTAATGATGAATTTAGTTCTGTATAAATTTCAAAAGATAGTCAGAATTCCAATGAAATTGGCCAATAAGCACTTGGAGATGCAGAAATAGAGTTTAGATCAGAGATCAGAGTAGGAGTCATGGGATTGTGGAGTCTGAGTAATGAGTATATGATCCAACTACCTAAATGTTACTTAAATAAGGGTAGCTATTTTGCCAACTCCCCAATTAATCACAGAAGGCCCAAGCATTTCAATTTTGCCAGCTGATTAAAAATGTAAACTATATTTTAAGTCTTTAAGCAATTTCCGAGGCTTACATATCTTTGACTATTGAACAATGAAGACAGATGACACCACAAAAGGAATATCTTTTTGTTGTTAATAGTCAAAAGAATCAGACTGACCTCTGGGCCTATGCATAAGAAGAGCAGTTAGTTCAATGGTGAGCTTGGCCAAAAAGTGAATATCTCTAGTGATGAAAGAGCTTCAGTTCAGAGAATCACAAGCAGTTCTCAGAGAAAGAATTGTTCTTGGGTAAAGGAGAAAGTTTCTTCTTCTTTTTTCTTTCTTCTTCTTCTGTCTATTGTTAGTCATATTATCAAAAGACTAAATCAATATGGATCAGATACAAAGAGAAAACACAGATGGCTAAAGAAAGATAATCACATGAGGGAAAAAACCAGATTGTGATGGTTTGCATTAGAGAATTGGAGCTATTAAGAAACAACTTCTAGTCCCCAGGAATTATGAGTTTATACTTTGGCCAAACATGCTTTCAATACTAAGAGACTGCTCTCTCATGGATTTATGTGTCTTACCAGGAGAGTGCATCCTAGACTTTTGGAGGGATATTTTGTACGAACTGTTCTACTTTACCCTTTTCTAAAAGCTAATGGATGTCTGACTGACTTATGTTAATGCAAACTCTCCTACCAGAAGAGGCTCTTGAGGGATGGTGCTAGGAAACCCAGTCCATCACTGTTACCTCTACAGCACCTTGAGTAGTATTAATGAGCTACCATCTTTGGATGGTAAGGTTCAGGTTGAGGGTGTAGCTAGGAACAGGAGGATAGGGAGGGTGCTTCACTCATATGAAATAACTGTCTCTTAGACTACAGCCTTCTCTTTTCACAGACATGCAGGGAAGGTGAAGTTCAAGGACCTACTATGGTTCCTTTTTTTAGAACAGTTTTTGACTCAATATTCCTCTGTTATAAAAATAAAAACACCTGACTATTGTTTTGCTGTTTTTTTTCTCACTTTACTCTTTCCCCAGTCTCATCATCTCAGTACTTAACCAGATCTTCTTTTGGTTCCTATTCTTTCCTATCGATGACCTTTGTCACACTGTCCCTCACACAATTTTTTTTTTGCTACCTATTACCCATTTTCTGTTTTACCCTGACCTTAGTATTTTCAAGGCCATATTTTGATATATCTGGTTACGATTACTCACTGTCAACATTACAAAGAAGTGTACTTATCATATACATATTTCACTAGGAAAAAACATTTTGACTCATTAAATAGTTGATGTATCTTCATTTCTGAATGTATTGATTAGGACAAAGGATAAAAAAAAATTACCAATATTCTGTCCTTAACAAAGCATAAATGCAAAGTGTTTGTTTTTTATAGTGGAGTGGAATTTCTGAGATTTCCAAAACTTCCAAGACAGGTGCATCTCTTCAGTTGCCTTAACAAAAGATAAAATTGTTAAAAAAAAACAATTTAGGGAGAAACATGCTAGCTTTCTTAAATTTCTTAAATATTTGTCATATAGGGGTGACTAGATATTCCTAGGAAGTAGATGACTAGTTAGTTTTACAGTGTGGACCACAGTATAAGTAACAAATGCAATTATAAGAATGGGTGAAAATACAGACATTTTTTGTAATTCATACTATAAACCCTAAAATTTCAATTCACTATATTTTTATTAAAATTGCTAGAAACTGATCATCTAAATTTAATAATCTTCTTGAGACTAAAAGTTGAGCCTAAACTAAACTATGGGCTAAGAAGTCAACAAAACAGAAATTCCCTCAAGGGAGTGCTGTCTACACCTCTATTGGAGCGATACACTGTATTCACATAAGAGCAAATACAGAATGATATCAAAAGTGAGAGAACACTACTAGTTGGACTGAAGGCCAGGTGAGATATTGAGAATGAGAAGCAAAGAAAGGGAGGCTGGAAGAACAGTGTTGATCCAAAAAATTGGTAGAAAGGAAAAGAGAGTAATATTCTAAATACAAAAATAACAGCAAAAATCTGTAAATCTGTAGCTTTGCTGTCTGAATCCAGTAGACTATAAGTTTCAGTGAGGCCTTAATAGAGAAAACCACAAAAATTCAATTTAATTCAACAAATATTTATTAAACACTTACTATGTTCAGAACACTTTGCAAAGCACTGGACATACAAACACAAAGACAAAACAGATCTGATCTCAAGAAGCTTACATTTTGTGGGGAGGATGCTTTATATTTACATATAAACACAAAACGATATCAAAAGGGAGAGAACATCAGTGAAAAGTGAGGGGTGGGGCAGGAATAGTCCCATATAGATGGCACCATTTTGCCAGTGAACTTTGTAGTTAGGAATTCTAAGTTGAGGAGAGCAAGTTAGTAAAGAACGAGTACAAAACAGACATGTGAGATTATCCATACAAAGACAAGGATGTAGGAGATGGATTTTCATGAATGGGGAAGAAATATCAAACCATTGACACTAGAAAGGAATATGTAATGGGGGTTAATATGAAATAAGACTGGAGAGATAAGTGCAAGTCAGATTAGAGAGGACCTCTGCCACCAGGCTGAGGATTTTGCATTTTCTTCCATAGGCAGCAGTGAGCCATTGGACATTTCTTGAATGGAGAATGACATAGTCAAAAAAACCCCAAAACCAAACTGACAAATGAGATTTCTGTGCGCAACTTTTAAAAAGTAAATAATTTGTTTCTATTTCATAGCTTTAAGTTATGGGAAGAGTTCAAGTAGTCTGCTTTATTTTTAAAGTTAGTTTTCATTAGAACAAAATTCTTCCTATATCAAGGTTTCTTATGATAGTTGAAGAAATCAAATCAACAAAACTCTACTTTTATATCATGTCTTATGAATAAAATAAATTTAAAATGTATAAGAGCATAATTTTTTCCTGAAATTTTGGTGATAAGAGTGCTGCATGTGATTTCCTTGATTGTATATCCTAACTAAGCTTTCTTTTAGCTCTTAGACTTTTATGGAATATATCACAGTGTATAAGATAGATTCAGACATGAAGTCAAGAAAACTTGAGCTCAAACCCCTCCTCGAGCAATTACTATCTGCATAACCAAAGTTATAACCTCTCAGCCCCACTTTCCTTATCTGTAGGATAGGGTTCATAAGTGCCAGCTACATTAGTCTACGTAAAACATTTTGCAGATCTTAAAATACAATATTACCATGAGCTATCTCCTATCTTTCAATACTTTTAGGATCTGTGATTTTCCCCATATGAAAACTTTGGCAGATGGTATAACCTTCAAGTCGGCCCAGATGAAGTTCCATTTTAGAACCAGTCCTCAAAGCAGTCGTCTCTGCTGTCTACATGCTCTTAGATCACAACGACTCCTAAATGGTTCTTATTCCAACCCAGTATATTTTATGGCTTAGTTTAAGCTCCTATAGTAAAAAGAAGAGTCCCTTCCAATGTCTGTATTGAACTGAGAGCCAGCATACAGATGTTCTGTTTCTTGAACAAACAAATAATGATGGGTAATCCTCTTGAGGGAATACTTACATGATAAAAGAATGATGAATGGGGCTGTTCTTTATTATTTGGTTCCCAGGCCCCATCGTTGTTATTTTTACTGTATTTTTAAGGTCACTTTATTTTTGGTACTCTTTCCTGGTGAGAACTAACAGCCCATAATTATTATTTATTCAACAAACAAACCATAGACAATAACACATATTTGCTGATCGATTGATTGACCAGAAGATAATCGTAGCCAGACATTCCAAATGTTTCTGGTTCCCTATAGTACTGCAGTTGGTGAGATGGAGCTCTCACACATGTGTATATCATACCCTAGGGTCTCTTAATAGCGTTGTCCTCAGGGTCCTTATTTTATAGAAGAAACTTCCTTCTCCTGGAAGTTCATGAAATGCCACTGACTCACTCACTGTTTGAATGGGGCCCTACTCAGATGAGCTCTAGACATGGGCTACAGACTGCCAGTGATTATGAAGGTGATAAAGTCTGCACATATCATTCTTTGAAATGGAGATTTCCAAGTAAGTCAGTATTTCACATGCAATGCACTTTTGTCTGTTTATTTCTTTAGTGGGGGAAATAATGCTTGAAATACTATCATGCAATTCTGTGGTGAGAAAAGGGCCTTATATATTGTTAAGTATAGGGGGAACCGCTATCGGCAAAAGTTATCCCAGAGATGATTTGTCACTGTTACAGATGAGATTGGAGTGATTTCTCAATCTCCTTAGGACATATGAACTGTGCTCTTGGGGTTCTGTTAGAATGATTGCAGTTTTAATAATCATCAAGGATTGTTGAAAAGAGAGAGCTGGAGAAAAAGACATTTTGGGGGCTCTTATACCTCAGGCTGGTGGAGGTAATGCCTTGATGCTAGGAATCCATCTTAGTTTTAGACAAAAATATTCCTAGAGAAAAGAATAAATCTTTTAGCTATCTCTGATCAAAAAAGATATCTCTACTAACCATCTTACTGAATTTAATTCGGCACAAATTTGTTAAGTACCTATTATGACCTCTGCCACTAAGTTTAGAGATACGGTGAGGTTTAGGTTGATGGGAATGGGGATAAGCAAGTGGACTATGCCTTTGCTAGAATTACTGGACTTGAGTAACTCCATGTTTTACGTAAGGACTCACTCGTCCCTATCTCTCTAGTTGACCCCATTAGCTCCTGTGAATTCAGTTATCATCTCCATGAATATTTCTAGATCTAATAAATCTAGCCCTGGTGTCTCTTCTGAGCTGCAGTCATCCATATGGCCAACTCCCTTTTCAACATCAAATACAAGTTCCGTGGAATCTTGAACGCAACATTTCCAAAACAGAAATCTAACTTTACTCCCAAACTCTCCCCTCTTTCTTATTATTGTGAAGTGTACCATTATCCTTACATCCCCTGGCTCATAATATTGGTCTGATTTTCTCTTCCTCATACTTATTCATCCTACACATCTCATCTGTGGCAAAAATTATGTGGATTCTTTCTTCATGACATCTCTTACACATATTTTCATCTCTCCACTCAGAGTCACTACCTTTATACAGATCTTCATCATTTCTTGCTTGGACTATTGCAATAGCTCTCTAACTAATATCCCTGCCTTCTCAAGTTGCTCCCCATTTTCTACTCAGTTGCCAAGGTAATTTTTCTAAAGATGGGTCTGATCATACTGCTTTCCTCTTTAATGGGGTGTGACAGATCCTTTTTAACTCCAGAATCAAATATAATCTACTCTGTGGAGCATATATAGCTCTGAGTAACCTGCCCCCTTCCTACCTATCTAGGTGGCTCTTCCTATCTCTGTAACTTTGCATTAATTGTCCTCCATACCTAGAGCACTTTCCCTCTTCTCTGTTACCTCTTAGATTCTCTGCCTTCTTACAAAACTTGATTCAGATAACACCTTCTAAGGGAGGCCTTTCTCAATTCCCTAGTGTCTTCCTCTGCTATATCATCTTCTAACTATTCTGTATATATCATGTATTACTTTCTTCTTAATATCTTGTCTTTCACCATTAGAATGTGAGTTCCTTGAGGGAAGAGACCATGTTTTTGCATTTCTTTGTTGTCTAGGCACTTAACATAATGGCCAACTTGTTGATTTCACCAGTTGGTTTAACTAGAATGGAAAGTATGTGAAGAGTGACAATAGGACATAGGACTGGGAAGGCAAGTGGGTGCCATATTGTTGAGGACTTTAAATTCCAAGCCGAGTGTTCCATTTTATCTTAATGTCAATGGGCAAGAGTTGGAGCATTTTTGTTTTGATTTGGTTTTTGTTTGTTTGTTTGTCTTGCTGTGCTTTGTTTTTAGGAAGGGAAGTGAGTGACATGGTCAGATTTTCATAGGAATATTGGAGGATAGCTAGGTGACACAATGGGTAAAGTGCCAGGTCTGGGGTCAATAAAATTCATTTTCATGAGTTTAAATCCAGCCTCAGATATTGCTAACTGTGTAACTACAGGCAAGTCATGACCCTGTTTGCCTCAGTTTTTCCTCTGTAAGATGAACTGAAGAAACAAATGGCAAGCCACTCCAGCATCTTTGCCAAGAAAATTCCGAATGAGTTCATGAAGAGTCAGGCATGACTGAAATAATTCAACAAAAGAGATATTGGATTAATGTCTGTGTAGAAGATGTATTAGAGATAAGAGAGACTAGAGGTGGGGAGGTTAATAACAAAGCCAAATGCAATAGTTCATGGAAGAGGTTATAAGGACCTGAACTATGACAAAAGTTTTATGAGTGAGGATGAGGATGGATTTAAGAAATGTTGTGGAATTTAAATGGACAAGACTTCAAAAGAGATGTGATATCAAGGATGAGAAAAGGGAAGAATGAAAGACATATTCTGAGAATATGAAACTACATGCCTGGAAGAAGGTTGGTGTCATCAACAGAAATAGGGAAGTTTAGAGGAGGGATGGTGATAGCAATAGTTAATGAGTCTGTTTTGGGTCTATGGAGTTTCAGTTGCCTATGTCTAGTTCTCAATTGGTAATTCAGTATAGAGCTCAGGGAATTTGGGAACTGTTATATAGATATGACAATTAAACCCATGAGAGATCATAAAGAATACTATATAAAGAGGGCAAAGAATAAGACCCAAGAGGGAGCCTCAGGCAATGCCCATACTTAGTGAGCCCTAGCAAAGAACACTGAAAAGGGATAAGAATTGTGTTTTTCCATCTGAGTGATTAACTAATACATTTATTTAACTAATACCTTTCAGGTACCTCAAGTTTATAATTGAAACTACAGAGAATATGTAAAAGCCTACTTTGTTTTATTTTCATATTCATTCATTCATCCAGTCAGCCATCCATTCATCCATCTATCCTTTCTTTCTCCCCACTAAAATTTTGCCATTAGGAAATGGCTTTTTCTGGTCACAGAAGCACATGATCTGTTAAGACCTGAAGGGATCACAAATTTTGTCAATTAGAGAAGTGATTGCCTGAGGAAATTATGATATTCTGAAATATAACTCATCTAAAATTATTTTTCAAATGGCAAAGAAATTAGTAAGATTTCACCAGAAGCATGTGCCTGATTTGCAGACTCTATCACATTCAAAGTTCCTCCATCTGAGACTTCTCCAAAAAAATCACTATTTGAGACTTCTACACAGCTCTTCATGGTTTTGATATCCTTAAAAAAAATGGGGAAAAAGAAACTGCTGTAATCCTAGTGACCTATAGAGCTCTGATGTGAAGTATAGGGACAGTCAGTTTCAAATGCAAAATATAATTCATGTCAGATTCTGGAAAGAAGTTATAGACTTTGCATTTTGTTTGTACTGAGTGATAAAATAGACATGTTAAAAGCATTCCCAATTTACCTCTAGGTCCCACACAATCCACATCCATATACATATCAGAAAGGAGAAAAAGTGGTACAGATTAACTTAGATATCCATGGAGAAATGTAATTCACTAAATCTCATGTACTGACAGCATTGTTTATTCCCACTGCTGCTGTACTGTTGCCTCTGTCATTTTTCTTATTAGTCATAAAAAAAAGCAATAAGTGAGTTCAAAAAAGTAATGAGACGTAGGAGGAAAAGAAATGGCTCTGGGTGATCTAGGTTCTAAGTTCAGGTCTTCCCTATGTGACTGTGGGGAAGTTGCATCAATTATCTCCAAAACTCAATTTCTTATCCATAAAATGAGTGCAACAATACTTATCTACAACACATGGTTATGTTGATATCACTTTGTAAATTTCTATACATCTAAATCATATTTACCTCCTTTACTGGATACTTATGTTTGCCAAAAAACTATCTCTGAGTCTCAGTTTCCTAACCAATAAAGTGAAGTTTATTATGTTAATCTTTTCCTGAACTAAGGCGGCATAGAGTTAAAAGCATGAAAACTATTTTGCAAAAGTCTATCACTTTAAAAAAATTACTTTTTTTAAAGGTTCACTTATGATTTTTCCTAGAACAACCATCATCTTTTCCCTTGCCTCTTTGCTTGCTAAAGTTTTATCCATTCTGCCTCCATTATTTTAAGAATTCTTGGATTATTGATTAATAGCTGGGAAGAAAACTTAGAGATTCCCTAGTTCAAATGTCTCATTTTACAAATGAGGAAACTGAGACCCAGAAAGGTAAGGGAATTGGTGTGATTTGCTAAAGGAAGTAAAGGACAGAAACAGTTCAGGTTCTCTGCCTGCTCAAGCAGTTTTTCTTTCCTTTTGACCATGCTGTGTCCATCAAATTTCCATGAACGTTGCCTGAGTCTATCGTTTTTGGTAAATGATTTTCTTCCCATTACCCATGTACAACTGTTTTTATCTGTCCATTTGTACTTATCATGTATCATTTCATCTTAGAGTTTTCTTTGCAAGGCAGAATGATGTGGTGCATAGAAAGCTGGCATCTAAGTGAAAGAATCCAGGTCCATTTGAAACAGTTGTCCATTCTGGTTATTGTCTCAGGTGTCTTCAATCAACCTCTGATTCCACTGTATAATTAGTCCTAAAGGATCTCTAGCAAGGCTGTACTGAACCTAATATAGCTAGGAGCTTTGAGCCCTCAGGGTGTATACATGGGGAGGGGGAGAAGCATGAGATTTTTTTTTTTTTTTAAGAACTTTAGTAAGTGTTCTCTTTATTCCCTGCTAATTATGGCTCTTTAACCAGCAGGGGTAGTTTGACCAGAAGCTGCACCTATGACAACCCCATGAAGCCATACAGTATTTCAACCTTCACTTACCCCTGAATATGTCCATTTCCCCCCCTCCTTTTTCCTGTAATCCCTTGACTTCGGGAAATCTACTGATTAGCTTTACTTGTCTTCTTGGCAGAATGTTTTGACTCCTCCATTTTGCCATGGTGTTTCTAACATAACTGTCATCCAAAGTGTAAGCCTGAAAGGCACATTAGTAATGTAATGTGATAATAGTGTATCAAATTTAAATCAATCAGGTTTGCCAAACTAAATTTAATTAAGCACGTATGTGGGTTACTGCAATGAAATGCATATGTGAGGATATATTTTTTTTTTTAAGTATGCATGCCTTTAGGTATTTGGAAAATACCAGACATACATAAATTCGTGTCATTGCAAGAATCCCATTATCATCCAGAAAGTGGGGTTAAGAAGAATAAGCATATATTTTGGAAAAGGCTTAAGAATATATTTTGGAAATACCTTGGCAGAAAAGTTCCAAGACATTTTTACTTCAGTGTCTCTGAGTAAGATGGAGAAAATTCCCTGTTGTGTTCCTTGGCTTTTTGTCTAACAATGATATTGTCACACAACGTAACATGGGCCTTTTAGAAAAGGAAGTTGCTCATTGACCCTCAAGGAATTTATGAGGGCTCCCAGGATATCTAGGCAACATAATAATAGTGATAGTAACATATGTAAATATTGCATATGTGCATGTTTATGTACATAACATAATATGCATCTGTGCCCGTAAATACCTCATTTCCTTAATTATGGATTTCTAAAACCTTGATAGCAGCTTCACTGATGTATAATTTTAAATGAATTTTTCTTATACAATTACACAGATTTAGAGGTAATGAAAAACTTAATATCTAATCTAACTTCCTTGTTGATGACCTTATCAGCTCTCATGGATTCAATTACCATCTCTATGCAGATGATTCTCAGAACACTTATCCAACCATAAACTTTCTCCTGACTTCTAGTCTCACATGTACATTTGCCTTCTAGACAATTCTAACTAGTTATCAAGTAAACATCAACACTCAAGATATACCAAAATGAACTCATTTTCTACTACCGCCCCCAACTGTCCTCTATTGGTAATTTATCTGAAGAGCTGTCATCTTCTGTAGGACTCACAGCCGAAGTATCATCCCCCGTTCTTCACTCAGTCCCCCTCTCCCATATCCAATCAATTGTCAAGTCTTGTTGATTTTGCCTTTGCAATATCTCTGGTACATATCCTCTTCTTTCCTCTGGCGATCCCTGTTGCAGGCCCTCATAACCTCACACACAGACTACTGCAATAGCCTCCCAGTTGACCTCCTTACCTAAAGTCTCTCTCCACTCCATACTGTACTCCACTTAGCTATGATTTTCCTAAAGCACAGTCTTGATCATGCTATGGCCCCCGCACCCCAGGTCTACTACCCATTACTCCAGGATTTCAAATTATTAATAATCTGACCCTCTTTCTATCTCTCTAGTCTTCTTTTATAAATTTAAACTCTTTTGTTTTTCTTCTACTTCCCCTAACCCATGAAAGGAAAAAAAAGGAAAGAAGATAAAGAAAGCAGAAAAAAACAGCATTCTTGATTATATGATATAGTCAAGCAAAACAAATTTTTGTGTTGGCTAAAAATGTGTTTCTTATTCTGCGTATTAGTTCATCGTCTCTCTGAGGATAGCTTTCTTCTTTGTCAGTTCTTTGGAAACATGGTTAATCATTTAGTCTATCAGAGTTCTTTGAAAAATAGTGAAAATCTCAAATTTTTCATTTTTGCACTTTTGATGTTACATAATTCTTCTGGTTCTACTAAAGTCCTTCAATTTCTAGCAGTTTTCTTACAATACAATAATATTCAATTATACTCATATACCATAATTTGTTCATCCGAACCCCAATTGATGGGTACACCTTTAGCTTCTTAGAAAGCACAAAAAAAACTATAAATATTTTTATACACATAGGACCTTTTCTTCTTTGTTCTCTTTGACTTCTAGGCTTAGTAGTAGTATCATTGGGTCAAAGGGCATCCATGCCCTAGTCAGTAATACTTTATTTCTCTCCCTGTGTTCTATGATCTAATTATATTTGATTCTTTGCTGTTCTTTTAACATGATCCTTCAGCTCTAGATTCCATGCTTTTTCACTAAAACTGCCCCTCCTTACCTTCTCCTCCAAGCTTCCCTAAATTTCTTCAAGACTCAGCTAAAATTCTTCCCATTGCAAAAAGTAATCATATCCTCCATTACCCACTCAACCCCCTAAGCAAACAATGCTGTTTCCCTTTGTCTGAGTTTACCTATCATTTACACTCTATGTAAATTGAGGTACATAACTTGCATGTTGTGTCCATCATTAGAATGTGAGCTTGAAGGTAGGGACCGACTTTGTCTCCTTTCCTTTCTTTATAATCCTAAGGTTGATGATGATGACAATGAAGATGATGATTTCTCCATTAAAAGGTCGCCTACTTGACCAAAAGGAACTGTTTTCATTTTGATTTTGCATCAGCTATATGTAGCACCAAAGTTAGTACAAAGTATGGGTTTAATGTTGCTCATCTAATTCAATTAAATTGGAAGAGGAGGACATGTAGACCCTAGGGTTAAAGGATTTATCCAATATTACATAGATAGTAAGTAGTAGAGTGAAGATTTGAATGCAAGTTCCCTGGTTCTAAATTCATTTAATGCTTTCATTACTGCTGCCTATCAGATTTGAATACTAATAGTAGCTGAAATATTTATGTTCCTTTACATATATTATCTTTTTTAATGCTTATAGCATGTATCTGAAAGATTTTTTATCTTTAAAATTTTTTTACTCTTTACTGAAAGACTATCATTACCCCCATTTTATAGATGAGAAAACTGAAGTTCACAGACATTTAATTACTTCCCCATGGTTGCACACAAAATGTCAGAAATGAGATTTGAACCTAAATTTTCCTGATTCCAAGTAGATCCATACCACAATATGATCCTTTCTATTAACTTGTTACTTTTAAGCATGATTACGATAGGTTTTGAAATGCCCCACAGCTGCCAAAGCATCCAAGAAAGAATTCTACCCTTCATATGTCATAAAAGAAAAAGAATCTTCAGTTTTTCAAAATTAGTTTGTTATATGTAAATCACTTAAATTTTTTGAGCCTCCGTTTCTTTATCTGGAAAATGGTCAGGATAAAATCTGTAGTGTCCACCTCATAATTTGTGAGGCTCAGATGAGATACATGCTAAATGATTTGCACATTTTAAGGCCATATTCTTTGGTTCTTAGTTTTCTTATCCATAAATGTGGATAAAACACACATCTCACCATTTTTTGTGAAAATCTAATGAGATAATGAATTGAATGTAAGAGCTTTAACAAATTTGAATCCATCTACAAATAAATCATTACATCAATACACTCATCTTTTCAATGGATTTAATATACATGTGGTCCAAGGACAAGTTGCTATTCTACTATTATTATTTTATATTATATATTGAATAAATAATTGCCTTGGTACATAAAATGATTGCTTTGGTCTTTGAATAAAAGTACATAGATATAAGCTCATCTGTTTTAAGTTTATTAAAAGAATTCTCTGTCCAACTGTAGCAGCAGATAACATAACAGGAATGTGGTACACCTCATCTTGTTCTCTCATGATTTTTTCTCCTTTGGCAAGTCTGTTTGGAAGCTTTTCATTCCACATAGCTTGGAGCTAATGAGTATTTGACATGGTGACATCTATTAAAAGCATCGGTCTTAAGTTTTTATGGATCAGTGTTATATCTGAGAAGCTGTTGGCATCAGTTTGGTCTGTGATAGTTCTTTATTCTCAATACAGTTTAGTGGTTGAAATATCAAGGATATTTTGACATCTTTATATGTAACAAAAGCATTTGCCATGTCAATCCATTAAAAGGAGTGAGGTTCTGAAAGTTAATTCTGGACGCCAGGTCGTTCAGGTGGGTATTCAGTAGATACTAAATTTTTGCAGCTTGTAATGATGTTTTTCTTTCCATAACTAGTATTAACTACTGTCTAGTTTCCTTAAGAATAATCCTTCAGCATTTTCTGATGGTGATAACCTGGTCTTGAATCGTCAATATAAACCTGTCTTTTTATAGGTAAATCTGCATGAATTATCCATGTTCTTGTCACTTCATGGACTATATATTGCTGACTGATTTCATTTGAATTTCACTCATGGAAGGTATTGTGGTTCTTGGACATTTGATATGTCCCATACAAAGGTAAACCACTTTCAGTTGGATTCAGAAGTCAAATTGTATATACATGGTTTCAGTCTGGATAAAGTACCAGTTCAGGAGTTAGGAGGACCTGAGTTTAAATCTCACCTCAGACACTTGACACTCACTAGCTGTGTGACCTTGGGCAAGTCACTTAACCCCAACTGCCTCATCCTGGGTCATCTCCAGTCATCCTGATGAATATCTGGTCACTGGATTCAGATGACTCTGGAGGAGAAGTGAGGCTGGTGACCTGCACAGCCCTCCCTCACTCAAAACAAAGTCAAGTTCAAGTCTTGCCATCATTTTTCTGATAGTATGGTCTTCTTTGGCAACAAAGGATGAACACACACATTGTTCAAGGAAGCAATAACTAAGTTTTTTGTTCAAAAGATATGTTTATAGGTTTTTGGTCATTTTTCATGTACTTTAAGAATGTCTTTCAACTATCTTTTTTTCCTTTTTCTAGAGGAAGTATTAAACTTTTTGTAATAATGGGACATATTTTATTAATATTCTATGGATTTATAATTTTTTTCATTTTTATTGCCTAATTCTATTTTAAAATATTCAGGTAACCTGGTGACCATTATTGTTATTGCTTGTTGACCACAGCAACACAAAAAGACAAATTTTAAATGGCTCTCATCTTTTCTGGCCCCTTTTCATTTCTGTAGTTACAGTGGCAGGAAAGAGGGCTATGGGTGTTAAAAATGCTTCCATTTTAATGCTGTGAACAAATTTCATTTTGACTCTCTTACTCTTTGATACACTTAATTACAAATAATATGTAATGATCTATGAATAGATATATTTCTAGAGGAGCTGAATTTATCATTGCAGACATTCTTGATACATATAAAGCAAGAAGATGTAAGTTACAGCTAAATGAAAGGATGGATAACAGATACTCCTTGGAGAGTGCTTCCAAGAGTATCTCTTCTCCCAAATCCTCCCCTTTTTATAGCTTCCTGTTACTTCTGAGGGTACCATAAACCTCCCAGTCACCCAGGATTATAACCTAGTTGTCATCCTTGATTCTCCACTCTCCTTCACCTCTTCCCAATATCTAATCAGTTTCCAAGTGCTACAGTTTCTTCCTCTCAGTATCTCCTCTCCCATGATATTTTTACCACCCTATTGCAGGGCATTAATCACCTCCCACCTGAATCATTCCAATAACCTTCTGATTGATCTCACTGCGTCTAGTCTCTCTTCATTCCAGTCCATTCTCCATTCATTTGTCAAACTGATGGTCCTAAAACACATCTGACAATATCATGCCTTCTCCCCTACCCCATTCAGCCAGCTCTAGTGGCTCTTTTTGCCTCCAGGATCAAATATAAAATTCTGTTTGGTTTTTATAGCCCTTTATAACTTGGATCCTTTTTAACCTTTCCAATTTTCTTATTCCTAATTCTTCCCTTACATTCCCTGCCCCCATACTCTGTGTTCCAGTAACACTGAACTGTGATATTTCTTGAATATGACACTCTATCTCCTAACTCCACAATTCAATGACCCTCCCTCTATGCAGCCATGCCTGTTCTCCTCATCTGTGCAGCTTCCCTAGCTTTCTTCAACTCTCAACTAAGATTTCACCTCATACAAAAGTCTTTCCCATTCATCTTTAAAATTATTGCCTTCCCTATGAGATTAGTTCCAATTTATCCTGTATATATCTGTCTTCTATGTATGTATGTGTATGTGTGTATTTAATAGTCATGAAAAGACTTTCTCAGTTATCCCTGAGTCAACTGCCTGTATACATTTAGATTATTGCTTTATCAGAGTATGGACAAGAATTAGTTTAAAAAAAGAAAAGAATGATAATGAGGAAAATTTCCAATCAGCAATTAGAAATGGATAACCAAAGTGGCATCAGTTTCAACTATTATTATTTATATATGTATATTAAGGATTATATATCATTATGTTGCCTCATGCCATGCCATTCTATGCATCCCATACCAAATCATACCATACCATATGATACTAAACTGTACTGTACTACACTATACTAAACTATAATATACTATATTCCACTGTACTCCACTATACTATATAATATCATATATACCATACCATGCCATTACTTTCCAAACCATGTCGTCACATCACATCATGTATATTACAGACACACATACACACACACACACGCAAACATGCACACATTCCCCCTTTAGGTAGGTTTTAAAATAAATCTGTGTTCTTTGTTTCTATTATGTTATTCTATTAAATATATACATATATAAATGTATAATATTAATATATTATATATTATTATATGTAAAAATTATTTTATATTTAATCTTTGTAAATTTGTTGCCACAAAAATGATACTAGAAGATGTCAGAAAGTGCCTTGCTTAGCAAACATCTAACTTGCTTGCCAGACAGAGGGAAATAGCTAACAAAGGCAGCTCTAGGTTAGAGTATAAATTCATTTGTAAATCCTTCCAAAGAATGGTAAACAATTATGAGGAATATTGTCTCATAAAACAGAAATAAACAGTGTCAAGGACGGAACTAGCTTAAACAAAGTTCACTAAGATATCCAACTAAGCTAGCTTATTTCAAAAGCATTCAAGTATGCAAATGAACTACATACAGAAAAAAATGGAAATGATTAGGAAGATTTTTTAAGAAACTGTTTCATTCTTTGAGGTATGGGTCAGAACAGATGACTGTTGAGCATCCTTCTGACTTTCCAATTTTGTGATTCTCTAGATCTTTGGCTTTTCTCTGTCAGGACTGGTAAAATCATCACACTTAGATATGAGCATCAGATCTTGGATATGTTTGTGGATGAAATATAAATGCCACCCAAGGGAATAAAGTAGGGAAAATCAGTTTAATTGGATCAAATACATACAAAGGAGACCCACACTGAAGGCAATGCAATTGTGAGGGTATTGAGGGAGCAATAGAGAAAGTATCTAAGGGAGAGAGGATGCCAAAGGCAAAGAAAAATATCTCAGGTCTTATGAATAGGGAAAAAAAGGTGATTGGGAGAACTTCCGTGATTATTGACCTAAATGACTATTCTCCTAGTTATATAAAACCTATATGACAATCATCCATACTCAAGTCTAGGCCATCCTTAGTGAGCATATTGTATTGGTAGGGAATGAGCAAAGTTCTCTGAGCAACATTCACCAGTTACTAAAAGGTGTAGAAACTCCTGATCCTGCTGTGATTCTTGCTTACTAATTACAAAAAAAAATTGATTTAATAGAACAAAATTTTGCTTTGAAGGCACATTCAAGGTGTTTCTCATATATACATCAAGTGACTGCAAGATTCTTAGGAAACTATAACTTAAAAAGCCTATTTAGTTACCCTCTCATAATGGATATTAGAGAAATCATTAAATAAGGAGATCTCTGTATGTCAAATGTATTCACCAATGTAAAAGAAGAGATCCAGTGCAAAGCCCCAGATCAATATGGATTTCCTATTGATGGTGTTATCCTTCAGATTCTCCTGTTTGTCTATAATATTTTGTTGACTGAATCAAGCTGCAAAATATTTCTGTCTCCTGAATGACAACTGCAATCACTCCAAGTATTTTGGCTTATCCATCAGAGCAGATCAAGTAGACAAAAGACGTCTGTTGCCAAGATTTCAGTGTGCATTTGGAAGGACACTCTATAGTTTGTACAACCATTTGTATATCTGGGAAAAACAGTTAAGATGGACGTTAAGCTGGGTGTAGAGTTGAATATATAGAAGAGAGTGGGATGAGTTGCTCTGGGGCAATTGCAGAGGTTTTTCTTTTTTTATTTCCCTTCTCAAAGCGTCCTATGAAAGCAAAATCCAGTATTTTCAATGAGAACATTTTACCAGTGATGCTACAGCACAGAGGGATGTGGAACACAACTGTATGTAAAGAATAAAATATGAATATTACCCCGAGGGCAATAAGAAGGCACATAGTGAACCAAAGCAGGCTGTAGTATAGAAGAGATGAGAGGAACTCTACAAAGAATAGGGGGCAGTATCATTAATCAAGGGATTTTATGATAGAAAGAGAAAATCAGCTAATCATATATTAAGAATGAGGGAAGAGTGGTGGGCGTCCAGAGCGCTCTTCTGGTGCTCTTGAAATGCTAGGAGAAAATGAAGAAGGCCTTGACACTGGGTGAAGCACATAGAGCAAACTTTGAGGATAACGTGGACAAGAATTTCCCGGGACGGTCAGGCATGTACAAGCTACAATCTGCGCCATTCCCGAATCATTCCCAATTTCACTGGATCACAAATCTATTTGAGTACTTGGCCATTTGAGTATTATCACACATAACTAGTCCTTACCTTTTTTTTTTTGTTGGAGTTCAGATAGAAATGGTGTTAGGATAAATTACTATCTGGCTAATGATTATTTGATACTTAAGATTGCAGACTCCTGTTCAAATAGACGAAATTGGTGCTCTTTGTAACTATGAAGTCACTGGAATACAAGCACATAGGAGGCATTTCATAAAAGATTTTGTAAGTTCCTTTTCCATATATTCACTGAAAGCCTTTCCAAGATAGCTGCAAAGTATTATTGTCATTAAAAGAACAGGCTGCAGATAATGGATGCATTTAAATCCATGAAATACATTTTAGTCTTAATAGAAACAAAGAACACAGATTTATTGCAAAACCTACAAAAAGAAGGAAAAAAATAAATAATTGATAGATTCACATCAGAATTTCCAACTTATAAGTTTATGCTAGTTAACTCTTATTACATGAGCTTCCTTTTGGGGGTACTATCCTCAAATAAGTTTGCCATTGTATTTGTGTGAATGTTTAACATTTAAACAAATTAACGATAATGATAACTATCGAGTATAGAAAAAATGATTGCTTAAGAAATTAGAACTGAAACTAAGCAGGAGTGTAGTAAGATCTGTTAGTTATTTAGGGCTACAATTTTTCTGGTCTTCAAGGAGAAAGACAATTCCTATTTCCCAAGTGACTGATAATTATCTTCTTTACTCAAATTATCATCATCAATAGATTCAGGGGAAAAAAAATGAATAACTACCTGTCACAGGGGACTTGTCTCCCATTTGAAAGAGCTATATCCATTTCTTGGTACAGTTTTAGCCATCTGATTTACAAGTCTATTAGAATTGACTGCCCCCAGAAAGCAATTTCAACAACCGACATCACAGTAAATGTGATAGGAGTGATTTCTGATGACCGTTCATGTGGCTTGATATTCAGCAAACATAGATGTAACATTTATCTCAGAGTGAAAGCTGTTTTGGTTCATTAAATCATTTGTATTAGGTACTTGCTCATTTTAGTTTGTGATGTAGTTGATATAGTGAGTAGATGGCTATAGTTGGAGTTAAAATGACCCAGTTCAAATCTCATCTCTTGACACTTAGAGAAGTTATGCAACCTCTTTGAATGATATGGCCTCTCTGAATTACAGTCTAACTGCAAAATGTGGGTACTCATCTTTGAAGAGTTGACCTCATAGGATTTTAGGGATACTCCAATGAGATTGATGTCGTTTTGCAAACTTGAAGTGCTATTTAAATATGTTAATTAAAATAACAATTGCTTTGAATTGTGTTGATTCCTATATGTCTTCCACTGTGATTCAAATGTTCTTATAGCAAAACAATAGCCCAGAAAAGAAATGAATGTCTGATTGTCACAAGAATTTTGTCTCCCATTTTAGTGGGCTACTCTTTTTTTAGCACAGCTTTGAATTATATAATTCTCAAAGTCTGACAGAGCTGATTGCCCAAGGAAGGCAATGTAGCCATTATCAATCTAAGAATTCATTTTTACTAGAGAGTACTATAGGATAATATCTACGAAAGCACACACTGTTGTTGTAAAGCTGTGTTTTAGCTCAGTTTTTAAATAGAACCATTCCGTAAGTTATGACCTTTCCAACCTCCATTTAAGAAGGGGGCACAAGACAGACCCCTCATCTCTGACGGTCATTTCTCACTCAGATGTCTTCATTTTGGATTTCTTTGACTTCATCATACTTCTGTGCTGGGTACCTTCTCCATCTTTCTACTCTCCCCATTTCAGTTTTCTTTTCTGTGTTACCTTCACGCATTAGATTATAAGCTCCTTGAGGGCAGTGGCTATCTTTACTTTCTCATATTTCTAGTCTTAGCATTTAACAGTGTCTGTCACAGTAAGTACTTACACTGTTTACTGACTATTCACTGTAATAAATAGATATGTAACATGGCAAAACAAAAAGACAACTAGCCTCAGAGTCAGAAAGCCTTGGGTTTGAGTCTTTATTCTGTAAGATACAGGGTAAATTGCTTAACCTCTCAGTGCCCCTGGCTATTCCCTAGCACTATCCATTACAGAACAGATACAGATCAGTGTTAGGAGACAGAATTTCCTTCATGTTATTTCCATCTACCAGGGGGTGGAGAACCACTTGTAGTCTCATAGGTTCCCCACCCCTGTCATATACCAATGAAATTATAATCACGTTCCAAATAAAAACAATAGGTAACTGAATTGTGTTCACATGTTGAGAAAATCGCCACTTTGGATGTGAATTTACCATCTTAGTTTAAACTTATTCCAGTCCTTAAAATTCTCAAAGCATTTAACTCAAGTTATTAGCTACTAAATAATCAACACTCACTTCAAAGGGGCTGATTTGAAGCACCATATCCTTCTTGAGGCTTTCCTGCAGAAATTCAACCCTATACAAACCTTTCAATCATTCATTTAAACATTCTAAGATCCTATTACCTAGGAGCTAGGAAGATACAACAGCAAGTGAAAGATACCTTGTCCTTAATGATTTTGCAATATAATAAGTAAGATTAAATGTATATAAAATAAATTATTACAGAATCAAAAATCTGAGAGTTGAGAGAGACCTCAGAGTCTAATTTAAAGTTGAAGTCTAACTTAAAACTGAAGGAAAAATCCCCTAATCATTAAATTAATCAGCAAGAATTTATCAAGTACCTACTTTGTGCCAGGCACTATATTAGCTAGCGTCTAGGAATATAAAGACTACACAGTCCTTATGGGTAAGGAGCTCATATTCTAATGGTGGAAACAATAGACACACATATAAACATGTACATATAGATGTAAAAAACACATACATACATACATATATACACACACATATACACAGAGATATACCTCAAAGATATTTCATGTTCAGTTATAGACTACCACAATAAAACAAATAATGCAATAAAATAAGTTTATACTTTATATAAGTATATATAAAAGTTATGTTTATACTATACTGTAATGTATTAAGTGTGGAATAATATTATATCTAAAAATGTAAATACATTAATTAAAAAATACTTTATTACTAAAAAATGCTAACCATCATCTTAGCCTTCAGTGAGCCATGATATTTTTGTTGGTGGAACACCTTCCCTACATGTTGAATGCTGACTGATCAGGGTGGTGATTGTTGAAGGTTAGGGTGGCTGTGATACTTTCTTGAAATAAGACAAGGAAGTTTGCACTTCAGTTGAATCTCCCTTTTAATTAAACTCTTAGAAGTCATTGTATGGGTTATTACTTGGCCTAATTTCAATATTGTTGTGTCTCAGGGAATAGGGAAGCCCAAGGAGAGGGACAGAGATGGGAATGGACAGTTGTTGGAGCAGTCAGAATACAAGCAACATTTATTGATTCTTTGCCATCTTAGATAGGCGCTATTTTGGTGCCCCAGAACCATTATAATAGTAACATCAAAGACCACTGATCACGCATCACCATAATAGATATAACACTACTGAAAAAGTTTGAAAGATAGCCAAATTACAAAAATGTGACACAGGGACACAACGTGAGCACGTGCTGTTGGAAAAAAATGATGCCAATAGACTTGCTCAATACAGGGTTTCCAAGAACCTATTTTTCTTTAAAATGCAATATTTACAATATTGTACCAACTCATACCTATCAGATTAGCTAACATGACAAAACAGAAAGATGATAAATGATGGAGAAGATGTGGAAGAGTTGGAACACTAATTCATTACTGGTGGAGCTGTGAGCTAATCCAACCATTGTGGAGAGCAATGTGCATACCCTTTTACCTAGCAATATCACTTCTAGGACTGTATCTCAAAAAGATCATAAAAATGGGAAAGGGTCCTACATGTACAAAAATAATTATAGCAGCTCTCTTTGTGGTGGCCAAAAACTGGAAATCGAGGAGATACCTATCAACTGGGGAACGATTGAACAAGTTGTGGTATATGAACGTAATGGAATACTATTGTGGTATAAGAAATGATGAACAGGAGGACTTCAGAGAGGCATGGAAAGACTTATATGAACTGATGCTGAGTGAAACGAGCTGAACCAAGAGAATTTTGTACACAGCAGCAACCACAGCGTGTGAGGAATTTTTCTGGTGGACTTAGTCTTTCATAGCAAAACAAGGACCTAAAAACTTCCCAATGGACTTTTGAGACAAAACACCTTCCACATCCAGAGAAAGAACTATGAAATTGAATTGCAGAATGAAGCAGACCATTTACTTTTGTATTATGTTTTGTCTTGTTTTGTTTTGTTTTATGGTTTCTCCAATTCATTTTAATTCTTCTATTCAACATGACTAAAGTGAAAATGTATTTAATAGGAAGATATGTGTAGAAGCTATATAAGATGGCGCGCCATCTTGGGGAGGGAGTGGTAAGGGAGGGAGGATGAAGGAGTAGGGAGGGGAAAAAAATCTAAGATATATGGAAGTGTTTGTAGAACACTTAAAACAACTGAAATAATTTTAAAAAAATAAAGTGTAATATTCACAAAAAGCAGTAAGGCAAAGTGAGGTATGCCTTCTGTGTTAGTAATATATGTGTATAAATATATGTAACATTTATGTATAATATATAATATATTTAATTGATATAGAGAGTAAATACAAAGAAAGCAAACACAAATAGATACAGAATCCAGAGTGTCCTGGAGTCAGGAGTGCCAGAGATTTCAGTCTGAGGATTTATACCTCGAGAATCAGCAACTCTTTTGTTGACTACCTAAATTTAAGAAAGCGATAGAGAAAAAATATGGATATTAGAGATTAAATTTTAAAAAATGTGTCATGTAGTAATTCTCTGTCTCCCTCCTACCACCAACAATTGCCAGCACAAGCTTATATAGAATAATTAATTATATAGTAATTTGGGAACGAAGGTAGTAGTAGTTGTGAGGATCAGGAAGCGCTTCAATTAGAATGTGCTGCTTCAGTGGTGCAGTGGATAAAGCACCAGTGCAGGAGTCAGGAGGACCTGAGTTCAAATCTTACCTCAGACACTTGACACTCACTAGTTGAGTGACCTTGGGCAAGTCACTTAACCCCAATTGCTTCATCCTGGGTCATCTCCAGTCATCCTGATGAATATCTGCTCACTGGAATTAGATGGCTATAGAGGAGAAATGAGACTGGGGACTTGCACAGCCCTCCCTCACTCAAAACAAAGTCAAGTGCAAGTCATGTCATTATTTTCTCTGATGGCATGGTCTTCTTCGGCAATGAAGGATGAACACATGCTGCTTCAGCGATGTCTTGAAGAGAGGAATTCTATAAGGTGAAGGTCAGAAGGGAGTCATTTGCTTCTGAGTATTGCTTTGGCTGAATCTCCTAAACTTTCCTGTGTAATTTGTATTTTATCATTATCTTTGAAGCAATGTACTTAAAAAAAACAAAAAGCTTTCTCTGGAATTATTTCTCTGAAATTAATGCAGGCCCATAATTTTACTCATTACATCATTTTTTACTGCTAACTTTATTACACTTTGATCCATAAATCCACTCTTTTTATCATTTACCTCTGTCTTCTTTGCTCTTAATACGATAGCAATTTTGTATGCATTCTATGTGTGCCTGTAAAAAAATATATAGTCCTTGCTTTTCCAATTTATTACTGTCTATCTGTATCTATTAGCTTTAGTATGATTGATACATTATCCAGATCTATGATATTTGTCTTCTTATTAAATTTATCATATTCTTATTTTTCCTCCTCAAGCATAAGCTCCTTATTCTTGGTATTGCTTTCCCTAACATCTATCAACAATTTTATGCTTTTAATAAATCCTTGTTGAACTGGATTAAATGTTTTTACAATTTCTTCTTGCAAGATTGAAAGAATGTTTATAGGAATTTTAGTGAGGAATCATTGTGTACATATAAAGTATATGTTTAAATTTAATGTACTCTCATTCTGAACAGATCCTCTTAAAATGTCATTGTTTGTCTCTGTTAATGATTCTTGGTTAGAATTTTATTTTGCCTAGTAAAAACTTTGCCATTTCTACATATTGTAATACTTAATTCAAGTATTTGCAAAAACATCACCATGAAAATAACTGTACTTTATGCACCAGCGTCAATTGCAGAGGATAAATAGACTGAGAAATTCTACACAGGACTCTCTAAAATTCTTCACTGTGATTATTAGTGATTTCAATGCAAAGGTGAGATTAGGTGAAAATGGTGAGGAAATATATTGGAAAACATGGTTCAGGAAGAAGGAAAGAAAGAAGGCAGCAGTTCGTAGACTACACAGAAGTCTCATGCCTCTCCATCATGAATACTTTCTTTGAGAAAAGAATTGGTAGGCACTCAACATGGCAAGCAGCAAATAACATCACAAACAATGAAACTGTTTATATTCTAAAAGAGAGGAAAATGTTCAGCATGTGGAAGTAATCCTTGAATAAGTTTTCTGTGTGCAGTGGTTACACCAACTTGTTTGAGCTAAGATCAGAATCAGAATAAGCAAGAAGAAACAAAAATAATGAGAAAAGATGTAACAAACAATTGAAAAAAATCCTGAGCTATTTAAAGAAATTATTGATTATGGACAATTGGAAATGGACAGTAGAGACAAGAGCAATCACTTCAGAAGTTTAACTGATATATGTTAACTGCTATAACAAAGAAGTTTAACTGATTCAGAAGTTTAACTGATATATGTTAACTGCTATAACAAAGAGACCAAAAAACCTCAAGAGAATCTTAGTCAACAAACATTTCATTTTCTTGCCAAGAAGAGAAGGATTTAGCAGTTGAAAGCAACACTAGTTTTGAATATAAATTTATTCGTTAAAATCTAATAAAAAAGTATGATGGAAGATTATGAGTGAGATCACTTTCTAAAGCAAAAAAGGAACGGAGGGTAAAACCAGGATATAGAAAGCTTGGCAGGAGACCTAATTAAGAAAGTCATGCCAAGTGCCTTTATGGATTAAAATGAAAGGAGGAAAAGAAACAAGAAATGGTAAAGATCTGCAAATGTTTTTATATTAAATATTTGTTTTCTATCAGGAAGGGTAAGAGAGCTCTAATGTTACCATACAGGTGTGCGTGTAGAGGAAAGAAATACAACTTAAGGCCATAGGAATGAGAAAAGCAAGTAGATTGGACTAAATAAGTATGTATCAAAGAGGTCTATGCTGGGGATGACATAATTATGAGGGTGCTGAAGTATTTACTTTCAAAATTTCTGAAGCAGGAAAGATGCTAAAGGCATTTGAAGAAATCTCATATCTTATGAATACTGAAAAATAGGAGACTGTGTTAACATTGACAACTGCTGACTTATATGTCTACTTTACTACTTATGCAAATGTGTTTGGAAGTCATCAAAGATGGTCTCTAGTATATATTCAACCTATATCCTGATTGTTCACCATCTCAGGGTGGTGGAGAAAGGAGGGAGGAAGAAATACAAGCTGGAACTCAAAACAAAAATAATATTTAAAAAACTGTTTTAAAGTGTAATTGGGGAAAAGAAGATACTCATAAAAATATAGATTTTGGAAATTATAAATTAAAAAAAAAGATGACCTTTGTTTGGGAATTAGTAGAAAACAAGCAACCCTTTTCAAGTAATCTTTATGACTGCATGATTAACTGAAAAATGCAGAGAAAAACTCTCAGAGTACATTTTTTTAAACAAAACAAATCATTTGATTTGGTAGACCAAAACACCATCTCAAAGATTCTTTTCCAACAAGGCTTCTGCCACCCTGTAATG
Source organism: Bettongia penicillata ogilbyi (assembly GCA_023548195.1). Taxonomy (NCBI): domain Eukaryota; kingdom Metazoa; phylum Chordata; class Mammalia; order Diprotodontia; family Potoroidae; genus Bettongia; species Bettongia penicillata. Next base: position 7,043,940 of record JAJHZJ010000226.1, read on the forward strand.
GCAAGCAAAGTAGGATCTTCTGCTGTTTTTATTTTGGTATAATCAAGTGCCTCTTGCCTTTGTCAACCAAAAGTCTTCGCTAGGAATAAAGTACAGAAACAAGGGTTTCTTTAACTAGAAATAGTATATATATATAGACCTGCGAATTAAGGGGAGTTTGGTTAGGGAAGATTTGTCTGTAGGAAGTCTCACACCTTTTGTTAAGTTTCTAATTAGTCACTGGTTCTCAAGGGTAGTGATGACCTCTGGCTCTAAAGACATATAAATACTCTGAGGGTGAGGTTTTACTTTGGGGCTTGTGTTTTGGAAGAAGGTTTGTGTGCCAGATAAGACTCCTTGAAGCCAAGGAGTCCAAGGCTTTGAAAACTCAGGTGTTGGTGCTTCTGTCTGTGGTAATTATGTATGTATGTATATATGGTCTATTTTGTGATGTACGTCAGACAATTGGAAGCCTGTCTGTTGATTTTAATTTCTCTGTATTTTCTCTGAGGTTCAGGGTGCTGACTTTCCCCCCTGTACTAAGTGAATGCACATATGCTTGATTAAAGTGATTGTTGACTCCTCAAAAGTTGTCTTTCCTTTTAGAAAAGCAGATCTAAGAAACTGTGATAGCAGGCTCCCTGGGTATGTTGGGATCCTTGCTTTTACACACCCATACATAGAAGCCATCAAAGATTTCTTGAACTATATAATAACAGAGATAAACTTGTTTAATGACACTCTTGTCATAATCACTGCATCAGGTTTAAAGCAAGAAGATTCATAACTGCCAAATGTATTGACTTTTAAGATGGAGGGAAATTAGTACAGAATCCAAATTGAAGAAGGAATCTCTATGGATGCTGGTGCTCCCTATATCCTCCCATTTGTGGCTATTATCCTAGTTTCATCAAGCCCTGGAACACAGTAAAGACTCTAGGAAATCTAGCTCCAGACATTTCAAACTTACTTTTTTGGAAATATCTTAAGTTTAACGTGTCTGCAACTGAACTAATTTTTTTCCCCCTTAAGCCCCCCCTTCTTCCTTTTAAATTTCTTTCTTTCTGTCAAAGCAGCACATCTGTCCATTGTCTCAAGGTCACAATCTTTTTGTATTCCTGGACTCCTCATTCTCCTTCACCTCATATATACAATCAATTGTCAAACTTCCATGTTTTAACCTTTACAATATCCTTCTCATGTGACTCTTCTCGCATACAGATTCTACCTTAGTTCAGACAGTCATCACCTTTGAAAACAATCCAAGGGTGGGTACACTTTTTATTGCTACTTAGAAAATTGAGTAATGGCAGAATAAATTGTGATATATGAATGGAATAAAAATGTTACTACTTGTAATGCTAATCATAGAGTTCAAGATCTTCCCCACCTATTAATGAGCCTGTCCATTAGGGAAACCATTATTAGGGGGGACCCACACTGTGTGTTAATTTGTAATGCACTGGTTCTCAAAGGTTATGATGCCCACTAGCTCTGAAAAAATGTATAAATACTCTGAGGTAATGTTTAACTTTGGAGCTTATTCAGTGAAAGTGTTTGTTTGACCGGACAAGACTCTGGGCATCTACTAAGGATGCCCCTGGCTTTGAAGACCCAGATACTGATGCTTCTCTCTCTGGTAACCATATATGTGTGATCAGATAGCTGGATCTATTGATTTGTGATGTATGTATTGCTTATGGTCAGACAGTTGGAAGCCCTGTCTGTTGATTATTGTTTCTTTGTATTTTTCTGAAGTTCAGGGTGCTGACTTCTTCCCCTGCACTAAGTGAATGATGCATGTGCTTGATTAAAGCGATTGTTGACTCCTCAAAAGTTGCCTTTCCTTTTAGAAAAGCAGATCTAAGAACCTGTACAGCAGGCACTCCTGTGTGCATCCCAGTCCTTGAATTTACACCACTCCATCAGAACTGACAAAAGCGAGGATTTCAGAGGATCCTGGGAAGTGTAATCCCACAGAGCAAAGTGAACAGAACCAGTTAAACAATTCCTACAAGAACAGAAACTTTATAAAGAAAAAATAAAGTCAAGTTTAAAGGACTGAAGGACTCTGATCAATGCAGTAAGCAACAATGTATCCAGGTTAACTTTGATGAAGTGCTATCCACCTCTTTAAAAAAAAATTGCTACATTTGTCTCTTCCACTCTGTTGACCTCTTGACAGAGAGATAATAGGCACAAGGGGCAGAGATATACATTTTTATGCAGGGTGACTGTGGATTTGTTTGACTTGACTGTTGGGTATGCTTATGTGTTAGCAAGTGTATTTATTTTTCTTTCTTTCTCACATTAATTGGGGAGTGGATACAATAATAAGAATAACCACAGTTATAACAGTAATAGTAACTAATATTTATGTGGCACTTACTATATTCCAGGCACTGTTAATTCTCTCATTTTACCCTTACAGCTACCCTGGGAAGTAGTTGCTATTATTCCCATTTTGCAGGTGAGGAAACTGAAACAAATGAGGTTAAATGACAGCTAGTAAGTATCTGAGGCTATATTTGAACTCAGGGTTTTCTGATAGGCCCAGTGCTCTTTCCTCTGTGCTCCCTTGCTGCCCAGGAAAGAAGATTAGTTTTAGGATGCTTTAAAAAAGCACCATTATAATGTTTTAAAAAACTTCACAGAAAAGAACAGAAAGAAGCACAAATGAGAATCACCATTTTTCAAAGTAATTCATAATATTATACACAAAGTGTGTATTTTATGTGTGTGATGCAATATATAGGTTATATGCTTAATTTATAAAAGCGGTAAGAAACAGAAATTCACAATTTCATATAAAATATCCTTGTCTTTTTCCCTGGGTATGGAAATGCCCTTTCAGCATTCATTTAGTGCACAGATTTATCAAATAAAATTCACATAGAAAATTATCAAAATACATTTTTAGGCCTCAACATTAATGGAGAAAATATTACTCCCCTATCCTCTTCATGGGGTGATCTGAGAAATAATGGAGTAATAAAATTGGAAGAAACTTTATAGAATATTTAGTTTAATCATTTCATTTTGCAGATAAGAAAGCTGAGACCTAGACAGAAGAAAAGATTTGCTCAGGGTTATATTTGGACTTGCATGTTCTTTCATCAGGTTGAGTGACTTTGTAAAGCTTTAAACATACCAAAGTCCTTGAAAAATAGAACGCTCTTCAGTGATATAAAATGTCAGTAATTTTATAAGGTATAGCATTGATAATCATCTTGGAAAATTACAATTATTTTTTATTCCCTATTTGTACAATTATAGATCAGTTCTGAATTTGAATCACAACTCCAAAATAAGAATTCTATTAAACTCATTTCTTATGCTAATGTCTTGGGAATAGAGAATTTAGACCTCAGAATATTGGGACTGAGGAACTCCTTGGTTACTCCACTCTTTGGAGAAGTAATTCATGTGAAAAAACTTGCAATTCCCTGTAAATTGTGGGTTCTGCCAGCCCTGAGTCACTATGTTTCTGGGAGATTGGGATGCTGCAAGGCTGGGTTAGGTACTTGAGAATATTTTCTCTCCATAACTCTCACCACTTCAAGGAGAGTGAGCAGGTTATTGCAATTCCAAGCTAGATTAAATAGAGAAGGAAAGAAGTGCGCAGATGGTCATGTATTGCAAAATATATGGTGAATATGAGACCACTGAGGACTGGTGGCAAAGGAGTGATAGGATAAGGAGGGCTGTGTTGAGCTAAGCATTCTTCTTGTGGTATTAAAGGATGGATTGAGTGATAAAGACTTTAAGGTGTGGCAGTAGTGTTGGCAGGCTGGCATTTGCTTTGTTTGGATCTACTCTCCTGTGTTGACATTATGGTACATGGGGTGTATCTCTACATTATCTCTATCAAGGTTTGCAGCTTAGTTGCTAAGTGCCCCCACTCAGCATATAAGTGTGAAGTAAGTAATGATGACAGTATGGTTTTTATATTCGCCCTGAAGTAGCTTATCTGAATCATATTATGGCTGAGCTTATTTCTGACTCCTGAATTCTCAAAGAGCAACACACTGAATGACATAAAATATGGGCCAAGTTTTCTGATTCCCTGACACTGAAAGATTCCTTCACCTCTATATCTATGAGTAGTGACCCAAATGTCATCAATATAAAAGCTGGAAATAGAGCCCAACTCTTAGCACAGAATATGAATATTTCATACATACACACACACACATACCACACACCCCACACACACACACACACATATAAAACTTTGTCAGATCTATGTGAATACAAGTCACTTCCCAATTGACAAATGGTCAGAGGATAAACATGGGCAGTTTTCCAATGAAACAATCAAAGGAATTTAATATAAAATGCTCTAAATCATTGTTGATAAGAGAAATGAGAATTGAAACAATCTTGAGACTTCATTTTACTCCTACCAGATTGACTAAAATGATTGAAGGGGGAAGTGACAAACGTTGGAGAGCAGGTGGAAAAAATTGGAACACTGATTCATTGTTGGCAGAATTGTGAACAAATCCAAACATTTTGGAGAACAATCTGGAATTATGCCCAAAGAGTTATTAAACTGCCTATACTCTTTCACCCAGCTGCACTAATACTAGGTCTGTTTCTAAAAACGATTAGGGAAACAAGGAAAAATACCAATACATTCTAAAAAATTTTCTAAGCAGCTCTCTCTGTGGTGACAAAGAACTGGAAATTGCCGGGATGCCCTCCATCAATTAGAGAATGACTGAACAAGTGGTGGTATATGATTGTGATGGAGTATCATTGTGCTATAAGAAATGATGAGCTCAAAGATCTTAGAAAAACATAGAAAGACTTGCATGAAATAATAAAGAGTTAAATGAGCAGGACCAAGAGAACATTGTGTACAGTAACAGCAATATTATTTCAAGAACAACTTCAAGTAAGTCATTTACACTATTATAAATATCCAAATTTGCTATGAAGGGCATATGAAGAAAGATACTATCTGCATCCAGAGAAATAACTGATAAATAGAAGTATGTATAGAAAAATTTATATACATATACACATGCATATACATGCATTCATACATATACATATACACAAACACATACATATATATGTACTTGTATATAATGGTGGCCATCTCTGAGAGTGGGAATAGAAAAAAAATTACATGGTAACTTTGTTGTATATTTAAAAAGAATAACAAGTTGTATATAATACATTTGCAGTTTCATGTACAATCATATTTTTTATTATGCCATGTTATAGAAATGCTTGTTTTATTCCATAAATTAACAATAAAATAAATGTTAATAACAGAGTGTAAATACTTTGTGGAGGGAGAACTTCAGCCATATTCTGCTACCAATAAGCTCTAAAGATATTGTAGAGTTGTGGGCCTATATGAAAGAGATCAAATCAACAAGCAATTTGTTAAGGGCTTAATATATGCCAGGCACTGTGCTAAGTGTAAATAGATGCAAAGAAAAGAGAAATTAAAAAAAAAATTCTTGCTCTCATGAAATTTGTAGTTTTATAGGAAAAATGATGTGCAAACTATAAACAAATTTTATATATATATATATATGTGTGTGTATGTGTATTTACACACACATGACAAATTATTTATAATCTCAGAGGAGAACGGTACTATAATACTAGGAAGGACTGGGAAATGCTTCTTGAAAAAGATTGGACTTTAGCTGAGACTTGGAGGGATAGCAGAAGACAGAGATGAGGAGGCAAAGAGTTTCAGTGAGGGAGAGATAATGAATTGTTAGTTAAGACTCATATTTGTAAAGGTCTCTGGGTATGGATTTCAAGAATTCTTAGGGTTAAGGTTGAGGTGTGGAGGGAAATACTATTTCTTACATGTTTTATATGGTATTGAAATTTGTTGTAATATAACTCATGACTAGAAAATGTCAATGCAAGTATTCAAAAGAAATAGAAAAAATGGACAGTGTAGTGGCATATCAGAAAATTATACATCTCTGTGGAAATCTGTGAACCTAAGGGGGCAGCTGAGTGGGAATAAAAGTTATGAGAAAGGAGGGTGGGGAGGAATATGTTCTCACCAAGTCTCAAGTAGCAAATGGAATAACATTTTTCATAGAAATGGATAAAACAGGCACAGGAGTTTTAGAAGCAAATAACTAAAGGAATCACGGGAGATATTTGTCTTCAATCATCTCCATTAAAAGAAAAATAGGAATACCAAATAGAAGGAAACTACCAGAAATCTCCAAATGAAAGTTTTCTAAAAATATCTCAAAGAAATGATCTAATGAACACAGTGATAAGAAGATCATGGATAAAAGGAATGGTTAAAATATCCTAACAATTTTTTTAAAGTACCAAGAGGTAATTCAGTGCAAAACAATATAGATAACAATTTTTTAAAATGGAGGCATTAAGCTGGGGGATGTTATATAATGAAATAATGAAACAATTGAATGTGATTGAGGAATTCAGAAGAAGATAATAAAAGTCAATTTTAAATAAATAAACAATTAAATTCAAAATTAAAATATCCATTGAAAGTATTAATAAAACAATAGAGTTGAAATATAAATTATTGTACAAATCATAAGAAGACATTCACTGTTTCATGAAATTATATAAGAAATGTCACAGAAATAGTGAAAATGAAAGATAGCTTACAGGTTGTTAGAAGTAACGGAATTCCAGAAAATTACTCAAACTGAAAAAAAAAAAGATTGCTTCAGTGGACAGTGTCAGTAGAAGACTATTTAAAGCAGGGGTGGGGAACCTGTGACCTCAAGACCACATGTGGCTCTCTGGATCCTCAAGTACAACCCTTTGACTGAATCCAAAGTTCACAAAACAAATCACCTTAATGAAAGGATTTGTTCTGTAAAACTTGGACTCAGTCAAAAGGCTGCACCCCAGGACCTACAGGTGGCCTCGAGGCTACAAGTATTTCACCCTGATTTAAGGCAAATAAGGCCTTCTGAGAACTATAAAAAAGAAAAACCTGAGCACTGTTTTTTCTTAAAATTATATAAAAAATTTCCTAGAAATAGTGAAAATGAAAGATAGCTCATAAATTAACAAGATGTACAGGTCCTAAGAAGAATAAATTTACTCATACTCACCGTTATTAAACCCCATGATTACAAATACAAAAAGAAATAATCTTGGAAGCAGCCAAGATATATACATAACATAGAAAGGGAAAAAAATCAAATTTCATCAGTTTTTCCCCCTTCTAAATCAGATAAAGAAGATGGCACAGAGAAATTATGGAACAATATTAGATAGGTCTCCGGATTTTAGATAAAGAATCTCATGCATATGAATAGCAAATCAGCTTCTCAGGAAAGATAAACATTCTTTTAGAAGACAAAAGATAAAAAATTTAAAGTTCAAGAAGAATTTGAGCAATTGACAGAATGTCCAATCATAGAGCACCGTTTGATTTATGAACATATAATCACACAAGACCTTTAGAATATTGTTGGGTCATCAAATAAAGTGCTTTCATTAATATACATTTTATATCTATTATTAATCACCATGGCTAATAATCACTATCAGAGAGGTTAGAAACAAGCTAGGGTTGTTTTCATTAATTATTGAATGAGGTCATAGGGCTGGGAAATGGGGATGGAGAAGGAGAAATGAGAAAGTAATGCAAATGAGCATGAAGAGATAGTGTAAGTTGAGAGTGAGTGAAGCAGAAGGGGAAGAAAAAACTGAGTTTACATAAAACTTAAAATTAATGAAATAAAAGGGGAATATCTAATCTTTTGGGAGGTACTTGTACTACCTTGTACTGCCTTTGACCTTCAGTAAAGCCTTTTCATACACTTTTTCATTATAAAGAGAAATAATTTAAAGAATTTACCATACATATATGTGCATAGTAAGAAACAGATTAATTTTTATAAAAAAAAATCTTCTGTAACTGCCAATAAGTTTTAGTGCTTAGAGTTTTAAAATGGTTAATATCACAGTCAAATAAATTAGTGAGACTCTGGAATCTGTTTCTTGTAAACCAATTTTATTGTTAGTTTGGTTTTGGAAAAGGATATTTGCTAATCATATTTGGCCTCCAATTTGCTTCTAGCTTTGGTTTTATTTGAGAGCTAATGCACAGCAAACCTTCTGAGAACACTGGCTAAAACAAGGCATGCTTCTGCAAGGGCACCCTACAACTTTTGTACCTCTAATAATTGGAACCAGTTCCGAATTTCTAGTTATTACAGAGATTAACTAGATCATCTTTCCCTAGGTTGCTCTCGTTTTTTCTATCTCAGCCCATAAATGATTTTACAAGCAAATCTCATTCTCTTGTTATTGGTCAGCAGGAATTATGGCTCTAAGTGTTTATTTGAATACTTTCAAGATATCCCTCTGCCTCTCATCTTGCTTTCACTTTCTTAGTGTTCTTTCAAAAACCTGTTTCTTTTCCCCTGAAACTACTACTTTGGGGATATTACAATAAGATAATAAAGTTATTTGTCAAATATTCTCTATTCCCCCTTGTTCATCTTCTTTGTTTCTCTAGCACATGTGCATTTCAGGTTGGGATTCCCTGGAATAAAACATTAGATCTTTGATTAGTGGCATGTGTAAAGTTTTAGAAAGGATTAAATTAGTAAAATAGAAAGTAAACTAAATTTTATACACACATATATGTGTATGTATGTATATATGTATATCTTTGTTTTGGCAAAATATTGGAAATTGAGGAGGTGCCCATCAACTGAGAGATGGCTAAGTTACAGCACGAATTGGATGAAATATTATTGTTCTCTAAGAAATGAAGGACATGATTTCAGACAAACCTGGAAGAATATATATGAAATGATGCATAGTGAAGAGTTGAACCAGAAAAACAAACTGTACAATAAGAAAAACATTGCTCTGAAAATCTCAGAAATTCTAATAAATTCAATGAACAGCCATAATTCTAAAGGACTCATAACAAAATATATGATCTACCTCTAGATAAAGAAGTGACAGGCTCAAGAGTATAGATCAAAATAAACTTTTCTTTTCCTCTTTTTTCTTTCTTGGAGGAATATGTCTAAGGTGGGAATTTGCTTTTCATAACTGTTTAAAATGGGATTTGTTTTTCTCGCCTTTTCAATGGATAGAGGAGGAAAGGAAGAGAATTTGGAACTGAAAATAAAATAAAATTGAATTTATAAAACAAATGAAAAGGAAATGAGGTTAGTTAAGCATGACCTTTTCTTGATCAAATCATACTGGTTATTTGTAATCATTACTTATTTTTCTAGATGCTCACTAACCATCTCTTTAATGGTTTGTTCTAGAATTTCCCCAGAATTTTTGGTCAATTTAACAATTGATTTTCTTAGGAGATGTCCTAGCTACAAGAGTTTGAAGTGAGAAAAATTGCAACCGAGCAGAAAACTCAGGGGTCTCATTAAGTAAGACAAAGCTGTTCACACAATGTACCCATTATTTACTTAAAAGCTGAATTTACTTCTTCAAATGATTCATTCCAGTTTTGTGAGAAAGTCCTGATAGGAGCTTTGTACTTGATTCTTTGAGTTGTCCCATCATAATTGAACCCAGGCTTTACTACTTGAGCAAACTACCGTTTGGCTTTCAGCTGCTGGCCGGCCAAGGGATGCCATTGAGTGGAACATAAAAATATCCTCTATCTTAGAAGCAGCCTTGTGTAAATGGTTGAGGGAAGAGGTAGCAACTACATTAACTTAATACATCTGTTAATGGTTATAGTCACTATAAAAATACCACCAGGCAGTGGCTGTCTAAAGCCACAATTCTCCCCCACATAGGCAATACAATTACTCAGACAGTTTTCAGCCTGGTCACCGACAGTATTAACAGTGCTTCAATGTTCACTGCCCTCAGTTCTGCTTCAGCCCTTTTAAAAACCAACTTACTTGCAATGAGTTTTTGAGCATTCTTTCAGGAGCAGTTTCAGTATGTTTGGAGACTATATTTTCTAAAGCTAAATTTAGGAAACAAACTCCATTTCCTGCTGTATACTTGTTGGCTTGATTGGATTTATAGTGTGGATTCAGAACTTGACCTATTAGCACAGATAACAGTGATGCCAAAGTGGGGATAAATATGGAAGTGGGAATTTATTCTTAACGACTTACATAAAGTGAACCACAGAACATAATACACTGGCAGATGTACACTTTTCTTGATATAGGTATCCTCTTCAATAAAGGAGGTCAAGATCTTTCCATGTGGCATATAACTAGCAATGGAAACTCTAGGCCAAAGAATATTAATTTTAGGTATTTCCTCATGTAATTACTATCTGCATTCCAGAAAATTTGGACTAATTCATAGCTCCACCAACAATGGATTAAAATGTGCCTGTCTTTCCACTTCCCTTCTAACACTGAAGAATTTCATGTTTTGTTGTCTTCATCAATTTGTTTCATGTGAGGTAAAAACTTGAGACTGTTTTGATGTACATATCTCATTATTAATGGTCTGTATCATTCTTTTTTTTTAGATAATTCTTTCATACTCTTGTTAAGAATTTGAAATTCTTCTTTGGGGAACTTCTTATTCATTTTCTGTGCTCATTTATCTATTTCATTTAGCCATATATTTCTCTTAACGTTCTATATATTATGTATCAGGCTTTTATCATATAATTACTCCCTCCTCCCCCTTGTCCTGCTGGCCACTTTGATTCTTTTCTAAATGTTTCTTAAAAAATAATAAAATGATTTTATTATTATTATTTTTTGCGATTACCTCTATCCCTCATTTAGTTAAGAATTTACCTCCTACCTTTTTTATAAACGGTACCTGACATAGTTCTCTTATTCGTTTATGATACACCTTATTCAGGTCACATATCCATCTTCAGCATAATGTGGAACATGCAATAAGGAGAGGTCTAAGCCTAATTTTTGCATGATTCTTTTCCAGTTTTCTCAGCAAGCCTTAATAAATAGAATTCTTTCCAAGGTTAAGTTTTGGTTTTGAATTTATTGAACACAGGGGAATAAAGTTCATTTGTTTCTGGTTCTTCTTTATCAAGATTATTCTATTGATTTACTTCTGTATTTTTCAACTAGTTGCAAAAAGTTCTGATGATTATTACTTTTTGATAGCACCTGAGTTCTGGGAGTACTATGATTCTCCATTAATCATTTATCTATCTATCATCTATCTACGGATTGATTGATTCATTTATTTATTCACTTATTTATTTAATCATTTATTTGTGAATTTATGTGTTTATTTATTTACTCATTTTTAGTTTTGAATATTCACTTCTGTAAAACTGACCATGTACCTGGGTATAAAAACCTCACAACTGAGTGCAGAAAGGCAGAAGTATTAAATGCATCACTTTCAGATCATGGTACAATTTACCACAGAGAAAAAGGTATATTCCTTCCTGTCCCCATTCAGTTTTCTCCAGAGGTCTAGCATATTTAACTTTTCTAAAATTCTATTCACCAACAGAGGGGTAGACCAGTGGAATATGTTAGGTATTTGATGTACATATCTCATTATTAATAGTTTTTATCATTTTTTTTTTAGATAATTCTTTCATACTCTTGTTAAGAATTTGAAATTCTTCTTTGGGGAACTTCTATCTCAAAGAGATCACAGAAATGGGAAAGCGTCCCACATGTACAAAAATATTTATAGCAGCTCTCTTTGTGGTACCCCAAAACTGGAAATCAAGGGGATGCCCATCAATTGGGGAATGGTTGAAGAAGTTGTGGTATATGAATGTAATGGAAGACTATTGTGCTATAAGAAATGATGAACAGGAAAACTTCAGGGAAGCGTGGAAAGATTTATATGAACTTATGCTGAGTGAAAGGAGCAGAACCAGGAGAGCTTTGTATACAGAAACAAAGACAGTGTGCGAAAATATTTCTGGTAGACCTAGTACTTCGTTGAAATTCATGGACTTAAAAAATTTACAATGAACTCTTGAGGCAAAACATCCTTCACATCTAGAGAAAGAACTATGGAATTGGACTGCAGATAGAAACAGACCATTTTCTTTTATATTATGCTATGTTTTGTTTTGTTTTATGGTTTCCCCCACTCATTTAAATTTTCCTATGCAACATGCATTTAATAGGAAAAAATTAAACTCTATTCACCTTCTTAACTTCTTGTTTATTTTGAGGTTTGATTTATCTGGTTCAGAGACGGGGAGGTTGAGTAGTATAGTTTTGCTAATCTATTTCTTCCTGTCAATCCCTTAACTCCTCCTGTAAGAATTGGAATACTATACTGTATTATTTGGTACATATGTGTTTAGCAATGATATTACCTCTTTTGTCTATGGTGTCTTTTAGGAGGATGTAGTTTCCTTCCTTAACTTTTAAAATTAGATGTATTTTTCCACTGCTTTGTCTGAGATCAGGGTTGCTACCCATGCTTTTTTTTTTTAACTTCAGTTGAAGTATAATATATTCTACTCCAGCCCATTACATTCACCCTTTATGTATCCCCCCTGCTTCAAAAATATTTCTTGTAAGCAACATACTGTGAGACTATGGTTTTAATTCATTCTACTATCTACTTGTGTTTTATAGGATAGTTCATTCCATTCAAATTCATGACCATGATTAGTATCTGTGTCTTTCTCCATCCTACTTATCCTTTTCTTTCTCCCTTCTCCCTTTCCCTCCTTAATTAAGTTTTGCTTTTGATCACTGCCTCCCTTCTATGGCCCTCTCTTTTTCTCCTTTCCCCTTCCACTGTTAGATCTCTATACCTGTTTGAGTGTGTTATTCCTCCTTGAGCCAAATGAGAGTAAAGTTCAAACAATGCTTTTCTCCCTTCCTTCTTTCCCTCTACTGTAATATATTTTTGTGCCTCTTCAAGTGATATAATTTACCTCTTCTGCCTTCTCCTTTCCTCTTCTTTCATTATAATCACTTTCAACTCTTTAATTAGGTTTTTTATCATCACATCAAAGTCACCCTAAACCTAGCCCCTCTGTCTATGTATATCCCTTCTAAATGCCATAATAAAGATACAGTTTTCAAGAGTTCTAAGTATCCTCTTCCCATGTAGGGATGTAAACAGTTTGCCCTTATTGAATAACATGTTTTTTTCTTCTTTCCTGTTTACCTTTTTATGCCTCTCTTGAATCTTATATTTTCCATTGAGGTCTGGCCTTTTCATCAGTAAAGTTTGGAAGTACCCTATTTCTTTGAATGTCCATCCCCTGAAACATTATGCTCAGTTTTGCTGGATAGTTGATCTTTGGTTGTAATCCAAGGTCCTTTGCCTTACAGATTGTTATTCCAAGCCCTCTGATTTTTTTAATGTAGAAGCTTCAAGGTTCTTCCCAATCTTGGCTGTGGTTCCACAATATTTGAATTGTTTCTTTTGCGGTATTTTCCCCTTGATCCTATAATTCTGGAATTTGGCTATAATATTCCTTAAAGTTTTCAATTTGGTATCTCTTTCAGGAGGTGATTTGTGGATTCTTTCAATGACTATTTCTCTTCTGGTTCTAGGACCTCAGGGCAGTTTTGCTTGATGATTTCTTGAAAGATGCTATCCAGGCTATTCTTTCCAATATAAACTTCAGGTAGACCAATAATTCTTAAATTATCTCTCTTAGATTTATTTTCCATGTCAGTTATTTTATCAATGAGGTAGTTTACATTTTCATCTATTTTTTCATTTTTAAAATTTTGTTTGACTGATTCTTGATATCTCAGAAAATCATTAGCTTCCACTTGTCCAATTCTAACTTTTGATGAATTTCTTTCTTCAGTTAGCTTTTATGCCTCCTTTTTCATTTGGTCAACTCTACTTTTTAAAGAGTTGCTTTCTTTGGTGTACTTTTTTTCCCATTTTTCCATTGTGTTTTTAAAGAAATCATTCCATTTTTCTTCTACCTCTCTTATTTAACTTTTAAACTCTTTCTTGACCTTTTCCAAGAAGGCTTTTTGGGCTTGATATTGGTTCATATTACCCTTTAAGATTTCAGATGTGGGTATATTGCAATGTTGTCCTCTCCTGAATTTGTGTTTTGATCTTCCCTGTTGCCGAAATATTTCTCTATGGTCATTGTTTTCCTTGTTGCATTTTTCTCATGTTGTTTACCTTTTTTCTCATTTTTAAAGTTGATCTCTGCTTCTGGGGCACAGGAACCACTGTCCTAGACTTCTTATGCTGGGGACTTAGAAGTCCAGATGCTGGTTTTGTGTTCTGGGGCCTCAGATGCTGGCAGGTGGAAGCTGGTAGCATACTTAGTGCTGAGCTGGAGCTGGTGATGGTGGCTGGGTCTTGGTACTTGCCTGTTCCACCATTCTGGGACTCAGGATCTTCCACTGATATGCTGAGATGGGGCATGCAACTGGCTTACTGGGATATCTTCCAGCCTATACTGCTTATTTTCAGCCATAGCAAGAGAGATATTCACCTTAATCCCTCAGTCTTGTCTTTCTCCCACCTCCACTATTTAAGGATTTTTCCTGGGGCAATATTCTCTGGGTTTTTCAAGGTCAGTAAAGGAGGATGAGAGCCACTTACTGCTTATTCCACCATCTTTGCTCCCAGAAGTAGTCCATTGATTCTTGCTTTTTTTTCACTATTTACATTGATATTCTAGAATTTTTGTTCCTAAGTGTTGTTGATATTGTTATGACTATAGTAAGCCCTCAAACATTTTAGAGTCTCCTGGATAAGATATGTAATGACTTGGAAGAATTTGACCTAACGATCCACAAGGGAAAAACCAAGTTTTATAGGCTAGAGTATTCATAGAAACTGGTAAATCTTATTCATTTGTATTTATTTCAAAGACAGACGCTGCAAATACACAATGAGTGGGCCAAGGATTTAACCAAATAAGAAGAGTGGATTGTATTATCTTTGAGAAATTGCTCAATAACTTTAATGATCTTTGTCTTTTCTCTGAAGCAAAAGTTTGAATTCTTAATACCAATCCTCTTCAAAATTCATTTAAGTATATTGGTTATGGATTATGATAGTCTCCAAAAAACTAAAATTGAGTATCATGTAAAGGAAAATGAAAGGAAATATGCTGGATATTGGTAGATTGAAATGCATATCAAAAAATTATGAACTAAGAAAGAATGTTATAAGAATTTTTTTTTGAGAAATAATATTTTAAACATGCAATTTATTTAGCTAAGGAAAATCTTATTGCGAAAATTGTTTTATACTAATGCAGATTGACAATTGTTCTCCAAATTATATCTTAGAAGCTCCTTGAAGTGCTGAGAAGTTGTTAGTTGAGTAGAATCAAAGATACTGATCATTAGAAAAAAAGGCAGTCTGGTCATAACAGAATAAGGGATAGCTATTATATAAATCCTGTATTTCTTGCATGTTTTTGAGATTTTTGTAAGGTGTTTGCTCGAAAAGAGCAAAGAATTTCCCACAATACATGGGTTATATGCCCTGGAATAAAGATAGAAAAGTAAAATGAATAGTCAAGAAGAATAAGTGAGTTGTGAACTCTTTTAGAGGGAAAACCTACAGTGATAAAAATCACAGAATGATTTGAATATTTACTCTTACAGCTGTTGGAAAGCTGATTTTAGAGTAGAACTGGTAGACAGGGAAACAGAAGACTCTTGAAACAGTACAGCTCTATAGTTATTGGGACTTGGACTAGGATGTTGGCGACCAGAATTGTAGCTGGCATAAGTAAATGACAGAGCCTCTAACTCTGAATAGCTTAGGGATCTGAGTGTTTTAGTATTGGTTGATTCCTATTTGAAAAGCATTTGAGTGTAAAAACTCTATCCTTGTCAAGAAGGCCTTAAGCCATTTCCCTTGCTTTCTTTTTCTGAACTGACAACTCATGTCATCACAAACTTCCTGGTTTTATAAAGTCTCTAATCTTTGCCTTGGGTGGCCATCTTTTCTGGAGGCTGCAAAGACCACAGAGAGAAGTAAATACTAAAAAGGTTACTACCATGAGAAGGGGAAGAAAATGCAGCTGAGCTGCTGTTCAGTAGTTCTGATCTGAGCCACAAGTAATTTTACTGATATCTAATTGAAGTGTTTAGAACCATTCTTTTAAAAACAATCTAAACATGGAAACAAAATCTCCCATTCTATCGAATTAAGAAACCTATTTGTACAGGGAGAAAAGAGTTCGGATTGTCCTTGCTGTCAGCAAGAACTTGTCTTTTGAGCTCTTTTGTTAAACTCAAGGTCTTATTATATTTATTGTGTCCTAACTGTCAATGTTGTGCAAAACTAAGGCTATCAAAAACATGATTGGAAACAGGTAAACATTTATAACTGAAGATATCCAGGAGATGAATTGCAATATCTTCTTAGGGAAAAAAAGGGCTCCAGAGTACTGTAAATAGGGTGAGAACTAAACTGACTTAATTGCGGTTCTTTGAGTAACAATGTCTTCTACCAAGTAGAATTTTGAAAGGTTAGGGATTGCTGTATACAAAAATTTTAAGAGAATAGCTTGCCTTCCCTCCGAAATAAACCACTGGTATTCTATTAAATACACTTAACAACCAGTGCTGTGAGTGAAACATCCATGATGTTCATGAATTGGGTGTGTTGTAATAAAAACACCAATGATGATGAAAGCAGTCAATGGGGATAAAACATCTTGAATGGAAGCATCTCTCAGTAGATTGGCGACTTTATAGGATGTTAAACTTTTATATGAACCCTGTAGGGATCAGTATTTCAGAACATGTTTGCCTAAGTGTTTAAATGAACCTTTGCCTATTGTGCCATAAGCCTGTCTCCAGCCCAAGTCTACCAAATAATTTTCTTTGCATCTTTCCAGCACTTGAAAATCTTACACCTTCATGGTTTCCCTAAATTTTCTAGAAAGAAGCATTGATTTCCTTTAACTGCCCTATCCCTACCTAGACATGAGAGTCCCATGGCTTATATTCTCCTTCAATTTCAGTTATCCTTTCCACATTTCAGGGGTTAGGGGCTTGGTACCCTGATGATATGGAAAGTCTGCATAGAATTTTTGGCCCTTCTTTCATATCAGAAAAATCAGATTTTTTTTCTTTTTCTTTCATGAGGTGTTTACAGTACCTAAAATTGTAAAATTTGGGTTGATATTGCATAGTTCTACATGTGTATTTTATGCATATCTGAGTTCTGAATTATTCCAGTGTGATCTACTGGACTTCTCATATGATCTGTGACTTCCACAAACTTCCCCAAAATTCCCTTTCAATTTCTTATGCTGACTTGCGATGTACTGAAATCACAATAGGGAAATTCTCAGTGTGAAAGGAGATAACTATATAATTGGAGTAACAATATAATGCCAGACCTAATATATTACTGCTAGAGCCATTTTTAGAAAGGAGCCACAGGGGCATTGTTCCAACTGCCAAAATTTAAAGGTTGCTGATTACACACAGTAACAACTGACCTCAGCTCCTAGTTAACAAGAATAATTCACTATAATAAGAAGCTACCAGATAGTAATCTTCCTTTCTGTACAGCTACACTAAAAGAGAGTCCCTCTATTTACTAGAAGTCTTGCAGTGTTCCAGAGTATATTTGTCCACAGTGACTGACACCCAGGGTTTCATTTTTCTCATAAGCCAGAGTTCTGACTTCTCCCACAGGACTGTATTCTGAGTTCTGAATTTTCTCCACCATATGTCTCCTATACCAAGTAAATTTGTTTAAAATTTGATTTACTAGCACCTTAATGCTTATCCCAGGTGTCAGGATTATGGTTTACTCATCTGCTCAGCTCCAGTTTCAAGACACTGTAATGTACAGTTAATCGGGCTTATCAAATGGGATAACATATATCAGACCAAGTATCCCAATTTTTTGTCAGAACAGAGTTGTTCTCATGGATGAATTCTACAGAAGCTTATTTCAAAAATAGTTATCTCTGTGAAGGAAACATCACAAAATAAGTAATTGTAACAGCAAGGACTCTGGCATACACAGGATGTACAGGTTCTTAGATCTGCTTTTCTAAAATCAAGGCAACTTTTGAGGGGTCAACAATCACTTTAATCAAACACATATAGAAACAGAGAAAATACAAGCAGAGAAATAAAGACCAACTGACAGGGCTTCCAATTGTCTGATCATAAGCAATGCATATATCACAGACCAATGCATACATGCAGAGTTACCAGAGAGAGAAGCACCAGAAGCCATCTGGGTTTTCAAAGCTAGGGGCTCCTTAATAGTTACCCAATCTCCTTTGGCCGAACACTTTCAATGAGTAAGCCCAAAAGTAAAAGCTTATCTCTGAGTATTTATATACTTTTCAGAGCCAGAGTTCAAGAAACTCTGACCCAATGCTTCAATAGAAATTAACAAAAGATACTGAGGTCTATTAATGGCCAAGGAAGATCTTTAACATCCCCCCTCCCACCATTAACCTTCCATTAACATTACAGTAATTGATAGAATTATCAAAAAACAGTCAACTCTAGTCCTGATTATATATCAATGCTCATTATATATACATGTACAGATACATATAACACAAAAATATACTATAAACTAAAATAAGTATGACCAGAGTCACATATTAAGGAAGCAATACTAATTCAGATATCGATTTTAGTTACATGAGGCTTAGGGAAAAGGGACAAAGCTATTAATCCCCATCAGGACTTTGTGTAAAGAACCCCAAATGAGACTTATCTCCTGTGAGCTCATCTGACCAGAAACAAATTAGAAAGTATATGATACTTTAAAGATCTGAAAAAGGATTAATGATCCACTCTTCCCTGATCAATCTTAGATGGTTTCACAGAAATATCTATAACTTATTGTACTATAAGTATGCTTAATTATATACATTACACTAATTATATACATTATACTAATTATGGAAAAACAATAGGGCGAAGGATCAAAAGATCTGATTTCCATAAATGTCTAGTTGTGTCACCTTTGGCAATTTTTTTCACTGATCTAAACCTCAGTTCAGTTTCTTCACCTATAAAGTGGAGTGGTTGAACTAGACAATCTTTAAAATTCCTTTTTTCTCCAAGATTGTCTGGTATATATTAGCCTTGTCTCCCCAACTCAAGTCTATATTTTCCCCTACATTGGACACACAAGAAATATTGAAGAAAACTTTATGAATTAATCTATTTAAAAGGTTTTACACTTTGCCTGAAGCATTCCAAGCCCATTACAACTTACTTTAGGGTAACCCTGGGCTTCTTTGAGCATGCTCAGTTGACCTTAGTTAGAGTCTATTGCCTCTCCAACCACAGTGGGTTGGGTAGTCTCCTGTGACTGATTGCTTGTATTTCTAAAACTGGTGAGACTTTGGTGGCTGCAGTTTTTTCTGCCATCTTTTCCACTGCACTCTTTTCTTAGATGTCTACCCGCTGGTCCCAATGTGGATGTCGTTAGCTAAACCATGAAAGGGGAGGGTCTTTCCTTCTCCTGCTTATCTCCCTTCTCCTTTAGCTCTGAGAAATGGAAACAGTTATTTGGTTTTGTTTTGTGCCATTTGTTCTCAACTGAATTTGGAAGTTCAAGCCATGGCAATCTTAGAGCCAGGATTGCAGTATGGAAACCCTGAGAAGCCAAGATGCCTGGGTTTATGCCTTCTAATGCAAATATTCTTTTGCAAATGTTTCACTGTGTTATATTAGTAAATAGTTAAATATCTCATCTGATAAAGATGACATTATGATAGTTCTCCAAATAACTCACTACCTTTTATGAAATTCTTCAACTGTTTGGAAGATAGGACTTAGAATATCTGAATCTTCTTCTCAGAGCTGGATGCTATTCCAAAGAAAAGTTGGGGAATCAGGGTAGAGACTTCTATGCACCTTGAGTCGGGATTCTTTTGTGCTTTCCTCCTACATTAGACACTAAGCCAGCTTGGGAGTGAAGGGGAAAATCTGACTCTGACTTATAAGTTCCCAGAGTCCAGTCTTCTTGTACATCATCCCAGTAGCTCATTCATTTATTATCAGGAAGGTAGTTACTTTGGTCAGTCTCTGAGGAAGTGTAACAAGGAACAGGGAAGCATCAATAACCTCATTTCAAACAAGTTCGCACAAGTTTCAAAGTGCCTTTCAGTGTTACTTAAGAATTTGAAGTCACTGGTTGCTACTGATGCTCAAAGAAATCAGAAACCAAACAGAATCAGGAAGAAAAACAGAACTTTCTTGCTCTGTTATATCCCTAAGAAGGAGTAACCAGGCAATACATAATGTTACTTTTTAGCAAGAAGCATGGCCTTCTCAGTTCCATTAGAGCTGCTCATGGACTCCATCTGTAAAATATGAATAGTCAAAGTACAGGGGCATTTTTATATTTCCCATAATTATTTTTAAAAGGCCTTATTGTTAGGAGACCAAATTGCTCAATGCAATTAAAAAAATAGAGCCTGATATCCCCATTCTGCTTCCAATTTTATCACTGAATAGAGCCCCTTAGGCAAACCCATTAGCCTTCCTAAGGCTCTGTTTCTTTATCTGCAGAATGAGTTTGCCAGTGATCTTGTGTTCCCTGGAATGGATGTAAGGAATAGTAAATTTGTATCTGGAAAACATTTGTTCGCTTATTGTATGTGTAAATGGCTTCTTTTCTCTAAAGACGCCAAAATATGAAATTTTATTTGAATCAATATGTTTTAAACAGCATCCCTTTTCTTTCTCAGGATGTCTAAAGTTATTTTTTAAGCATCAAGTTGTTTTTCTATTCTGTCAGGATCATGTCATCATTGTTTCTTTCAGCAACTATCAAGAGATCCTAAATCTAATAACAATCTGTACTAGTTGAAAGACCTATGAAACCTTTCTTAGTTTGAGTCCTAGACATTCCTCCTGTCAGAAATTCTTAGAGGTTGATATGATTAAAACCATATTATCAAACATGCTGGCTGGTGAAAAAAGCATTATTTTGAAATCACAGGTCATTCATTCAGGCCTCCATTATATGGAAATGGAGAGGTGAAATTGGACAAAGATTATTTTAAGGTCTAATGCAATATCAATCTGAGAGCAAGTTGGCGAATAAATGTGGCCTATCCTAAACAAAAAATAAACATGGATAAGGAATTCTTCACCTTTTTGTGTCTTGGATTCCCTTATCAATTTGGTAAAGCCTATGAACACCTTTTCAAAATGTTATTTTTAAATGTATAAAGCAAAATGCATAGGATTACAAAGGAGTCTAATTATACTGAAATGCAGTTATCCAGATATTAAAACAGACAAACAAATTGACAGGACCTCAATTTAGACAATATTTTTATTGTGTCCTTGGCTTCTCTCTTTCCAGGAACCAAGTGACTTTACTCTCTTTCCCCTTTTGAATATCCAAATTTACTCACAAAAAGCTCATTCATATTAGGGTTTATGTGACTATAAAGCTTTGAGTCTTATTCTTCCCATGAAAACAAATTCAGAATCCTGGAATTCAAAAGAATTCAAGAAATTCAGAGTAAAGCATGAGTCTCTAAGGGCAGAATATAAATACATCATGCAGCAGGTGAAACAATTATTTGAGTGAAAGTTCTTCAGTTTCTAAAGTGACCTCTTGTGGACAGTGGTCATCTCTGCTTCTCCATAAGGTTAGCTGAGTAGCATTAGGTAGGCAGTAGATAAGAGGTTCATAAACCATGTTATGTTCAATTCCTTCCCTCCTACATATTTGATTATTGTTCCCTGTTTGTGTTCCAGCAATATTTGGAAGATCCCATAATTCATATTCTTGGTTTTACAAGCCTACTTTTGATGTGTTCAACAAAGGAATGTGTCTTACGTTCAATTTTTGAACAGCAAATATTGCTCTGGGCAAACATGTCTTTGTGGATGGGGGCCAGGCTTAGAGTCAGGAATACCTGGGTTCTCTTGCCTATGACTCATAGAACCTGTGTGACCATGGGTGAATCACTTAAACACTGAGTGCTCCAGGCAACTGATTATAAATTATCAAGGCCTTGAGAACCTACATAGGTGAAGTCAGTTTCTGAACCTTGTGTTCTCTATACCAAAGCAATCACAAGTCTGAATCAACACCACCTCCAATGAAGTCATTTAAATATATACGTTTAAAACAATATGTTGTAATAATAGTCAAGCTTTGAGTTCTGCAAAGCATTTTACAGTTACTTTATGTTATCCTCACAAGAACCAAGTGAAGTAGGTACTAATACAGGTATCAGTTTTTCGTCAGGTTTAGAAACATTTATTTAGAGGAAAATAGTGTGGTGCCCATTGCCACATAGGATTGGAGGTAGAACTAGAATTGAATTTCCTCCTGATTTCAGTACACTTTCCATTATTCATAAGCAGATTTTTCCAGGAATCTCAGGCTGATGAAACTTGGTCAACCAACATTTGCAAAGAATGCTACATATGCTAAGTGATGTGCTGATCTCTGGAATTATAAAGAAAGGCAAAAGACAGTCCCTTTTCTAAAGGAGCTCATGGAATAATGGAGGAGATAGCATGTAAACAACTAGGGGCAAGAAAGATGGATACAAGATAAATTAGAGATAATCTCAGAGAGAAGATGCTAAAATTAAGGATTGGGAAGAGCTTTTTATGGAGAGCAGGGCCTTAACTGAGACCTGGAGGAAGCCAGTGGGAGAGTATTCTAGCCAAAGGGGACATCCAGGGAAAATATATAGAGTCAGGAGATGAAACAGCAAGGAGGCTAGTGTCACTGGATCACAGATGACTTGGTGAGAAGTAAGGTATAAAAAAATGAAAAGATAGGAAGGGACCAGGTCATGAAGGGTTTTGGGTGCCAAACAGAGGATATTCTAACTGGTCCTGAAGGTGATAGAAAGCCAATGGAGATTACTGAATGGGGAGGTAATGTGATCAGACTTCCTTTTTAGGAAGATCAGTTTGACAACTGAGAGGAAGATGTATTGAAATGGGGAGAGACTTGTGGAAGGGAGACCAACCAACACGTTATTGCAATATTATAAGAATGAGGTGATGAGGGCCTGAACTAGGGTGGTTACAATGTTAGAAAAAAGGAAAAAACTTAGATAAATTATCCCATTACAATTCATTGTTAAGACACATATTAAATTAGAGAGAGCAAAAACAGAGAAAGAAAACTGAAGAGCAATTTCTTTAATACATGTTGATTAAAAATTTAAATAAGATACTAGCAGGGACATGACAGAAATATATCTCCAAGATCCTATACTATGATCAGGTGGGATTTATACCACAAATGCAGGGCTGGTTTAATATTAGGAAGATCATCAGCATAGTTGACCATATTAATGACAAAAGTAACAAAAATAACAAAGACAACAAAAAAAATCATATGATACAGAAAAAATACATCTGATAAAATAGAATAACCATTCCTATTAAAAACATTAGAAAGCATAGGAATAAATGGAATCTTTTTTAAAAATGATTAGCAGTATCTGTCTACAATCAAGAGCAAGCATTATCTACATAATTGAAATTGGAGTACAGAAAAACCTGAGTTCAAATCCTGTCTTGGAAACTCACTGAATGTATCAATGCATGCAAGTCACTTAACTTCTATATTTTCTCATCTAGTAGAATTGATTACATCTGAGGCACCATAAGGCACTGCATTTATTAATCTATGATCTTGCCTTTAATGAGTTTAAAATCTAATTGGAAAAGAGCGAGGGAGAGAAGAAATAAAATAGGGACACATCTGTTTTAGAAAGTAAATGGAAGAAGTCTAAAGAATTCTAAATAAAGTGCTATGAAAAAAAATCCAAATAAAGTGCCGCAGAAATTCTAGGAAGGTGTAATGGTAATTTAAATGGGAAGTCCTTTCCCATTCATTAACAGACCCATACAACCTTCCCAGGTCACATGGTGGGCTGAGTTGCATGAGTGTTAAGTCACATGGAACAGGAAGGGGTGAAACAGGAGGAGTGTAACAGGGAAAGCTGAGTACAAATTTGGCCTCAGATATGTATTAAATGAAAGAAAGGAAGGAAGGAAGGAAGGAAGGAAGGAAGGAAGGAAGGAAGGAAGGAAGGAAGGAAGGGAGGGAAGGAGGGAGGGAGGAGAAAGGGAGGAGGAAGAAAGAAAGGGAGAGAGGGTTATAAAATAGGGAAGGTAGGGAGTAAGCATTTTTATAACACCTATTACTTCCTTCTTTTTTCCCTTCTTCCTTCTTATGCTTCTACCTGGCTCTCTTCCCTCCCTTTTACTCTCTCTCCCTCACTTCATTCCTCTTTCCCTTCCTCCTTCTATTCCTTTCTTCCTTCCTTCCTTCCTTCCTTCCTTCCTTCCTTCCTTCCTTCCTTCCTTCCTTCCTTCCTTCCTTCCTTCCTTCCTTCCTTCCTTCCTTCTCTCTTTCCTCCCTCATTTCAGATTCTAGAATTTTCAAAAAATGGCATACTTCTGGTAACAGAGTGGTAAATCAGTGAAATGTGTTGGATATTTAACACATAGTAGTAAATAACTATAGTAATCTACTTTTGATTGAACCCAAAGATTCCAGCTTTGAGGATAAGAACTGACTGGCAAAAACTGGAAAATAGTGTGGCAGAAACTAGTCATATACCAGTATCTCAAACAGTACCACAAGATAAGAGTCAAAATGGATACATGATTTAGACATAAAGGGTAATACCATAAGAAAATTAGGAACTCAAGGAATAGTTTACCTATCACATTTATGGAGAAGGGGAGAATTTATGACTGAAGAAAAGATATAGAGCATTATGAAATGTGAAGTAATAATTGGAATTGCATTAAATTAAAATTTGATAAATTCAAATCTAGTTCAAAGATGATCTTTACTTTCCCTCACATTATTTCTTTTTGTCTCTATTGATAACAACAACTTACTATACTAAAGTCCAAATCACAAATGTACTATTTTCATCAGCAAATTGCTTCATTAATATGTTTTAGTAGAAGGCAAGGTGAATAATTTGCTTAAAAAGTTGTATGATTAGTTGCAAAGGTATTCTTGCTTTCCAGAAATTTCCTTTCTCAGTAGTCCCTGATGAAATATTTTCATCATGATACACATCGTTGGATTATATGTGGGAAACTTCCTTTACCGTTTTCATTGTCATAATTAGGCAGAGTTGATTTTAAGTCATTTACAGAAAATGACTCTCGTTTGTTTTCTCCTCCTTTAACCTATAACTCAAGTATAATATTATTTAAATAAAAGCAGTTTAATTGCTTTCTTCAATTCAGAAAAAGTATGAAAAGCTACATAGTTGGCTTTTAGTAATTAGTCTCTTGCTGATATTTTGGTTCCCAGAAAGGCCCTGGATACTTTTTTGCTTTTGACAGGCCTTAGCAAGTCTAAAGAGTGAAGATATGTAAAAACAAAATGAGGTACAAAGAAAGTCTCATGGAAGGGAACACATATGCTTTTCGCAACTTTTTCTTCTATAAATTTATTATTTATTAGGTGAGAAGTCCCGCATTTGGGCACCATTTTTATTAAGTCCAGGGAGACTATTAAGCAATCTTATTCCATAACTTAATTTAAATAATTTTCTTTCATTCTGCTAAACATTAGGCTGCACATGAGCTTCAGGTCAAGGTTCAATGGTCCTCCAAGTTTGCCAGCCCCACTGATTCTGTGGAGGCTTTGTATGAGTAAAATGGTCAATATTTTTTCAGCATGTTGAAGGATAGGGAAGGGAAGAAGTTCTGAGCAGTGGGAAAGCTTGACAATTTCCCTTCTAAAAGAAGATGCTTTCATTGCTTTGTTTTTAACTGATGTGAATTTCCAGATAATTAGACACACTAATATTCTTTTTTTCAACTTAAAAGAACTTTGATTTTTTTCCAATTACATGTAAAGATAGTTTTCAACATTCACTTTTGTAAAATTTTGAGTTCCAAAGTTTTTCTTCTTCTCTCCCTTGCCTGTGCCCTTCCTAAGACAGAAAGTAATCTGATATAGGTTATACATGTACAATCACATTAAATGCATTTCCACATTAATTATGTTGTGAAAGAAGAATCAGAACAAAAGAGAAAAACCACAAGAAAGAAAAAGCAACAGAAAAAAGCAACAAAAAATTTTTAAAAAGCTAGCTTTGATCTGTATGCAGACTCCATAGTTCTTTCTCTAGATGTGGACAGTATTTTCCATTATGAGTCTTGGAATCTTCATGGGTCATTGTATTACTGAGAAAAACTAAGTCTGTCCTAGTTATTTATTGCACAATGTTACTGTTACTGTGTACAATGTTCTCCTATTTCTGTTCACTTCACTTAGTATCAGTTCATGTGAGTCTTTCCAGGCTTTTCTGAAATCTTCCTACTCATCATTTCTGATAACATAATAATATTCCGTTAAATTCATATACCACAACTAGTTCAATCATTCCCAAATTGATGCCATCACAAAAAGAGCTGCCATAAATATTTTTGTACATGTGGGTCATTTTCTCTTTTTTATGATTTCTTTGAGATATAGCCCTAGAAGAAATACTGCTGGATTGAAGGGTATGCATAGTTTTCTAATCCTTTGGACAAAGTTTCAAATTGTGCTCCAAAACTGTTAGATCAGTTCAAAACTCCACCAACAATTCATTGGTGTCCTCATTTTCCCACATCTTCTCCAACATTTATCATTTTCATTTTGTCATGTTAGTCAATCTGATAAGTTTAATGTGGGACCTCAGAGTTGTTTTAATTTGCATTTCTCTTGCTGATAATGATTTAGAACAATTTTTGATCCACAATTCTTTTTCTTTAATGTTTATTTATTTTTAGTTTTTGACATTCATTACCACAAGATTTTGAGTTCCAAATTTTCTCCCCCTCTTTCCCCCCCACCCCATAACACCTTGCATTCTGATTACCCTTTCCCTCAATATGCCCTCCCTTCTATCACACCCCTCCCTTCCCTTATCCCCTTCTTCTCTCTTTTCTTGTAGGGCAAGGTAAGTTTCTATACCTCATTACCTGTATTTCTTGTTTCCCAGTTGCAAAAAACAATTCTCAGCATTCATTCCTAACACTTTAAATTCCAACTTCTCTCCCTTCCTCCCTCCCCACTCATCCCCATTAAGAAGGCAGGCAATTCAATATAGGCTGTATATGTGTAATTTTGCAAAAGACTTCCATAACAGTCATGTTGTATAAGACTAAATATATTTCCCTCCATCCTACCCTTCCCCCGTTTATTCTGTTCTCTCTTTTGACCTTGTCCCTCCCCAAAAGTGTTTACTTCTAATTGCTCCTTCCTCCCATTTGCCCTCCTGCTCGGTCTATTCCCCGGCCTTCGCCTGGCTACTAGGCCAGACGGTAACCTCTCCAAGGGCCTTCACCTGGACACTAGGGCAGGTGGTACTCTTGCACGGGGCTCCTCCCCGGCCTTCGCCCGGATGAGGCGGTATCCCTTACCCCCAGACTTCGCTTGGTTATACTTACCCCTTCCCGGGTCTTTGGACGTCTCCAGCCCCTGCCGTGGGGCCTTATGGCCTAGCTGCCCGACAGGGCTATCCCCTCCTCCAGGGAGGGAACAATGACTACACACGCACCAGAGGCGGCCAGCGCACTTCACTTTATTGATGGCATCTTCTCCCAGAACTCTTCCCAGCATCCCCTTATATACCCAGCCAGAGCTCCTCCCTGAGGGCAGAGCCAGCTCCCGTGTGGGTAGTCCCAGCACCGAAGGCAGGTTTGTCTTCCAGGCTCCTCAGGGGGCCACGGTCCAGAGCTTGGCCCCTAACACCCTCCCTTCTGTCATCCCCCTCTCCCCACTTGTCACCTTCTACCCTACCCTTCTGTACCATGATATACTTTCATACCAAACTGAGGGAGCATGTCATGCCCTCAAGCCAAATGTGAAGAAAGTAAGCTTCACCTTTCCTCTCTCACATCCTCCCTTTTCTCCTTCACTGAAGAAGCTTTTTCTAGCCTCTTTGATGAGTGAAAATTTACCTCATTGCATTTCTCCCTTTCTCTTTCCAATATATTCCTCTCTCAACTCTCAATTTTATTTTTTTAGCTATCATCCCTTCTTATTCAACTTGCTCTGTGTTCTGTGTGTGTATGTGTGTGTGTGTGTATGTCTATAATCCCTCCAACTATTCAAATACTGAGAAAAGTCTCAAGAGTTACAAATATTGTCTTTCCATATAGGAATGTAAACAATTCAACTTTAGAAAGTCCTTTATGTTTTCTCTTTCCTGTTTATATTTTCATACTTCTCTTGATTCTTGTGTTTGAAAGTCAAATTTTCTATTTAGTTCTGGTCTTTTCATCAAGAATGCTTGAAAGTTCTCTATTGCATTGAATGATCATTTTTTCCCCTGAAGTATTATACTCAGTTTTGCTGGGTAGGTGATTCTTGGCTTTAATCCCAGTTCCTTTGACTTCTGGAATATCATATTCCAAGTCCTTCAATTCCTTTATGTAGAAGTCGCCAGATCCTGTGTTATCCTGATTGTGTTTCCACAGTACTATAATTGTTTATTTCTGGCTACTTGCAATATTTTCTCCTTGACCTGGGAACTCTGAAATTTGCCCACAATATTTCTAGGAGTTTCTATTTTTGGGTCTCTTTCAGGAGGTGATCAGTGGATTCTTTCAATACTTATTTTGCCCTCTGGTTCTAGAATATCAGGGCAGTTTTCCTTGATAATTGCATGAAAAATTCTGCTAGGCTCATTTTTTGATCATGGATTTCAGGTAGTCCTACAATTTTTCAATTGTCTCTCCTGGGTTTATTTTCCAGGTCAGTTGTTTTTCCAATGGATAGTTCACATTATCTTCCATTTTTTCATTCTTTTGGTTTTGTTTTGGGATTTCTTGGTTTCTCATAATGTCATTAGCTTCTACCTGTTCCATTCTGATTTTTAAAGAACAATTTTCTTCAGTGAGTGAGCTTTAAAATCTCCTTTTCCATTTGGCTAATTCTGCTTTTGAAAACATTCTTCTCCTCATTGACTTTTTGGACCTCTTTTTCCAACTGATTCAGCATTTTTTTTTGAGTCTCCTTTAGCAAGGTGTTGACCTGCTTTTCATGCCTTTCTTGCATGTCTCTCATTTCTCTTCCCAATTTTTCCTCCTCCTCTCTTACTTGATTTTCAAAATCCTTTTTGAGCTCTTCCATGACCTGAGACCATTGAATATTTATTTTGGAGATTTTCAATGCAGAAGCCTTGACTTCTTCTGAGTTTATGCTTTGTTCTTCTTCATTTGAAAGGATGGAAGAAAATATCTGTTCACCAAGAAAGTAACCTTCTATAGTCTTATTTTTTCTCCCTTCTTTGGGCATTTTCTAGTCAGTTACTTGACTTTTAAGACTTTGTCAAGAGGAGGGTATATTCTGGGGACCTGTAAGTTCTCAGTTCCTCCAAGGTGGTACAATCACGGGAGAGATGTTTAATCTTCTCCTGACCTGAACACCTAGGGGTAACCAAAAACTTTTCTGCCTGGAATCCACAATTGAATTAGAGCATTTTTTTTAATGTGACTATAGAGGACTTCAATGTATTCTTACAAATTTGGCTCAGTTCTCTATATATTTTAGAAATGAAACCTTTATCAGAAACAGTATGTAAAAAGTCTTTCCTAACTTTCTGGTTTCCTTCTAATCCTGGTTGCACTGGTTTTGTTTGTACAAAACCTTTTTAATTTGATGTAGTGCAAATTATCAATTTTGCATTTCATAATGCTCTCTTTCTCTCTACTTTTGTCATAAATTCTTCCTTTTCCCATAGATCTGCCAAGTAAACTATTCCTTTGCTCCTAATTTGCTCATGGTATCACCCTTTATGTCTAAATCATTTACCCATTTTGACCTTATTTTGCTATAGTATTTGAGGTGTTGGTCTATTAGTTTCTGCCATACTATTTTCCAGTTTTCCCAGTAGTTTTTGTCAGATAGTACATGCTTATCCCAGAAGCTGGAAGCTTTGGTTCCATTAAAGAGTAAATTACTACAGTTATTTAACCCTATGTATTAAATACCTAACCTATTCCACTAATTTGTCACTCTGTTTCTTAGCCAATACTAAACTTTTGATGACTGACACTTTATATAATATAGTTTTAGATCTCATACGATGGGTAGACCACCTGAACTTGCATTTTTTCATTAATTCATTTGAAATACTTTATCATTTGTTCTTCCAGGTAAATTTTGTTATTTTTTCTAGCTCTACAAAGCATTTTTCGTAGTTTGATTGGTATGGTACAATGATTATCTTTTTAATGTTAGCTTGGTCTACCTACCCATGATGAATTGATATTTTTCCAATTGCTTAGATCTTAATTTATTGATGTGAAAAGTCTTATGTAATTATGTTCATCTTTCCTTCCCTTCCCCTTCCCTTCCCTTCCCTTCCCTTCCCTTCCCTTCCCTTCCCTTCCCTTCCCTCCCCCCTGTCCCGGACACTCCTAGCTTTACAGTGGTTATTAATAGTAACTGTTGCTGTTTCCGTCCCAGACTGGGGTCTGTCTTTTTCTTGTCTTCATTAAAGGGGCCATGCCCTGGCTTCTGCTTAAAGAAGCCTATTAAATGAATGAGTGTTGCCTCACCCTAAGTGAGTGCCTGCAAAGATCTTGGTCTAAAGGGCTCAAGTTATCCCTGTGCATCCTGGGTCATCTCCAGTCATCCTGATGAATATCTGGTCACTGGGTTCAGATGGTTCTGGAGGAGAAGTGAGGGTGGCAACCTGCACAGCCCTCCCTCACTCAAAAAAAAGTCAAGTGCAAGTCATGTCATCATTTCTATGATGGCATGGCCCTCTTTGGCAATGAAGGGTGAACACAATCCTGTGACAAACAAGTTTAGTAGAAAAGGGGCATGCTTCTTTCCTGTATGAATCAGTCTCCATTTTAGCAAACCACAAAGCAGAAGACAACCTAGCCAGAATGTCTAATCTTCTAACATGAACCTGATACAAGTAATAGACATTCACTTGCCTTAGCCAAAGATGGAAAGAATGCAGGCAATTGGGAAAAGAAGCTGGCTAGCCGGTATAGTTCCAACAGCATCAAAATAAAAGGAACGGACATTCAGCAAGGATGATTCCATCCCATCCCACGAGACACAACTACTTGCAATACTGTCTTGTGGAACACTAAAGAGAAAACAGAAATCACTAAAGATAAGAAAATTCAACTAAAACTTGAAACACAAGCAGATAAAGCAACAGAGACTAGAAGGGAAGATAAGTACCAAGCATATAAAAGATTACAAAGATCTCTAAATTAGTATTGGAAATCAAAGAAGTAAAACCAATACTGAAAAAATTAAAGAAATTTATGGATTACTAGAAGTTCCCAAATGGTTAAAGACAGGTCAGAATCTTAAGACAAGAAGTTAGAAACTGAAAAAAATGATCATCTTTACCAAAGAAATAATTACCAAAAAAAAAAAAATTAATCTAAGATTACAAGTCTTCCCCTAAATGTGGATCAGGTTAATAATACAATTATACTGACATAAGAACAATCTGGAAGAAAATAATAAAATGTTAATAAATAAATAGCAAAACATAGAAAGAACTTGTTAATTATGTGAAAGATGATGAAAGTGATGAAATATCTTATCAAACTTTCTGGAATGTTGCTAAAGCAGTTCTCAGAGGAAAAAATACACTCCTAAAACATATATCAACAAAGCTGAAAAGATTTATGAACTAAAAAAAATGCATTTTTAAAAATTATAAAGCTAAAAACCTCCCTAAAACACAAAAAAGGAGATTGAGAGGAGCAATAGAGAAATTAGAAACAAAAAAAAATAGATTACAAAAATGACAAACAAAACGAAAATTTGGTTCCTTTAGAAAAGCAAAGACATTGATAATTTTCTAGCCTGTGTGATTAAAAAGAATAGAGAAAATCAAATCAACAAAATAGCAAATTAATCACAAAAATAAAAGAATTATTGGAACACACTTTGCTCAGTTATGACCAACAAAACTGAGAACACAAAATGAATAGAGAATTATCTTATTAGATTCAGAAAAATATTCATTTTATTAAACATTCTGCAAAGTATAATAATAGAGCAATGTTTTCAAAATAAAAAATAATGATTAAGCAAGTTAATGTATGTAAATGTAATGAAACAGTAATGTGCTGTAAGAAAAATAAGCTTAAAATACAGAAAAGCATGAAAAGACTTACAGGAACTGATGCAAAATTATGTAAGGAGAGCCAAGAAAATTGTTCTCACTGCTGCTGTTGTTTTCAGTCATGATTGAGTCTGTGATACCATTTGGTGTTTTCTTGGCAAAGATACTGGAGATGTTTGCCATTTCCTTCTCCAGCTCATTTTACAGGTGAGAAACTGAGGCAAACAGGGTGAAGTGACTTGCCCAGGGTCACACAACTAATAAGTGGCTGATGTTGAATTTTAACTCAGGTCTTCCTGATACCAGGTCCAGTGCTCTATCCACTGCACCACCGAGCTGGCCTAGGAAACAGAATACACAAGGACAGAAATAATGTAAATGGGAAGAACTACAACTGCAAAAGAATCAAAAATGAGTACTGCAAAATTACAGGAAACAGGTTTGACTCCAAGGAAAAGAGAGGAGAAAGACATCTTCCCCCTGGTTGGTTGGTTGTTATGCTT
Source organism: Bettongia penicillata ogilbyi (assembly GCA_023548195.1). Taxonomy (NCBI): domain Eukaryota; kingdom Metazoa; phylum Chordata; class Mammalia; order Diprotodontia; family Potoroidae; genus Bettongia; species Bettongia penicillata. Next base: position 7,076,379 of record JAJHZJ010000226.1, read on the forward strand.
CGTTCTCATAGAGGACCAAAATGACATCACCATGATAAAATGAAATTTCAGTGTGTCTGACTGTGGCTGATCAGACCAATATGTGCTCAGAATGCTCTACCACAGGTTGGGCACAGATAGTCCGTGTTAATATTTCGGGTGGATATCCCAGATTTGTGAATCCTACATTTACTTTGTGCTGTCTCAATTCTGCTTTGCTCAAAGAGCACAGCACCCTTTCTGATGTGGGTATGCCATGCTGTGTGGTCCTGTCTCCCAAGTTGCACGGTAAAATCCAAAGTTTTTGAGAAAGACCTTGAGGGTGTCCTTGTATTACTTCTTCTGACCACCATGGGATCGCCTGCCCCATGTGAGTTCTCCATAAAATTATCTTTTTTGCAAGCATACATTTTTGCATTCAAACAACATGGCCAGCCCATCGGAGTTGAGCTCTCTGAAGCATAGTTTGAATACTTGGCAGTTCAGCTCAAGCAAGGACTTCAGCATCTGGTACCTTATCCTGACAGGTGATCCTCAGAATCTAAGACAGTTCAAATGGAAGCGATTCAGTTTCCTGGAATGGTGCTGGTAGACTGCCCATGTTTCACAAGCATGTAACAATGAGGTCAACACAATGACTCTGTAGACCTTCAATTTGGTAGTCAGTCTAATTCCTCTTCTGTCCCAAACTTTTCTTTGGAGCCTCTCAAACACTGAGATAGCTCCGGCAATGTGTGTGTCAACCTCATTGTCAATGTGTACATCCCTGGAAAGTACACTACCAAAGTAAGCGAACTTATCCACAGCATTCAAAACTTCTCCATTTGTTGTAACCAATGGTGTGGTGGTGGCTGACGGAGCACCTGTGTTTTCTTGGGGATCATTATTAGGCCAAAATTAGCACAGACATCAGAAAATTGATCCATGCTTTGTTGCATCTCAGCTTCAGAGGCTGCAATGAGTACATGATTGCAAACAGAAAATCATACGCCAACACTCTCCACTTTGGTCTTGACTTATAGCATTGTCCTTTGCAAAAGAACAGTGCAGCACTGGGTCTGGAGTTAGGAAGACCTGAGTTCAAACCTGCCTCAGACACTTTTTAGCTGTGTGACTCTGTGCAAGTCATTTAACCCTGTTTGCCTCAGTTTCCTCATTTATAAAATGAGCTGGACAACATGTCTAATAGTACTTTGCCCAGATAATATCAGATAGGGTGTCAGACACAAGTGAAGCAAGTGAATAACAACAGGGCAACCACTGGTGTGGAGCATTTTATATATTATCTAATATTTTTTCAGTATATTGATGTTTTAATGATTTTTTTCTTTTCTTTCCTTCTTATTTTCTTTTAAAATTGTTACATGTAATCGTTTTATTGGAGGAGTCAAGGGGAACCATATAGGGGAAATTTAGGTGATGTAAAAATAAGCTATCAATATGAAATATTTTTAAGTTCAAAGATTCTCCTCACCCCCTGCCATAATGTCAAAAAGCTATTAATAGTTCTTTCTGTCTGCTATTATTCAAATACAATGCTGAAAAGCAGTGGTCTGGTCATGTTACTTCTCAGATCAATAAATCAGTAAATTGGTGGCTCCTCAAGACTTTTTTTTAAATTTTGTGTGTCCTTATCTTGCTTGATATGGATCAAGGATTACCCATGATTCTGAACCCGGTAGTGATCAACACAGAAGATTCAATATGCTATATTTCAAATCTGTGTTTGTTCACCTGCACTTAGGAAGCATACTTAGGCAACCTGAGGCCACCCACTTTCAATAGCTGGCTACATTCACTTCCAAATCCAAGAGAATCATCAGCTTCAGCCTTCCTGATGGCTGGAATTAAAGGAATTTTTTTTTCTTCCCCATGACTTTTAAGATCAAACACAAATTCCTCTGATTGACATTTAAAACCCTGCATAGTCTTATTCCAACATATTTTTTTCAGTTTTATATATTATTCATCTTCATGTACCTTATAGTTGAGCCAAACTGGCTTTCTTTCTTTCCTCACACATGACAGTCCAACTCCTACTCCCATGAATTTGCACAGGCTAGACCACACATCTAGAATGTGCAATGGAAAAACACTCTCCTCATCTTATTCTCTTATACTTAATTCGACTCAAGCACCATTTCCTACATGAGATATGTTCTGATGCTCCCAGTCACCGATACCTCTGCTTTAAATTATCTCACATTTATTTTTAATATATTTTATTTGTGTATATATTATAGCCCCTAGTAGAATGCATTTTGAGGATGGGAATTGTTTCTTTTTATTTTTTCCCCAGCACCTCATAGGCACTTAATAGATGGTCATTGTTACATTTGTTAAATACAGAACATAATCATTATAAAATCTATTTTTTATCATTTTGAATTTATTATATGCTTAAACACATCTCAACTTCCTCATTGCTGTTATGGAGTCATGAATGTACTTTTATTATTTTTAATCTCATTACTAGCTGAAGACTCTTTTTAGCTTTCTTTTGTCAAGTGTTTTTATTAAAATACTTTTGTTTCTAAATTCCATGAAGTTTGCATAGAATAGCATGTGTGTGCACATATAGTCACATTTCTTGGGACACTGCAAACAAAGCTCTATTCCTACAAAACAGCTTTCAATAAGAATAAAGAAATTATTTCTCTGTACTCTAGGAAAAACAATACAAAATCTTTTATCTCTGAAGATGAGGGCATTGCATGATAATTCTACCAGTAGTTAACTTCATATGATCTTTCTTGGGGAAGGAACATTCAATGGGCTTCTTATGCATCCCCTCTGGAAAGGTGACAGGAAGCATGTAGTCAATTTTGCTGGAAGGAAAGCGCAGCCAACATGCCTGACAACCAGATGATACATGATCTGGGAAGGCTTTTCAATACATTACACTTTCTTAGGCAAGAACCCATTCAGGGAACTACATGCCCACTTCTCTAAAAACTCTAGGGAATAAGAACTCACATTGTTCTCTAAGACTGTCATTATTATGCTTGCCAATGTCATAGACTTATCTTCTGGAGATTTTTCTTAATATTGTACCCAATTTGCTTTTCTTCTCATCCCTTCTTCTCTTACCTCATGAAATATTAATTCTCGGTTTTCATAGACATTAAGTGACTTCTTTGTAGAGAACAGAGCAGCTAGGTGGTACAGTAGGTAGAGCATCAGACCTGGAATCAGGAAGACTCATCTTTGTGAATTTCAATTCAATCTCAGGCATGTAGTAGCGGTGTGATTCAGGGCAAGTTGTTTAACTCTATTTGCCTCAATTCCTCATCTGTAAAATGAGCTGTAGAAGGAAACAACAAACCACCCTGCCAAAAAAAACCCTAAATGGGGTCAAAGAGTTGGATGTAACAGGAAAATGACTGAAATTGAGAGGCTACTTTTGGTACTGAAAGACATGTATAGTTTATAGTCTATGGCATCTTGGAACTCATGGTCTACTAGTAGGATGACATAAGCAGAAATTGCTGTAACACATACATAAAAACACATTTTGAAAAATGCAAACTTAAGTGCATTATGACATATCTGAGGGGAATTTTTTTTTTAAGCAACTGGGATGATCTGGGATGTTGTGGGGATGTTGTCATTGAGGAAGCATTATTTAACTTTTCAGCAAAGAAGTTCTTCATAAAAACTCATAAAATACTCCTTCTTGTAGGAGAAGTCTTATTAACTCATACTTCAGGATTCTGCCTAGTAGACCTAAATAGACCTTTTGTTATAGAAGTCATATGGGGTCCAGATAGTAAATAGCCATATCCAAAAAGCCAACCTTTTGGAAACAAAATGTGGATAAGACAGTAATGAAAAATATTTATATCAATGGGCAAAAGAAGAAAAAATGCTAAAATCATGTGATCTCAAGAAGAATAAAAATGTGGGATGTTAAACTGTATTTAGATAATGGAGTGAACTTTCTAATTCTGTTCTTGTACAGACCAGTTAGCTTTAGTAGGTTAAATAGCAAGAGATGATCATAAAACTCCTAACCAACTATCACATGAATGCAAACCATTGTGCAAGACTTTGTGGATGACTCAGTGGAACCCATGATCAATTACAAATCAACAAATTTTGATTGAATATATGTGATGAGTAAAATCATCCACTACCATCCTTCTCTCATGCTGCATTGTGATAGGAGGGTGATCTCATACACTTAGAAGTGATGGTGGCAGGGTAGAAGATTGGCAGGTCTTCATGATCTTGAAAGACTATGAATACATGGTGAGTGATGGAGTATGTGTACCTGTTTTCTCATCACTAGAAGAACTAAGTTCAATCATTCAACCAAGAAACACCTACAAAGTGCCTATTAAATGTCAATCCATGTCATGAGATCAAAACCATAATAAGCTATGCCTTCAAGGAACTTACATTCTATTGGAGGAAACAATATGTACACATATAAGTAAGGATAAAATAAATATAAGGTAATTTGTTTAGAGATGAGGATCTAGTGCCTGGGGTAATTAGGAATTGCTTTGTAGGAGCTTTCACTTGAGCTGAACTTTGATGGAAAGTAGGGAAGTAGTACATTCCACTCATGGGGGACAGCCTAAGGAAAGGGATGGGAGACACAGTACCATGTATGAAGAACATATGACCACCACTGCTGATTCTTTTTAACCACAATAATTAACATAGACTTTCTAATAAGGCATAGAAGAATTCTAATATATGCTAATAAAGGGGTTGCTAAAGGCAATAAAGCCATAGATCCATAGAATATGAGGGAAGGAAACAAGATTTATTAAAAGTCTGCTATGTACCAGATAATGTGCTATCTTAGGACATCTAGATGGCACAATGGCTACAGTGCTGGGCCTAGAGTCAGGATCACCTGAGTTCAAATCTGTCCTCAGACACTTACTAGTTGATCCTAGGCAAGTCAGTTATTACTGTTTACCTCAGTTTCCTCATCTGTGAAATGAGGTAGAGAAGGAAATGGCAATCCACTCCAGGATCTTTGCCAAGAAAACCCTAAATGGGGTCATAAAGAGTAAGACACAACTGAAAAACAGCAAAAATTCAGCTATCTTATTTTATCCTCACAACAAATCTGGAGTGGCAGATGCTATTGCTATCTTCATTTCTCAGGCCTAAAAACAGAGGCAGACAGAGTTGAAACAACTTGCTCAGTGTCACGCAGCCACTAAGTGTCTGAGACTAGATCTGAGCTCTGCTTTTTCTGAGTACAGGCCCAGGTCACTATCCACTGAGCCACCTGACTGCTTCTGTTGCTGCTCAGTCATTTGAGTCATGTCTTAACTCTTCCTAACCCAGTTTGGGGTTTTGTTGAAAAAGGCTGAAATGGTTTCCCATTTTCTTCTCCAACTGGAAAAAAAAAACAATAAAGCTAAATGATTTGCTCAGGCTCATGCAACTAGTAAGTGTCTTAGGTCAGATTTGAATTCAAGAAAATAAGTCTTCTTGACTTCAGACTCTATCCACTGAGCCACCTACATTGCAAAATGCTGTTTAGTCTATTAGTTGTGTGTGACTCTTCATGACCCCATTTGGGGTTTTCTTGGCAAAGACACTGACTGCAGTGGTTTACTATTTCCTTCTCCAACTCATTTTACAGATGAGAAAACCGAGACTGACAGAGTGAAATGATTTGCCCAGGGTTACACAGCTAGTAAGTATCTGAGTCCACATTTGAACTCAAGTCCTCCTTACTCCAGGGCTGGTGTTCTATCCACTGAAACCCTAGCTACCCCTCACTGCCTCTGAGTAAACATTACATATAATATACTCTCCTACATGTTATTTATAAGGGAGACAAAGAACTAAAATAAGTATCAGAGAACTATATTTTGATTGATACATAGAATTAATCAAAAAGTTACCTAGACATACAGTTAGCACACAGTTATGTGGGGATAGTAAGCAAGAGAGGCAGTGAACAGAAGAGGAGAGAAAAGACGGTTCAGTTTCCTTTGAGAGCTAAGAAAGGGTAATGGACTGTTCAAGCCATCTGTGATGGACGATGAGCCCATCCTCATCAACATAGGCATATAGTGGAGAGGGACAAAGCTACTGGTTCTACATGAACAATCCTAAGATCCTTGTGCCTAGTATTTTACTAGGTACAGACAAAACCAGTGAGAAATATGAGATGCTTGTTCAATGATTTTCAGTTTTGTCCAACTCCACTTGGGGTTTTCTTGTTAATGATTTTGCAGTGGTTTGCCATTTCTTTCTCCAGCCCGTTTTACAGATGAGGAAAATGAGGCAAGGTTAAGCAAATTCCTCAGGGTTATGCAACTAGTAAGTGTCTGAGGACAGATTGGAACTCATAAAGATGAGCCTTCCTGATTCCAGGCCCTGGACTCCATCCACTTCACCACCTGAATGCTCCATGAGATGCATAGCGAAGAGCATATCATTAGCTTATTTATCTTAGAGAGGTGAGTGTGTAGTGATGTGGCGTGAGGTGATGTAGAAGCTGAATGGAAGGCTTTTGTGATGAAGTGAATACAGTCTGGAGATATTGGCATCCCTTCACCAAGAGAAACAAGAAGGCTGTAAAACCCCATTATCTCAATCCGGTTTTCATATTGTAACTAAAATCCATTTTTCCCCAGTGCTTTAAGATAGTATTTCTGAATAAGAGGTATTCTTCTCTTTCTTAAAGTCCCTCATAAAGACTCTGACTCATCTACCTCTTTAATTTTATTACCTATTCCTCCTCTTCCTCTATGCTCCAGCCAAACTGCCTTACTCATTATTTACAGACGTGACATTTCTTTCTTGCATCCATGACTTTGCACAGGTTATCCTTATGTTTTGGAAGAACTTCTCTCTTATTTTTTAGAAGAACTTCTCTTCAAGGCTCAGCTCAAGTACAGCTTCCTACAAGCTCTCTATGACCCCTTATGAACCTCTCCTCCCCATCCTCCTGGTTTTTAAGTTCTTGTCCCACTCTAAAAATATTTTGTATTGCAGACAATAAGTTGCAAGCTCCTTGAAGGCAGGGAGGATTTTTTTGCCTCTTTTTGTATCCATAACATTTAGCAAAGTGCTTTACACATTGTAGGTATATCAATAAACATTTATTGACTGATTGATATTTATTTTGTGTTTACTTCTCTGGGTACAAGCTGTTTCTTCCTAGGAGAATGTAAGAAGTTTGAGGGAAGAGGGCTTTTTTCCTTCTTCTTTATATTCTCAATGTTTGACACACAATAGGCACTTGATAAGTGCTTATTTATTTGATTTTAAACTGGAAAATCAGGAAAAGAGTTACTAAGATGGTGGGTTAATGTATGAAGTTCAGTTGGTCTAGAATGAGTTGGAAAGAACTTTAGTTGTCGACATAAATAAATTGACAGTCCAATAGTCAAATGGCTTCTTTGTTTGACCTCTGTGTGAGGGGTGACTCACACCTACTGTGCCCCTTTTTTTATTAGGCATCTAATACACTGATTCTAAGTTTGCAGGAATTCTATAGCAGATTTTGGGTGACTGTAGTGTTGTCTTTCCAAATAGTCTCTTTGATTTCTATATTTAAAATGGTAGACAATGAGTAGCTGAGAATTAAAAATCTGCAATTACTGTCTGCTTAAAATGGACCCCTCAGTATGAAACTTACCTAAGTTTCATAGATCACTATAAGGACTGGAAATTATTTTTAATGGAATATTTCAAATGAAACTCTAAGTGTCATAATAACTTATTATCTCCTTTTTACTTCCCTCTCTATAAAACTTGCAACTTAAGATTCATTCATTGCATATTGCCTCAATAGTTTTATATTTCACATCTACTTAATCCTTAAAATAATTGTATTTGAGTAATAGTTTGTCATTGAAAGAAGAAAAAAATATGTATGTTTTCAGAAATAAAAGAACAGACTTGTGCAATTTGGGAAATTAATCATATACTTCAAAATTTCATCAACCAAAATTGTTATTCAGCCTCTTAATGAGTTTCATTTAACAGCACCAGAATTTGGGGTGTAGACAGATGCTAGAAGACTAGAAGGATAGGTTGACCTTTGGCCCAAAGAGAAATGCTGGATTTTTTTCCTTTAGCTGTGATAGCATCTGCATTACTGGTTCTGTTCAATCGGAGGAATCTTTGAGCATGTATTTCATAAAGAACACTGTACCCATTCAGCTCAACTAAGCACTGTGTGAACACCTACCTCATAAATTAGACTTTACCAGATTCTGTGAGAAGATACAAAATAAGCAGTAGAGATAGTCCTTTCCAGTGAGGAACCTACAACCTTGTTTGCAAGAATCTAGTTCTAAGTCTCTGTTTACTATTATGTCACTGAGTAAATTGGACAATTTTCAAAACATAGCCTGTGGTGTGTTCTCTTGAAAATGCTCTAATTTTGAATGTGAAAATCTTAACCTATGAAGAACAGTTTGGATACTATCCTTCCCATCCTGCCCCAAATAAACAAAATGGCATTAATATTAGCATAAAATATATGAATCGAGGGCAAAAGATGTTGTGCTACTTATATTGGCAATTGTCCATATCCATTACCAGTAGGACCTGAAAGCTCAGATGATACAAACAATGTAGAGGGATAATGAACCTGAATTTTAACAGCTTTTGCCTCTAAAATATCATGATTTCATTTTTGTCACATGTGTGTCCTGTTCTCCCCTTCAGGAAGCATTCTTCCACTATTGAGTTATCTCCATAGTGAAATAGAGAGACTGTGGCTGAAAGCAACACATCAGTGATGGGTGGCCAAAAGGATGAAAGCTGGATTTAGTTTTCAGAGTAAAAATCAGAGATCATCCTATTAAGGGCAGTTGTGTGAATCTAATAGTGCCAGCATATTGGAAAAGAAAGAAGAATTATTTGTATTGGTTAGTGATACTGGCTGCTAATAAAATTTGAAAATTTATGCAGAAAAAATATCTATCTAACTCATGATGCTTCATGCCTGGTTGGATTTTTGTTGCTGGTGGTGTCGCTGTTTTTGATGTACTTTGGCTGTTCTGTTTTGACTGAGAGATATCCAGGCACAAGATACAAGACACAGAATTCAAAAGACTTGACTTCAAACCTTATTCACATAATACTCAGTATATGACCATGGGTAATTCTTTCATTCAATTATTCCCCAAATGTTCATTGAGTTCTTCCTATGTGAAAAGAGCCATGTGAAAATCTGTGATTGATATTAAGAGGTAAAAGGAAGTAAGGTCCTAGGCTTGAATTAACATATGTAAGTAAAGCTATTGTCAGAATGACTAGGTGGTACAGGGTGGATAGAGCACTGAGTCTGGAGTCAGGAAGACTCATCTAACTCAAGCATTTACCAGCTGTGTAACACTGGGCAAGTCACTTAACCGTTTGCCTTAGTTTCTTGCTCTATATAATGCGGTGGAGAACAAATGGCAAACTACTCCAGAATTTTGTTCAGAAAATCCCAAATAGGGTCATGAAAAGCTGAACATGACTGAAAAACACAATTGTCAGAATTTGATTTAACCTGAAAATTATGTTTAGAATGATAGTGGTTTGGGGAGTGGATGTGTAGATTAAACTGTCACACTCCACATAGTATATACATCATATAGCACAGAGTAGGTCCGCCTTTGAGTCAGAAAGAGCTTGGGTCAAGTTTTGCGTCTGTGGCACACTAGATATGAAAAGTCAGTTAAACGCTAAGGTCCTCAGGTAACTCACTAAGGACTAGAAATTACAGACAAGCTGTTCATTTACACTAGTAGAGGGGGTTTACATAGCAGAATTTCCTATAATGATGAAACTGTTGGCCTGGATAGTAAGCTAAATTTTATATAAGTTATTTGTCTACTGAGGATGTTCTCCTTTCTCTGTTAACTCATGGGAGAAAAGCAAAGCATATTCTTTTACAAATAAATTGTTACTCTCTGCTGCCTTCCCTCCAAAATAGGTGGAGGAGAAATAATTAAAAAAAAACCCAAAAACTTCTTTCAAACTAACTGAACTATGGTCTAGAGGAGAGAGTTCAACTGATAGCTGAAATGAGGGCAGGCAACACCTCATTATTAATCTGTACACTGTTTGTGATGAATATAGCAAATGAGAATAACCATCATATCACAAGTCTGGTAAATGATCAATGACCTTGGTATCCAAGGACCTGTGTTTTCAGCTTGGTTTTGTCAAGATCTTCTTGTCTGACCTTGGCAAAATGGTTTAAAAACTCTAGGTCTCAGTTCTTAAATCTATAAAATAAGAAAGTTGTATCTTACGGCCTCTAATATTACTTACAGCTTGAGATCGTTGATCCTGCAGTCCATTCAATTTATTTACCTATTTATTTAATTTAATTCATTGTCAATTGATTCATCTGATATTTTGATAGTCTAATAACCAGTCAGGAGACAGTTTAGGGTAGGGGAGATACAGAGACAGACAGAGTCACAGAGAGATGGAGAGACAGAGAGAAACAAGAAACAAGAGAAAGAGAGAGGGGGAAAGAGGCAAAAAGAAGGTAAAGAGAGAGGAGGGGAAGAGAGAAGAGAGGAGACTTGAGGTTATATATCCTGTGATAATATTACTGGTTCTGTGACCCTGAGCAAGTTTACTTACCCTCTCACAGCTCTAGGCAACTCTGAGTTGTTGGGATAAGGCCAAACCTACATTGCTAAAGGGAGGTATCACCTGGGAGTTCCTTCTCCCAATGAAATCACTAGTCTAACCCTTATTCCTGTTCTTTAATAACTGATCAGATTAGTTACATGATTTATTCAATTGTTTATATGGAAATTATTTGTAAGAAATCAGCCAATTCTAGAATGATATAATGCTTTGAACACTTTTTTATGCTAAATAATTTTGAAAATCATTTAGAGTCACTACAACTGACATAAACATGATGAATTATGCTAGTGCTTGCATATCATCAAGCTAGAAGTTCTAGGATCCTCTAAGAAGATTGCCTTCATATTTAAGAAGAAATTTATCTGAAGTTCTACTGAAAGGGAAGGGCTGACTTGTGATCACTTGTAGGACTAGGTGGGTGGGATGTCTCCAACATATGCAAATAAAAGAAGCACGAAGAAGTTAAACTACAATGAATGTTTTTCAAAGTAATGAACTGCTCAAGCTGTGTGTGATCAGATCACCCTTAAACGGATCAATTAATTTGTCTCCATGGACAAAGACTGGCAGAACCTAGGTACATCTGAAAATAATAACAAGAAATTGCTCAGAAAAAAAATTAAAAAATGAGATATACTGAGAACAAAAGGTATTATAAAATTAGGTAAGAGTTTCCATCTATTTAGAAAAATGAGAGGCATGAAAAAAACACTTTAAATATCATTTCTCCTTCTCCTTACTCACCCTCCCCCACCCAAATACAGAAAACCACTTATATTCGATTGTTCAAACTGTCTTTTAAATGACCTGGAAATAGAAGGAACAGATATATTACTTTGTACTTAGACACATTCAATAAATTAAATGCTTTTCTGTGGGATCTCATCAAGGGTATGCAGCTCTGGAGAGCAAGTTGTCAAAGCTTTGGAATTTGATTTCTACAAGCTCATTGTAGGAGAATTGTGAACTCACCCCACAAGTTAGAAGATCTCAGTTTGATTCCAGTCCCTGTTCCTTACTACAGTACGGTATTAAGATAAATCATACCACATATCTGACCCTAGGTTCCTTCTTCCAGTTTAACTATTGTCAAGTACAACTTTACTGTTTATATTTTTATAATTAATTAATCAATTAAATTCCAAAATTGATTAGGGCTTAGGTTGAGGGACTGACAGGAAAGACATAGCCAAAATGGAACTCTTTGATTGCTACAGACTTTGGTAGCAAAATGATCTTTACTTAAAATTGATATTGTTCACTTGTCATCCCTTAGAGCCAAATTGAATATATACCTCATTACCACTCCCTTAGAAGATATACTTCTTATCCATTCCAGAATCATTCATTAAAGGCTTTTTATGTGTCACTGTGCTTAACACCGGAGATACAAATATTTAAATTTTATTGCTTTGAATTGCTGGAACACTAGTAGGATAGATGTGAAGTTCCTGACATTTGGTTCTCCTAGCTACTACAAGGCACCAGACTGTTGTGTTCATTCAAGTCTATGGTCACCATAAGCATCATTTCTTGCCAATGTAAATCATATTTCCATCATTTATCCATCTATTTTCAACAGGGCCTTGAGACAAGCGCCATATTGTTTCATGATGGGAGCATTATGGATCAGGCCAAATTGGAACACAGAATAAACTCCAAATGTTATATTTCATTAGTATGCAGATATTCATTTAAAACAATGAAAAGGAGCCTGGAAGCTGGAATAATCAATCTGCTGTCAAGTATTTAATAATTACCTGCTGTTCTCTAAGCATAATGCTAAGGGTTGGAGTTAAAAAGGCAAAACAGTACCACCCTTCGAGGAACTTACATTCTAATAGAGGAAGAAAGGAACATCCCTCATCAACAATAGGCTAATTTGGAAGAGGGGATAGATTAAGAGGAAAGGCAATAAGGTCTATTTCAGAAGTATTTAGTTTGGGATACCTATGGAATATTGACTCTAGAATTTTTAATAGACAGTCGGTGTATGGGATGGGAGTTCAGGAGAAAGACTAGAGCTGGACCTATAGATCTGTCAGTCATCTATGTAGAGATGCTGAGGTTAAATCCAAACTTTCTTATTCAATATTTGTGTAATTATGGACTTATCTCTCTGGGGATCTTTTTTTAAATAAAGGTTCTGGGTTAGACAATCTTAAACTCTATGTGAATCAAGAGGTACTATGTAAATGCTAAGGCTAAGCTCATAGTCATCCAACTGATAAAAAGTAACACGTAATAGTTATAATCTTAATTTCTAACAAATTTACTGCCTTGTGTTAACAGTTCATAAAAGTCATGGATGGAGCAGAGTGACTGAATCTTGGTCCTAGAGTTATATAATTTAGAGAGTGGTGGTACAACTTTAGCCCACAACTAAACTTAAGCACCTAGAAGGGAGAGTTAGACAAAAGAAGATGATACCATATGGAATATTTCTTCCACCCAGAGACTGCTCCGCAGATGACTCAGCCCTCTATGCTCTGGACCCTGTTCCTTTCTCCCTAGAAGCCTCACTAGCAGCAACCTCAGAGTGCCCCAGGGTGTTTCTCTTCTTGCATCCCAATGATTATATACAAAATGAGTTTCTTCTGAGCCTTTCTCTTGACCTCCATACCAGCAATGGTCTTATAGCACCTTGGGATCAATTCTATAGTTTTTGTGTCTCTTGGTCCAAGTATAAAAATTGCAGTATAGCTCTGATTGCAAGGAAAAAAGGAATTAAAAAAAAATCTCTTACTGTGCTTTTGTAAGAATTTGTTAATAGTCATGGACTTGTCCCATGAGAAATGTTAATAGAATGATAAACAGTGACGTTAAAGCTAACAAATGAAGCAAGAGATGTTAGGAAAAATTTATTTAATGTTTTAATTAAGAAATAGTTTAGTTAAAACAAATGTGTGACAATCTCTTTTCTTCTACCACCCAATAACAGTGACAATCAAGGCATGATTGGACATACTCTTTTTTCTTTTTCTCTGTTTAATAGAAGAAACTTAAGTGGTGTTTCTTGGGGTTTTGGTTTTTCATTTTTGTAGACTTCTGGAAAACAGTTTAGAAATTGCCAGGCCTATTAGTGAACATAAAGCTGTTTCTGTGTTTAGACAAAATTCAAAGGATGACTGAAATCTCCCAACATGCTACTGTGGAGCTATATCAGAATGCATTAGAATTCACTTAGGGCATTTATTTTATATCATTACCAAATAACTGTAAAAAGAAGTATTTAGAGATCTGGAGATAAATGGACTGAGTATGAATCATGAGCGCTTCCACTGGCTATCTGTCGGGGGAAGGGAAGGAAGTAGACTATATGCGCTTTAATAGTCTTTTGAATTCTAAGTCTTTGCTAAGGAATGGAGATAGTTCCACCAACTTTCTGGGCCCACCAAGTAGACAAAGAGTAACATAATGTTTGTTGTCTATAATATTCTAAGCTTCTTGCTTCTTTCTCATTTTTAAGTTCACAGGGATTTAAAATTAAATCCAAATACTGTTCCTAATTTGTTTATACTTAAATCATTGAAATGCTCTTTTGTAAGAGATGTTTGATGTTTGAGACCTCTTACTGGATCTTTTCACAAGACTTGCCCTTAGCTCCGCCATTCCCCAAAACACAGGAAGTCACAGTTTGCCACAATTTAATAGGATCAGACAGCAAAGTGAGTTCAGTTTCAAATTTTAAGTCTAATGTCTGAGTGATCTTACAATTAAGTTTCTTCTTCTATCTATGTGGTCTTCTTGCATCTCAGGGATGTTTTGCTATGCAAGTAGACCTCATTAATTTAGACTGCATCAATTTAGTCTGTGATGATTCTTCTTGAAAAGAAGCTAGATAAATGAATGGTATAAAGGATAATACAGGAAAAAATTATTAAGCTACTTAAGCAACCATAGCACTTTTAAAAGAACTATTTGGATGCCAGTGAATGTTATTAATTAGAAATAAATCCTTTATTGTATTTATTGGCAATGCTATATAATATTTGTTCTGTGTTGTGTTGTGTTCAGTCATTTGGGTCACGTCCAACTCTTCATGACCCCATTTGGAACTTTCTTGATAAAGATACTGGCTTATGACTTGTCATTTCCTTCTATACCCCATTTTACAGATGAGGAACTGAGGCTGAGTTAAGAGACTTTCCCATTCTCAGGTAGTGTCTGCTTCCAGATCTGAATGAGAAGATGAGTCAGGCTCACCACTCTATCCACTGTGCTACCTAGTTGCCAGCTAAACAATATAGATCCTAAATATTCTAAGTGTTTTATTTGTGTTGCTTAGTCTAGTCTCCTAAGCTAGATTTTAAGCTCTTTGAAATACAATCCCAAACTGGTTTTGTATTCCCTTATAAAACACAAAATGTCATACTTTAATATGTTAGTGGATTTGTGATCTAACTGATATTAACAGAATTCTTCCCACTGACACAGTTCAAAACCTTGACATATTTTTTCATCAACTGGTACTTCTTTTCATTCCCTCCTGTAAATCTCCCATAAAAGTTTCATCCAACATACTGGGGAGATTCCTCATTTCCTTCACACTATAATTTTACATTGGTACAAATAATACATATAGAATCTTCATCAATTCTCTCCTACAATCTCACTATATGACCAGCCCACCCCCTTAACACTTTGATGAAACTTTTTACCTTATGTTTGCATCTAATAAGTTATTGGTAATATGTTTCAGTCTATTACATGCCTTTTACATGTTTCTCCACTACCATTTGGGTAAGTCATATTTTTATTCTTCAGAGGTTATGATATTCCATGCATCCTAGTTACATAATATTAATCAAAGAATATTGGTGTTCAAAAAAATGAAAGGTTGATTCAGGAAGATGTTAATGCTTTATAGTTTCCCAGATGCAAACTAACCTAAGTCCTTCCTCCTATTCAATTCTGGGCCAAGTTCATTGTGCATTTTCTGTAACTATTCAAAAATAGTAGTCTATGGGCTGTCAATATTCTTCAAATATGGATTCTTGAGACAAAGTCCTCATTTTCTTGTCCTAGTTTTCACTTCACTTAGTTTATTAGGTATGAAAAGAAAATCTGCTAACTGATTCTTATGTTAAGGAGGAAGTGTCTTTAAAAACATTAGTTCCAGTTATGGTATATTAAAATTTCTATTAAAATTCCACTAAGTTATGTCTAAACATAAAATAAATCTGCACCATTGGAGAGAACTTTGATTCCAAGTGACCTCTTCACCAATAAAATATGAAGGTCTATTCCATGGTCAAGGAACTTTCTGTGGGCTGGGAGTATATGAAACTTTAGAGATATTTTTTTCTTTGCTTGCTTATAAGGTAGTCCCAGAACCTGGAACTCAGAGACAACAATATATCACATAAACAGTATAATTGAATTGTGTTGGTCAGAAGAGATTTACTTATCTAACAAATTTTTGTTCAGCAGCAATGTACAGAACACTCTGTCCCCAGTAAACGTTTCTAATATGAAGTAGACACAGGAACTGTCTTCAAGTCTAGGTCACTTCTGAATATTCATTTTGAAAATGTTCTTCCTCACATTGTCTCATAAGGCATGTTAGAATTTCTTTATTTGGATGCTTTTTGTGTGCATTTAAGTAGGATAATCTTTAGCTATGATTATTCCCAAGAGTCCTTTGGGTCTCTCAAGATCTGTCATCTCATCTGACTGCCTGACATATACAATGATCCTTTCATTTATGCATAGTTTTCAAAACATTGTCACAGACTCTATCTCATTCAGTTCTTGCAATGACCTTATCAGGAATCAAGGTATTTATTACACAATTCATTTTTACAAAGAAAAATAGAAACTCCAAAAAATTAAGTTATATAGTCACACAAGTAAATATCAGGGCTTGTACTCAAACACAAATGTTTCATTCCTAATCTTGAGATTTAAAGATGAAAGAGACCTTACAGGCTGTGTAGGTCTTAGAAATCATGTAGTGACTTTGGGCAATCTATTATTTAACTTAAAACTTGAGGCAAAGTCTATTTGCTTCAGTTTCCTCAACTCTAAAATTGGAGTAATACTAGCACCTACCTCTCAGGTTATTGTGAGAATCAACTGAAATAATATTTATAAAGAGCTTAGCATAGTGCTTGGTGCTGTGAAAATGATGGGAAGCAGTAGTAGCAAAAATAGGAGTAGTAGAGTAGTAGTAATAGTAGCAGCAACAGCAGCAACAGCAGCAGTGATTCAAACCACCACTTTACAGATGAAGAAACTGAGGCCATGGGAGGGGAAATGACTTACCTAAGGTCACACAACTGTAGTTAAATTCATGTCCTATCCCTGAGGCACACGTTGGCACAGTGCAATGGATCTGTATAGACTAAAGAGCTAGGTTCAGATAACTCTGCCATCTGGGTGCCTTTGGAAAAGTCACTTAATTAGCTTCCCTCCATTACTGAAGGTCTCTGAATAAACCCCCTGAGGGAACTGAGCCTGGGAGGTGACCCTGCCCCCACCCAAACACCAGAACTTAAGCTCACATTGAATAGCAGCTCGCCTGCAGTGGAAAGCCCTGAGGCTGGGGAGCAGCATTTGAATCTCACACCCCAAGCGCTAGCTGGGCAGATCTAGGTGGAGGTGGAGAGGAATCTCAGAAGTCAAGTAACTGGCTGGGAAAATGCCCAGAAAACAGAAGAAAAATAAGACCATAGAAAGCTACTTTCTTGGGGAACAGATGTTACCACCTTTCATTTCTGATGACAAGGAACAATGCTTACCATCAGGGAAAGATGTGGAGGTCGGGGTCTCTGTATCCCAGACATCTGAGGTGGATGTCCGGTGGGCTCAGGCCATGGAAGAGGTCAAAAAGGATTTTGAAAAGCAAGTTAGACGGGTAGAGGGAAAACTGGGAAGAGAAATGAGAGAAATGCAAGAAGAGCATGAAAAACGGGTCAATACCTTGCTAAAGGAGACCCAAAAAAATGCTGAAGAAAATAACACCTTGAAAAATAGGCTAACTCAATTAGCAAAAGAGGTTCAAAAGCCAATGAGGAGAAGAATGCTTTCAAAAGCAGAATTAGCCAAATGGAAAAAAGAGTTTCAAAAGCTCACTGAAGAAAATAGTTCTCTCAAAATTAAAATGGAACAGATGGAGGCTAATGACTTTCTAAGAAACCAAGAAATCATAAAACAAAACCAAAAGAATGAAAAAATGGAAGAGAATGTGAAATATCTCATGGGAAAAACAACTGACCTGGAAAATAGATCCAGGAGAGACAATTTAAAAATTATGAGTCTACCTGAAACTCATGATCAAAAAAAGAGCCTAGACATCATCTCCCATGAAATTATCAAGGAAAACTGCCCTGACATTCTAGAACCAGAGGGTAAAATAAGTATTGAAGGAATCCATCGATCACCACCTGAAAGAGATCCAAAAAGAGAAACTCCTAGGAACATTGTGGCCAAATTCCAGAACTCCCAGCTCAAGGAAAAAATCTTGCAAGCAGCTAGAAAGAAACAATTCCAGTACTGTGGAAATACAATCAGGATAACTCAAGATCTAGCAGCTTCTACATTAAGGGATCGAAGGGTGTGGAATAGGATATTCCAGAAGTCAAAGGAACTAGGACTAAAATCACCTATCCAGCAAAACTGAGTATAACACTTCAGGGGAAAATATGGTCTTTCAGTGAAACAGAGGACTTTCAATCATTCTTGATGAAAAGACCAGAGCTGAAAAGGAAATTTGACTTTCAAACACAAGAATGAGAAGAAGCATGAAAAAGTAAACAGCAAAGAGAAGTCTTAAGGGACTTACCAAAAGTGAACTGTTTACATTCCTACCTGGAAAGACAATATTTGTAACTCTTAAAACTTTTCAGTATCTGGGTAGTTGGTGGGACCACACACACACATACACACACACACATGCACACACATGTACACGCATGCGCACACACACATACACACATGCACACACATACAGAGACAGAGAGCACAGAGTGAATTGAATAGGATGGGACCATATCTTAAAAGGAATTAAGGTAACCGGTGAGAGAGAAATGTAGTGGGAAGAGAGAGGGTGAAATGGAATGGGGTAAATTATGTCTCATTCAAGAGGCAAACAGGAGACTTTTTAGTGGAGGGAAAAAGAGGGGAGCTGAGAAAAAACATGAAGTTTAGCCTCATCATATTCGACTAAAGGAAGGAATAAAATGCACACTCATTTTGGTATGAAAACCTATCTTACAATACAGGAAAGTGGGGGGGAAGGAGATAAGCAGGGTGGGGGGGATGATGGAAGGGAGGGCAATGGGAGGAGGGAGCAATTTGAAGTAACACTCAGGGAGGGACAGGATCAAAAGACAGAACAGAAACAATGGGGGGCAGGATAGGATGGAGGGAAATACAGTTAGTCTTACACAACACGACTATTATTGAAATCATTTGCAAAACTACACAGATATGGCCTATATTGAATTGCCTGCCTTCCCAAAGGGAATGGGTGGGGAGGGAGAAATGAAGAGAAGTTGAAACTCAAAGTTTTAGGAACAACTGTTGAGTATTGTTCTTGCTACTAGGAAATAAGAAATACAGTTAATGGGGAATAGAAAGGCATCTGGCCCTACAGGACAAAAGAGAAAATGGGGACAAGAGAAGGGAGGGATGATAGAAGAGAGGGCAGATTGGTGATAGGGAAAATTAGAATGTTCGATGTATTGGGGTAGGGGGAGCGGATAAATGGGGAGAAAATTTGTAACCCAAAATTTTGTGAAAATGAATGTAAAAAGTTAAATAAATTTATATTTAAAAAAAAGAAAGAAAAGTCACTTAATTTCTCTCAGTTCATTGTTCATAACATAAGGGATTAAGATAGATGACCTCTAAAGTCCCACCTATGTGTAAGTTTTTGACTCCAATTTTGGTCTTTTTTGTAATAATGCACATTTTTTTTTCCTTTTTGACATTTTTTATTTCTTTCCTTATTTTCCCTTAATATAGATTTTTTAGGAGAATGATCAAATAATGAGAGTGTTTTAGAGGAGTACTATTCACTTTACAAAAATGACATACTGATCTGGGAAATTGAAATACAATTCAGGTTGTAAAACTTTTATTTACATATAACATTTCAGGAAAATAACCATGATGTCAAGTGGGGTTCCCTTTTATTAATCACAAGAATATAGGCTCCCATATATTCTTTGTTTAACTTTACTGAAATAATAGATGTGATAATGCTTCATCATTGATTCACTTCATTAGTTCTTTCATATCATTGTTGGGATCAAGGACAAATAAGGATAATGAACCCCGCTCTAGTTTGAAATCTAGCAGGTGCATACAATACATATGTGCAACTACTGTTAAAAGAAATGAGAATATCTCAAGAGGATGAGTAGAGTAAACTGTTACTCAAAGTCTAAGAAAAGAACACAAATCACTGATGAAGGCAGAGGTAGAGGGCAAAAGATGAAGGAACACTTCCTAGAGGATCTGGCCTTTGCATGAGACCTTGAATGATGAGAATATTGAGAAAAGAGAAGGGACTGTGAATGAAATTAATGTGATATAAAAAGGTTTCTAGAGTAAAGCAAGAATCAAGGACCCTGGAATGTAGTAACTAGAAATGACTTTTCCTTATCAGGACTTTCTTACACCCAGAGATTTTTAACATGACTCCCTAAAGATACTTCTATTAGAAACAGAGGAAGAACATTGAATGTCTATTATATAAAAGGAAAAAAAGTAAATGAAGGAAAATTGGAAGGATCAAAGAAGATGGTAGATAGGCTTTTGAAAGGATATTGCAAAGAAAAGACAAAGATGGAGTTTTCCAATTTAAACTCCCATTTTCTCATTTTCTTAATTACACCAATGCTGTATTATTACGCATTCTCTGGAAATCTAATCCCACATTTTCCTCTTCTTCTCTTCCTCATTTTTCCCTATCTCCCTTCCCCCTTTCTTTTGTGCCTGGTGTAGTTAACAGTGCAATGAAGGGGATGCCAACCACTGGAGCCAAATTCAATTCCAAATCCAAACACAAGCAATGTTTGTGAATCGAGACTCCTTTGAGGTTCACCCAACTCCAATTTTACCAATTCCCTTAAGGGAAAGATTTCCCTTTGAAGCTTCTGTGTACCCAAGTGCATCCTGGGATGTAGGTTTGAGTTTCTGCTGGAGGGCATTTACTCCAGTATATTCTCTGCACCTAACCCTCTCATTACCTTGTGTGTGCATGCAGCCTGCAACCACGTCAAGTATGGCTGT
This sequence comes from Bettongia penicillata ogilbyi, assembly GCA_023548195.1. Taxonomy (NCBI): domain Eukaryota; kingdom Metazoa; phylum Chordata; class Mammalia; order Diprotodontia; family Potoroidae; genus Bettongia; species Bettongia penicillata. The sequence continues at coordinate 7,097,190 of JAJHZJ010000226.1, forward strand.
GAGGGGGGAGGAGGCAACCGGGAGAAACTTGAAGGCCTAGGTCTGAGATATTTTTGTTTGGGAATTGCCTAAGTTAAAATATAAAAGGCAAGTAAGATGAATTGCATTAGCCCAGATGTTGCAAAGTGAATATAAATGCTGATTTGTTAAGCAATAATCTTAACATGGAAAAGGAAAAAAAAAAGCTTGGAATGAAACTGATAAAAAAAAATGGGTTTTGTAAAGCTGTTAATTGTACCAAGTGGTGTCTTACTGACAGCTGCCACAGGCAACAACTTCAAATACTTGAACAGAAACTTTTTCCCCCCCAAAAGAAAATAACCTAAACTATTTAAGTTGGAGCATGTTACCAAATATAATTGAAGACTATAGTTGAGCAAGTTTAAGATCTACCTGGCAAGAAAATACAACTGGAAAAAACAAATAAATATGTTGAACTTAAAGTAAATTGGGTGGGGGTGGAGAGGGAATATACTTGCCATTGTTCGGAGAGACTACAGTATGTTAGAATGAGCAGTACTCTGCTCTTAATGATTGCTTTGAACTTTGGGGAAAGTCTAGGACTTGAGACCCTTCTCAAGGAAAGAGGAGAAGGCAAGAATGTTGGGAAACCTCATCCGTTGACTCTCTGTGAGTCACTTGTAAATTCTTTATGTTTAGGGCAAAACAGCTAAATTAGAAGTCAGCTGATCTTAAGAGTTATCTGGGTTTACATTGATTCCACTGCTATTCTCTCATTCTGTAGGGGATCCAGTCGGTGTTCTTCCTTTGATAACCAGCTTATTGAGGCCTGATTTAGACTTTATTGAACAAAGACATGGTCCTCTTAGGAGCCTAGCATGTGACCAGTTTACTGGTTGGGGAGACAATGTGAGTTTAAATTTTACTCCTGCAATTTCCTATCTGTGTGACTAAAGGCAAATTAATAAAGGACTTGGATGATATGATTTATAAAATGCTTAAAATTCTAAGCCTATTTTTCTTTTTAAAGTTGTGATTGTTTTACCTGTAATAGGGAAACTATACTTGCTTGGACTTCTCTATTGTGCCCTAGAAATTATTGTGAAAAATCATTTCTCTTAGTAATCAGTATCATGGAGACTCAGTCCTTCCACCAGTCCCCCTTCCCTTTCCAGAGTTCAGTTTCTCCTTTAGAAGGACATTACTGATAATGAGACTGAACTGAATCTTCTTATCCTGGTCAGACCTGACCCTAGCATGAAGTTTTTTGAGTTAAAGGTCCGCTCAGGCTTGATGGAGACAGATTCTTCTGCCTAGATAGCCCAAGGCTGGGAGTAATCTGGTATGGTTGAGGGGTGGTCTGATAGAACAGGTATTTCTTCTGTCAGGAGATAAAATGATGGTGGGATGATATCAACCCCTGCTGAAAAGGTATATAAACTGGGCAACCCCCTAGTCGAGTCATTGTGGATTTTAACTCCCATGCGGTGCCCGTCGCTAGCTTGAGAGAAATTAAAATGTGGACACACAACATAATCTGCTTGTCACTTTCTTACACTCTGTGAAAAGCTGACAGTATTCCTCCTGGAAGGTCACCGCAGGCCTGAAACTCTCCCCTTAGAACTATCATCCCCAGCCCCAGCCACAACCTTTCTTTCTGATTGGAGGGTAGAAGTCTCCTCCTAGAACCTCCATTTTAAGAGGAAGCTCAAAGCAGCCATGTTTTCCCATCCCCCTAGGCTGCAGTTCTCTGGACATCTCTGTCACATTCCCTCTATCACTCCCCCACTCTCCTTTTTACCTTCCCATGTATAGTCTTCCCCTGGTCCTTGAGGGTGAGGATTGTTTTTCTTTTTGCCTGAATTTGCTTGAATTCCCAGCACTTGACACAGTCCAGGCACATTGCAAGCACTTAATAAGTTATTATTGATTGACTATACAGTGTCTGTCCATCAGAGAGTTGTTCTTTCTTTGCACCATCAATTATAACATTTAATCATTAAGAATCATCGCACAAGGTTCTCTTTGCAGCTAAGCCTTCTGTCTCTAAAGAATAAAATTAATTTTACTTATTTTCATCAACTTTTCCAAGGATAATAGAGAAATAAGAGTTAAATGCCTTCACATTATTTTTTTTTATTGATTTCCCCTTTAAGTCACAAACATCCCAAAGAAAACCACTTTCTGCCATGATCCCAAGTCAAGGTAAGGTTCATTCATATCTGCCAACCTTGGTTTCATGATAGTCTGAGAACTGGCGGTCATGATTATTATACCTATTAAGTTTTATCTTTCTGTCTCTGCTTAGTCCTTTTTGCTTCCAAAACAGGCAACCAAACATAACTTCTCATCATTTTCCACTGAGCAAGCTTGGGTGGTTGCAGATGTGGAAATACCTCATCCTTTACAATCTGAACAAAATTAGCATGAGCTAAAAAAAAAAAAAGGTTGATGAAAAGTTGTTGGAAGCAAGCAAGAAGTTGGCACAATAAACACCCTGAGAGCTGTTGCTGGCATCACAAATTGGCATCAGGCAGCCAAATCTCTACAAGGGAAAACACAACATTTCTTTAGATAAACAAATAAGAGTATGATAGGAAGAAAAATCTATCCCAAAGCTGAGTGTGCCTGAGTAAACAGTCTGATCTAAATAATATACTCATTGAAATTATGGTAACCATCTCCATCCAATTTTTTAGTTGGTTACACTTTCATAGTGAGATAGAAAAATAAGAAATTTATCCTTATTATACCCAGAAACAAAAGCACTTTGGGAGTCTTTCATTGCTTCAATTCTATATTTTTCTCACTCAATAGACACAATATTAAAATATTGCCCCAACCCTTTTAGTTTTGTTTTCTCAAACACATACTTGGCTATCTTGTAAAGCATTTTCCAGCCATTTATCCATTACTTATAAGATTTCCATGAGGTGAGGAAATATAGTTTTCATTTTTACAATTTAGAGAACAGCAGCTCAGGGAACGTAGGTGATCCTAGGTCAAATCAGGGGAGAAAAATAAACCTGCCAGTTCCCAGTACCACTTCCCCATTGTCTTACTGAACAACTAGAGAATTTTCCATCATAAAGAGGAATGATTTTGCATTCTCAAGTAACTGACAAGTTTAAAGAAAACAATGAATGACAAATTGTTCTTTAATAGATTTCACAGAACTAGTTGTAACTTTTATGTTTTTATTTGTATTTATGTATATATGCATTTTACATATATATATATATATACATGCACACATATATACATATATTATATGGAGAGATAGACACATAGAGACAGGCACAGATATACACAGGGACAAAGTCCAACAAAGACAGTGACAGAGAGACAGAGACAGACACAGGGAGACAGAGACAGATAGACATTGAGATAAACACAGAGACAAAGGCCAACAGAGACTGAGAGACAGAGAGATACAGCTAGACACAGTGAGACACAGAGACAGACACAGAGACAGAGACAAAAACAGAGATAGAGGCTTCTTCCCATTCATCAAACACCCAGGAACTCTCCTTGTTTAACAAGCTGGTTCTCATCCACAGAATGAATGTTAAAGAATCATAGATTGAGAGCTGGAAAGAATTTGAAAAGTCATCTAGTACAGAAGTCTTCAAACTCTTTGGTTTTGGGACAATTTTATACTCTGTTTTTTAAAGAAAAGTAATGTATTTATTTTTAGTTTTCAACATTCACTTCTATAAGTTTTAAATTTTCTCCACTTCCCTCCCTCCTCCCCAAAATGGTGTGCAATCTGATATAGGCTCTACTTATACATTCATATTAAACATATTTTCACATAAGTCACGATGTAAAGAAGAATCAGAACTAATGGGAGGAACCATGAGAAAGAAGAAACCAAACAAAGCAACAAAAGACAAGGAGAGAAAATAGCATACTTCCATCCACATTCAGACTCCAAAGCTCTTTCTCTGGATGTGGATGGCATTTTCCATCATGAGTCCTTTGGAGTTGTCTTAGATCCTTGCATTGCTGAGAAGGGATAAGTCTATCGGTCAGTCATTACAGAATGTGGTTGTTGCTGTGTACGATGCTCTCCTGGCTCTGCTTCTTTCCTCAGCATCAGGTCATTATTTCTTATAGCACAATAGTATTCCATTACATTCATATACCACAACTTGTTCAGCCATTCCCCAGCTGATGGGCATCTCCTCAGTTTCTAATTCTTTGCCACCACAAAAAAGAGCTGCTATAAATATTTTTGTACATGTAGGTCCTTTTCTCTGATCTCTTTGGGATATAGATATAGCAGTGGTATTTCTAGATTAAAGGGTATGCGCAGTTTTATAGCCTTTTGGGCACAAATCTAGATTGCTCTCTAGAACTCCCCCAAAAAAATGCATCAGTGTTCCGATTTTGCCACATCTTTTCCAGCGTCTCATTTTCCTGTTTTGTCACGTTAGCCAATCTGCTAGGTGTGATGTGGTTCCTCAGAGTTGTTTTGATTCGCATCTCTCTAATCAATAATGATTTAGAGCATTTTTATATGAGTATGGATAGCTTTAATTTCTTCATCTAAAAAGTGCTTGTTCATATCCTTTGATCATTTATCAGTTGGGGAATGACTTCTATTCTTATAAATTTGTCTCAAGTCTCTATTTGTAAATATCATTTCTGCTTCTCTTTTAATCTTGGTTGCATTTGCTTTGTTTCACAAAAAGTTTTCAATTTAATGTAATCAAAATTATCCATTTTGTATTTCATAATATTCTCTCTCTTATCATAAATTCTTCTGTTATCCATAAATCTGACAGGTAAATTTTTCCTTGCTTTACTGGTTTGCTTATAGTATCAGCCTTTATATCTAAATCATCTACACACTTTGAGTTTATTTTGGAGTATGGTGTAAGATGTGGGTCTCTATCTAGTTTCAGCCATACTACTGTCCAGCTTTCTCAGTAGTTTTTGTCAAATATGAGTTCTTATCCCAGGAGCTGGAGTCTTTGAGTTTATCAAAATTTGATACTCTTAGAAATTATTAAGTACCTCCACCCAAAGAGTTTTTATTCATGAATTATATCTATTGATTTTTTTAACCATATTGATAATAATAATGTGACTGTTTATATAATGCTTTAAGGTTTTCAACGAGCTTTACAAATATTATCTCATTTTGTCTTCACAATAGCCCTATATGGTCATTGCTTTTATTACCTCAATTTTATTTAGGAGGAAACTGAGGCAGACAAAATTTTAATGACTTGCCATTGATCATTCAACTATTAAGCATATTAGGATATATGAGTTCCAGAACACAATCCATTGTGCCACCTTGCTACCTCTAAATTATTAGGAATTAAAATGTTTTAGTATTATTATGATAACAAAGTTGGGACCTCATGAACCCTCTAGAAGTGTCTGAGGGTCCCACAGAGTTCCTAGATCACACTTTGAAAACTGTTAATCTCACACAATCTCCTTTGTTTACCTAGCTGATGAGAAAACTTAAACTCAGTGAGCATAAATGATTTATTCAAAGTCAGAAACATGCAATACTTTGCAGATAGTTTCACAGCTGATAAATGTCAGAGCCAGCACTCACACTTTGCTTTCAAGTGTAGGACTTCTTAAAATTCACTACGCTTTAATCATTCTTAAATACTTCAAAAACTGATCATGTGCTTTCTGTCAAGATCCTTACATTCTGCAAATCAGGGCCTGAAAACAACAATTTCTGCATCAAATCAGCTCTCAAATAGAAGCCAAGTTACATTTCAAACTAGCAGTAAAAATTTTATAGAAAAATTAGTTTGGAAAAGCCCTTTATTTTCCTTTGAACCTATTTGCAAGTGGTACCTTTGCCATCAAACAATTGTGCTGAATTTTTGTTATCAATTGATATTATATACATATATTACATATTATAGATATATGTATATATGTATAATTATTAAAGATATATGTATATATGTATGTGTATGCATGGATACATACATATACACACATGTAATAATGCATATGCTGAGGGAATCTCTTCTATACAAATCTTGCCTTCATTACTATTCTACTTAACTGCAGAAGGAAATAGCTGGATGTGGGATAGTATTTATATGGTCTTATAAAAATTTCCCCTTACATGTACCCAAAAAGCCCATTGACTCACTAGCAGCTGGCAAAATAAGTTGGCTATCAATTAAAGGGCTACTCCCTGGATGAAAAAAAATGATACTAATTAATCTGCATTTTCAATGATGGTTGTCCAGACTTTTCTTCTAATTCTAATTAAGAAATTCATCAGGTATTTAGTGACTTTGAGTTTTGGTTTTTATAAAAGATTTTTTTAATAAAAATCAAACCCAGTAACTATAAAAGGTATAGGATCTGTTTGTGTAGAATTTGTGTGCATAGCATATATGTATAGTAACTATGACATAAATATTACATTTCATTGAATCATAGACTATTAGAACTGGAAAGCAGTTGGTAAATGCTTAGAGCCAAGTCATCCACCCATATTTCTCTATTTCTGGTTTATATAGTATAAGCTACAAATCCACTGACAGGAGGCCAATTCTCTCCATATGTTTCCCAGGACCTTCAGGTTAACATATAAACTGCTTAAAATATCTGGAAATTTCATAGAATTTTAAGTTGGGGAAGGACCCTAGAATTCACATGGCTATCATATGATAGTTGAGGAAACTAAGGCTCAGAATATTGAAATCATTGACTTTTTCTCCCTAATATTCTAGCTGTTCTCCCAACAAAATCTGGGAAAATTTCTATTCATCCTTCCTCACTCTAAGGATATGTCTACCTAGTCACCAAAACTGCAGACAGTGCTTGAAATAATATCTTTCCACTTTTTTTACACTTTTCAATCTACTCCCTTCATCATTATCACCATACGTGTGTGTTAATCCTTCATGCCTGAAGAAGACCATGCCATCAGAGAAATAATGACATGACTTACACTTGATTTTGTTTTGAGTGAGGGAGGGCTGTGCAGGTCACCAGCCTCACATCTCCTCCAGAGCCATCTGAATCCAGTGACCATATATTCATCAGGATGACTGGAGATGACCCAGGATGAGGCAATTGGAGTTAAGTGATTTGCCCAAGGTCACACAGCTAGTGAGTGTCAAGTGTCTGAGGTGAGATTTGAACTCAGTCCTCCTGACTCCTGCACTAGTGCTCTATTCACTGCACACCAGGATGCCTATCACCACATACTGTGCAATCCAATGCCTTCCTCTCTGTTCCTTGAATAAGACACTCTATATCTAGACTGGGCATTTTTCACTACTCATGTCCCATGTTTAGAATGTTCTCCTCAACTCAATCTCCTGGCTTCTTTCAACTCTCAGATATAATGTCACCATTTCCAGAAATCCTTTCCAGATATTCCTTAATTCTAGTGCCTTCTCTTTTAACTATTTCTAGTTTATCCTATATATAATTTGTTGTACATAGTTGTTTGCATGCTGTTTCTTCATTAGACTGTGAGATCTTAAGGAGTAGTCTTTTGCCTTCCCATTTGTTTCCAGTTTCCATGTTTCCATGCCTAGCATAATGCCTGGCATGGAGTAGTTGTTTAATAAATGCTTGTGAACTGACTGATAATTTTTATTTTCATTCTCCGTTTTATGTAGGCTTTACAAAGATCATCCATTTCCACACACTATCACTTATTTGAATGGAGCCTACATTGTATTTATCTCTTTTCAGATTTTTAGTTGCTTTTTGAAGATATTCTGTTCTCCTTACGATTTGCGATTCAGATCATACCTAGCCTTATTAGGAACTCTTTTACCAATTATCCCTTAAGTAGATGTCTTCATTGGTTGGCTAATATTATCTGTATTATATTGATTGTTAATATTAATATCACAATGTGAGATTTTATAAACTTGCCTCCAATTGTGTGTGTGTGTGTTGTACTTGGGGTTTAGAGCTCTCTTTGCACTGACTACATACTACAAATTTATCCAAAATGCATAATAAAATAGTAATAGCAAAATCATTTTTAAAAGTTTATCATTTGAATAGATTTCATGAGACCAAGAAGCAACCAATTACAAGAGCCTAATGTTTGATAAATTCAAGATGAGAAACTACTAGGACAAAGATTACCTGTTTGAAAAAAAAATCTGGGAAAACTACAATCAAGTTTGGTGAAAATTACATTTAAAGCATCAATTTATACCATATGCCTGTATTGATAACACATTTTGACTTCTCGTTAATATAATTTTGCTTCTTATTAGGGAGATCTTCCCCACCCATTAATGTGCATGCTCATTAAGGGAAGTTTGATTAGGAAAGATTTGTAGGAAGAACCACATCTTTTGTTAATGAGGTACTGGTTCTCAAGGGTTGTGATGGCCCTCTGGCTCTAAACATACATACAAATACCCTGAGGTGAGGTTTTACTTTGGGACTTATTCTCTGGAACTGTTTACTTGACCAGATGAGATTCTGGGCAGCCACTGAGGAGCCCCCTCCCACCCCCGGCTTTGAAAATCCAGGTGTTGGTGCTTCTTTCTCTGATAACTGTTTGTATATAATGGTCAGACAGTTGGATCTTTCTGTTGATGTATGATGTAGATTTTGCTTATGTCAGACAGTTGGAAGCCATGTCTGTTGATTTTGATTTCTCTGTATTTTCCCTGAAGTTCAGGGTGCTGACTTTTCCCCCTGAACTAAGTGAATGATACATGGCTTGATTAAAGGGATTGTTGACCCCTCAAAAGTTGCTTTCCTTTTAGAAAAGCAGATCTAAGAACCTGTACAGAAGGCCCTCTTGTGTATGTCTGGGTCCTTGCTTTTACAGTTACAAATGGAAAAAAGAATATAAAATAAAAACTCAAATCATAAAATAATTAGGACAGACTAAAAGTGCCTTCAACAACTATGTCTAGATTGAAAAATTAAGCAAAGAATGGATGAAATTATAATAAAAGATTAAAAATAAAGACAAATTTAAAAGTTTTGATATGAATAAAACAAATGTAGTCATAATATGAAAAACTCCCAATTGGAAAAATCTTAACAATGAATATCTCTGTTAAATATCTGATATTAAAGATATTTATGGAATTTATATCAGTATATAAGCCCAAATGTCATTTTGTAGTATATAGATCATCATGCTGTTTGTCTACTGACTTCCTTTCTCAAGGAGCTTAGCATCTGGCTTACTACCTTTTCCTCTTTGTCAACTCAAGTCCTTATACTAGAAGGTTTCAGCATGTATATTGATACTCTCAAATATTCTCATCTCCTAGCTCCTTAATCAAATTAAATCCTATTACCTAGTTCTCCACTCCACCTCACTATTGCAAAGGCATAGGTAGACTGCGGATTCAATCACTACTGTACAGTTTTTACCTCTTTGATGAAAAACTCTGACATCCTTCTGAATATAACCTCCTATGATTCCATTTCTCCCTCTATCTCAGGCTATGTAAACCTATTCTTTGAATTAATTATTTCTCCAGTCTCTCTACCCTTCACTACTTTCTTGGGCTATTTATTCACTTGCATTTTTTCTCAATACTGGCCACTTAATTAACCAATTTCATTACATACTCTCTTGTACTCTTAGATTCCCCTTTTTGTCTTATGTGCCATATTCTTCACCAAGTAATAACCATGAATTAATCTTCCTATATCCCTCCCTACTCACATGCTAAAGAATGAGCTATGCCTACTGGGTTATTCCAAATTTTCATTTTCTTATTATCACAATTGGTCTTATTATGATCTTTATGCAAATTACTCCCAGATCTATCTATCTATCATCTATCTATCTATCTATCTATCTATCTATCTATCTATCTATCTATCTATCTATCTATCTATCTATCTATCTGTCTGTCTGTCTGTCTGTCTATCATCATCATCTATCTAGATCTAATCACAATTTTTCTCCTAACTTTTACTCCTGTATCCTTATCTACTTACAGAAGCACCATTATCCAAGCCTCCTAGGTACATAACATTTGTATTATTGTGATTTCCTCACTCACCCTCACTCCATATAACCAATAAGTTGCCAAATATCTTCATTTTTACCTCTGTAATATCCCTTGCTTCTGACACCTTCTGCCTATTCACATAACTGTCACTTTAGACCAGGACATCGTGAGCTCTATTACAGTAACTTGGCTTTCAATTAGTCTCTATACCTCAAATTTCTTCTCTTTTTAGTATATCTTCCACACCGCTGCCAAAGCAATTTTCCTTTAGCTCAGATCTGACTATGTCGCTTACCTACTAAATAAATTCCAGTGGTTCCCTATTACCTTTCGGATAAAAATATAAACTCCATTGTTTGGCTTTTAACACCTTTCACAAAGTAGACTCAACCTATTTTCCATTCTCGTTATATATCACTTCCCTTCCTACTTTTTGTGTGCAGCCAAACTGGTCTTCTCACTACTACTTTCCACATGACATTTTATCTCTGGTCTCTGAGAGTTTATGTTGGTCTTACTCCACGCCTGGAATACATTCTCTTCTCATTTAAACTTCATAGAATCCCTCAATTGTTCAAGATGTAATTCCTATGCTATTTTCTACATGAAATATTCCCTAATCTCTCTCCCACCCCAAACTCATTGTGCTCCCTCTCCTTAGTTAACTTTTATTTCTCACTCTATCTCTGTGTGTATTTTGTACATGCTAAAGTATGTGCATGTTGTATACATGGAAAAAATGTAATTAATTTCCATGAAAATAGAGTTTGTTTCTGCAATATTCAGCACAGTTCCTGAAACATTTTTTAAGTTTTAATATTAATGATGTTTAATAAAGTTTCATGGATTGATTTGTACTTAATAAACAAATGTTCATTGTTTTTTGTGGTATATATATATATATATATATATTTTTTTTTTTGTGGTAGCCAAATTTTTTTTGGAAAAAGGTGTGTCCATTGATCAGAAGGAGTTAGATAATCAAGTAGAAATGTAGACTTTCTGAAAGCTAGTAAAAAATACAATGCAATGATGGCCATTGCAATAAAAAGAAAAGGACATAGGAAAAAATGTCACAGAGGTAGAAATGGCAAGATTTGGTAAACAACTGTATTTATGGGATGAATAAGGATGAGAAATCTGTAAACGTTGAAGTTATGAACCTTAGAGACTGACAGAATGGTTTCTTTGATAGATGTAGCAAAATTTGGGGGATAAATGGGTTTGTGGGGAAAGACAATGAATTATCTTAACTTTCACAAAGCTAAGATCATTCTATTTATGGCTTCTTTACGGTCCTTTGCTGTCACTTGAATTTACCTCTCTTTAGATATTTCTGGCCCTATGATATATGGTAAATCTTCCTAAACATAGGGTCATAATATATAATATAGTATATAATAACTAGAGTGAACTGCCCATCAGTTCTCAGTGATGATGATATTTGATGCTTTCTACCACTAAAAGCTTGACTACAAGATTTTTGTTTGTGACCAATGCATTCACGGTGCAGGTAACAGTCACTAATAGAGAGAAAGAGACAGAGATTGAGACTGAGAGATAAAATGAGATAGAGAAAGAGATAAGCTCATGTCTGTTTTCTGCAAGAGCTTGAATTTCTCCAGGTATCAGAAGCAGGGGCAGAGGGAACCATGCTCTAACTTCCAACACAGCAGCTATTTTTAGATCAGGTTTGACTGAAATCATACAGACAGCGAAATAATCTAATTAGTATTGAAGATGTTTATGATTTTCAAGTAGCCTACACTGAAACAGTTGCCCATTTATTAAAAAGAATTACAAATTTCATATGAATGGTAGTGTATTATAGTGGGAAGAACACTGGCTTCGGAATTGGAGTCTGATTTAATTCCCTCACTCTCATTAGATTATCTGCGCATCTATTCTATTTCTATGTTTCCTTACAGTCCTCTATGCTCTTTCTTGTGCAAAAGTCATCCTTGGTAATCTGATACAGCCTACTTAACACAACACATTTCTCCAATTTTCTTTGGTTATTTGGAATTATCCTTCTGAGATAATGGTATTACACAATTTTCAGCCGTAGAAGATAATGGGACAGCTATCGATGCTAAATTGTCTATTGTCACAGAGAAGAGATTGGGATCAGTGAAAAGTGCTGTGTAATTTCACAAAGGCAATCTGTCCTTCCCTTTTTCTGTCACTCAATTCTGGGCTCGTGTGATTTTCTATCCGTAGCTCTGCCTAATATTTGTGGAGAGATGGAACAACTCAATGGACTGTTTATTCAACTGCATTTTGTAATATGGATAATGTGTTTGCTTTCATCTGATTTGTTTATTCTAGTATGAGTACCTAGCACAATCTCTGTGTTTTACTACTCAGTTGCTTAATAAATGGTTATTGAAAGAATGAATAAAAGCATCAATGAATACTTTGTTGAATTCTTTCCCATCTAGTACTGTTAGATAATTCTTCCCTCTTTATCAAGAACACTATCAATTTAAAGCTTAGAAAGAATTCTGTTGTGAAAATTTAGTTGTGTAACAATTAAAAGGTAGAGCATAGCTCTCTTTTAAAAGTAGGGTGATAAAGGATGTTTTAATTTTTCTCTTAAAATATAGTAAAATAAAAGAAAAATCAGTGACATCCTCTTTTAAAATGCCAAACTTCATATACACTCACTGATAAAAAACAAGCAAAAATTAATTTTTCTTTCTTTGAATCACTTTATTATAACTATTTTTGAAGCTGCAAATTGTTAGGATTGCATTTAGTTTTGTTATTTTATGTCTGGGAATGGGCTATATTCTTTATAGATTCAGTTCTCTGTATATTTGAGAAATGAGGCATTTATCAGAGATGCTTACTGTAAAGATGTGGCATCCCATCTTTCTCCTTTCCTTCTAATCTTGGTTGCATTGGGTTTACTCATGCCAAAAGCTTTTCTACTTAATAAAATCAAAATTGTCTGTTTTGCATTTTGTAATGCTCTATTTCTCCTGTTTGGTCGTGAACTTGTAACTCATTTAACTCATTTAATTTCTCCTTTGAGAATTTTGAGGCTATACCACTTGATGCATATATGTTTAGTATTCATAATGCTTCATTGCTATGATGCCTTTTAGCAAGATGTAATTTCCTTTTTTATCTCTTTTAATTGTTTATTTTTGCTTTTTATTTGCCTGAGATCAGGTCTGAGACCTCTGCTATTTTTACTTCAGCTGAAGCATAATAGATTTTGCTCCAGCCCCTTACCTTTACTCATGTATATCTCTCTGCTTCAAGTATGTTTCTTATAAACAATATATTGTAGGAATATGGCTTTTGATCCACTCTGCTATCTGCTTCTGTTTTATGGTAAAAGTCCATCCAATTCACATTCATGATATTATTACTGTGTATTTCCCACCATTCTATTTTTCCTCCTGTTTGTTCTCTCTCTCCTTTTACACTTTCCCTCCTCACCAGTGTTTTCTTTTACCTCTTTTCCTGATCCGCCCTCACTTACGTCAGTCCCCTCTTCTCCTCCCTTTCCCCTTTTACTTAAGACCCTCCCCTCCTACTTCACTGTTGGGTAAGATAGATTTCTCTGTTCAGTGATCATGTATATTATTCCCCCTTTGAGCTGATACTGATGAGAATAAGATTTAAGCTATGCCTATTGCCCACCCTCCCATCTTCCCCTCTACTGTAACAGGTTTCTCACACCTTTTCATGGAGAATAATTTACCTCATTCTATCTCTCCTTCCTTTTGCCCTCAGTGTTTCTCATCACATTTTTTTATGTCATTCCCTCAAGGATCACCTTATATCCATACTATCTGCCTATGTATATTCCTTCTAGCTATACAATTACTGATATAATTATTAAGAATTACAAGTATCATTCCCCCATGCATGGATGTCTAACAGTTCAGCTCCATGGATTCTCTTATGTTTTCCATTTTCAGTTTTTTTAGGCTTCTCTTGGGTCTTGAGATCAGAGATCAATTTTTTCTTCAATTCTGGTCTTCTCCTTATGAAAACTTGAAATCCTTCTATTTTGTCAAATGATAATATTTGCTCTTGCAATTTATGCTTAATTTTGCTGGGTAAGTGATTCTTGGTTGTAGTCCTAGCTCCTTTGCCTTCTGGAACAGCAAGTTGTAAGACCATTGATTCTTTAATGTAGAAGCTGGTAAGTGCTGTGTAATCCTGATTGTGGCTCCCCAATACTTGTGGGTTTTTTTCTGGCCACTTGCAGTCTTTCTTTCTTTACCTTAGTGTTCTATAATTTAAATATAATCTTCCTTGGAGTTTTTATTTTGGGATCTCTTTACTGAGGTGATTAGTGTTTTTTTTTTCTTTTCTTTCTTTCTTTTTTTATTTATTTAACTTTTTACATTCATTTTCACAAAATTTTGGGTTCCAAATTTTATCCCCTCCACCCACCCCAATACCCCAAGCAATCTAATTTTCCTTATCTCCAATCTACCCTCTCTTCTGTCATCCCTCCCTTCTCTTGTCTCCATCTTCTCTTTTCTCTTATAGGGTCAGATGACTTTCTATTCCTCATTAACTGTATGTCTTCTTTCCTAGTAGCAACACAATACTAAACAGTTGTACCTAAAACTTTGAGTTCCAAATTCTCCCCATCCCTCCCTCCCCACCCATTCCCTTTGGGAAGGCAGGCAATTCAATATAGGCCATATCTGTGTAGTTTTGCAAATGACTTCCCTGATAGTCGTGTTGTGTAAGACTAACTGAATTACCCTCCATCCTAACCTGCCCCTTATTGTTTCTCTTCTGTCTTTTGATCCTGTCCCTCCCCAAGTGTTGACTTAAAATTGCTCCCTCCTCCCTTTGCCCTCCCTTCCATCATCCCCCCCGTTGCTTATCTCCTTCTCCCCCACTTTCCTATATTGTAAGATAGGTTTTCATGCCAAAATGAGTGTGCATTTTATTCCTTCCTTTAGTCAAATGTGATGAGGGTAAACTTCTTGTTTTTTTGTTTTTTGTTTTCTCAGCTCTCCTCTTTTTCCCTCCACTAAAAAGTCTCCTACTTGCCGCTTAAATGACATATAATGTGCTCCATTCCATTTCACCCTCTTTCCTCCCACTACATTTCTCACTCACCATTTACCTTAATTTCTTTTAAGATATGGTCCCATCCTATTCAATTCAATCTGTGCTCTCTGACTCTGTATGTGTGTGCATGTGTGTATGTGTGTGTGCATGCATGCGTGTACATGTGTGTGTATGGACCCACCAACTACCCAGATACTGACAAGTTTTAAGAGTTACAAATATTGTCTTTCCATGTGGGAATGTAAACAGTTCACTACTGGTAAGTCCCTTATGACTTCTCTTTGCTATTTACTTTTTCAGGCTTCTTCTCATTCTTGTGTTTGAAAGTCAAATTTTCTTTTCAGTTCTGGTCTTTTCATCAAGAATGCTTGAAAGTCTTCTGTTTCATTGAAATACCATATTTTCCCCTGAAGAATTATATTCCATTTTGCTGGGTAGGTGATTCTTGGTTTGAGTCCTAGTTCCTTTGACTTCTGGAATATCCTATTCCATGCCCTTCGATCCCTTAACGTAGAAGCTGCCAGATCTTGAGTTATCCTGATTGTATTTCCACAGTACTGGAATTGTTTGTTTCTAGTGGCTTGCAAGATTTTCTCCTTGAGCTGGGAGTTCTGGAATTTGGCCACAATGTTCCTAGGAGTTTCTCTTTTTGGATCTCTTTTAGGTAGTGATTGATGGATTCTTTCAATACTTATTTTGCCCTCTGGTTGTAGAATGTCAGGGCAGTTTTCCTTGATAATTTCATGGAAGATGATGTCTAGGCTCTTTTTTTGATCATGACTTTCATGTAGTCCCATAATTTTTAAATTGTCTCTCCTGGATCTATATTCCAGGTCAGTTGTTTTTCCCATGAGATATTTCACATTCTCTTCCATTTTTTCATTCTTTTGGTTTTGTTTGGTGATTTCTTGGTTTCTCATAAAGTCATTAGACTCCATCTGTTCCATTCTAATTTTGAGAGAACTAGTCTCTTCAGTGAGCTTTTGAACCTCTTTTTCCATTTGGCTAATTCTGCTTTTGAAAACATTCTTCTCCTCATTGGTTTTTTGAACCTCTTTTGCCAATTGAGTGAGCCTATTTTTGAAGGTGTTATTTTCCTCAGCATTTTTTTGGGTCTCCTTTACCAAGGTATTGACCTGGTTTTTCATACTTTTCTTGCATCTCTCTCATTTCTCTTCCCAGTTTTTCCTCCACCTGTCTAACTTGCTTTTCAAAATCCTTTTTGAGCTCTTCCAAGGCCTGAGCCCACCCGACATCCCCCTGGGATGTCTGGGGTACCGAGTCCCCGCCCTCCACGTCTTTCCTTGATGGCAAGAATATGTCCTCATCCTGGTCAGATCCGATAGTCGGGATCGTTTGCATGTGTTCGAAAAAACTCTCTATAGTCTTATTTTTCTTCCCTTTTCTAGGCATTTTCCCAGCCAGTTACTTGACTTCTGAGATTCCTGTCCACCCCCACCTAGATCCGCCCAGCTAGTGCTTGGGGTCTGAGATTCAAATGGGCTTTCCGCGCCACGAGGCTGCTATTCAATGGGAGCTTTAGTTCTGGTGCTGGGGTGGGGGCAGGGCCATCTCCCAGGCTCAGTTCCCTCAGGGGCTTTATGCAGAGACCTTCAGTAATGGATTGGGTGGGGGCAGGGCCACCTCCAAGGCTCAGCTCCCTCAGGGTTTTATGCAGAGACTCTCAGTAATGAAGATCCTGCCTGCTACTGGGGGAGTCCCAGGCTGCCCCCGCAGCTGCTGCCTCCGCTGCCACCCCCGCCTCTGCCTCTGCTGCTTCCTGCCCCCACTTCTGCCGCCGCTGCTTCCTCCCGAGGGGACCCGAGTCATGGAGACACCCTGCTCCCCCTCTCGGCCAGGCCAGCCATCTCTCTCACTGACCTGTAGCTTCTGTGGGCGGAGGGACCTTCCAGGCTGCCGGAGCTTCTGTCCCTGAAGCCTGCGAGGATCAGCTTCTCTGGGGCCGTGGCCAGGGCAGAGCTGGGGTGGGGTCCACTTTCCAGGGCACGACGGACCCTGGGGACGGCTCTCCAGGGCTCTCTGGAACGGAAATCTCTTCCACTCTGTTTCTGCACACCTTTCAGTGATCCAGAACTTATGGGGATCTCTTTTTACATTAATTCTATGGGCTGTGGGTCCGGAGCTCATAAACGTGCGTCTTTCTACTCCGCCATCTTGGCTCTGCCCCCCCCATGTTTTTTTTTTTTTCCAATGCCTATTTTGTCCTATGATTCCAGAATATCAGGGCAGTTTACCTTGAAAATTTCTTGAAAAATGCTGCCCAGGTCCTCCTTTTGATTATGGCTTTCTGGTTGTCCAACAATTCTAACATTTTCTTTCCTGGCTTTATTTTCCAGGTCAGTTGTTAATTCAATGAGATATTCTATATTTTCTTCTATTTTTCATTCTTTTGAATTTTTTTGATTAATCCTTGACATCTCCTAGAGTTATTAGCTTACACTGACTCAATTCTAACTTTTAAGGAGTTATTTTCTTCACTTAGCTTTTATACTTTCTTTTCCATTTGGTCAATTTCACCTTTTAAGCAATTGTTTCCTTTTTCCAAGATATTGAGTCTTTTTTTTCATAATTTTCTTGCATCATTCTTATTTCTCTTCTAAATTTTTCATTTATTTCTCTCATATGATTTCTAAGGTCCTTCTTGAACTCTTCCATGAGTTCTTTCTGGGCTTGAGACCACTTGCAAACGTTTTCTTTGAGGTTTTGTGCATAGGTGTTTTGGCATCATTGTCTTCTTCTGAGTTTGTGTCATGGTCTTCCCTGTCACCATAATAACTTTCTAGGGTCAGATTCTTTGTTGTTGTTATTGTTGTGTTTTTTCTCATTGTTTTCCTTTCTTTTAAATTTGAGTTCTGCTCCAGAGATGGAAAGGGCGCTATCTCAGGCTTCTTGTGCCAATGGCTCCAGGCACTGTCTGTTTACTTGGTGCTACACTGGGCAGGTTGGGGAGTGACTGGTCTTGATAGATGTTACATGGGTCTGGCAGCTTGCCTGATGCTAAGCCAGGGGTCCTAGTGCTGGTGTCTGGTGTGTGCTGAGGCTGGTACAGGGTTTCTATATTTCCCCAGGACTACACTGAAGCAATTGGCTGTGTAGTCACTGGAGGTTGCCTGTTTGCCTGGGGTTATGCTGAAGCATGTGGTGTTTCTTGGAGCTGAAGTCTGCCACTTCCCCTGGCTATGCTGAGGCCCATTGAGGGGTAAAAGAGGTCTGGTATTGGGGTTTGTCTGCTCCACTGAACTGGGTCTCAGGATCTCCCAGTGGTTTACTGAGGTGGGGCTTGCTGGTGACTTACTGGGATGCTTCCTGTCCTGGACCACATTCCCCTTTAGCGCAAGTGAGACAGATATTTCTTGATGATCTTTTAATTTTCTCTCTTAGGCTAAAAGATTGTTTCACCCCATCTTTTTGCTGGTTTTGCTGTTTCAGTATTTGTTTTGGAGCACTAATTTATGATTGTTTGGAGGTGAATATAGGAGAGTTATGGAGATTTAGTCATTTCATTTATATCAGACTCTTTGTGACCCCTTGTGGGATAATAAAGTGTTTTGCCATTTCCTTCTCCAGATCATTTTACTGATTAGAAAACTGAGGCAAATAGTGTTAAGTAACTTGCCCAAGGTCACACAACTAGTAAGTGTCTGAGGTCATATTTGAACTTGTGAAGATGAATCTTTCTGACTCCAGGTCTGATACTCTATTTGCTACATTTACAGAAATAATTATTCTTATCCCCACTGTAAAAGCTGCACTTTGAGATAGGTAAGTGGTGGTATGTAGATGGAGTGCTAGATTGAGTCAAGAAGACATGCATTAAAGCCCTACCTATATTACCCTGGGCAAGTTACTTTTCTCTTTTAGCCTCATTTTCCACATCTATAAAATGTGGATAGTATAGCACCTACTTTTCAGTTACAGTGAGGATAATATGAGATAACACATTTAATATGCTTTGAAAAACTTCAAGTGCTATATAAGTGATACTACTATTATTATCATAGAGAGCAATTTTATAAAGCAAATGATGAGTTAGTACATAACTATTTTCTGCATAGCATTGCCCCCAACAATATGAACTACAAATAAGAAATAGAAGATACAGTCTAGACTCTTAAGGAATTTACAAAACAATGGGGGAAGGGAAACAAATAAATACACAGGAAATAAAACAGCTTAAGAAAAATTAAGCAGTTATTGATAGGCAAAATATAATCTGACAAACATGTAGAATGAGGTAATAGAATCATGGATTTAAGAGTTAAAGGAAATGTTAGAAGTTATTTGTGCAAGCTCCTTGTTTTAGAGTTTGGAACACGAGGCTTGGACTATTCAGACCAAAGGTTCCAGTCTTCACTCCAACTGTAAGACCTTTGTCAAGTTATTCAATTTCTTGAGCCTGCCTCTCCACTCATAGTGTTGGACAGGATGATCACTAAGGCTCCTTCTTACTCTGATCTTTTATTAGTCTGAACATCTGAAGCATACACCAGAAAGGAGTTGTCAGAGTAAAGGTAGGGATAGTCTTGGACTTGGGATCCTGACCATATACACCGGCTCTTCTATTTATGAGCCCTGGGTCTATTAAGAATTCACATCACTTCCCCAAGACGCAGTTTTTCTCTGTAAAGAAGGCACAAGGGATAATGTTCATAAGGTACTATGTAAGCCATGGAAATCAGTTTCATCTCTTTAGGTTCAGAGCAATATGCACTTGGTGATCCATAACAAGCTATACAAATGTGAGCTATTTTTTTTTTTTATTTTTTACGCTAATTGCAATAATAGTAATTCATTCTATGTAGGTGGGGATAAGAGGATGTTAGTCTTGTGATCTCATTAGGGAAACTTTCTATGAGTAATTTTTTCTTCAGCTGGATATTGTCCTATGATTTATAGTTTCCTAGCATTATCTGGGGCCAATGAGGCATTAAAAGACTTGTCTAGAGTCACACAACACATATGAGTCTATGGCACTTGAATCTTTCCATCTCCAAGGCTGGCTTTCTTTGAAGTCACTTTTTAACATTAATGTAATACCAAATTGCTATTATACTACATATTATTTAGCAATAAAGATTCCTTAAAAAGGTAAGCATTGAGGCTAGTTTTGAAGGATGCCATGAACTGTAAAATGGTAGGTGGTGAAAACATCTGGGCCCAAAAGGCTTTGGGGAAGCCACTTAAACATCTGCTACTTCAAACTCTACCATGTTAAAGTGCTGACCCTTATTCTGTGATCTTATTATCCTCTGAAATGACTTAGAAGAGATGAGGACAAGGAAAATTAAAGTTAGGGAAAACTGAATGGAAGATTAAAAACTTCCACGGTTATTAATGAAGTAGAATTCTGAATTATGTTCTGTTTATCATTTGCTTATGGGAATGGTTTCTATTTATGTCACCGATAAGTGAACAAAAAAGGATGTCTTTACTTCAAACTGATAAATTTTTCAAGTAAAAAGTAATTCTGTACATGGAAAGCAAATACTTCTGAGTAGTAGGCTGGAGTTGATACTTTATCTCTGACCTACAAATAGCACCATCTAGTGAAGTAAGGGAGAATATTGGCATTTAAAAAAAAAAATCTAAGTTTCTGGGGGCAGGGAATGAAATTAATGGTTAGCAAATGTACAAAATGGAATGTCAGTCAGTGTCCATCCTGGGATCATTTCAGAAATATTTGACTCATGTAAGGATACTTTTAATTCAGCCAGGTACTAGATGCTAATTTATTGGCCAAAGCAAGGGTCAGCAGCCTTTTCAAATAGGCTTGCCAAGGTGTTGATCTCTTTCTGTTTGCCCTGCCAGGGGATGAGGGACAAGACGTAAGAGGAAGGAGGGTACTGAATGACTATAGTGGTAGGTCTGAAAAGTGGGAAGTACTGACCTACATGCTACCATAGAATAATGATCAGAGGAATTAAAGATTCGGGGAAGGTGAAGCATCCCTAGGACAGTCTGTGGAAATTGGAAAAGAAGGAGTTCAGAGACTGGTCATTAACTGCAGCAGGTGGCAGGAGCAATCATCTGTGATGGAGTGGGAGTTGTGACGCTAGACCAATGTGCTAAAGAAAATTGACCTGTATATCTTTGTGGGCATAACCGTTAACATCTTCTCTAGTGCATTAAAGCTGACAAAGCATTTTGCACATACTATCTCATTTTATTCTTACAAAACCTCTGTGAGGTACATACTATTGTTATTATCAGGGAGATTCACCACCAATGAGAAGTTTGGTGATTTGCCCATAGGATCAGAACTACAAAGCAACTGAGGCAGTGTTTTGACCTTTGCTTTTGATCTGACTGCAAATCCAAACTTCTATCCTTGCCCCTGCCTTGCCACTTCAGTATCTATGATAATAGCTGCTGACCAGAAACCATTTTTTGAAATCACCAAATATTAAATAAAAATGGGAAGAGAAAGCCTGTTTAGTGTCAAGTACTGTTTCTTTTGTATAAAGAGATAGGAAAGTTAGCAAGTATGTCAAGATTCAGTGATGTGCTTTAGAGTGTTTTTATTTGTCTGTTTGTTTTGGATGGAGTAGCAATAAGATCTGAACTTTCCCCCCTAATTTTGATGTTTTCCTCCAGATCCAATGAAAATCAATCCCTTAATACTCTCCATGTTGTCTTGCTACCAGCATGCATCTCTTCTGTGTAGTATTCTTGGTCTAGTGTAGCTGCTTTCTCCAACTTTGTTTCCTTCTATGTCATGTAGACTTTTTCATGCAATAAAACTGGAAACTGTGATGTTTGCGTTCAAATGTGGTATGGCAGCTCCTTGTCTGAGGATAAAGAGTTTCTAATAAAAATAGTTTTTAAGTATTTTTTCTATTCATTGTATTTTTAATTTCAATTTTAAATAAATATCCTCAGTATGACGGCTATTTGTCTTCTCTCCTAATTTCTTTAAATGTGTTTTCCCTTCACTGCTTCTACATGCCATGAAAAGTGATAGGCCTGATAGCCTCTTCTCATTCTTCTCCATAAGAATTTATGAAAAATCTTATCTTCTAAACTGTCATTGCCTTTGACTGGCATAATTCTCCACTTGGTAAATCAAATGGTTTCTGATCAAGAAGGTCTGCAAATTCTGTTGGTCTCATAATGTCAACCAATTTACGTCAGATAAACTTTTGTAAAAATACTAAATTAATATCACTATTCACTCTCCCATCTATTTCCTGTTTTTGGAGGGGGGCATCAATCGTTTGTTTAAATGGGTTATGCTTAATTTCACATTATGCTTTTTCTTAATTTTTTATTTCTTCTTCTAATTTTGTATTGTTTTCTTGCCCTACCAAATAGATGTACGTATATACATACACACTCACACACACACACACACACACACACACACACACACACACACACACACACATATATATATAAACTGATGAATATTCTAATGTCAACATTGTTTCTTTTTCTTCCAAATGTTTCTTTCCTTTGGGGCTAATGTTAATGATTCTTACTATGTCCAATGCCTTTTGATTCTTTTCTAAAAATAATTTTTATTTTGTAAGTTTATATCTTCCATTATCCCTGTTTTCTGACATTTTTCTTTGACATCATCTATTCCTAATTTTGTATTGAAGTAAGAGTATCAAGCTATATTTTTATTTAAATGGGTGGCTCTTAATTTCTTCACATATTGTCTCTATTACCTCGTTTGCCACATGCATTAACATATAAGTTGCATTTTTCTAAAGGTCTTTTTGTAAATACCATGAACTACAATATGAAATAGCTAAATGCCCAGTTAAATGATATGTCTTGTTGCCTTTGATGATAAACACCAATCCTTCTAACCTTTTTATATGCATCTTCTAGAAGATTCTATGACACCCTTCCATGTAGCCATAACTTTGTTCTAGCTTTTGCTTCTGTTTATAATGAAAATATCAAATTGGATAGGATTGAGGTCTTCAAGTAGGACACTTGCTAAACAGACATTTGCATAAGATTTTATCATATTTTTTTCTTTGTTTTATGTACTGCAACGGCCAAAGAAAATTTGCTACCAAGTCATTAGTTTTCTGGTAATGAACTTCTTCATATTTAGTAACTCTGATCCTCAGGAAATTATCTAAACACACAGTCTGTCAATTGCTGGAATAGAATTCAAAAACCTTTCCAGCACAGAAACTTTATACTTAACCTTTTCAGATTTAGCCTTAGTAGATCCAGCCCAATGTTCTAGCCTACCAAACCTCCTCAAATCCAGACACTGTTTCTGTTTCCTAGTATGTTCATTATCCCTCACATCATTGCATCACCTGCATAACCATAATGTCTAAACCTTTATCCAAGTGACTGAGAAAAACTATTAAATTATACAACAGTAAGAACAAGATTCTTGGGGTCATTCTCTAGAGATCTTGACAATTAACATCAAACCACTGATGAGTATTCTGAATCTGTTCCTTTTCCCAGCTTAAATTTACCCAGTTGTACTACTCATCTGGCCTGGAATTCTTTATCTTTTCTATGAGGACACCATGTTTTCATGCAATGTCCTTATTAAATGAGTTAGCAATTCTTACCAGCAGAATAATAGGAACTATCTTCTCCAATGTAGGTTTCCTCTTCTCATTACGTCTCTCCTCTATTCTTAGGAAGGTGAAAGAAAGGAAGAAACAGTAGTTTTGTGGTCTTAATTCCAGAATGTCATTAAAGAGAAAGGAAGTACTTCTTCCACCAACGTTATCCAGGAGACCTATAAAAGTGAAGTGGTGAACATCTCTCTGTTTTAACTACTACCTATTCAAAATGAGTCACTGGATTCAATTGAACTTTGACCCAGTAAATGATTAGCCCAAATAAGAATTTTAGGTTGAAAAAAGAAGTATATTTTTGGTCTGTGGTATGGAAATGATTTTTATATTTTATGGCAAAGAAAGAAAACATGTTTATGTAGATCAGTAGATTAAACAACAATAGATGCCCTCTTATTCATTAAATAATAATATCGGGGAAGAACCAAGATGGCAGAGTAGAAAGACTCACCTATGCTAGCTCCGGAACCCACAGCCCATAAATTTCCTGTAAAAAGAACTCCCCACAAATTCTGGAGCAGTGGAATCCACGCAGCAACAGAGGAGAGGAGATTTCCGTTCCAGAGAGCCCTGAAAAACTGACCAAAGGTCTGTCACACCGAACAGCAGAGCCCACCCCTGCACTGCCCTGGGAACATCTGGGGGACAGATGTTCCCACCTTTCATTTCTGATGACGAGGAACAATGCTTACCATCAGGGAAAGACGTGGAAGTTGGGGGTCTCTGAATCCCAGACATCCGAGGTGGATGTCTGGTGGGCTCAGGCCATGGAAGAGCTCAAAAAGGATTTTGAAAATCAAGTTATACAGGTGGAGGAAAAACTGGGAAGAGAAATGAGAGAGATGCAAGAAAAGCATGAAAAACGGGTCAATACCTTGCTAAAGGAGACCCAAAAAAATGCTGAAGAAAATAACACCTTGAAAAATAGGCTAACTTAATTTTCAAAAGAGGTTAAAAAAGCCAATGAGGAGAAGAATGCTTTCAAAAGCAGAATTAGCCAAATGGAAAAAGAGGTTCAAAAGCTCACTGAAGAAAATAGTTCTCTCAAGATTAGAATGGAACAGATGGAGTCTAACGACTTTCTGAGAAACCAAGAAATCATAAAACAAAACCAAAAGAATGAAAAAATGGAAGAGAATGTGAAATATCTCATTGGAAAAACAACTGACCTGGAAAATAGATCCAGGAGAGATAATTTAAAAATTATAGGACTACCTCAAAGCCATGATCAGAAAAAGAGCCTAGACATCATCTTTCATGAAATTATCAAGGAAAACTGCCCTGATATTCTAGAACCAGAGGACAAAATAAGCATTGAAGGTATCCATCGATCATCACCTCAAAGAGATCCTAAAAGAGAAACTCCTAGGAACAGTGTGGCCAAATTCCAGAATTCCCAGGTCAAGGAGAAAATCTTGCAAACAGCTAGAAAGAAACAATTCCAGTATTGTGGAAATACAATCAGGATAACACAAGATCTAGCAGCTTCTACATTAAGGGATCGAAGGGCATGGAATAGGATGGGTATTCCAGAAGTCAAAGGAACTAGGACTCAAACCAAGAATCACCTACCCAGAAAAATGGAATATAATTCTTCAGGGGAAAATATGGTCTTTCAATGAAACAGAGGACTTTCAAGCATTCTTGATGAAAATACCAGAGCTGAAAAGAAAATTTGACTTTCAAACACAAGAATGAGAAGAAGCATGAAAAAGTAAACAGCAAAGAGAAGTCATAAGGGACTTACCAAAGGTGAACTGTTTACATTGCTACATGGAAAGGCAATATTTGTAACTCTTAAAACTTTTCAGTATCTGGGTAGTTGGTGGGACCACACACACACATACACACACACATACACACATGCACGCACACACAGAGACAGAGAGCACAGAGTGAATTGAATAGGATGGGACCATATCTTAATAGAAATTAAGGTAAATGGTGAGAGAGAAATGTAATGGGAGGAGAGAGGATGAAATGGAATGGGGCAAATTATATCTCATTCAAGAGGCAAGCAGGAGACTTTTTAGTGGAGGGAAAAAGAGGAGAGCTGAGAAAAAAAAAACGTGGTTTACCCTCATCACATTCGACTAAAGGAAGTAATAAAATGCACACTCATTTTGGTATGAAAACCTATCTTACAATACAGGAAAGTGGGGGAGAAGGTGATAAGCAGGGTGGGGCAGATGATGGAAGGGAGGGCAATGGGAGGAGGGAACAATTTGAAGTCAACACTCTTGGGGAGGGACAGGATCAAAAGACAGAATAGAAACAATGGGGGGCAGGATAGGATGGAGGGAAATACAGTTAGTCTTACACGACTGTTATCGAAGTCATTTGCAAAACTACACAGATAGGGCCTATATTGAATTGCCTGCCTTCCTAAATGGAATGGGTGGGGAGGGAGGGATGGGGAGAATTTGGAACTCAAAGTTTTAGGAACAACTGTTTAGTATTGTTCTTGCTGCCAAGAAATAAGAAATACAGTTAATGGGGAATAGAAAGTCATCTGGCCCTATAGGACAAAAGAGAAGATGGGGACAAGAGAAGGGAGGGATGATAGAAGAGAGGGCAGATTGGTGATAGGGGAAATTAGATTGTTCGGTGTATTGGGGTGGGGGGAGGGGATTAATGGGGAGAAAATTTGGAACCCAAATGAAAATCAATGCAAAAAGTTAAAGAAATAAATTTGTATTAAAATTCAAAATAATAATAATAATAATAATAATATCTATGGTTTGTTTTCAGTCATTTGCTATCTTTGCTTCTTTGAGATCGCTTGGAAATGGGTCTGCCAATGCTTTAGGTTGTGTTGTTGCTAAGATACATTTCTTCCATGTGTATGTGACCTGGGTCAGCTGTTTCTTGAACTTCACCATCTTGTGCACCATTATTGCTTTTTCACGTTATACATTACACATATAAATGTTAAGTCTCCAAATGGGCTGTAACAAAAGATGTCTCTATAATACCATTGCAGTCATTGTCAATTATATGGTTGTCCATTCAGTTTCATCTATTGTTTAATGTATTCTCCTAATAGACTTTCTGCAGATGCATTTTATCCTCCACTTCTTTCTCATGCTTTGTTAGTTACTACTGCATATTATTATCTTTTCAAAATTTTATGAAAACATTTGTGCTTTTAACCAATGTTGCCCTAATTTTTCATTTATATAAATTTTTTTAAGTGATCTATGTCGTTTTTTGTCCCCTACCATTTGCAAAGTGCTACCAAGATTGACTGAAAAATGAAAAAGCTTAAGAGGGAGGAGTTTGAACAAGCAAGTATGCATACTCATATATAAATGTGAATATATATATATATATATATATGAAATACCTTCATACAAGCAAGTAATATACCAAATAACCATATAATTCTAATATTGTTCTACATCACATCATGATATAATAGGTTAAAACATACTGTATAATATACGATAGACATTATTATCATCACCTAATTATAACAATGTTATTTTTGGGTATGTAGATATCTAATTGGAGGAAGCTAGAGAGCTGGACCTGGAGTCAGGAAGACCTAAGTTCAAATCCAACCTCAGACACTTACAAGATGTGTGACCCTGGGCAAAAATCATTTAACCTCTGTAAATGGCAAACCAGCCAATCTCTTTGCCAAGAAAACATGTGGATTAACATTTGTACTTATAGAATGTTAGAACCCCAAAAGACAGATTCCCATCATGTTTGGTATATCCTCTGTGAAGAAGGGAAGAAACAAGAACCATAGAGGGTGAGAAGGTGTGGATGCTTTGTTTCTCTACTCTTGGAGGAAATGCTTACATTCATGAAATCATTGATATATTGAAGTATATTAATGAGAGCACTGAACAAACTTAATTTTATTTAAAGCCAGTAGCATGTAATATTTTCATTTCACAAACACTGAAGCCTCATTTAATGGTAATTCCATTAATTAAAATGGTTCCACAATTTAAATTAATTGCATACAAATGAATCTTAAAGAAATCATGTTTTCAACTTGATACTATGTACTGGAAAATATTTTGTTTTGCACCATTTAAAAAAAAAAAACTGCAGTCTTCTATTTGTAGGAATTTTAAAAATGAAACCACAGAGATTATAGAAACACGGTAAATTGTTAATTTTCTAAAATTGAAGAATATATGGATTCAATCATTCTAAGACATTTTTTAATTTTTCATGCACTCTCTGCTCAATTTACATTGTTTATGCTGTTTTTTTCTCCGTGTAATTGACTTACACCCAACAGACATTTTCAATTCAAAATCCAATTTATTTTTTTTTAAAGAATGGTGTCACTCTTCATTCTCATTCTCATCTTCTCTCTCCCCACCTTCTACCATACTGAAATTGTTTCTTATAAGACACATTTTTAAAGAAATGCCAGGGAAATGGTAGATAATTAAAACTGTTAAACAAAAATTTAAATTTTCACATGATTTTGATTGCCTTTTAGAAAACCATGGGTACATGCATTTTTAATGAATATCTTGAATAGCACGCTCTTTTCTCACCTTACTGTCATGTTTCTTTAACATCCATCAAGGGTGGTTTTTTTTAACTTTTACCTGGAGGTAGGTAAGTCTTTAACAAATAGCAATGAAAGGTATCTTCACAAACCTATAGAAAAGTAAAAGCCAGCACATAGATTCAAGCAACTATTTTTAGCTTGATTTAAATCTTCAGAAATTACTT
This sequence comes from Bettongia penicillata ogilbyi, assembly GCA_023548195.1. Taxonomy (NCBI): domain Eukaryota; kingdom Metazoa; phylum Chordata; class Mammalia; order Diprotodontia; family Potoroidae; genus Bettongia; species Bettongia penicillata. The sequence continues at coordinate 7,125,448 of JAJHZJ010000226.1, forward strand.
TAGAACATAATGATTTTGAATTTTCCATTGACATCTGTATTATATTACTAGACCTGGGTCTAATATATGAACTCCCTCTGCCAAAGTTGATCCTAGTTCATTGATGACTTTGTAGTTAAGCACTAAGGAGTAACTCAAGGCACATAAGAAGCAAATTACTTGCCCAGAGTCATTCAGTTAGCAGGAATTAGAGATATAATTTGAATCCAGGTCTTCATGACTCCAAGTCCAAGAAGTTGCCACATAGACTATTGTCTTATTGATATAGCAATGCCATTCCAATTTTCGTAGTGGGATAAAGAGAATGTAAAATTGCTCTTAACATATATTCTTAAAATTATTCTAAGTATATGAAATGGGCTCCAGAGCTATCATTTCCCTAATTTAAAAAGGAAGGGGGGAAAAAAGTGGACATGTCCAAAAACAGCCCTTAACTGCTAGGAACTCAAGCTAAACTTTTGAATGGGAAAAGAAACTTTGGTTATGTAAATAAATTCACTTGTCCCAAGGGGCAATAACAATTCACAAGGAATTTGACTTCAAAGGACACTAAGTGAAAGAGCAAACCTGTTTAAAAATTGGGTTTGTAATATTCATCTTGTGTCTTTACCAATAAGCCACAGGTAAACACCAAGAGATCAAAGGAAAATGTGGGTGTGTATGTAGGGGCTTATGATGATATTACCCTATCCACAAAGCATTTCCCTCAAGGTAAGTTACAGGGGACTGCACCTTTTAACAGTCTCTGTTGTGTATTCAGGAATTCATCCTGCAGGAGTATCAGAGACTCACTGAGTGAGGACCAAGATTTGGATACTGTTAAAGGAGAAAGTCATGAGATGTGAAAAGATAAAGGATGGAGAGTGTGTGCATTTGAGGGAGAAGACACTGCACTGAATATAGACAAATGGCTCTTTGATGGGCAGCAGCAACCCCTATCCTCTTTCTTCTTCCTTCCATGAGTAGTGTCCATACAAACGGATATGGCTCTTCAATGGGCTGTCTGGCCCTGTATGAAAGAATGAATCTTCTATGTACCAAAACATACCAGTGGACAACAAAGGCCTATTAAAATATTAAAAAGCCTAAACTTCCTGCCCAATCAAAGGGTTTTGCAGAACATGAAATTATGAACAGGATATGCTATCAAACACTGTGAAGAATGACTTTCTTCTCGCCTGTTGAACTTTGCAATTTGATTTAACTCTTTCAGTGTCAAAATATCATTTCAAGTTCAATATGGCATCCAAAAATTTTTCCCCAGTTGCTCCACAATATCACATCAGCCTGCTATGTTATGATTTCCATGAGACCAAGAACATTTGGTAAACTAAATGATACTTAAGAGAATTCTGCCCAAGGGCTTAGTATAATTCACAGCAGTGAAGCAGTTAAAAGAGATCTTTTGTTTCATAGTTAAGCAATATTTTCCAGATGAGCATGCACATATATAAATACACACACATATAGGCACACATAAATGCAGAGGTCAAAGGTGAAGAAAAGATCAGAC